>CM061134.1:96789595-97422837 GCA_030789695.1 Scilla litardierei | reverse complement strand
CATTAACTCAAATCCCCAATGACATTAGCATGATAGAACCTAAACATAGAAATGTAATTATTATCACATAACTAAGTAAGCTTTTTTATAAAAATGTCCCTTGAAAATAACGTAAGATATCATTCTCTTAAAATTTGTATTTATATATATATTTCTAACAACATAGAGCTCATTCGGAAACGGGTCAATTATAATTCAAAATATAAAGAATATTGCATTTAATTGATGAACAGAAATGGAGAAAATATGTACCTTCCACCTCTCATTTTTACTACCATTATATTTCATGTATCATCTTCTCCTCTGTAAACCTCCATTATTCCACGTCTGACCAAAAAATTATCAGCTCATTGTACTAGCAAAAATGGCAACTTTGGGTTTGAGATTTTGAACAAAGCCATAATTTTTTAATTTCGTTTTCAGTCTGCTCTTGATATAATGAAATGTTTCACAAAATATTGAGAATATAAAGAAGAAGAAAGTAAAACAAAGAAGAAAATATGGATATCTAAAAGGTTAAAAAACTTATTTGAATAGGATAGATGAGTTTGTGTAGAATTAAATCGAGTGAAAGGAAAAATAAAGTTTTAATATGAAGATAATTCGATATATCTAATTAAGGTTTACCTAATTAAATGAATTCAACATGCAATTTAGTTGAATGAATTTAACATGCAATTTATTTGAAAATTGCTCTTTCTTTCTTTCTTGATTACCTTGTAAACTTATCTCTTTATTTATCTTTATATTGGTTCCATATACAGTCACAATCTGTGTATCATGGATATCGGATACCTATTATGTTATATTAGTAAAATTAATATTGGATCCAATATCAGATACATGTGTATCATGGATCTCGTTTCAGTCTGCTCTGGATATCGGATACCTGTGTAAAATGGCAACTTTGGGTTTGAGATTTTGAACAAAGCCATAATTTTTTAATTTCGTTTTCAGCCTGCTCTGGCAACTTTGGGTTTGAGATTTTGAACAAAGCCATAATTTTTTAATTTCGTTTTCAGCCTGCTCTTGATATAATGAAATGTTTCACAAAATATTGAAAATATAAAGAAGAAGAAAGTAAAACAAAGAAGAAAATATGGATATCTAAAAGGTTGAAAAAATTATTTGAATAGGATAGACGAGTTTGTGTAGAATTAAATCGAGTGAAAGGAAAAATAAAGTTTTACTATGAAGATAATTCGATATATCTAATTAAGGTTTACCTAATTAAATGAATTCAACATGCAATTTAGTTGAATGAATTTAACTTGCAATTTAGTTGAAAATTGATTTTTCTTTCTTTCTTGATTACCTTGTAAACTTATCTCTTTATTTATCTTTATATTGGTTCCATATACAGTCACAATCTGTGTATCATGGATATCGGATACCTATTATGTTATATTAGTAAAATTTATATTGGGTCCATATCAGATACATGTGTATCATGGATCTCTGGTTCATGACTTCTTGCATTATTAAATATTTTTGCATGTATCATGAAGGACAAAAATAGGCAATCATGACTTGAATAATAGTGTCAAATGGATCTAATTACTTTGATGAAATAAACTTTGAATGGATAGTCGAGACAAGAAAATGTCAACTGCTTATATAGACATCGAGATATTTAAGTTCTGCCTTTGTTTGAGTTAATCTGATGTGATAAAATGTCCACTGCTTATATAGACATTAAGATATTAGTCTCTATACATGCTGCTAATTCTATGTTGGCTCAGTTCTGTTTGATTCCATGTTTTTACTTACCCCGTCAAGATCCATATGTATCTCTGTTGACCCCCTTCCCAGACAACACAGCAGGCATTGCGATCACACACAACATAGTAGGCATTCGTCAAATGGTTAATATTTTTCTGAAGAAAAATTTATAATTAAGTTTAAATAACCATGGTGCTACCATTGGATTTTGTCAATGCATTCATACCCAATGTTCTCACCAAACAATTACCTTCACTTCTGATCGAATGAAAGGTATTCCATCCATGCTTATATAGACATCGAGATATTTAAGTTATGCCTTTGTTTGAGTTAATCTGATGTGATAAAATGTCCACTGCTTATATAGACATTAAGATATTAGTCTCTATCCATGCTGCTAATTCTATGTTGTCCAGTTCTGTTTGATTCCATGTTTTTACTTACCCGGTCAAGATCCATATGTATCTCTGTTGACCCCCTTCCCAGACAACACAGCAGGCATTGCGATCCCACACAACATAGTAGGCATTCGTCAAATGGTTAATATTTTTCTGAAGAAAAATTTATAATTAAGTTTAAATAACCATGGTGCTACCATTGGATTTTGTCAATGCATTCATACCCAATGTTCTCACCAAACAATTACCTTCACTTCTGATCGAATGAAAGGTATTCCACGTGCATATCTATAACCTGCCATTCATAATCAACAAAATGTATGATGTAGAAACATTGGGCTTGTATATGTGTCCTCAGAATATACTGTCTTTGGTGTGAAATTTGTGTTAGAGTCTGTAGATGGCAAATAGAACAGTAGAGTGGGATGAATAATGTTTATCAAATAAAACGTAACCATAAAATTACGCTTTAATATTTTACATAAGAAGTCAATTAGAGTTACCTAATTGATTATCTTGCAAATAAAGTAACGAAATATAAAGAGCAATTGCAAGTAGGAAGTAGCACATGAGAGATCACCAAATGAGCAATGCTAAACAAGAAATTTATCTTGGTTCACCCCACTCACCGGGCTACGTCCAGTCCCATGGCATTCTTGGATTTAATCCACTAATCACTCTCAAATGAGAGAAGACTACACTTGTCTCTTTAACAAGAGGACTTTCCAACACACTCTACAATTAGAGGATTTACAACACCACCTCTTCAACAAGAGGATATTAACATGCCTTAACACACCTCACACAAATGAGGATTTTCTCAACAACGAAAATACCTCAAAACAAATGAGGATTTCCAAACACAACCACTTGGGGATTTTACAAACGTTTGGTGAAGAACAACAACTACTTATAGTGTAACGTGTAGCTAAGACTTCTCCAAATAATAAAGATGAAAACCTTTAGGAGATCAAGAAAAGAGTGGTATTGATCTCTATAAAACTGAGGATGAAATCTAAAGGAGATCAAAAACAAATTGGTCAAAATTGAATTCATTAGAAGATTTGAAAGGCAAAAAATCAAGGATTTTTCTTTAGAGAATTTTGAGCACAAGAGCAGATGAAATATTAAAAACTTGTTTTCTTGTTAGAAAAATCCCAAGATTCGTATAATGCAGAATACCAAAAGCACCATTATCAACGACTAGTTGTAGTTTTGTTATTTTGGACAATTGCTAGTTACTAGTGGACTAGTCATCAGCTAGTCAACTAATCATTATACATTAGTCAACTAACTAGGCCAGGATTGAATTGCTTAGAAGATTTGAAAGGCGAAAATCAAGGATTTTTCTTTAAAGAATTTTGAGCACAAGAGCAAATGAAATCTTAAAACCGTGTTTTTTTAATAAGCCATGTTAGAAAAATCCTAAGATTCGGATAAGGCAGAATACCAAAAACACCATTATCAACGGCTAGTTGTATTTTTGTTACTCTGGACAACGGCTAGTACACCTGCTTGTTGACTAATCATCGGCTAGTAAACTAATCAGTATACATTACTCGATTAGGCCAGGCATATCAAGAAGTTGATTGCTCTCTAAAATTTCTAGTCGACTATTGCACACTTACTAGTCGACTACTGCTTATGAGCAGTGTTCTAAATATCGGTCTGATATCCGATATATCGGCCGCAATATCGGTTTTATCACTAGGCCGATACGATATGGGCTTATATATTGCGGTTTCCGATATTTGGAGAAATATCGCCGCAATATCGGGCTGTGACCAAGGTTGTAAAAAACGCTAGGCGCTAGGCGTTCGGATTGCTAGCGCTTAGCGCCCAGAGCATTAATCGGGGATTAATCGGGGATTAATCGGCCTAGGCGGATTTGCATTTTTTAATTATTTTAATTATTTTTATATAATATATTTATGTTTATATATATATATTATTTAAAATACATCAAATATTTAATACATACTAAATCAAATCCAATTTACCTACTTTAGAGTATTTGTGTGCAACAAAATAAAATTTAAAAGATACTCATGTGCAATTAAGCCATTTACCAAAAACGCCCAGACACCGCCTAGGAACCGCCCAGAGCGCCCAGACACCACCTAGAACGCTTAAGCGGACGATTAATCCCTAAAACGCCCAGATTGACCGCCCAGGCCATACTCGGAGCGTTTACTGGCCGCCTAGCGCCTAGGCGCCGCCTAGCGCGTAGGCACCGCCTAGGCGGCCGCCCAGGCGGCCGCCCAGGCGGCCGCCCAGGCCGATTTTTAGAACACTGGCTGTGACCGATATTGCGGCTGATATATCCCTTTGAAATATCGGCCGTAATTCATAGTTTTTTAAAAACAAAGTTAACGAGTTAGTCCACTTAAAAGTGGATCCGATCGGAGTCACCCGATCCAATCATTTACTTAAAACGATGAGAGGCCTCGGGATTTTTGAGAGATAATTGCTGATTTGCCCTAATTCTAATCAAACCGCTCTGCTCCTTACACCGCTCTGCTCAGCTCTGTCTTGTAAAAATTTCCGACGACAATCGATTGAGCTTCGACGTCCGGCATTCAATCTTTGTAAGGAAGTGTTTTCTGATCAAGGTGAGTAGTCGTGCCTTTATTCAGTTTTTCATTTTTTTCGGTTTTTAATTTTTTTCACTTCCAGTAATCGGTTTTTTCCGTCGATCGAGCTTTTGACATCAAACGTTCGATCTTCGCAAGGGATTTTTCGATCAAGATTAGTAATTACTACGGAGTATTTTTTTACCTTTTTCATTTTTTTTTTCATTTTTTTCATTTTTTGAATTTTTTCTGTTGGTTTTTTCAGTCTAGCGTTTGTTCTTCTTAAGAGGGGTTCCGATCAAGGTGAGTATTCTTTCCCTTTTTTACATTTATACATTTTTTTCAATTTTTTGATTTTCATCTTTCACACTGGTAATATTGATCCACATGAATCATATATTATAGGTAGTTAACTCGTTTGGTTTGTGACCACTTAAAGAAATATTCCACCAAGTGGATGGCCGGTATTCACGTTTAATGAGACAAGTATACACAAAACTTACTTTTATTTGAGTTTATATAGATTATATTTTCTTAGACTCGTATGCTTTTATTTGACATCATTTTTTACCCTCTAATATTACACTCTAATATTAAGTCGATATCCTCGATATTCATGTTCAACGAGATAAGTATAACTAAAACATACTTTTATTTGAGTTAGTATATTTTATATCTTCTTTAGATACATCTATGCTGACATATATCATAATTTTTAAGCATCCGATATGACACTCCGATATTTAGTCAATATCCCCGATATATCCCCGATATCCGCAATCCGATATCAAATTTAATAGGCCGATACGCGACCGATATCCGATATTTAGAACACTGCTTATGAGTTAGTCAACTAGTCTATATCCATTATTAGTCAACTAGCGTAACATGCATGCTAGCATCTGATTGTCTAGTCTAGCTAGTCGACTAGGAATCTGTTCTAGTCACGTGGTTAGCATATAGAACATTACATTTGGCCAAGTTAAACTTAGAAAAACTATTGTAAATATATTTAAAACATTTCTAAAGTGATCCTAGTGTATGTGAGGTTTTAAAGATAAGTCTTTACGACTCTAAGATACAAATTACATCAAAATATATTGGTTCTATTGATGTAGTGGTTCAATCTTTTTTCTTTGATTCTAGAGTACAGCTTTAGCCTTGATTGAGCTCCTTGATTGATCAACACTTTCTCATAGTCTTCATGTGTGCCTTAAATGATCTTCTTTGGCTTTCTTCTATACCGTGGCTGTGTGATCACCTTTTTGATTTTGTGCACTTTCATAATTCTCATACATATGTCCAACACATATTAGTACACAAGTAGTTTGTTTATTATCAAAACATACCTAGTGGTGACTCAACATTCTCCCTCTTTTTGATGATGACAAACCATGATACATAAAAATATGAAAACTTATACAATAAATCCAACACCAAATCATATAAAAAGATGCATATAGTTAGAAATAAACAATTTTAAGGCTCGCATGCATCTATGCATATAAAAAGATAGGCATATACAATTAATCCAACAACGAATCATATTTGTGTTAAAGTAAGTGTGAGCTCAAAATACCTAAATATACCATGTTTCATCTTTCAAACATATTTGTATTTCCAATTTCTTAAGAGTCCATATTTGATTGAAATACTCTATAGAAAATATTTTGTATGAAAGGTTCATAAATTTGAAGATCTTGTTAGTTACGGCATTCCCTAAATGTCTTGAGCGATAACAATAGGTGTAATTGTTATCTCACTTGTACTTCTCTTCTATACCCATTTGGACAGAGTTGATAATAATAAAATTAAGAGCTTTGCAATGAGTAAAAATTAAGTTGACTCCTAGGAAGATTGGTAGAATTCTTAATGTTCCTAGCCATGGATTTATCTTGGACAAAATGCATACTAATGATCAATATGTGTTATCTGAAATTTTCCGTACCATCCAACCAATTAGGCACGACATTACATTGAATTCTCTATGCCCAATTGTTAGAGTGATTGCCAGATCTTTGTCTTATAACCTAAATTAGAAATTTGGTAGTTTCAATTATGTTTTTGTTGATATGGCTAAATGCATTTATGCATTGTTTGGACAAATCAACATGCATTGGGCATATATATTATTTAATAACTTTCTCATAACATCATACACATCCATATATCATGGGTACATACTCACTATGATTTTCCCCAAGTTGAAGAGTATTTCCATATCAACGTTATCAGAGATAATCACAGCGCTACTCTTTAAAGAATAATGCTACTAATTGATCTTGTTGAACTTGTATATCCGATCTAATAGTTCGCTATATGTTGACGGTCTCCTAACCATTATAGACTTAATGGTCCCTCCCATGTTTTAGTTCGTTATTGCCACCAATAACAAATCTCCATCAGAATAAAATGTGACAAAAATGTGATTCATGGCCATTGTTATAAAACATGTACAAACAAATCATAATTATGCACTGATTATATTTAAATTTTCATCACATTTATGGAAAATTCTACGTAAATTTTATCTTGCCCAGAATTTCATAGATGTACTCTAAAAACAAATCAATATAAAACCTTTCACCTAAATTACATAATAATAGTGCCTTAAAGAGAGGGATACAAAAACTTTACAATGAAAGGAAATTTGCAAAATCAAGTCGGATTTGATTGATGAGTGGCTTCTCTCGTGAGTGACGGGTCAGATCTGGTGATTTTGATGATGATGTGTTGAATCAAGATGTATTGGAACGCTGAAAAGAGGCAACAACTGCGAGTTATTGAGAAAGAAGATGGAGGTTTTTGTTAGAAGAGTGTTGTCGAGTGATAGCCCTTTAATGTCGAATTTCCAGTATTGCCAACCCCGGTCAATTCGAAAAAAAGACCCATAAATGCATTTTGACCGGAGTTGGCCACCTCAGCCCCTTCAAAATCACCACATGATTCCAATTTGGTCGGGATTGGCAACCACGCCAAATTCAACTCCATCAAAGTCAGCACCGAATCACCCCACTGATCGTTTACATGGCAAAAGTTGGTCGATTTTGATAACTATTTTTAAATTTGGTCAATTTACGAAATTATTTATAATTTTTGGTTTTTTGAAAATTTGTCCAAATAGCTTTCCAGTAGCTCTTAGTAACTTTCTCCTTGTCCCTAATATGTTGTATCAATAATATTTTGTCATTCAAATTCTCTGATTTATGAAACTGAAAAAAAAGAAGTGTGGGTGTGTGTGTGTCGGTATTGTCGGTGGATAAAAGTGGAAACTTGGTAGGGCAAAAGTGCATGAATTACACCCTAAACTATAAGAGGATAAAATGAGAACAAACAGGCGTTAAAGTACAGAAAATGCATAGGGTCAAAGTGAAAAAAGACCGATGGCAACCCCGTAAATTTGTGTAACAAGGAAGTGCGTTTGTGTTTTATGAAAAAATCAAACTTGCAAAATAATGATAATGAGGTAGGCTTTTGTTTGGGTTCTCTACAAACTCATCCCAAACCCTAAACCCAAACTCTCACCCTCCACCAGGTGGGGCCTGTTGGACGCAACGATCTAGAAACTTTAGTTTGATGATGACAAACGTGTGTGAATGTTTTAACGTGTGTGTTAAATGTTTCAGGAACGGCGAACGTGTGAGTAACTTACGAAAAGACTTAGTCAATGTGCGAAAGAGAAAGTGAGAGAATCTTGTTTGCTATTCCTCCTAGCAATAGGATTCCCTAAGCCGACCCATATCCCAACCTCTCAGCCGTAACCTAATAATAGTTCCAACAAATATGATTGTTTGGAGCCGCACTATTTTGTTGGGAACACCAAAAATAAACAAAAGCCTGTCACCCTTTTATGTTAATCATTTGCACTCACAATCTCAGAGAGCAGAGTTTTATTTTTCTTTTTGCAAATCTCAAAGACAAGGTCAAAAAAGGGAAACAAAAAGACCATCACGTTTTGTTCTCAAAGGTGCAATCAAAATGACCTGGCACTTTCTTTTTGATTTTTTTTGTCTTCTCCTAAACCCCTTGAAACCGAATTTGTCCTATATATATTAAAAAAAGGGGGGCTTAAAAACACCCTCTCTCACATCCAAAAGAAACAGCCGCAAGCAACATTGAAAAACTCTCAATCTCAAATACCCTAGCCGGCCGAATATTATAGAGTTTTTTTTTGTTCTTCTGTTTTTTTTGTGTAGCGCCGCAGAACATTTTCGAGAGAGAGGAGCAGCCAAAAATTGCTCAAGACCTTTGTGCTTCAAGGGGCTTCATAATTTATTTTTAAGGGGCTGCCGAAATTTGTAAAGGTTTTTTTTTTGTTTTCTTTAAGAGGCACATCATTTTTCTTTGTTCACACATCAATCTTCAGCCGAATTCTTTTGAGCCCTCTTCAAAAAGTTTTTTCTTATTGAAAACAAAAAAACACAAGGCCGAATTTTTTTTATCATTTCCATTGTTGCAGGCACCCCCTTGAATGAAAGCCCTGACAATTTCGAAGAGGGCTTTGTTTAATTAACTAACCTCTCTTGTTAATCTTTGCAGGCTCAAAAAGTAAGTGGAGGTATTTTGTTTCAAATGGAATTATTTTATTCACTTGCTTTTGCAGGCACAAATCGAATCAGGGAGATCACATGGCAATTTATTTTTGATTTATAATTCCCACTCTCTTCTTTTGTCTTTACTTGCATGCACTTAATATCAATCTGATTTTGTTTTGCAGATTAAATACAGAGTTGTGGTTCATATCATCTCATACGAGACGTGAGAAAAAAAAGGCCTGGGAGATAATCACACAAATCCTATTGCTTGCCGACCCTTGGAATCCAGTGCCATCCAAGCATGTGACGCAAGTTTCATCGAGAGGGGAGCCGAACTATTGAGGGGACATCTGAGTCTACATCTACGTCAGGCGAGATCTGACCTGTGCTTATTGACGAGGACATCGCCGCTACACAAACTGGGATTCCTAAACTCTATTTATTATTATTTTGTGTATTATTGTGTTAGATCTTCGTAGGGGAAAACATTACCATTTTTGTGTTACTTTTTGGGGACCTGACGACTTGGGAGTCGTCACGGAGGGAGAGCATCTGACTAGATTGATAGTGTAGAGCACGTGGTGTGCGTACGAGCTAGGTGAGAGTAGATTTGGGATCTTGACTCATTGTAGCTGTACTTGATTACATATTTATCTAGTAGTTGCTTTCGGTGGCTGGAGTAGGTCGTGGGGACGACCGAACCAATGTATATCTGTGCGTATTCTGTGATTGCTATTTTATTGCCATGTCTGTGCCTATAACTGCGTGGGATTGTTCGTGGGTTGCACGAATATTTTTATTAGCCTATTCACCCCCCTCTAGGCTACGATCCAGATCTAACAAGTGGTATCAGAGCCAGTTTAGAGGATCTAGTCTAGATTTTTTTGATGACAATGAATATATCTGATTGTGCTTTTGCTGAAGGTCAGTCTATAGCCCGTCCCCCTAAGTTTAACGGTGTAGACTTTGCATATTGGAAGGCTAGGATGAAAATCTATTTGGTGTCTGTAGATTATGATGTGTGGGATATTGTTGAAAATGGTTATAGTCTACCCACTATTAAAATTGAAGACACTGTTTTGATTAAGCCTAAAGACAAGTGGGATTTAGCTGATAAGAAACTTTATACTCTTAATGGTAAACCTATGAATGCGCCTATATGCTCTCTTGATAAATCTGAGTTTAATCGTATCTCACATTGTTTAACTACGCAGGAAATCTGGCATACTCTGGAGGTGACACACGAGGGAACATCGCAAGTAAAGGAATCCAGACTTGCGTTGCTGAGCACTGAATATGAGAGCTTCCGTATGCTACCAACAGAATCAGTTAAAGACATGTTTGCGAGGTTCACAGACATCGTCTACAAATCCAGTTCCCTCGGTAAGCCATACTCTAGCCATGAACAGGTACGAAAGATCTTAAGGGCGCTACCAAGCTCGTTCAGGCATAAAGTCACCGCTATTCAAGAAGCTAAGGACTTATCAACAATGAAAGTGGAGGACTTGATAGGGAACCTGATGTCACACGAGCTTGAGTTGCAGAGTATAGAAAGCCAGAGAGAAACCTGTAGAGAAGACCAAAGCTTCAACACCATTAGCTCTTCAAGCTAACGATGACGATCTTGATGAAGAGCAAGCCCTAATGGTCAGAAACTTCAGGAGATACATTCAGACTGATCAAGGAAGAGCTGAGATGGGAAAAAGGTTCATTCGTTCTAATAATTCTAATTTTGGTAGAAATTCCTATGATCAGAAAGCTATTAATAGAAGTGAATGTTTTAAATGCAGGAAGAAAGGGCACCACATAAAAGATTGCCCACAACAACACACAACTCAAGTTGCAAAAGGAAAAAACAAAAGTGCTGACGTGGGACATGGATAGCGAAGCTGAGGAGGATGATGAGGAACATGAAGCCCACTCCTGCATGGCATTGATGGCCAAACACAATGAGGTAGAATCCCCCACTAAAGCTGAATTGTTAGAAATCTTAAAAGGAATGCAAAATACTATTAATGAGCTAGAAGCTGATGTGGATAGTTATAGGAATGATAACTTTGATATGCAACAATCTGAGTATGACATGTCTAAGGAAATTGAAAAACTGAAAACTGAAATTGTTGCATGTATAAGCTAGTATAACACTACAATTGACATGTTAAATAAGGAGAAAGCTAGCTTGCCTAAAAAACTGATTGTCTTTCATGTCCCTCTTTATTAAAGGATATTAGCATGTATAAGCTAGATAAGACAAAGCTTGAAGTTGAAAATGAATTGCTTTCTGAAAAGATTAACATGCTAAATCAACTTAAAGAAAAAGTGAGGGATTTTGAAAAGAAAGAAGAGGAAAACAAGCAAGCTTTCATTGGTAAATGCACTTTGCTTGTGAATAAAAACGATATCTTGAAATCCAAAGTCAGCACCCTAGAATTGTCAATAAAGAGATTTTCCATTGGAAAACAAAATTTGGACATTATTCTTGGAAATCAAATTTATGGCAATAATAGGCGAGGACTAGGATATGGTATTAAAAATGTTGAAAAATCAAAATATAGAAAAGTTCACATTGAATCAACAAAGGTTGGAAATTTTCATACTAAGTGCTTTACATGTGGATGTGTTGGTCATACTTCATATCATTGCAAATATAGGAACAAAAACATTAAGTTCAAACAAATATGGGTTCCTAAATCTTTGATGACTAACGTGAGTGGACCTTGTTGGATTCCAAGGTCACACACGACACCTCTTTTGTAGGTGGATGGAAACTTGACGAGGAGCGATAAATTGAATGTCTCATTATTTTTTAGCTCCTTAGTCAAACGGCGACGCGAAGGTATATCTCATTCTCTGGTCTTAATGCATACCTTCATAGACTTTTGTGTGCGTGATTTTTCTTGTTTGTGTGCTAGTAATTGCATTGCTATGTGTGCATGATTTTTTTTGTTTGTGTGATTGCATCTCATGTTTGCTTTAGTACTTCATGCATTTAAAAAAATCTTTTGTATTAAAAAAAACTGAAAAACAAAAAAAATGGTGCTTAAATGTGTATCTTTTCTCTTTGATTCATTATTGAAGTATGCACGAATGATTTTCATATCCATGTAGAAATTGGTGTATTATTACTTTTGTCACATGAGCATGTTTATCTTTCTAAATATTCATGGCATGTCCAATGACTGAGAATAGCTTGATTTCTACACCACCTACTTCACTTCCACATGTATTATTATTGTTGCACATTTGGAGATATCGTTTATGAAGTATGGAATGTGACTGTAGGAGGAAAACTTAACTGAATATCTAAGGGATATGATATACCTTGCCATGGATAAAAATTGAGCAAAAGAAATTGTTGGTATAAGTATTTAAAAAATGTGAAAACAAAAGATAATTGCTCCGTATGGAAAATGGATACAATCCTTGGCAACGGTATTACCCACGAGTATCCAACATAAGCTTTATGGGTAAACTTTAGCGTTGGTGTATTTACTCGTCAAGCAATGCCACCCACACATCTAAGAGTACTTATAGGCTATGTTTTGGGGTGTGGTACCTTGAACTCTTTTTTAATGAGGTGGAAAAAATCAATCCTAGGTGATAGAATGTTATATGGAAAATGTGGATTGGTTCTGGCTGACTTTCTTAATGATTCTCCCTATATGCCTCAATTTTAATTAATAACACGTACACGTTGGTGTTTGAAGTCTTAGGTGTTTAATTTCATTGGATTTTGACTTGATTATTCTATGACTGTATTCATGCAATCGTTGGTAATGGTTAATAATACTCTCTTTTTGCATGGTATATGTTTATGACTTCGTGTTTCCACTTTTGATGATGACAAAGGGGGAGAAAAGAAGATTTGTGGTATTATTGGGCTCAAAATACGGTATTATTGATTGAAGGGGGAGCATTGAAAATACATGAATATGGGGAGCTTGGAAAAAGGGGGAGCATGCTAATTTATATTGTTATATTGTGCATGCTAGTAATGTTTGATCTCATCCCATTGAATATATCATATTGCATTACATCCTTGGTCATACGTCACACACGCACACTTATTTGTACAAATCCTTTATGGGTTTGTCATCATCAAAAGGGGGAGATTGTTGGACGCAACGATCTAGGAACTTTAGTTTGATGATGACAAACGTGTGTGAATGTTTTAACGTGTGTGTTAAATGTTTCAGGAACGGCGAACGTGTGAGTAACTTACGGAAAGACTTAGTCAATGTGCGAAAGAGAAAGTGAGAGAATCTTGTTTGCTATTCCTCCTAGCAATAGGAATCCCTAAGCCGACCCGTATCCCAACCTCTCAGCTGTAACCTAATAATAGTTCCAACAAATATGATTGTTTGGAGCCGCACTATTTAGTTGGGAACACCAAAAATAAACAAAAGCCTGTCACCCTTTTATGTCATTGGTAATGGTTAATAATACTCTCTTTTTGCATGGTATATGTTTATGACTTCGTGTTTCCACTTTTGATGATGACAAAGGGGGAGAAAAGAAGATTTGTGGTATTATTGGGTTTGTCATCATCAAAAGGGGGAGATTGTTGGACGCAACGATCTAGGAACATTAGTTTGATGATGACAAACGTGTGTGAATGTTTTAACGTGTGTGTTAAATGTTTCAGGAACGGCGAACGTGTGAGTAACTTACGGAAAGACTTAGTCAATGTGCGAAAGAGAATGTGAGAGAATCTTGTTTGCTATTCCTCCTAGCAATAGGAATCCCTAAGCCGACCCATATCCCAACCTCTCAGCTGTAACCTAATAATAGTTCCAACAAATATGATTGTTTGGAGCCGCACTATTTTGTTGGGAACACCAAAAATAAACAAAAGCCTGTCACCCTTTTATGTAATCATTTGCACTCACAATTTCAGATAATAGAGTTTTATTTTTCTTTTTGCAAATCTCAAAGACAAGGTCAAAAAAAAGGGAAACAAAAAGACCATCACGTTTTGTTCTCAAAGGTGCAATCAAAATGACCTGGCACTTTCTTTTTGATTTTTTTTGTCTTCTCCTAAACCCCTTGAAACCGAATTTGTCCTATATATATTTAAAAGGGGGGGCTTAAAAAACACCCTCTCTCCCATCCAAAAGAAACAGCCGCAAGCAACATTGAAAAACTCTCAATCTCAAATACCCTAGCCGGCCGAATATTATAGAGTTTTTTTTTGTTCTTCTGTTTTTTTTGTGTAGCGCCGCAGAACATTTTCGGGAGAGAGGAGCAGGCGAAAATTGCTCAAGACCTTTGTGCTTCAAGGGGCTTCACAATTTATTTTTAAGGGGCTGCCGAAATTTGTAAAGGTTTTTTTTGTTTTCTTTAAGAGAGGCACATCATTTTTCTTTGTTCACACATCAATCCTCAGCCGAATTCTTTTGAGCCCTCTTCAAAAAGTTTTTTCTTATTGAAAACAAAAAACACACAAGGCCGAATTTTTTTTATCATTTCCATTGTTGCAGGCACCCCCATGAATGAAAGCCCTGACAATTTCGAAGAGGGCTTTGTTTAATTAATTAACCTCTCTTGTTAATCTTTGCAGGCTCAAAAAGTAAGTGGAGGTATTTTGTTTCAAATGGAATTATTTTATTCACTTGCTTTTGCAGGCACAAATTGAATCAGGGAGATCACATGGCAATTTATTTTTGATTTATAATTCACACTCTCTTCTTTTGTCTTTACTTGCATGCACTTAATATCAATCTGATTTTGTTTTGCAGGTTAAATACAGAGTTGTGGTTCATATCATCTCATACGAGACGTGAGAAAAAAAAGGCCTGGGAGATAATCACACAAATCCTATTGCTTGCCGACCCTTGGAATCCAGTGCCATCCAAGCATGTGACGCAAGTTTCATCGAGAGGGGAGCCGAGACATCTGAGTCTACATCTACGTCAGGCGAGATCTGACCTGTGCTTATTGACGAGGACATCGCCGCTACACAAACTGAGATTCCTAAACTCTATTTATTATTATTTTGTGTAGTATTGTGTTAGATCTTCGTAGGGGAAAACATTACCATTTTTGTGTTACTTTTTGGGGACCTGACGACTTGGGAGTCGTCACGGAGGGAGAGCATCTGACTAGATTGATAGTGTAGAGCACGTGGTGTGTGTACGAGCTAGGTGAGAGTAGATTTGGGATCTTGACTCATTGTAGATGTACTTGATTACATATCTATCTAGTAGTTGCTTTCGGGGGCTGGAGTAGGTCGTGGGGACGACCGAACCAGGGTATATCTGTGCGTATTCTGTGATTGCTATTTTATTGCCCTGTCTGTGCCTATAACTGTGTGGGATTGTTCGTGGGTTGCACGAATATTTTTATTAGCCTATTCACCCCCCCTCTAGGCTACGATCCAGATCCAACAGGGCCCACACCATGCCAAGGTGGCAGCATAGCCAAGCCCACTCCCTTGTCCTAATGGGACAAAGGTGGGACCCACTTTTTTGTCCCATAGTGACATGGTTGTGGGGAACATCCCCCACTTGTATATTAGATAGCCGTCCACTACTTCTATAGACATTGAGATATTTAATTATTACCTTGTTATGGCTACTAGAATCTATAGTACCCATGCTGCTAATTCCATGTCAGCTCAGCTCAGCTCAGCTCAGCTCAATTTACAGACTTGGAAATAAATAAAATTTTCTGTTCGGTTTCATGTTTTTTTTTGCTTTTTTATGGGTGGTGTCGAGATTGCTTCTTGTAAATCCCCCCCCCATTTACTCCTAATCATGATCATCAGTATCCATGTATGAAATTTTCCCTATTCGGGATCACAATGAATGGCTCACAAGCTGCTGGCTCACAGTGTCTGTTTCATTGCTGAAATATGAATTTGAAAATCTAACACAAAATTCTCTATAATGTAAATTTGTTTCTGTTTGTGCGTTGGTAACAGTAATAAGCTGGAAATATTCTTGTGTGGACTTTGCTGAACTTATTTTTTCCCCAAAAAAACTAAAAATTAACGCTATTAAGATTCTTGATTTTTATCCAACTAAAATTAATTTCTAAAATCAGTATTACTAAGTTTTAAAAGACCTAAAACTTAGTAATACTCCTAATCATGATCATCAGTATCCATGTATGAAATTTTCCCTATTCGGGATCACAATGAATGGCTCACAAGCTGCTGGCTCACAGTGTCTGTTTCATTGCTGAAATATGAATTTGAAAATCTAACACAAAATTCTCTATAATGTAAATTTGTTTCTGTTTGTGCGTTGGTAACAGTAATAAGCTGGAAATTAAAATCAGTATTACTAAGTTTTAAAAGACCTAAAGGGAGCAAAACCTGATCCTACCCTTGGATTTTGTCATAAATATGGTCCCATGACTCAACAAAGAAACTAGCTTGATGTAAATATCCGTTTTCTTTGATTCACTCCTTTAAGGACCCACATGAGAAAAATGGAAAAAAAAGGGTTCAGTTTCTCAAATTTATAAAGTTACTAGCTAGACCATGGATATTCACTCATTAGCAATAGCAACATAATATCAAAAATGCAACTGCTTAAAGACTCCCAGGGATCTTTCAAAAATGGAAGACGAAAGCAAGTGTGACGTAAGGGAAAGCCATGATAATAACAGAAGGAAACTCACCAATTTAAGGTTGGGCGCTTTAAAGGGTTCAGATTCGAGGGTTGGGTCCGTAGTGAAGCAACTGAGGCGTAGGAGAAACATAATTGATCTTGGGATCAGCATTCAAAGGAGAAATGACAGGCAACCGGCAAAGTGAGGGAACAACGACATTTCGATGGTTTCTTGATTCTTTGCTACCCACTTCCTTCACCTCGCCACAACTCAAGACTTCTTGAAACCCAAAACATGTCTCCGATTTTGACCCAATCTCCTCTATCTCAACACCATTGTCTACTTCCATCGGTTGAATCTCGAAAGAATCAGAGGCTGAGTTTATTACATCGTTCCCCTCTTGAAGAATCCGCAAGCCGCGCAGATCATGGGCGCCCTGAATTTCTTTCTGTCGAAGGAAGTGCAAGGAGACGGCGAGTTGGCCTTCGTTTGAGGAATTTCTGCAAACATGGAGAGGGCGAAAGATTAGATAGCGAAATGGATATTTGTGAAAAGAAAGAAAGATGTGTAGAGAGTGATATACTTAACTTTGATCTTTCTGATGATGTGAGAGCTCTACGGAGTTCTTGGGTTGAGGGCTGCAAGCTGGGATTTGGGGAAGGAGATCTCGCAACCATTTGGAGCTCTGATATTTTCTTTCATTTTTTGGGGGTTCAAGATTTAATGGGGATTTGAACTAGGAGGAGATATTACAGAGTGTTTTTGTAGGGAAGGGAAAGAGACGGAGATTTCTCTGCCTTCTGCTTTGACGGCTAGTTGTAATTGAGTTCTTTTTTTTAGACAATTGCTATCTACACCGAAAAAAATCGGTGTAGGAATGGGACAATTATCCTAAAGTGGAAAGAAATAACAAGTCAGGGTCAAATCTTTCTCTCTCTCCTCCAGTTTCTTTGCCTCTTTGGGGAAACATCACCTCACTACACCGAATGTTTCGGTGTATAAAGGCATTCTCTTTTTTTATCCTGGAAATCTGACCGTTAGGCCCTGAGATTTCGACCATTTGCATTCTGGACAGTTTGAACGGGAAAAAAAACCACGATGGCAGTGCGCCGAGGGGCCAAGACCGGGCCAAGACCGGGCCGAGACCGGGCCATGCCCGGGTATAAGTCAGAGCCAGGGGAGGTTCGAGCCAAACTTTATTGGGTTCCGTAATTGGGCTGGTTCAGGCCCAATATCTCAAGATAGTGATGGAATTAGATTTTATCGCTTGTACAAATAATAAAAAACAAAAAACAAAAGTTAAAAGTAACAATAATGATAACAAGAAATGCCAATAGAAATACACAAAATAAAAAGAAAATGCTTCTAAGTGTTGGAATAGTATCAATGTGTAGGCTAATGGTTGATACCATAGCCATATATCTATATTACAATTGAGAGAAGATTTTGAATTTGTCCTATGTGACAGTGTCATGTCAAGTTTTGGGGGGAAATTTCTTGTATTGAGAAAATATGTTGGGAATACACAAAAACATTGAAGAGAAATTTGTTGGGAGAATACAAAAGCTTTTCTTTTTTGAAATTGGTAGCATTAGCACTTAATAACCTTCCTTCAAAAATGACCCAAAAAAATGAAACCCAAAAAAAAACACACACACACAAAATGAAACTCAAAAAATATGTAACTTAAATTACAAGTATGCAAAAGAGAACTTTATTTCAGCTGAGCTTATTTCGGCCGACTCAAAAAAATTGAAACAAAAAAAAGGGAATGTGCATTCAAAGAGGCGGGCTGAGCTTTTTGGTCGTCAAGCAGAGGTCTGACCAACCCATTCGCGCCGAAGGCGCCCGCGCAATTTTTAGACGCTAATTTGTTGTTCTGCATTGAAGGCGCCCGCACCTAATTTATTGTTCCTCGCCGAAGACGGTCGTGCCTCTAAATTTTTTACGCTAATTTGTTGTTCTTTTAAATTTTGGCTGTAGAAATATTTTTTGGGGACAAAGATTTTGCTTGGTAAAAATTTTAAATGCACCGTGCCCGCGTGTACGGATTATGGCTAGTATATTGATAATAGGAGGAGTTACAAGTATAAAATCCCAAGAGACACACACTTAGTTGTGGATGTAATGGTGTATGTAAGTGGGGGGAGACCAAAGGTCTCCCACATTCATAACACTCCCCCTCATCCATCCATTCTTAGCATATGAATTCTTCATGATCCAATACGCTAATATGGGGTGGATACTGCTGGATCCAGAGTTACCGTGTTTTGCCTCGTTCAAACCTTTGTTGTGGAAAACCCAGTGGCAAAAACCAACAGCTTAAGAAAAAAGAGTACAATACACAAGTGACTCCCCTGATCCGTACAAGCTTCAGGCTTGTAGGTCTTTCAGCTGTCACATCTCTATATCTTTTACAAGCTTTCTGAAAGTACATCTAGGCAATGCCTTAGTAAACAGATCAGATAAATTATTACAAGACTGAATCAGCCGTACTTCAATCTGATTCTGCTGCTCCTGTAGCTCGTGAGTCCAGAAGAACTTGGAAGAGATGTGCTTCGTCCTGTCGCCCTCGATGTAACCAGATTTAGTTGAGCAATACAAGCTACATTATCTTCAAATAATATGGCTGGCTCAAGGTCGTCCGTCTTCAGGCCGGTCATCACTAGAATGTGATGAATGACTGAACGAAGCCAGACACATTCTCTGCTAGCTTCATGGATCGCCAGGAGCTTTGAGAGGTTGGATGAGACTGTTGTGGTGGTATGCTTCAAAGATTTCCATGAGATGGTCGTACCACCGAAAATGAACACCAGTCTGTGATTTCTCGGTATGTGGATCAGGCATGTAACTTGCATCTGCATAACCAATCAAAGTGGAAGATTCACCTTTCGGGAAGTATAATTCCATGTCAACTGGCCCTTGTAGGTAGCATAGAAGCTGATTTACTCCGTTCCAGTGGCGCTTTGAGGGCGCTGAACTGTATCTGGCTAGTAGGATGACTGTGAATGCTATGTCGGGACGCGTGTAGTTTGCCAGATATAGTAGTGCTCCAATGGCACTAAGATAAGGTACTTTAGGACCTATTGTTTCCTCCCCCTCTTCCAGCGACCGGAAGGGGTCTTTATGTACATACAATGATCTAACAACCATTGTTGTACTTAAAGGATGGCACTTATCCATATGGAAATTTTTAAGTAATTTCCTTGTGTATGTGGATTGGTTTAACAGGATTCCTCCACTGAGGTGTTCTATCTGTAAGCCAAGACAATATTTACCCTTGCCTAGGTCTTTCATTTCAAATGTTAGTTGAAGGCTTGCAGATATATCATCAATCTCTGCAGGAGATCCGATGAGGTTTAAGTCGTCTACATAAATCCTATTCCCGTGGTTTTAATGAAAATACACGGTCAGACTTCATTATTGATGAAACCTTGTTGAACAAGGAATTCACTCAGTCTGTTATATGACGTGTGTTTATATTTTATTTATTCATGCATGTCTTCTGCGTTGTTTTCCGTCATTTTTCATTGTTTCGTATCCGTTCCTTTGTGTTTTTTAGTTCCTTTTTACTTTCGTTGTGTTTGTGTGCATTTGCAGGACATTGCTAAAGCAGTGGACATATACTACCAACATCATGAGTCTCCAGAGCAACGTAAGGTGTCGCACGAGATCCCGAGAGCCATTCGTCAAGAAAAAACCATGTATCAGCTCTCAACCGATCGGGTAGAACAGCCACCCGATCGGTTCATGCGACTGTACCAGTCCTGAGGAAGAGACAGATCCATCCGATCGGTTCAATGATCGGGTGGATGTAAAACAGAACGCAGCTTTGAAGGCCAAAGCTCACCTGATCAGTTGACTTGTCAACCGATCGGGTCACTTGTAGCTGATGTTTCCCAAGCTCGAGAAATCAAAGACTCACCCGATCGGTTCAGTGACCGGGTGAGATTTATCAGAGCCGAAGACTAATCTTTCCGTCGTCTCACCCGATCAGGTGAAGTTTCAACCGATCGGGTGAATGTCTATTTTTGTCTTCTTCTGGGAATATTCTCTGGCATCTTGCCCACTTGTATAAATAGGGCTAGGTTTTCCCAAAAATGAGGATCCCATTTTAAAGCTGTTTTAAGGGATTTTTGGCTGCTTTGAATTAAACTCTAATTGTAAGTTCTTTGATCGTTCTTATACTCTGATATTGCGTTTGTACTTCTATTTGCTAGGGTAAACAATCGCATGATTTCCATTTTATGGCTATATCCTGTTTTATTGCATTTCATACCATGTATAGTGTGTAGTTCTTCAATCTGGTACATTGGTGTAAGCCACTTCGTGGGTTCTTCCTAGAACAGCCATAGGACTATGGATCCGATCGGATCTAGTGATTTTGATGGTTACGCGGGGGTGTTTCATTATCATCAGCGGGAGAAAAATCGCCTTTGATAGTCGGGCCAAGAAGAAATAAAACGGGAGTTTGATTCTCTTGCCATAACTCACCCCCTAGCGTAGACATTGATTCCTTGCACGTGGGAACAGCTTGGATGAAATGTCGGAGCAATCATTGCAAACTTAGTGCTCCCAGAGTCGGATGGTGTTGGACATGGAAATGCCCACCGTCCGAAGCCGGGTAGACCTAGAGTATCATCCTGGGCATCGACCGGAATATCAGGCCCATGTGACGCTAGGTACCACTTTTAGAGGCAACGTCTCACCGCCAAACCCTAGCATTCGGTCGAATTCCTATCCTTAGACCGTAATAGTGAGAACCCATGATTAGGGCAGAAGCCAAAGTCCTAGGTTACCTTTTTACCTCTTACATCTTTTCCATTAGATTACTATCGTGACAACCAACCAGAGAATAGGCTAGCTCATCCACCGGGTGATCAGGTCCCCGAATGTTTATAAGTACAACACACACCTCCCCGTGATCGACCCCCAAGCCACACTTCGACACCGTGCACTTGCGGTTTACAAATTCTAACTCTAGTATCCACGTCCCGATTTTCGTGCCAAACGGACGGGAGTGCCAAGCTTTATGGCGCCGTTGCCGGGGAGACAACGTGCTTGTTACACTTAGGACCCTGTTATCCTTGAGACTAGCTCACGTCCTTACCCCGTGATCCTTTTAACGTTCTACACTTTTGTTTTTATTTTTTTTTATTTCGTATCATACCATACGTGCTTCACGGTATATCTTAATTTTTCATGCGCAGGAAACTCAAGGAGTCTCGACGATTTTGTTCCTTTAGATCCCGAGATCAACGCTACCCTGAGGCATTTGAACGCAAAAAAAGAAGAAGAGAAGAATTTTCTGCCATGGCAGGAAACATCACTCCTCCAAAGTCTTTACTCGAATATTCGATGCCGTCTATTGGGTCTACATCCAGCATTCAACCTCCGACCATTACGACCAGAAACTTTGAGTTGAAACCATCATTTGTGGCTTGGATCTAACAAGACCAATTTTCTGGAGCTCCCATGGAGAATCCCATCGAGCACTTAGACTCTTTTTTGGAGAAGTGAGACATTTAAGATCAATGGCGTATCAACCGAGGCTATTTGGTTAAGATTATTCCCGTTCTCTCTACAGGATAAAGCGAAGCAATGCCTAAGGGGGAAGGACCCCAACACGTTTACAACTTGGGAGCGACTTTCGAATGCATTCTTGAACAAGTTCTTTCCTCCGGAGAAGATGGTGAATCTAAGAAGCGATATCTCCTCTTTCTCCCAGGCTAGCCATGAGTCGCTACATGAAGCGTGGGTAAGGTATAAATAAATGCAAAGAAAATGTCCTCACCACGAGCTCCCCCATTGGCAGATCATCAACCTATTCTATAATGGACCGATGGACGATTTGAAGTCCTCTATGGATGCCGCAGCGGGTGGATCTTTAATGTCAAGAAATGAAGTGGATGCCGGAACTATCGAATATGGCATCCAACAACGAGAGGTGGAGTGATGAGCATGCTACACCAAAAGCCGGTGGCACGCATCGGATTGAGAAAGTGGACAAGCTATCAAGCAAATTCGATTTACTTTCCACTCAAATTTCAGCATTTATGGTTGGAGCCGGTGCCGCTAGCCTACAGCAAGTAATGGCCGTGGAAACTGAAGTGATTGGAGACTTCGGTGTTGAGAGATTTCGGCGCCCGTGGATCAAGCAAGTGCCTTATTCTATAATCCTACGGAAAATATGCCTTATCCGCCAAGAACACGTTCTAACCCTGGATGTTCTCCCAACAATCGGAATCATCTGAATTTTAGCTACAAGGCACCCTACCAACAATTTCAGCAACCTCCTCAGCAACAACAATACTAACCTCCTCCACCTCAACAAATGTATCAACAGCTTCCTCCTCAACATCAACGACCTCCACCCCAACAACAACAGTACAATCAACAACAACGGGTGGTCTCTTCGATTAAGAACCTTTTGGCTCAGTATATTTCGAATCAGGAGAAGATGACTCAATAATTACAGCTCGGGCAGAAATCCTTGGCCGACCAAGTAACCCAATTGGGGTTACAAGTAGCCAACCTCCAAAAGGCGCAAGGACAATTGCTGGGTCAACCGGAGGTGAATCTTAGAGGACCAAGCCAAACCTTAGCCTTGACGCACAGTCAAGCAAATGTTTCCGCTATTGTTCTGAGGAGTGGAAAGAAGATTCCGGCACGGGAGGCCGAGAAAGATAATGAAGCACCCATTGTCAATGTGCAACCGCAGATGAAGATGAACGACAACAGAGCTTCAACATCAAGTCCCGTGACTCCGGAGGAAGATTCTGAGAAGACGAAAAAGAATGAAGGTGAAGACTTGAGAGTTTTCAAGCCTACGGTCCCATTTCTACAAAGGCTTTCCAAGGCCAAGATTGACGAAAAATATGGCCGGTTCTTTAAAATGGTGAAGGATCTAAGTCTTCAGATCCCGTTCCTTGAAGCGATTGAAACTATTCCTTCGTACGCAAAGTTTCTCAAAGATCTAGTGACGAAGGGAACAAGGAAAGAAAAGGTGGTCCATACGACAGAGCGTAGCGCTTTGATTCAACGAGCCAATCCACCAAAACTTAAAGACCCCGGAAGTTTTTCGATTCCGTGCTCTATAGGGAAAGTCTCTATCAATAGAGCACTTGTTGATTTAGGAGCAAGTGTGAGTCTGATGCCCCTTTTACTCTACAGAAGAATCAACATGGGAGAACTGGAACCTACGGGGATGATCTTGCAGCTAGCGGATCGATCCGTCAAGTATCCCGTGGGAGTGGTAGACGACCTACCAGTTAATGTCCGCGGTGTACGTGTGTCAGTGGACTTTGTAGTCATGGATATGCCCGAGGATAATCACACTCCGATTATTCTCGAAGACCTTTTATGGCAACCGACGTTGTTTTATCGACGTAAAGAAGGGAAAGTTGTCTTTAAACGCCGGAGATCAAACGATGGAATCCGACTTAGCGTTGTCCATGAAGCTACCCTCCCGAGGAATCCAATTGCAACCTTCTGGAGATTGAAGAAGAGAAAGCTAAGGAAGCGGGAGAATTGGAAGTTCTTTCTAGAGACCCCCCCTGAAGACTTGGATAGCGTAGATGAGCACTCTAGGCTCGACGGAGAGGAAATTCCTTAGCCAGAATGTGTCTCCCAGTCAACTCCCTTTGGATTTGGAAAGAATGCTTGGATGAAGAGCAAGGGCAAAGAGCCTTTGGTGCTCACCGCCGACGAAGTTCGAATCCTAAAGAGAGTGGCGTGTGTCGCCAACACCAAGGAGAAGCCCTCGGATATAACCAATCGGGGAGTGATTGAGACCATCCATTTGTCGCCGCTGTTAACAACCGGAACTTTTGCCCCAACTGCTGAGAGGAAGCCAACTGTCAAGTGTCACCCATTCAAGCCACCTTGAATATCATATCGGGAGTCGAGCGAACAACTATAAAAAATAGCGCTTCATGGGAGGCACCCATGTCCTAAACTTCTGCTGGTTTTTAATAAGATTAGTTTATTAATTTTTGTGTATACATGCTGCTGTGGGAACCTTTTGTTGGGAAACTTAGAGAATTTAAAATTTTTGTGCAGGAATTGTCCCACCCGATTGGGTCGTGCATCAACCGATCAGGTGGATTGTTTCAGTAAGTGACCAGCTTCAGTCGAAGAATGAACCGATCGGATGATAAAGTCGGCCATCGGGTCGGTGATCGGGTGAATTAAAACAGAGACTTGTGAAGTTTTTCAGAGAGCGGTCAACCGATTGGGTGAGTTCTCACCCAATCGGGTGACCTGTAGCTGCTAATCCAAGAGATTTTTGAAAATTGATCCAACCGATCAGGTGGATTTTCAACCGATCGGGTCATCAAAAGCCTATATACCCCCCCGACCGCCATTTCACCCAACCTCCATTAACTCCATTCGAGCCGTTCGTTTCGATTTCTTCCCAAACGATCTTCTCCATCACTTCTACTGCTACTAATCATCCTCCTCCACTTCCTCCACTAATCTCGCACCATCAAGGCCCCTCCATCGACTACATTCAAGCCGCAAACCTCTCGAAACCCTAGCCCTAATTTCCCCCAATTTTCAAAAACTCTATTTTCTTCGAATTAGTGTGCGGCGGCTCTCAAGATCACTAACTCACGCATTGAGGGAGCTTTTAGAACTAGGAGCCGCATCGTTTGCTGGGTAAACTCGCTCTATAACTTGGTTGTTATATTGCCCAGATATTTTTATTTTGTCGCTTTGTCATTTTTTGTATGCACTCATATATCATCCTGCATATCACATCCAATCGCCACAATATCATGGCAAAAGGCATAGACAAGGGTAAGCGACCTATGGTGGAGGAGGAGCCGTCTCACAAGAGACAACGATCCACATGTTCTACACGTGGACACGCTCCTCAAACGCAGCCTACCCAACCACCACCCCCACCTATCATACCTATGGTAGACCCACTACTTGGATCGTAGGGAGTTCATTTTATGAGCGACGCCCACAAAGATCTCTTCTCTCGCCTCAGCCAACATCCTCACCTCGCCACTTAGTTTGCACGCGACCAAACCTTGTTCACTCTCGGAGTTTTCTCCGAAGTCGAATCCATGTTCGCAAACTTGGGATGGCTTGGTTTCCTCCATGCCCATGCTTAATCCTACCCGTGCTTGCACTAGAATTCCTCTCCATGATCAAAATCGAGCCGGGGTCAAATATCGTTTTTCGCCTTCGGAACCGAAATTTCCGTGCTCCTTTGACCACTATCAATGATATTTTCGGTTTCCCCAATCTTGAAGGCAGCTCCCTTGCCAATGAATTGCATGTCAACTTTGACGTTGAATTTTTTTGGCAACGTCCCACATTACACGATCAATATCCTAGGGGCAAGGCCAAAGCCTCTTCGATTATTCACCCAGTTTTCCGCCTCACCCATCGCATTATCTCAAGCACTTTCATTCCACGGGATGAGTCTGACACCGTGACCATCCCAGATCTTTTCATTTTATGGGCGATGACTTTTCCTTTCATTCCCGGTGTTGACATGATTACTTTCGAGGCACCGTGCATTTGCATCAATGTCGCCTCGTGGATAATTCAAAAGCTAGTTGATATTAGCCGTGCAAGTAAAGGCAAATATTGCTGCGGTGGCCTCATCACAATCATTGCCCAACATCCACCCTTCAACATCGAGTTTTCCCCCGATTTGCTCCGTGCCCCAGGATCTACCCATCTTGACATTGATGTCCTTAGGCACACTCACATGATCAAGCCGCTCGGCGGCGGTCGGTTTGCTTTCCACTATGGCCATCCCCCCTGCACCTTATCCATTCTGCCGAACCCTGATCACGTCACCATTGAGCTTCCGGTAGATTGGTCCTTCCCAAATGATCCTGAATTTGTGGGGGGGGGGCTACACCTTCAATTCGTTCTTCCTGACACTCCTAGATCACCTTCTCCTACCGCCCGCTTTGGCGAGCATGATATTCTTGAGTTCAGAGGAGACCCGGGGCTGGACCCAGTGCCACCACCCCAACGACTGCTGCTGTTTCTTTCGAGGCTCTGACTACGGCCCTGCATGGCCTAGCCTCTCTTGTCGACACGACCATTGGTACCGGCACACACTCTGTCGTGCGCCGTGCCACTTCTGCTTGCCTCGCTCTCGAGGATGAGATCGCTGATTTGCGGGCTGGCGCATCCTCCTCTGCCTCCTCGGATCCATCTACCTCTTTTCTATCCCATCCCTGTTTCCTCGCTCTCGAACGAAACATAGCTGCCATTCTCCGTCTTCTGACCCATATCCACGGTGCTCAACCACCATCTCCACCCCCATCACCTCCTCTGTCACCTCCTAGACGATCATCCCCTCTCACCACCACTGTTTCTCTTCCCACCACTACCGTTGACCCACCGCTTCCACCACCTTTCACCTCTATCACCATCGCCTACTCGCGTCGCAAGAAACATGCCGTTGTGCGAGCGAGATCATTACCCCCACCCTCTTCATCAGTTGTCATATCCCCACCACCCTTCGTTACCACCGACACCCCACCCATCATTCACATCCCCACCGAGCCCATCCGTCTACCTTCTTCGTCTCTTTCTCCAGTTCTTCGCACACCCGTCACCTCTCCCGACCATACCCCTCCACTCTCTTCCGAGGAGGATGAGGAGCCTTCTGCTCCTGCACCTTGATTTCCTTTTTTCTGATTTTCCCCCCAGCTAGTTTTTCTGATTCACCATGATCATATTTTTTCTAGGCATTGTTGAGATCAGCTTGGGGGAGATCTATATTTTGTATTTGTTGTCGTGTCATTTGCCTGCTGTGTACTTGTTTCATATGTTTGTGTGTGTGTCTTTTGTCTAGTTCGTTTCGGTCTTTATTTTCTTTATTTTTCTACGTCTCGTTTTGCGTTTTTCATGTTTTTCCGTTTCTTTGTTTGTGCGTATTTCCCTCCCATCTTTTGCTGCCCTCCCGTACTTCATCCTATTGCATTGAGGGCAATGCAACGTTCACCTTGGGGGAGTCGCACTATGTGCGTCAGTCGTGTCTTTTTTGCCGTTTTGAGTCGTTTTCGTCGTGTTTTTCTTTTTCTTTTCCATCCTTTGATTTTCCCTCTCCTAGAGATGAACCCGCATGATGAAACTGCCACTAAACCACACACACACACTTAGCAAAGCAACGATAACTATCCTCACTAACCCTAGGAAGCCGAGTTCTGCTACATTTTATGCTCCGTGGGTTCACTTCGCCTTTTGTGTTGAACTGTGTGCTGTAACTAGCTAGTTGGTGTGTTTCTGCATCGTGATTTAGTTTTATATGCACATCCATGGATGACCCCTAGACTATCATGCTTCAATTTCGAATATGCTGTATATTCCTTCTACTTCCTGCTTCATTATGCATGAATCATACTATACATATACGCTTCAAATCGCATGTGTCGGGACTCTACCAATAGGACTAGGATAACCCATGTTGCTTACGCTCTGATCCGCGAAAAAATGTATTTTGCCTAGTGTTTAGAATTCGAAATCTTTTTTGTTTTACTTGGTGCAAATCCCCTCGTAGTGTACTTAATTCCCACTTAGGAGAGTACACAATTTTGCCACATACCAGCACATCGTTCTTCCGCTTTTAGAGAATGCGCATTTTTCTACTTCCACAAAAAAAAGAGAAAAAAAGGGGAGAAGAGAGGAGAAAAGAAAGAATATGTATAGCCAAAATCCAAAAAAATGTACAAAAATCCAAAACCCAAAAAAATTCTGTAGTATATTACTCCTAACTCCGTGAATAAAGGGAAGGTGAGAATTTGCACCAAGTGCTCTCCTCCAAACCTACTCAACCCCTTTCGTTTTCGAACACACTTGGCATAGGAGCTTTCTAGAAATCATCTCGGCAATCGTGCAGCGATTTCCTAGTTTCTAGTGGTAGAGTCCCTGACATATGACATGTTTCTATTCTTACTCTATTCTCATGCATGCTTGAACTATTATTCACCGCTAACTCGAATTGATTCGATATTTGGGTCATTCCATAGATATGTGTATATGGAGCTTCATTGCATGATTTAGATAGTTACACCGTTGGCTAGCTCACAACAACACTCACTCACGCTTCACCGCATGGACCCACGACACTAGTAGGGACTCGTATTCTGGGGCTTAGTGTTATGCTTCTCGCTTGCTTACTTAGTCTGTTGTGTTTGTTTCCGTTGGCTCTGACGGGTAATCTAAGATTTCTTTTTTCGTTTTCCCCTTTCTATTTTCTCCCACCGGGCTTCTATTCTCACTCGTCTTCCTCGAGGAAGAGGAAGAGTTCAGCTTGGGAGATTTTGACATGCGTTTATATTTTATATATTCACGCACGTCTTCTCCGTCGTTTCCCGTCGTTTTTCGTTGTTTCGTATCCGTTCCTTTGTGTTTTTAAGTTTCTTTTTACTTTTTTTGTGTTTGTGTGCATTTGCAAGACATTGCTAGCGCATGGGACATATACGGCCAACATCATGAGTCCCCAGAGCAACGGGAGGTGTCGCACGAGATCCTGAGAGCCATTCGTCAAGGAAAAACCATGTATCAGCTCTCAACCGATCAGGTAGAACAGCCACCCGATCGGTTCATGCGGCTGTATTAGTCCTGAGGAAGAGACAGATCCACCCGATCGGTTCAGTGATCGGGTGGATGTAAAACAGAACGTAGTTTTGAAGTCCAAAGCTCACCTGGTCAGTTGACTTGTCAATCGATCGAGTCACCTGTAGCTGTTGTTTCCCAAGCTCAAGAAATCGAAGACTCACCCGATCGGTTCAGTGATCAGGTGAGATTTATCAGAGCCGAAGACTAATCTTTCCGTCGTCTCACCCGATTGGGTGAATGTCTATTTTTGTCTTCTTCTGGAAATATTTTCTGGCATCTTGCCCACTTGTATAAATAGGGCTAGGTCTTCCCAGAAACGAGGATCCCATTTTAAGCTGTTTCTAGGGATTTTTGGCTGCTCTGAATTAAACTCTAATTGTAAGTTCTTTGATCGTTCTTATATTCTGATATTGCGTTTGTACTTCTATTTGCTAGGGAAAACAATCGCATGATTTTCATTCTTATGGCTATATCCTGTTTTATTGCATTTCATACCATGTATAGTGAGTAGTTCTTTAATCTGGGGCATTGGTGGAATCCCCTTCGTGGGTTCTTCCTAGAACGTCCATAGGACTATGGATCCGATCAGATCTAGTGATTTTGATGGTTATACGGGGGCGTTTCATTGTCATCGACGGGAGAAACATCGCCTTTGACTGTCGGGCCAAGCGAAAATAAAATGGGAGTTTGATTCTCTAGCCACAACTCACCCCCTAGCATAGACATTGAGTCCTTGCACGTGGGAACGGCTTGGATGAAATGTCGGGAGCAATAGTTGCGAACTTAGTGCTCCCGGAGTCGGATGGTGTTGGACATGGGAATGCCCACCGTTCAAAGCCAGGTAGACCTAGCGTATCATCCTAGGCATCGACCGGAATATCGGGTCCATGGGACGCTAGGTACTACTTTTAGAGGCAACGTCTCACCGCCAAACCATAGCATTCGGTCGAATTCCTATCCTTAGACCGTAATAGTGAGAACCCATGATTAGGGCGGAAGCCAAAGTCCCAGGTTACCTTTTTACCTCTTACATCTTTTCCATTAGATTACTATCATGACAACCAACCAGAGAATAGGCTAGCTCATCCACCGGGTGACCAATCCATGAATGTTTACAAGTACAACACACACCTCCTCGTGATCGACCCCCAAGCCACACTTTGACACCGTGTGCTTGCGGTTTACAAATTCTAACTCTAGTATCCTCGTCCCGATTTGCGTGCCAAATGGACGGGAGTGCCATTATACCACATTTTTCCCGATTGCTTAAGCCCATATAATGATCTTTGCAGCTTAACAGAATAGACATCCCGAGGTCTATCTTTTATTTTTGTTGGTATTTTGAAACCATCTGGAAGTTTCATATTGATATCTTTATCTATATTGCCATATAGATATGCAGTCAAAACGTCAATGAGCTCTATTTCTAGGCGTTCCATTGATGTTAAGCTTATTTTTAATCGGAATGTGATCGCATCCATAACCGGGGAATTTGTATCTTCATAATCTATCCCCGGTCGTTGGAAAAATCCCTGAGCTACAAGCTGTGCTTTGTAGGGTACGATATGATTATTCTCATTTATTCTAACCATCCAAAGACTTTGTATTTCAAGAGTGAGTCCAGCTCTACTCCTATTGCTTCGTTTCACTTTGGCCAATCATCTCTGCGTTTGTATTCAGTTAGAGATAGTGGATCGATATCATCGTCGCATTGAGCGATGTGAACAATATTATTGAACGCAAAGTCGTCGTCGACGATAGTGCTTTTTCTGTCTAGTACCTCCCCAGTACGTACGAATTTTAATTTTATTTATCCTGTATTGTCCTCTTCGGGGGACTGAAGGAAGGGAGAGGTTACTGGTCCGAGCTCAACATCCTGTGTTGGGATATTCTTTATTTCTCCAGGTATATTCCTCTTACGAGGGAATTTATCTTTGGAGCCAGACGGTCGTCCTCTTTTTGTTTGAGGTACGACCGATTTTTCTGTCGGTGGATTGCACCCATCTTAGGGGATGTCAATCCTAGTTGGCGTATTGGCAGCAGGGTGTGTGATCTGATAATCTTCTGGTTATCAGTGAATTTGTCCGGTAGTAGTTTTGAATGTGAAGGATCTTTAAGATCTTATCTTCATACAGATTAGTGCACGGATCATAATGAGACAAAGACTTAATGTCCCAAGAAATGGTCTCATGAGCTTCAGGCTTTTGGTTTGTGAGCCTATTTTGGGAAAATTATTTTCGTCAAACTCACAATTTTCGAAACAAGCCTTAAACGAGTCGCCCATCAGGGGCTTAAGGTATCTAATAATGGAGGGTGAATCATACCCAACATAGATAACAAGACGGTGTTGAGGACCCGTTTTGGTCCTCTGTGGAGGTGCAATGAGAACATAGACTGCACAACCGAATACTCTCAAGTGAGAAATATCTAGAGGTACACCATATGCAAGCTGTATCGGCGATAAAATATAACCACTAGAGGGTCGTATTCTGATAAGCGAAGCGACATGCAAAATGGAATGTACTCATGCATCCACAATGCTTCACCTGATCCTTCTATTATATTATATAGTCCCAAAATTGTAGTGACGGGACCATTATAATTAATGATGCTATTAAAATAGCATTTATCAAGAAGGATCGAGTGCGTGAAGGCACTATCCACTAGGCATTCATACTTCATTTCTAGAAAAGAATGTAAAAACTTTTATGAAAAATAAAAATACATTCGATTCATAAATAAGATAAAGAAGTACATAATTGAAGATACATCAAAAAATTAATGAAAAAGGCTGAAAAGATGACTAAATTAGATTTACTCAAGGAGTACGTTATTCTTGAAATCATAAGTGGTGAACCGAGTTGGAGGCTGTATATCCACTAGATTTGTCCAGCGGAAAGCTTCAGGCTTGCCATATACAAATCTTGGAGATGGCGTGGAGTACGACAGACCCTGGACCATTGTCCAGTCATGCCACATCTGTGGCATTTGTCTTCCCAGTTTTTATTGGGAGAAGATGTCTGGTCAGAGGTATTCCTCTTCCACATATTCTTTTTCTTCCCCTCATTATTGTTGTTCTGGGGAGGAGCTTTGGTCTGCTTCTCCGCAGCTTTCCCCTTGTTGAATCTTCCTTTGTGCTTGTTCTTCATCTTCTGGGAAGAAACTGTGTGAGCTTCAGGTAGAGGAGCAGAGCCAGCAGGGCATAGGTTATGAGTTGTTAGTAGGAGGTCTCTGTTCTGCTCTGCCATAAGAAGGCAGGAGAGTAAATCAGAGTACCTCGTGAACTTGCGTTCACGATATTGTTGCATGAGAATAGCATCCTTCTCATAGAAGGATGTATATGTTTTATCAAGCATGCGGGTTTCCGAGACATGTTCATCACACAACTTCAGGCGTGAGGTGATGTTATGGAGAGCTGAGTTATACTCAGCTATGGACTTGAAGTCCTGAAGTCGGAGATTTTCACACTCATAACATGCACGAGGGAGGATACCATCTTTCTGATGTTTGTATCTGTCTTCAAGTGCTATCTACAGTTCATAAGGGTCTTCCATTGTTAGATATTCTGCCTTCAGGGTCCGATCAATATGTCTTCTGATATAGATAATGGCTTTCGCCTTCTCTACATTGAAGACTCTAACAGTAGAAGTCCCTTCATCAGTTGTCACAGCCGTAGCTGGAGCTTGAATTGTGTGACTTATGCCCTGTGAGCGCAGATGGAACTTTAGGTCAGCTGCCAGCTCAAGTAATTTTTCTCCAGCCGCATCGAGAACATCAAAATCAACGCTCGCAATTTTTGACATTTATCTAAGCATGGAATAAGTATGAATTAATTATATATCAAAAATTAAGACATGTATAGAAGTAAAACTAAACTAGTTGTGTGGATCGGCCGGTCACCACTAAAAATAATAAAAGTCCAAAGTCCCTTATACATTAAGAAGTTCGATAAAATTAAAATTACAATTTGGAAACCCTTGGGGTCCCAGCATTAGCAATTTTCCTCTGTCTTCAGGCGAAGTTTCTCCGGGCTGTGGCTTTTACATTTAGCTCATCACTACATTTTCACTCAAATGGAAAAAATGCGAGGAAAATAAATAGTGGTGACTAATAACGGCCGATCCAAAACCACAACGTAGTCTTACCAATATTCCAGGCAGTTTATATAAGTATGCAACATCACAGGCATAAACAATATATTATATTCAACATCGCAGGCAATTTTATTGGATACATATATTAAATTTACGTTTTATAATTACTTGGATCACGGGAAAACGTCATTACCCGTTAGGTTAGGTAACTAACCTAACAACAGAGCGGTCTCAGGGTCCTTGTAATTTATTAAAAGGTAAATTAATATTAATTTTAATCCAATTTAAAATATGGCGATTAATAACGAATTACACATAGGATTCATTAACAAATTTAAGTAACAAATTATATTACTTGCCACAAAAATCCTGAGAGGAGTTAATCAAGCGCAATATCCTAATCCTGATTTTCCCTGATTTTTCTGGATTTTTCCAGAATTTTTTTCGGATTTCTTTCGATTTTTCCATATTTATCTGGAATTTTCAGGGGTTTAATAGGGTATTTTCTGAATTTAAATTAAATTGGCCTGCAGGCCAGAGGCCCGCGGGCTGGCTGCAGGCTGCGGGCCTGTTAGTCAAAAGATACCCATTTTTATTATCAATTTTGTTAATTACTGGGCTTATGGCCCATCAGGGGAGGCCCATGCCTCTCTTCCCCCATACCCTAATTAGGGCTTTAAGGGGAGAGGATGGGTGGGGAGAGGCAGCCAACAGGGACGGCTAAGGGGTTCAGAATGGCGGCCAAAATGTTCGGATAGGCGGCCAAGATCAAGCCCCCCTCGACAGGGGGGGAATCGAGCTGCCCCCGGACAGGGGGGCTGCCTGCGGTGGCAAAACGACAGGCCCCCTCCCCTGACAGTGGGTGGGAGCGGCTTGCAAAATCAACAGGCCCCCCTCTGACAGGGAGGGGGGCAGCATGCACGGACGCCCCCTCAGACAGGGAGGGGGTGGCAATTCGAACCCCCCCCCAGACGGGTGGGGGGGGCGGTCCGGTGGGGTTTCCAAACGGCGAGTCAAAACCCCACCACGACAGGCAAACAGCGAGTCAAAGCCCACCCCACGAAGGGGGGGTGGCCGGTGATTCGAGGCCCCCCCTAATAGGGGGCTGCACTCTGAAAAACGAAGGGAAGCCCCTCGACAGGGAGGGGGCGCTCCGGCGTCGAAAACAGGTCCCCCCGACAAGGGGGGTGGCGCCCTGACAACAGGTAGCCCCCCCGACGGGGGGGAGGGGGGCGATCCTACAGCAGATGCCCCCCCCTGATCGGGGGCACTCTGACAGCAGGCAGGCCCTCCGACGGGGGAGGGGGCGGTACTCCGACAGCAGGCGGAGGCCCCCCGACAGGGGGGTGGCCAGCGCTTCGACACCAAGTGGAGGCCCCTGACAGGGGGTGGCCGGCGCTCCGACGACAAGCGGAGGCCCCTGACGGGGTGGGTGGGTGGCCGATCGACAGGGGCACTCGCTCAGTTCGAAGGCAATTCAAAACGAGAATGGCGAATTGATTTTACAGCCCAATTTTGCTTGAATTTTGAATGCCCAATTTTGATGCGATTCGAATGGCCAATTTTGATGTGATTCATATGCCCAATTTCGACGGCGATTCAAAATTTATGTGATACTGCCTAACTTTGATTCGAAAGTGGGGAAATTTGTGCGTTTGAAATTTGTGTAATCAGTAAACCTGTGTTTTTGAAAACTGATTTTCTTGCTATAGATTTTGCTATAGTTCTCTTAGAAAATTAGTATCACAGATTTAACGACATGCGCATGTAAGAATATTGATCTAGGGATTTCTAAGAATTTACCTCTAGATCCTACCCGCCGGATCTAGCGAAGTTTGGAGAAGGAAGCCCTATCCGCTCGCGATTCGTCCGTCGGCATGGATTGGGCTCAGCTGAAGAGCGTGATGATAACGTGTTGGAATAGTATGAAGGTGTAGGCTAATGGTTGATACCATATCCATATATATATTGATAATAGGAGGAGTTACAAGTATAGGATCTCAAGAGACACCCACTTAGTAGTGGGTGTAATGGTGGATGTAAGTGGAGGGAGACCAAAGGTCTTCCCTATTCATAACACTAAGTTCTTTTAATTAAGCCTCTTTAGTGTTTATTTGGGAACATTTTGAGTATGGTTTGAGTTTCTCTTCGTAAAATATTCAGTCAATTACAAAGACTCCTTTTCTTTCTTCAAAAAACTTGTGGTGCTATGCCACTTATGCAAATGCAAATGGTATATTTACATTCAATATTAGCGTTGACTGCTCTTTGGCGCGTGCTATCCACTTGTGATGCGAAATTAGAACTACTTGCAAAAGAAATATTAGTATTAGAAAATAATTGTAGGTTTTTCTCGCACCAATTATTAAATGTTTGAACAGTTGCACCCCGCAAAAAAAATGTTATTATGATTTTTCTTGCAAAGCTAAATGAATAATGTTGATGACTAGAATCTTGTGGATCTTGGATCAGATTGCTAGGACGAGTATTTACGCAACAGAGAGCCCAGACAAGGTTCCCTCCTTCGGTACCTGAAATAAAGAGAGACATCAGAGGATCGGAGGACCCCCTGACTACCTCTGATGCTTAAGTCAGCCGATGATGGAGGAAGAAAGTATTGGGCATAAAATAGCCCGCATGTGAATTGACCCTATGTGTTTGGTGTACAAAGCTAGGCATAATAAGGCGTAAGTCGAGCCATGAGTTGAGATGTGTAAGTTTGTACAAACCTGGCAAAGGAACCAGCTTACCGTTTTTATAGAGCTTGGGGGAGGTTATGCCACATAAGGCAATTATGAAGATCGCAAATCTTCAGGCATAATCGACTGATGCAGATAAGGTGAGTAAGCAGATAAGGTACGGAGTGATGGCCATTACAGACGCGTCAAGTAGATATTGAATACTATTTATTATCAACGGTCTGGGGAGAAGGCAGGCCCGTCCGACTGAGATCATGCTGCATTGATCGAGCGGCTGACCCTACCAGGAGGGTAGCTGCTTGAATCCTGAGGTTATAGAAGACGACCCGGGTAGCAAGGTCTTCTTTGTAGAAGTCTGTTGTCAAGGAGCCGACCTCAGGTAGTGAGGTCATCCTTGAAGGGCTGTTGGAGGGGATGATTTCATGGGTAACGTCCCTATGGAGCATAGCTGCTGAGTGAGCCAATTTTGTTGGGGCTGTCCCTATGGAGCATAGCTGCTAAGGGAGCCGTCCTTGTGGAGATCACCCATGTAGGAGAACTGATGCTGAGGGGCCGACCTCAGGTAGTTAGGTTGTCCTTAAAGGAGTAGCGCTGATAAAGGAGCCGACCTTATTGAGGTCGTCCCTATAGAACTGAGCTTGGGTTTGGTCAGGCTGACCTCAAGACAAGGTCAGTGAGACTCTTTGAGGGCAAAGATTGAAGGGTTTTAAGGGACCCTAAGGGCATTATTCTATGCCCGTCTTACGTCAGACGGACGATAGAAGCAAATCAAATAAGCAGCGGAAAACAACTGTTAAACTATTTAACGAAAGCACTAAGGATTTTAAGACCATGGCCATGATCTCTACTATCTTGAGGTGGATCTGACCACCCCAAGATAGATCTAAACTACTGCAATATAATTAAATGAAAGCTTTTTTAAACTACATACACGGAACTTTGCTTGCACCGGCAAAGTGTACCGAACCTCCTTCTGCTCCCCGAAGCTAGCCACCTTTGCGCCCGAACTGATCCACCTGAAGCAAGCCAACACATCGCCTCTGAGCCAACCATTTGACGAAGAAGATTTCACTTGAGAGCGATCGAACGTCTTAGACTTCGGATCGAATCCGATCCTTCTCGTCGTTTTGCTAGAACACGAGCGAAGGAACGGAAGAAAAAAGGAGGAAGGAATAATTTTTCGTCTTGAAACGAGCATGCTCAAAACTTTTTAGAGCTACTCGATTGAAAGACATGGTGCAAGTTTTTCTAAAGGGTGACGACCCCTATTTATATAGGGGGCCAGACCCCCTTGCTCGTCGCACGAGAAATGTGGGACTATTAATGAATGGGAGAATTAATTAAGTTAGTTTGCCTTTCTTCAATGCTAAACTTCAACTAATTTAATCTCTCTCACCGTTGAGCTTCAGAAGTGATACAACCTATCAGTTCAAAGAGCTATGAACGGTGAACGCATAGAAACAAACGGTGACGAATTCCGACTTCGTTTGACCCCTCAAACAATTGCTCAAAGTTGAAAAAAAAGTCACAAATTGGCTAAAATTACAGCCGTCACAAACCCCTAGGGTTTGCTGGACTGTGGGCCCTACAGGTGGGGCCCACCTGCCAGCTAGGCACGCGCAGTTCGATCTGGGTGCCTGCCCGCTCCTGGGCGGGCGGGTCTGACCCGGCCACTGTGTGGGTGGGCTCAAAGTCCAGCCTGCCCAGGCGGGCTTGACCTGCCTGCTTGGCAGGTGGGTCCAGCTTGCTATCGGCCTGGACCCTCCCTTTGCGGGTCTGGACCCGCCTGCCCAAGCTGGGCTGGGCTTTTTGTAGAGAGATGTATGCCCTCGAGGCTATTTATCTTTGTAAACATCTTGTTCATACATGAAAGTATGCTTTCTGTTACAAATTGTCTGAGTAATTTTCAATTTTATATATTGCTTAGACAAATTCCTTAGACTCCAAGTTAGGTCATACATGTTTCGAGATAAAGATCGCGATTATGAGAAATGTCTGACCGATAGGAGCTTGAGTCTTAAAAGTGTTCGTGGTTGTAGATGCGTTGAGATAGGATATCGGCACATCGGACAGACCATTGTGTCCTTGTCTTGTTGGTCTCATAATCATGCGACTTGATGAAGTCGGGACGAGACACAAGTGCTCATTAGAGAATGAGTCCACTGAACGACCCATAGAGTTATCAAATGGTTAAACATTAACTGTCAGTAATAACTCTAGTGATGATATGCTAGTTGGTCCTTAGGACTTGAGATCATTGTACGAAGCTGTGCGTGAACAGTGTCACTTAGGCCTATGATCTGGCTTCGAGGCAAGGCCTGCTAAAAGATCTTAGTCTGGGTAATATTTGAAGCGTACGAGCTAAGTAGTGATCAAGAGAGGATTCATCTCTTCCGTTTATGGGAAGTTAGTGTCGCAGGCTCAGTACGGCTCTCGGTAAAACTGACGTGTGTTTATATTTTATATATTCACGCACGTCTTCTTTGTGTTTTTCCGTTGTTTTCCGCCGTCCCGTTCCCCTTTTCTTGGGATTTCTAGTTTTCTTTCACTTCTTTGTGTTTTTGTGTGTTTGCAGGAGATTGCCAGCGTAGGAGACATATAACGAAGATATCATGAGTCCCCGAAGCAACGGGAGGAGTCACGCGCGATCCAGGGGGTCAAACGACGAAGATCGCTATTTTTCAGCCCTCAACCGATCGGTTGGACACAGCCAACCGATCGGGTGATGCACGCGTGTCCGACTCAGATGAAAGTTGGACTGAACAGCAGCTCAACCGACCGGTTCATCGACCAGTTCAATCCAACAGAGTTCTCGGCCATTTGGAGCTGAATTCCAACCGATCGGGTGACATCTCACCTGATCAGTTCATCTGTAGCCGATTCTTCCAAAAGACGACTCGGACAGCTCAACCGACTGTTCGCTGACCGTGACAAATCAACAGAACTCTCTGTCTGTTTTGGGGATATTTCCAACCGATCGGTTGAATACTCAACCGATCGATTGACCTGATGCTGCATCTCTTCAAACGACGACCCGCTCGCTTCACCCGCTCTCCTCAGCGCCCGGTTGAAGTTCTGAACGACGACGGCCGAAGCATCAAGCAGCTCACCCGATCGGTTAATACTTCAACCGATCAGGTGACGACGATTCCTATAAATAGATGACCTAGGTTTCCAAAAACGAGAGCTGTTATTTTTCAGTCTTTTTTCTTGTACGGTGACGGCTGGAATTTTATAGTATTTTGTAAGTCTTCTGATCTTTGTGAAACTTTAATATAGTCTTAATTACATTGCTAATACTTCATTTCAATTGCCTGATCATGATTCTTACGGTTGATTTGTGTTTAGATTGCTTTTTAACCATGATTTGTGAGTAGTTCACAAATCTGGGATTTTGGTGGAAACCCCTTCGTGGGTTCTCCCTAATGCATCCATAGGACTAGGATTTCGATAGGAATTAGGAATTTAGACGGTTACGCGGGGTGTTTCATTGCCATCAGCGGGAAAAAGACCGCCTTTGACCGTCGGACCAAGGGGGAATAAACTTGGTGGTTGACTCCCTAGCCACATCTCACGCTCTTAGCATAGGCATCGAATCCTAGCGCGTGGGAACGGCAGGATGAGAAGTTGGGAGTTATCGTTGCAAGCTTAGTGCTCCCAGAGTCGGTCGGTGTTAATGGATATGGGAATGCCCACCGACCGAAACCGGGTAGTCGAGCGTATCATCCTGGGCATCGACCGGAATATCGGGCCCAAGGGACGCTGTTATCACTCTTAGAGGCAACGTCTCACCGCTAAACCCTAAAACCAATCGAATTCCTATCCGTAGGGCGTAATAGCGAGAACACATGATAAGGTGGAAACCGAAGTCCTATGTTTCCTTTTATATCGTTTATCCATCGTCTCTTTATATTCCGTGACAACCATTCGATCGTTCGGGCTAGCTCACCCCTGGGGTGAACCGGTTCCTCCTTTATACAAGCACATCCACGCCTCTCTGAGTTCGACCCCCAAGCCACACCACAACACCGTGTGCTTGCGGTATAAATATTTAAATCTGGTATCCGCAATCTCTATTGCACTTGTTTGCAGCAAAACCGGGGGATGTCAAGCTTTATAGTGCCGTTACCGGGGAGGCAATGTGTTTGTTCATTTTAGGAATCTTTGAACCCTTGAGTCTAGCTCACATCCCTACCTCGTGATAATTTTCGCATTCTACGCTTTTTGATTTTACTTGGACATATTGTATATATATCAGTTGTATAGAATTGGTAGACTGTTTCACCATACCGCCGTTACTACTCTTCACCCTTCCATTTATACAACTGACGTCCCCGGGTTTGGTGCATACAAGTGGGGAATAGGATAGGGGATACCAGATTTAAATATTTATACCGCAAGCGCACTGTGCTGTAGTGTGGCTTGGGGGTCGAACTCAAGGAGGCGTGGTTGTGCTTGTCTAAAGAAGGAACCGGTTCATCCTAGGGGTGAGCTAGCCCGTATGATCGAATGGTTGTCACGGAATATAGAGATGCGATGGACAAACAATATAAAAGGAAACCTAGGACTTCGGTTTCCACCCCATCATGCGTTCTCGCTATTACAACCGCCGGATAGGAAATCGATCGGACTTAGGGTTTAGTGGTGAGACGTTGCCTCTAAGAGTGATACCAGCATCCCATGGGCCCGATATTGCGGTCGATGCCCAGGATGATACGCTGGACTACCCGGATTCGGTCGATGGGCATTCCCATGTCCATTAACACCGACCGACTCCGGGAGCACTAAGCTCGCAACGATGGCTCCCAGCATCTCATCCTGTTATTTCCACGCGCTAGGATTCGATGCCTACGCTAAGGGCGTGAGCTCTGGCTAGGGGGTCAACCGCCAAGTTTATTCCCCCTTGGACCGACAGTTAAAGTCGGTCTTTTTCCCGCCGATGACAATGAAACACCCTGTGTAACCGGCTAAATTCCTAATCCGCTAGCATGTGCCATATTTGATATGTTGTTGTTGCCTTGGACACATGCATAAGAATGTCATAAGTTAAATAATCAAGCAAGATATCAATTACCTCTTGATGTTTCCCCGCCAATTCTTTTTGCTTATTTGTCCATTCATGTTCGGGAGAGGTAGGTGAGCGAAAGGGCTTCTCCACAAGCTTCCAATAATCCTCATCAATGGATTGAATATGAGCCTTCATCTTTACACACCAACTTTGATAATTGGGCCCGAGGAGATATGGTGGAAGAGGGCATCATATGTTGTTGTTGTTGGTTGCCATAGCTATAACCTCGCTCTGATACCAATTGTAATGACCCTGTGCTATGAGGAATAAACACTAGAGGGGGGGTGAATAGCGTTTTATTGAATTATAAGGAATTTATGCCAAATAAAAACCTACTTAACCAACAAATGCAGAATGTAATAAATGGACAACAACCCAAGTAAGAATGCAATGCAAACAAGCAATCTACCCTGGTTCGGTGCCACCCAAGTCTCACCGACTTGTTACCGGTGCCCTACTCCAGCAACACCCGGATCACCTCCGGATACTCTAGCAAACCGCTAGAGCTTTCCTTTAGCCCACTTGCGAAAACCCCACAAGTGCAATCGACCTACAATCGATGTCCGTGTATCCCACAACCCGGGAACACGCAAAACCTTAATCCCACAGCCTGGGACTTAGCAAACTCTCACAAACCGAGAGTAAAATGAAATCTTGACTCCCACAACTTGGGATCAAGCCAATCCTATCACCACCGTGAGTATACAACAAATAAGAAGTATGAAGATTGAAATATAAAACTTCTTACCACAAAATCCTATACCTTGAGAAATACTTACCAATTTGGGGGCAAGAATGGATTTTGAGGAAGATGAGATCACCAAACCCTAGCTCCACCAAGATGAGCAGCAATAGATGGCTAGGGAGGAGTTGGTGACTTGGATTCAAGCTCTTAGCTTGAGAAGCTCACAAGGAATGAGAATCTCTCTTGAGGAATTAGTGCTCAAAGAGTGAGAGAGAAATTCTTGTGAGATGACAGAGCTTGGAATTGGAGTTAAATGGCTCTTCTCAAAGATGTGAAAATGACTATAATTTCAGCCTTGGATCCCTGAATAGAAGCACACAAACTTATATAGGGAAGAGAGAAAACGGTCACAAAATTCGTGGCATTAAATGCTCCAATGGCTCTATTCTGAAGCTGCTTAATCGGTCTAAGAAGGATCACTGACCGATTAGTTTAGAAACTAGTCGGTCGGTCAACCTTCTTGGACTGACTAGAAGGAAGACAACGAAGATAGTGAATTTCAATGATATAAGAACTAGTCGGTCTAAGAAGAAACATCAACCGACTAGTTTGACAACTAGTCGGTCGGTGAGCCTTCTTGGACCGACTAATCAGTTGATAGTGAAATCAAAGATCATGAAGAACTAGTCGGTCTATGAAGAGACACCAACCGACTAGATCGTCATTTATTCGGCCGGTGAACCTTCTTGGACCGACTAATTCGTCAACAGTAAAGAAGTCTAATTTCACTTAGGAGAACTAGTGGTCTGAGAAGAGACACCAACCGACTAGATCGTCATTTAGTCGGTCGGTGAACCTTCTTGGACCGACTAATTAGGTCAACAAATAGGCTTGAATAGATTATGACAACTAGTCGGTCTGAGAAGGATTTCCAACCGACTAGATCGTCATCTAGTCGGTCGGTAAACCTTCTTGGACCGACTAATTGACCAACAGTGAATGGGCTGAATTTAACTACGACGTCTAGTCAGTTCAAGAAGAATTTCCAACTGACTAGATCGTCATCTAGTCGGTTGGTTCTTCTACTTGAACCAACTAAGATGCAAACGAAGCCGAGAAATGAAGCGATAAGCTACGGGAAAGTTTCTAATGGCTTCTAAGGCAATCCTAGAGATACGATACGAAAGTTATGAAGATTTCTAGGCAAGTACTACTCAAGGCTTAACATTATTCTAAACCGAAGATAGAAGACAATATAAAAACCATGACGAACCGTCTTCGAAGCTTCAACATGGAGAATCTGAATCCCTTGACTTCATGAAATCTCCTTGAGCTTCAACGAAGCTCCAGCCACAACGATCACGCGTTCTGAGGAAGTCTTAGGACGTCGCTTGAGATGAACAAATTACTTTGGCGACGATCTCTATAAATCTTCATGGTCTTGAGTCTTTTAGTTGAATGACTTGAACGTCATAGTCTTCGAAGCATTTGACTCATCCATTCCTTTCTTCTCTTTGGATTGAATCTCCATTCATTTGTTGATGCCATTGGCTTGATGTTTGAGGTAGTCTTTGAGTTCTTCAAGCCAATGCTTCACTTTTGTTGATCTACCAAGTTCTCCACTTGAATCAACACATGTAGTCACTTTTGATCTTCTTGAATCTAATTGGTGACTTTTTAGCTAACTGCAATCACAAGAGTTAGTCACAATGATTTGTGTTTGATCATCATCAAAATCAAGGTGGAGAGTCCAATACTCAACATTCTCCCCCTTTTTGATGATGACAAACCAAATATAAACAAAACAAATAATTGTGCATTAAATGTACTTACTCCCCCTGCAATGATGCCAATCAAGTTAATATCAATAATCAATAGCATCATTCAGCAGTTAAAAGTGTGTGTATCACATGAGGTTGTGTATATATCGCATGAATGACCAGAAATAATATGCATACACAATACAAATCATGTAGGTGATACACATCATAAACATGAGCATGGTTACCAACATATATAAAATGTAATCAATATAAATCAAGGTAATCACCAATGCTCCCCCTGAATCATATACATGAGCGATCATACTTAGTCTATATGATTCAGGATAATGTTTAACACTCAACATTTAACAAGCACATCCTTTGTTTATTTCTCTCCCCCTTTGTCATTAACAAAAAAAATATGGGGGCATAGAAACAACAAATGCAACAATAGGGTGGAAAACATAAAGGTATAACAATTGTAACGTTCTCTAATGTAAAGTTACCAATTAAAAACAGGATATCAAATTAAAGATATCAATTGCAAGATCATATATCCAACCACAACTCAATCACCCTCAATTATCACAAAAAGATAAGCAATAAGCATATGTGATGAAAGATTACAATAGATACTAATTGTAAAGAGTAGTGTTAAAAAAGTGACAATGCAAATATCATGACATCACTTGTGAAAGAAAAACAAGTGATCAAATAGTGTCAAATACCCAAACAAACTCAATTATCACAAAATTTACAACATTAAGCACAATGTGATAGATTGTCCCGAGAAACCAATAGTATACTTGGTAAGATATATTAAGCATAATTTAGTGCATGGAAAACAATTCTATGTTTTCATATAAGCAAATCTATTTAATCAATATAATCGTCGAGCGACGAAGTAAACACACATGTTTTCATACCCATTGTGATCAACATAATCAATACCAATTGTAATCACCCTCAATTTAATCAAAAATGTTTTCATACACATGGTTACTATAGAAATTCTTAACCATGTGTACAAAGTTATGTTATAATAACACACATTAAGTATAAAGGCATTACAAAGTGATATAATGACATGTGATATCAATCGTAGGCATATCAAATCATCTCCAAAAAATATCACAGCAAAACTCCACAAAGCATCTTCCAAAAATAAGCATACCAGATATAAGTGAAGTGTGCGATGTGGGGTGACAAGGTGATACAATGAAAATGAATATCAAATATCTATATCACGCAAAAATGTTATGCCAAAATAAAGATAGTAAGTTCATAAAACATATGGCATACACAATTCTAGCACCCTAGGAAACTAATTGAAACAATGTTCAAAAGAACCATAGTACTAGCATGCATTCCAGAAGAGATACTCACATATTGAGTCAAAGATAAGCATGGAATGCCATGAGCATGTAAAGATGGTATCCAATATCAATAGTCTAACAATAGTAAATATGATACCAAATGTAAATATGATATGTAGAGATGATACCAATCATAGTCTAACAAAGTATGCAAAGTAGGCAAATAATGTCACGATCATGATAACACTTGAAAAAGAAACCAAGTGAACAAATAGAGACAAGATCTCATCCTAGCTCAATTATCACAAAGGATACAACATGAAGCATAATGTGACAAAACATCTTTTGAGCAAAGGCATGAAGACAGTCTACTATCAAAGTCACAAGGTAGGACATAAACGATAAAGTTTATCATGAACATTGCATGCATGCATACCAATTGTGCAAATAGAATAAAAACAAACTTGTGTAAGCACAATATAATCGGAGGTAGCATCAAGGAAATCATACTGCATCAAGATATATTCATGGAAGAATATTTATGACAGAATATACATATCATCAAACACAATATAAAGCTTATGTGATCATGTATAGCACAAGTTATCTCTAACATCTCATCAAAAATAGCATAAAATATGAGCATGAGATGAGAGATGACAAAGTGAGAAATATAGCTTGAAGATCACTAACTAATATAAATGAATGTTATGTCACTTGTGTAAATATCATACATGAGTGATTTAGCTATAGACATGAAAGATTTCTTGAATAAAATTATAGCTAAGCATCAGTCATAAAGTAATTAAAATGACAAGTAACATACATTGATCACCCCAAATCATATCAATACGTCTCATAAAGATAATCATACAAACTATAAGAAAAGTATGTGATGTGTGGTGATACAATGAACAAATTCGCATAAAGATCCTAAATCATTAATCTTATACATGGCATGAATTATGTATAACGTGATGAAGTATATCATGATTTAATAAACAAGCAAGCATGTCATACACATCATTTATCATATCCATAACATATAACAATCTTCACACAGAAGCATGCATGTGAGGAATGCGATGTGTAATGACAACGTGTTCCAAAGATATGAACATCAATAAACAACTAATCAATTCATTATATGAAAGTTATAGCTACCATGATATATGAGTCGTAATAAGACAAATATGACATACATGAACATGGCAGTCACATAAACAAACAATCTCCATGAGGGTGTGACAAGAATGAGCTAATGAAGAAGTATGATGTATTACACAAATCCAATAAATTAAAATACTAATTGCAGACATGGTAGTCAAAATCAATATATTCAAATACCAATTGTACAAAATTCATACTTACAACCATTTAGCTCTCCCTATATGTGTGCATCTTCAATGCATCATCCTTTCCTTTGAATTGATCCAACATTTGTAAATCAAGGAGTGTGTATAGTAGGGATCTTGCACAACAATCTGACAATACAATAATTGGTGGTATCCAAAAACTTTTTGGATCCAATAGGTTAAGGAACAAAATCAAGTAGTCCAATAACCAAACATTTATCAATTGTAAATAACACTCATCAATAGAAATGCATGACATGCATTGATAGGAGTTATTATAATCACGAAAATCATACATATAAGGAATTAACAATTCTCAATCATTAGAAATTAGGAACACCTAGACTAATAATTCCTATGCATATGATTTAGTCAAAATACATTATACAAGCAATCATCATTATGAATACACACATCTAATACAATAGTGTGTGCAAGAAAGATTCCTCGTTCAATATGCATATGTGCACAAAATAAACATTCACGGCACAACACATATTGAAGGAAGGCAATAAAAGTAATACCACAAAGAGTGTGCATGAAAAGCATAAAGTATTAATTTTCAAAACCAAATTTCTCTTTCCTTTGGCATATCAACAAGATAGAAAGTCACCAAGGGTTAGAGAAATCAACTAATCTATATGCACAATCATAATACGAGAGAAATGTAATGGCATATAATGATGTTGGGGGTAGTGGACGAACTCAACTAATCTGATACCAAATGTAATGTCCTGATATCAATCAAACATGTCATACTCCCACACAATCATACAAACTATGCAAACTTGGGAGTAGTGGACGAACTCACATATATATATATATATATATATATATATATATATATATATATATATATATATATGGGTACAAAAATTAATCAAACAAGCATGGTACCCAAGCAATGAAGTGCAATAAGAGTCGCATGAGAATATGTCATTCCTAATATACGATTCTATATGTGTGTTCATATCATGCCTAGAAACATTCTTAGGAATCCAAAAGATAGTGATTTGGGATTCTTAAGAAGAGGTTGTAGAGGCATGAGTAGGAAGTTGGGATGCACGCTTGTGAAGTGGAACATAAATATAAGCGTGTCCCGTGTGTGAAACATGCAAATGAGCATTAGTTCTATCATGAGAATTTTTAAGCCACAAGTTATAAGTAATCCTCGAATAGACGTAAGAGTAAGGATTATGAATACACAATGCACATAAGTCAAGAATTTGACACACATGAAATACATAGACATGAATGACATATAGGATATACAATATGCAAACATAGGATATGCATGAGATAGTCTCAAATAGAGAATGACATCTACATGCATCCAACACACTTGAATACCAAATGTAAGAATATACTTACAACATTAAGCTCCCCCTACTTTGGTGCATCACTTAAGCACCATCAACTCCATTTGAATGAAAATCTTTGCAAATCAAGGAGTTGGTAGGGTTGGTATCCCAATGTGGATTGAACCTAGAAAACATAATTTTGGTATCCAAAAACCTTTTTGGATCCTATGGGTTAGTAAACAAGTTTAACAAACTAAATTCAAATTATTATAACCCATATCTTAGTGTAATCATACACAAAATTAATGAAACATGTAATCATGTTACAAGATAAATATTTAACCAAATACATGCATATACCAATTGTACCAAAAATAAGTATATATATATAATAATCCAAACGCATGACATGTATCACATGCAACAAAACATGAATATGAGCCAACGCATGTGTTGCAAAAAGAAATATTAAATATTCTAAACATGAAAAATCATAAACACAATGATTTACTAATAAACATGGAATGGAAATCACATTCAATATGAATTTACGTTTCTAATCATACATGAGCATCCAAGACCAAAATGCAAACAAAAGATTAAATCAAATCTTAACACAAATGCATTGGTACCCATAAAATAACTATAAACATATGGTACCAAGCAAAGAATGGTCAACGGAAACTATCCCTTCGGAAACCAAGTTCAAGAGGACCGTGATTTCCCAACATAATCATCATTCATAATAATATATTTAATATAAGATTGCACATACACATCCTTAGCATGATTACTAGTGTTCTTAGGACCCCAAATAGTGTATGATTTGGGAATCCTCTTCCTAGTGGTTGCATGCACAAAAGGTTGATTTCTACGTGGTGCATGTGGCCTAGGAGCATGAGATCTAGCAAGAGCATGAGGAACAATGTGTCGTGCTTAAGCATGATGATGAGCATATGATCCATGGTGTGGTGTTGCATACATACGTGGATGAATATGAGGTGTGTATGCATGAGGATGATCATGAGAATAAGCATGCATATATGGATGAGATGTGTGATCATGAGCATAAGAAGGTGCATGAGCATGAGTACGTGCATGAGAGTGTCTCAAATGAGTGTTTGCACGTGCTCGTGGGTGTGGAACATAAAAACCATCATTCGTGTGAACATGTGGGGTAGGATGAGTGTTCCTACGTGGCATAGTATTGGTGTACATGAATGCATGACCCTTCTTTGGAGGTCCACCCAAAGTGGGTTTCTTTCCAAAGCAGGGAGGAATAGGAGTGGTGGTTTCCTTAGTAGTAGAACTACCCAAGTTGTTATAGACACCACTCGTGGATGCACCGGAGGGTGGCCTCACAAAATCTATAGTTACTTCACTATAGGAGGTGCGTGCATTGGATGCACTTGCCTTTGAATAACCAAGGCCAACACGATGGTTTGTCGATAGTTGATTCTTTAGCAAATCATCCAAATTGTCATTTCCCTTGTTGAATCTCTCAATAATGGAGGACATGAGCTCATATTTCTTCGAAATTGAAGAAATAGTGGCATCCAAGGTGGATGCACGTGTGGTGAGCTCGTGCACTTGGGATTTGAGATTCTCATTCTCAATTCCCAAACAAGTGTTTTGAGATTGAAGATTTTCAATCTCAAGAGCGTTACTATCCACAATAGTAACACGATCAAGTTGAGATTTGAGGGACTCCACCTCATTTCTCAACATGCCATTTTGAGTAAGCAAACTTGCTTTCTCAATAGCGAGTGTCTCAACAATGGTGTCATTGTTAGAGGTGCTACACGAAGATGTGTTAGAGAGACTAGCAATCTTATTCTTAGCATCACAATATTTATGCATAAGCTTTTGATATTTATGAAATAATTGCTTAAGCTCAATTTTAAGATCATTCGTTGTTACCTCTTCATCGTCGCTATCGCTTTCACTTGAGTCGCTTGATTCGTCACTAGAGTCGTCCTCTCGTGCCATCAAACCCATGAATGAATTTCTTTCATCATTGGAGGAAGAACTTTTCGAGGTGGACTCTTCTTGCTCCGCTAGCCTGTGCCATATTTGATATGCCGTTGTTGCCTTGGACACATGCATAAGAATGTCATAAGTTAAATAATCAAGCAAGATATCCATTACCTCTTGATGTTTCCCCGCCAATTCTTTTTGCTTATTTGTCCATTCATGTTCGGGAGAGGTAGGTGAGTGAAAGGGCTTCTCCACAAGTTTCCAATAATCCTCATCGATGGATTGAATATGAGCCTTCATCTTTACACACCAACTTTGATAATTGGGCCCGAGGAGATATGGTGGAAGAGGGCATCGTGTGTTGTTGTTGTTGGTTGCCATAGCTATAACCTCGCTCTGATACCAATTGTAGTGACCCTATGCTATGAGGAATAAACATTAGAGGGTGGGTGAATAGTGTTTTAAAGAATTATAAGGAATTTACGCCAAATAAAAACCTACTTAACCAACAAATATGGAATGTAATAAATGGACAACAACCCAAGTAAGAATGCAATGCAAACAAGCAATCTACCCTGGTTCGGTGCCACCCAAGTCTCCCCGACTTGTTACCGGTGCCCTACTCCAGCAAAACCCGGATCACCTCCAGATACTCTAGCAAACCGCTAGAGCTTTCCTTTAGCCCACTTGCGGAAACCCCACAAGTGCAATCGACCTACAATCGATGTCCGTGTATCCCACAACCCGGGAACACGCAAAACCTTAATCCCACAGCCTGGGACTAAGCAAACTCTCACAAACCGAGAGTAAAACGAAATCTTGACTCCCACAACTTGGGATCAAGCCAATCCTCTCACCACCGTGAGTATACAACACATAAGAAGTATAACGATTGAAATATAAAACTTCTTACCACAAAATCCTATGCCTTGAGAAATACTGACCAATTTGGGGGCAAGAATGGATTTTGAGGAAGATGAGATCACCAAACCCTAGCTCCACCAAGATGAGCAGCAATAGATGGCTAGGGAGGAGTTGGTGACTTGGATTCAAGCTCTTAGCTTGAGAAGCTCACAAGGAATGAGAATCTCTCTTGAGGAATTAGTGCTCAAAGAGTGAGAGAGAGATTCTTGTGAGATGAGAGAGCTTGGAATTGGAGTTGAATGGCTCTTCTCAAAGATGTGAAAATGTCTCTAATTTCAGCCTTGGATCCCTCGATAGAAGCACACAAACTTATATAGGGAAGAGAGAAAATGGTCACAGAATTCGTGGCATTAAATGCTCCAACGGCTCTATTCTGAAGCTGCTTAATCGGTCTAAGAAGGATCATTGACCGATTAGTTTGGAAACTAGTCGGTCGGTCAACCTTCTTGGACCGACTAGAAGGAAGACATCGAAGTTAGTGAATTCCAATGATATAAGAACTAGTCGGTCTAAGAAGAAACATCAACCGACTAGTTTGATAACTAGTCGGTCGGTGAGCCTTCTTGGACCGACTAATCAGTCGATAGAGAAATCAAAGATCATGAAGAACTAGTCGGTCTAAGAAGAGACACCAACCGACTAGATCGTCATTTAGTCGGTCGGTGAACCTTCTTGGACCGACTAATTCGTCAACAGTAAAGAAGTCGAATTTCACTTAGGAGAACTAGTCGGTCTGAGAAGAGACACCAACCAACTAGATCGTCATGTAGTCGGTCGGGGAACCTTCTTGGACCGACTAATTAGGTCAACAAATAGGCTTGAATAGATTAGGACAACTAGTCGGCCTGAGAAGGATTTCCAACCGACTAAATCGTCATCTAGTCGGTCGGTAAACCTTCTTGGACCGACTAATTGACCAACAGTGAATGGGCTGAATTTAACTACGATGTCTAGTCGGTTCAAAAAGAATTTCCAACCGACTAGATCATCATCTAGTCGGTTGGTTCTTCTACTTGAACCAACTAAGATGCAAACGAAGCCGAGAAATGAAGCGATAAGCTATGAGAAAGTTTCTAATGGCTTCTAAGGCAATCCTAGAGATACGATACGAAAGTTATGAAGATTTCTAGGCAAGTACTACTCATGGCTTAACATTCTACTAAACCGAAGCTAGAAGACAATATAAAAACCATGACGAACCGTCTTCGAAGCTTCAACATGGAGAATCTGAATCCCATGACTTCATGAAATCTCCTTGAGCTTCAACGAAGCTCCAGGCACAACGATCACACGTTCTGAGGAAGTCTAAGGACGTCGCTTGAGATGAACAAATTACTTTGGCGACGATCTCCATAAATCTTCATGGTCTTGAGTCTTTTAGTTGAATGACTTGAACGTCATAGTCTTCGAAGCATTTGACTCATCCATTCCTTTCTTCTCTTTGGATTGAATCTCCATTCATTTGTTGATGCCATTGGCTTGATGTTTGAGGTAGTCTTTGAGTTCTTCAAGCCAATGCTTCACTTTTGTTGATCTACCAAGTTCTCCACTTGAATCAACACGTGTAGTCACTTTAGATCTTCTTGAATCTAATTGGTGAATTTTTAGCTAACTGCAATCACAAGAGTTAGTCACAATGATTTGTGTTTGATCATCATCAAAATCAAGGTGGAGAGTCCAATACTCAACAAGGCGGTGGGAGTACGGAGAAGTGGGGAAAGGGGTGGATGGATGGGTGCAGTGGTCGTGTGAATGACGGGTGTAATGTCGGTGGTAGTGGGGGGATGTGGGAGTATGACGATCAAAGCAGTGGTAGATGGAATATAAATGGCGGGAGGAGAGGATGGTGGGGGAAGGGATCTGGAGCACACATGCAATTTCTTGTGGCGTGTGTATGGTGTGAGTGAAGTGGATGGAAGTGTAGGGTCAATGGAAGTGGTCGTGGGTTGGGATGTGGTGACGGGAATGGAAGTGGAGGTGGGTGGAGGGGATGATCGACTAGGGGGAGATGGATGTGGTGATGAGTGTGATGGGGGAGGTGAGGAATGTGATGGTGGAGGTGAAGATCATCGAGGGGGTGAAGGGGGAGGAGTTGGTGGAGATGGACCATGAACATAAGTGAGAATACGGAGGATGGTGGCCACGTTCCGCTCAAGAGCGAGGAAACATGGGTGAGTAAGGAAGGAAGAGGATGGGACCGAGGGGACAGAGGACGAAGCGACATCGTGTAGTGAAGCTAGCTCAGCCTCGAGAGCGAGGCGAGTGGAGGTGGCGCGACGAACGGAAGAAGTAGAGGCAGGACGGTAAGTGGAAGTGGTGCCAGCAGGAGTGGTCGTGCCGGCACTAGAGGCTAGGCCTAAGTGGGCCTCAGTCAGAACCTCGGAAGTGGTAGGGCCAGAAGCCGGGGTGGTATGACTGGGGCCAGCCTCGGAGTCTCCCCCGGACGCAGGGATATCCTGCTCGCCTAAGTAGGCGGCAGGGGAAGGTGGTCTGGGTGCGCCCTGGGGAAGGAATGGAAGAGTAACCCCCCAGAAACTCTGGATCAGGAGGGAATGTCCAATCTGCCACTAGAACGATAGTCATACGAGCGGGGTTGGGCAGAATGGTATAGGGAGCGGGGGGGTGTCCGTAGTAAAAAATTAAACGACCGTTGGGGCGGGGCTTGAGCATGTGTATATGCCACAGGACATCATGATCTATACATGAGGTCCTGGGGCAGAAGGGAAATTTCTGGGGATGACGACGTTATACTGGGGATATGAGGCTATGATAGTAATGAGGCCCCCGCAACAGTATTTTCCCTTACCGGCGCAACTAATCTCAAGCAACTTCTGAATAAGCCAAGCACCAGCATGAATAGGGATGCGAGGGGCCTCGAAGGCGATCCCGTCATCACCACGAATGAAATCGAATGTCATGGCCCACAAAATGAAAAGATCAGGGATAGTCACCGTCCCGGACTCATCCCTGGGGAAGAATGTGCAAGATATGATTCGGTGGGCCAGAAGAAACACGGGGTGTATGATGGAGGAGGCCTTGGCCTTCCCTCGAGGGTAATGATCATGTAGGGTGATGCGAAACCAAAATTGATCGACGTCGAAGTCCGGGTGATATCCGTAGGGACGGATAGTGTCGCCCCTAAGATTGGGGAATCCGAAAATGTGATTGATAGTATCCTGGTGTGTGCGGATGGTTCGGTTTTGAACCCAAAAAACGACGATCGATCCCGACTCACACATAAGGGAAGACAAGAATTCTAGTGTGAGGGCCGGGTAGGATGCCGCGTGGGCGTTCAAGAAAGCTAACCAACCTAAGTTAGCAAAGAGGGTCTCGACTTCGGAGAAAACTCCGAGATCGATAAGAGATTGTGCGTGTGCAAACTTGGTGGAGAGGTGCGAACGTGCATCGAGTTTATGATAAAAATATTTCTGCTCAAGACTCAGAAAACGGTAGCCACGCGGTCCCAACAATGGGTCCTCAGGAGGGATGATAGGTTGGGGTGGGGGCTGTGTAGGCGGTGCAGAAGGAGCACATGAAATATGTGGATGTGTGTGCTTGTGTCTCTTGCGAGACGGCCCCTCCTCATGCATGATACCCTTACCCTTTCATTATCCCAGGCCATGCTAGTGAGTGTGTGTTATGCAAATGAATGTAATATATGACGAATGCACACAATCAATGGAGGTGGAGCAAAATAGCAGTTCTTGGGCAAATTTAATAATAAAGCTTAGGAACGAATTTACCCAGTAGCACGACGAATCCTTGCTCACAAAACCCCTAGCACAGCGCAATCGAGGAATCGTGAAGCCGCGGCACGCCGTTCCAACAAAATTTCGAAATTGGGTGGAGTTGGGCGAAAATTAGGGTTTGGATGGGGTTATATGGAAGATGGAGAGAGAGAAATCGATGGAGAGAAGGAAGGAGAGAGTGGAGAGATCGGTTGAGGGAGGTTGAGGTCGTTTGGGGGAGAACGAGGCCGGTTGAGGGTCGAAGAAGGAGAAACGACGGAGTGAAATCGAATCCGGGTGAGGAGAAAACGAACGGTTCGATCGGGGATATATATAGGGGTTTAGGCGAACCGGTCGGGTGAGATAGCACCCGATCGGGTGGGTTATTTTTCGAAAATTTTGTTAGAAAAGTAGCTACTTGCGAACCGATCGGGTGAGTTTTCACCCGATCGGTTGGCCGCTTCGAAAATTTTCCCGAGAGTTCTGTGCAGCTCACCCGATCAGTGACACGACCATGCCTCATATCAACCGATCGGTTGATTAAATCCCCATATTTCCCGAGATTTCAGCCGTTCTCACACGATCTGCCACCCGGTCTCAGTTTGTTTCACCTGACTGGTTCGCTGAAGAACAGATACATGCCATTGTCTGATACGTCCCACCCGATCGGTTGAGTGATCAACCGATCGGTTGGGGGCTTGTTTCCTGCACAATTTCAAAACCAGCCTAAGTCTCTCGACGAAAGCTCCCGATGCTGAATTTATTCAACAAAATAAGGAAAATAAACCTAAAAATAATCCTAAAAAAACAAAGACGAGGGTTTAGAACATGGGTTGCCTCCCATGAAGCGCTTTTGTTTAACGTCGTTTGCACGACGTCCGGTTGATGATTTTCAAGGAGGACGGGGGTAAGCCCGATGTTTGGCATCCCTTCAGATTTAGGAGCGGTGGCCTTGGGTGTTGACAGCGGCGATAAGTAAACTTCTTCGACTATCCTCCCTCCATTGATGGTATCTGGGGGCTTCTCCCTCAGATTGGCATCTCCCGCCACCTTGCGCAAGATCCGGATCTCATCAGCGGTAAGCCCCATGGGCTCTTTCCCTTTTCCTCCTTGTCAGAGCAGTTTTTTGGAATCCGGGAGGGGTCGTGTGTGGGACACCCGCTTCCCTAGCAACCTCTCCTTTCTTCGAGTCGACATGCTCTTCAAGGTCCCCCAAGCTATCGGGGGATTCCTTGAGAGAATTTTCCAGGCCTCAGCTTCTACAGCTCTCTCTTCCTCAATGTCCCGCATATTGCACCCCTGCTCATCCGAGGGATGCTTCATAGATAACCCCAAGTCAAACTCGACCTTTTGGTCTCCAACATTAAGGGATAACTTTCCTTTCTTCACATCTATCAGAACGCCAGTGGTGGCCATGAAGGGCCGTCCAAGGATGATGGGAGTATGAGTGTCTTCGGGCATATCCATCACCACGAAGTCAACCGACACATGCACTCCACTGACGTTAACAGACAGGTCGACTACAATTCCCATCGGATATTTAACCGATCTATCGGCTAACTGAAGTGTCATACCCGTGGGCTCCAGGTCTCCCATCCCTATCCTCCTGTATAGTGACAGGGCCATCAAACTGACGCTCGCTCCAAGATCGACGAGCACGTGATGGATCTTTACTTCCCCAATTGCACAAGGAATAGAGAAACTTCCCGGGTCTTTAAGCTTAGGCGAATTCGCTCACTGAATGAGAGCGCTACACTCCGCCGTGAGAACGACCTTTTCCTTTCTGGACCCCCTTGTCACCAAATCCTTTAAGAACTTCGCATAGGAGGGAATCGTCTCTATGGCTTCGAGGAAAGGGATCTGCAAGCTCAAATCCTTGACCATAGCAAAGAACTTGCCGTATTTTTCATCAATTTTAGCTGTGGCAAACCGTTGTGGAAAAGTCACAACGGGCTTAAATACTCTAAGGTTCTCTTCCTCGTCCTTCTTCTTCTCTTCTTCAGGGACTCCCTCCGAAGTCAGAGCCTTTGGTGACGAAGCTCCGTTGTCACTTGATTTTTCAGTTGGTCGCTCTTCGACCAACGGAGCTTCAGGTTCCTTAGCCGGCACTCTTGTAGGAATTTGTGTCCCGCTTCTTAAGACGATAGCAGACACATTCGCATGCTCATGCGTGAGTGCCAATGTCTGATTCGCTCCCCTCGGATTTACTTCCGGCTGACCCGGAAGTTGGTTTTGCGCTCTTTGAAGGTTCGCCACCTGCAACCCCAGCTGGATTACTTGGTCGGTTAGCGCCCTCTGTCCCATCTCCAGCATTAAGTTGATCTTCTCCTGGTTCGCGATATACTGGGTCAAGAGGGACTCGATCGGGGAGATGACTCGCTGCTGGCCATATAGCTGCTGCTGCTGTTGCATGGGCTGCTGGTTCCTTGGGGGATACTGCTGATATACTTGCTGGGGCTGCTGCTACTGCTGATACTGCTGCTGATGATACTACTGCTGCTGTTGCCTAGGCGGCTGATATACTTGTTGCTGCGGTTGCTGCGGCTGCTGATAAGGCGCTCCATAGCTTAGATTAGGGTGGTTCCGGTTATTTGGAGAGTAAACCGGATTGGAGCTAGTCCGTGGGGGATATGGCACATTCCCCGTAGGATTGTAGAAAAATGCACTAGCTTGGTCCACCGGTGGTGAGATGTCACCACCCTCGAAGTCTCCCAGGACTTCTGCTTCCACCGCCGCTATTTGTTGGGTCCCGGCACCACCGGCTCCTACCACCAGCGCCGAGATCTGGGTCGACAGCAAGTCAAATTTGCTGGATAATTTGTTGACGTCCTCGACTCTATGAATACCCCCAGATCTGGGCGTGGCACACTCGTCGCACCACCGCTCATTGTTCGATGCCATGTTCTCAAGAATTTGTCCAGCAACTTCTTCACTTCTAGACATAAAGGACCCCCCAGCCGCCGAGTCCATCAAAGACTTCAAGTCGTCCCTCAATCCATTATAAAACAGATTTATAATCTGCCACTTTGGAAGCTCGTGATGAGGGCATCTCCGCTGCATTTCTTTGTATCTCGTCCAAGCTTCATGCAGGGACTCGTGGCTGGCTTGGGAGAATGAGGAGATCTCACTCCTCAGCTTCATCTTTTTCTCCAGAGGGAAGAACTTAGTCAAGAAAGCATTCGAGAGCTTCTCCCAAGTGTTGAAGGTGCTCGGGTCCTTTCCCATAAGCCATTGCTTGGCTTTATCCCGCAGAGAGAATGGGAATAGCTTCAGACGGATTGCTTCAGTGGTGACACCATTAATCCTAAACGTGTCACACTTCTCTAAGAAGGAGTCCAAATGTTCAATAGGGCTCTCCATGGGTGCACCTAAAAACTGATCCTACTGGATCCACGTCACTAGCGACGGCTTAAGCTCAAAACTCGTGACCGTGATGGCCGGAGGTTCGATAGAGGAAGTGGACCCGATAGATGGCATCGAGTATTCCAACAGAGATTTCTGGGGAGGAGGAGTGTTCTCTCACATGGCTTCATCTTCTTCCCTTTTACTCCTTTCAGCATTTAAACGCCTCATGGTGGCGTTGATCTCAGGATCGATAGGAACCAAGTCGTTGAGACTCCTTGAAGTCATGCGCATGAAAAATCACAAACACCCCGTGCAACAAGTATGGTATGAAACAAATAAAAAACAGAAAATAAAAAATAAAATAAAATAATGAAAAATGAAAAAGTAGAATGCGAAAAGTTTCGTGAGGGTGAGATATGAACTAGACTCAAGGGTTCAAAGATTTCTAAAATGGACAAACACGTTGCCTCCCCGGCAATGACACCATAAAGCTTGACGTCCCCCGGTTTGGTGCATACAAGTGGGCAATAGGATAGGGGATACCAGATTTAAATATTTATACCGCAAGCGCACGGTGTTGTAGTGTGGCTTAGGGGTCGAACTCAGGGAGGCGTGGTTGTGCTTGTCTAAAGAAGGAACCGGTTCACCCTAGGGGTGAGCTAGCCCGTATGATCGAATGGTTGTCACGGAATATAGAGATGCGATGGATAAACAATATAAAAGGAAACCTAGGACTTCGGTTTCCACCCTATCATGCGTTCTCGCTATTACAACCGACGGATAGGAAATCGATCGGACTTAGGGTTTAGTGGTGAGACGTTGCCTCTAAGAGTGATACCAGCATCCCATGGGTCCGATATTGCGGTCGGTGCCCAGGATGATACGCTGGACTACCCGGATTCGGTCGGTGGGCATTCCCATGTCCATTAACACCGACCGACTCCGGGAGCACTAAGCTCGCAACGATTGCTCCCAGCATCTCATCCTCCTGTTCCCACGCGCTAGGATTCGATGCCTACGCTAAGGGCGTGAGCTTTGGCTAGGGGGTCAACCGCCAAGTTTATTCCCCCTTGGCCCGACGGTTAAAGTCGGTCTTTTTCCTACCGATGACAATGAAACACACCGTATAACCGGCTAAATTCCTAATCCCTATCGAAATCCTAGTCCTATGGGCGCATTAGGGAGAACCCACGAAGGTGTTTCCACCAAAATCCCAGATTTGGGACTACTCACACATTATAGCTAAAAAGCAATCTAAATGAAAATCGACTGTTAGAATCATGATCAGGCGATTGAAATGAAGTAATAGCAATGCAATTAACACTATATTAAAGTTTGATAAAGATCAGAGAACTTACAGATAACAATAAAATTCCAGCCATCACAAATAGAGAAAAAGACAGAAAAAATAACAAGCTTCATTTTCTGGAAACCTAGGGCAACTATATATAGATATTGGCGTCACCCGATTGGTTGAAGCATCAAATGATCGTGTGAGCTGCTTCGTGTATCGCTCGTCACCATCGGGATCCTCAACCGGTCGCATAGCCCGAGCGGTTAGCGCCGTTGGTTCGATAATTGGAGAGCTTCAGCTTCAGATGAACCGATCGGGTGATAAATCACCCGATCGGTTGGAATTACGCCAGAAACAGACAGAGAGTTCTGTCGACTTGGCACGGTCAGCGAACCATCGGTTGAGTAGTCCGGGTCATCTCTTGGAAGAGTTGGCTACAGATGAACCGATCGTGTGATATTTCACCCGATCGGTTGGAATTCAGCACACTCAGACAGAGAGTTCCGTCGGTTCACCCGATCGCTGAACAGATCGGGTGAGCTGCTACTCTTCTTCAGCTGCCGTTCGGGTTGGATACGCGTGCATCAACCGAGCGGGTGGCTGGTCCACCCGATCGGTTGAGGGCTGAGAAATAGCGATCTTCGTCGTTTGACCCTCTGGATCGCGCGTAACTCCTCCCGTTGCTCCGGGGACTCATGATATCTTCGGTATATGTCCCCTACGCTGGCAATCTCTTGTAAACACACAAAAACACAAAGAAATGAAAGAAAACTAGAAATCCCAAGGAAATGGGAACGGGACGGCGGAAAACAACGAAAAAACACAAAGAAGACGTGCGTGAATATATGAAATATAAACACACGTCAAAATCCCCCAAGCTGAATCCTTCCTCGTCCTCGAGGAAGACGAGTGAGAGTAGGAGCTCGGAGGGTAAAATAGAGAGAGAGGCAGAAAGAGGAAACAAAATCCTAGATCACCTATCAGAGCCAAACACACCACATGTAAGCAAACACGCGACAAAACACGACACTAAACCGAGGAATACGAGTCCAAACAAGTGTCTTGGGTCCACGCGGTGAAGCGCGAGTGAGTGTGGTCGTGCCTAGCAGATGGTGTCACTATCTACATTGCGCAATATAGCTCCCAATACACATACCCAAGAATTGACCCAAATATCGATTCAATTTGAAATAAGCGGTGAATAAATAGATCAAGCATGCATGAGAATCAGAGTAAGAATAGAAACGTATCATGCATCAGGGACTCCACAGCTAGGGACAAGGAAATCACCACATTATAGCCTAGATAATAGCTGAAAAGTTCATAAGCCAAGTGTTTTCCAAAACGATGGAGGTTGAGAAGATATGGAGAAGAACACTCGGTGCAAATTCTCGCCTTCCCTTTATTCTCGGTAGATAGGAAAATATTCACATGTGCAATTTTTTTGGGTTTTGGGTATTTGTATTTTTTTGGCTTTTTGGCTATATATATATATATATATATATCTCTTTTTTTGGATTTTTGGGATTTTGGGATATTTATATGTGTACTCTCCCAAGTGGGAGAACGGTAAACGACGAGGGGATTTGCACAAGTAAAACAAAAAAGAAATCAGAATCTAAACACTTGGGCAAAGGAAATATTTCTCACAAATTAAAGCACGGGCTAAATGGGTTATCCTAGTCCTTAATTGTGGAATCCCGACACATGCGAAATGAAGTATACGATATATATATATATATATATATATATATATATATATATATATATATATATATATATATATATATATATATACTAGTCATAACCCGTGTCCTCAGACACGGTTTATTTAAGATATCCTCTCAAAATCTTTGTTTTCCTCAAAAATTATTTCCCCTTCCAAAATCTAAACGAACAAAAATCTAGTTTCGGCACATAACCTGTCCCTTAGGGCATGGTTCATTTAATTTATCCCCTCAAAATCTTTGTTCTTCCCAAAAATTATTCCCCCCTCCAAAATCTAAACGAACAAAAAGCTAGATACGGTTCCGGCGCCTTTGGCGCATAACCCGTGCTCCCGTACCATCGGACATGATCATTTAAGATATCTCCTCAAAATTTTTGTTCTCCCCTAAAATTATTTCCCCCTCCAAAATCTAAACGAACAAAAATCCAGCTTCGGCGCGAGCGCTTTCGGGTGTGTGGAAAAAAATTTAATCCGGGCCAAAAAGTGGGGGGAAAATGAAATGGTAGGTTTTTTTAGCAAAAAGGGAAAGGTTCGGTATTCTACGCAAATGTAATGATTGTGGGAGGGCACGAAAATGAAGGGGGAAGTGCATTAGTGTGGGTGTGTGTGTATGGTGTGTGGGTAAAAAGTGAAATGAGATGGTTTTTTAAGCTAAAAGTAGAAATGAGTGGTATTCTGCGCAAATGTAGTGATTGTGGGGGGTTTGAAAGTCAAAGGAAAAAGTGGTGGTTTTTCCAAACACCCATCTAAACCCTTCTTTTACTAAGATTAAATCCTAGCCATTCTTCTATCAACCTCTTTATACATCAGCATGACATCAGCTTGTCCTAATCAGCCCTAGAATTCAAAAATCGCTGTCAAATGTAATATAGATATATATATCATGCAGAAGCAGACAGTAGAAGCAAATACCGCATATTCAAATCGAAGCATAGTAATCTAGGGGTCAACCAAGGGTAGGCATATAAATCAACATCGCAAAGTCGAAGCACACCAAAAGCTGGACACGACACACGACTCACATAAAAGCCAAGTGGACCCACAAAGCGTGAAATGCAATGGACTCGGCTTCCTAGGGTTAGTGAATGTGATCGTCGTAGCTATGCTAAGTGTGTGTGTGTGATTCCGTGGCAATTCATCATATGGGGTCATCTCTAGGAGAGGGAGGAGAAAAAAGGAAAGAAAGAAAAAGAAAAACACGGTGAAAATGACTCATAAAAGAAGATAAGACACATAATGATGCACGAAGTGCGACTCCCCCAAGCTGAAACTTGCATTGCCCTCAATGCAATAGAAGTAAATACGGGTGGGCAATGAAAAAAGTGGGGAATATGCACCGCCTCAAAGAGAAACAAAAATAAGAAAAGTACACATACGATACTAAAAAATAATGGAGGAGGAAAAAGAAATTCAGAAAATAAAAGATAGAAAAGCACACCACATGACATATATAAACAAACACACCACGACGAAAAACACGACAAAACACACAAAATATCGACTTCCCCCAAGCTAGGCATGATAGTGCTAGCAATAAGATATGATCATGACGATGCAAAGATATGCAAGGGGGAAGATCAAAAAAGTAAAAGAAATCAAAATGCAGGAGAGAAAACGTCCTCGCCCGCCTTGAAAGAGGATGTGGGAGTGTGGACGGGAGAGGCGATGGGAGTACGGAGAAGTGGGTAAAGGGGTGGATGGATGGGTGCAGTGGTGGTGTGAATGACGGGTGTAGTGTCGGTAGCAGTGGGGGGAGGTGGGAGTATGACGATCAAAGCGGTGGTAGATGGAATATAAATGGTGGGAGGAGAGGATGGTGGGGGAAGGGATCTAGAGCGCACCTGCAATTTCTTGCGGTGCGTGTATGGTGTGAGTGAAGTCGATGGAAGTGTAGGGTCAATGGAAGTGGTCGTGGGTGGGGATGTGGTGACGGGAATGGAAGTGGAGGTGGGTGGAGGGGATGATCACCTAGGGGGATATGGATGTGGTGATGAGTGTGATGGGGGAGGTGAGGAATGTGATGGTGGAGGTGAAGATCGTCGAGGGGGTGAAGGGGGAGGAGTGGGTAGAGGTGGATCATGAACATGAGTGAGAATACGGAGGATGGTGGCCACGTTCTGCTCAAGAGCGTGGAAACGTGGGTGAGTTAGGAAGGAAGAGGATGGGACCGAGGGGGCAGAGGACGAAGCGACAGCATGTAGTGAAGCTAGCTCAGCCTCGAGAGCTAGGCAAGCTGAGGTGGCGCGGCGAACGGAAGAAGTAGAAGCAGGACAGGAAGTGGAAGTGGTGCCAGCGGCAGTGGTCGTGCCGATACCAGAGGATAGGATCATGATTCTTACGGTTGATTTGTGTTTAGATTGCTTTTTAACCATGATTTGTGAGTAGTTTCCAAATCTGGGATTTTGGTGGAAACCCCTTCGTGGGTTCTCCCTAATGCATCCATAGGACTAGGATTTCGATAGGGATTTAGAATTTAGACGGTTACGTGGGGTGTTTCATTGTCATCGGCGGGAAAAAGACCGCCTTTGACCGTCAGGCCAAGTGGGAATAAACTTGGCGGTTGACTCCCTAGCCACAGCTCACGCCCTTAGCATAGGCATCGAATCCTAGCGCGTGGGAACGACATGATGAGATGTTGGGTGTTATCGTTGTGATCTTTGTGCTCCCGGAGTCGGTCGATGTTAATGGACATGTGAATGCCCACCGACCGAAACCGGGTAGTCCTGCGTATCATCCTGGGCATCGACCGGAATATCGGGCCCAAGGGACGCTGGTATCACTCTTAAAGGCAACGTCTCACTGCTAAACCCTAAACCCAATCGAATTCCTATCCGTACGTCGTAATAGCGAGAACACATGATAGGGTGGAAACCGAAGTCCTAGGTTTCCTTTTATATCGTTTATCCATCGTATCTTTATATTCCGTGACAACCATTCGATCGTTCGGGCTAGCTCACCCCTGGGGTGAACCGGTTCCTCCTTTATACAAGCACATCCACGCCTCCCTGAGTTCGACCCCCAAGCCACACTACAACACCGTGTGCTTGCGGTATAAATATTTAAATCTGGTATCCCCAATCTCTATTGCACTTGTTTGCAGCAAAACCGGGGGACATCAAGCTTTATAGCGCCGTTGCCGGGGAGGCAACGTGTTTGTTCATTTTAGGAATCTTTGAACCCTTGAGTCTAGCTCACATCCCTACCTCGCGATAATTTTCGCATTCTACACTTTTTGATTTTACTTGGACATATTGTATATATATATATCAGTTGTATAGAATTGGTAGACTGTTTCACCATACCGCCGTCACTACTCTTCACCCTTCCATTTACACAACCCGTGCTATTAATGTGCTCTCTATCCGTGCAGTTCTCCCTCTCTCCTTTTCTCACAGGTTTCCTGCTTCACGGCGAGGATGTTCTATGCCGTTTCGGGCGATATCTAGGATCATTCACACCACGTCAGCTGTTAAGCACAGAATTTGACAGACTCTCTAAACGCCTCGAACATCCTATCCCTTCTGGTAGATACTGTAAAGAATCAGAGGAGATATCATGATGTGCAGCAGCCTCCTGTTATGACAATTTTCTTTCCTCCAGATGAAGCGACATATATTAACGTACCGGGTTCTGAATTCAGTGGCGAAGAATTATGCACCCATGAGGAGTTTTGTCCAGAGGACTATCAGGCGGAGTCTATCGAGTACGTTGAACAGGAACCAATCTGTCCCTTGCAGACATCTATAGAGCATCCTAGATCTTGGGACAATGGGGGAGCTGACAGTAACGGTGGGGGACTATCAGTTGTTGAGACTTGTTTTCGTGTTGAAGCCTTCTTCCCAGGTGAATATCATGAATTCGAGAACGCCCAAAGCCCCCTCATTACCTTGTGAGGCTTTGCCACGTGAAACCCTGGCTGAGAGTGAAGTACCGGACACTAGTTTTCAGGAGATCCACGAAGAAGTCCTGTCACTGGAGGATGCTCAGCTTGAAAGATACGTGTCAGGACCTAAAGAAGTTGAGATGAAAGAGTTACCTCCGGGGTTGAAATCAGAATATCTGGGATAGAATTCGACGCTGCCAGTCATAGTGAACTCCTCGCTGCCTGAAGATCAAATGACGAGACCACTTGGTGTTTTGAAAAAATTTAAGAATGTGTTCGGGTATGCGATCGAAGATTTGAAGGGAGTAAGCTTGGGGCTTTGCTCACATAGGATACTGCTGGAAGATGAGCAAGCCTCCTCAATTGAGCCACAACGAAGACTAAATCCCATCATGATGGAGGTGGTCAAGAAGGAGATCATTAGACTCCTCCATACCGGGATCATATACCCTATCTTCGACAGTCGCTGGGTTAGCCCAGTGCACATTGTACCCAAGAAAGGAGGAATGACAGTGATACGTAACGAGAAAAATGAACTCATACCCATGAGGACCGTCACTGGGTACATGATGTGCATTGACTACCAGAAATTGAACAAGGCTACAAGGAAGGATCACTATCCTCTTCCTTTCATTGATCAGATGCTCGAGAGACTAGCGAAGCACAACTACTTCTGCTTCATGGATGGATACGCCGGCTTTCTGCAGATCCCCATCTATAATGATGACCAGGAGAAGACAACATTTACTTGTCCTTTTGGGACATATGCTTACATGAGTATGCCGTTTGGGCTTTGCAACGCCCCGGCTACATTTCAAAGATTGATGTCTGTAATCTTCTTCGACTACTCTCAGGATATAATGGAGGTCTTCATGGAAGATTTCTCCTTCTATGGAATAGAGTTTGACTCATGTCTCCACAATCTGACTAAAGTCCTGGAGAGGTGTCAAGATAAAAGACTTGTTCTGAACTAGGAGAAATGCCATTTTATGGTCCAAGAGGGAGTCGTGTTGGGGCATGTTATTTCTGCAAGAGGATCGAAGTGGACAAGGCTAAGGTTGATGTGATCGAAAATCTTCCGCCTCCACTTAATCTCAAGGGAGTGCGTGGTTTCTTGGGACACGCGTGATTTTACCGCCGATTTATAAAGGACTTCTCCAAAATTTCGAGGCCCTTGACCCAACTCCTTGTGAAGGATGCGCCTTTCATCTTCGACGACGAGTGTATGAAGCCTTCTGCCTTTTGAAGCAAGCCCTCGTTTTTGCACCCGTGATTCAGCCACCGGACTGGAGCTTACCTTTCGAGCTGATGTGCAATGCTAGCGACTATGCTGTTGGGGCCGTCTTGGGGCAGAGGAAGGATAAAAATCTACATGTCATATACTATACGAGCAAGACCCTCGACGTAGCCCAAAGGAATTATACAACCACGGAGAAAGAATTGCTAGCTGTTATCTATGCCATGGACAAGTTCCGGCAGTATCTTGTTGGTGCCAAGGTAATCGTGCACACGGATCATGCGGCCCTCAAATACCTTTTGAGCAAGAATGATGCTAAGCCGCAGCTCATAAGGTGGATTCTCCTCCTCCAGGAATTTGACTTGGAGATCAGGGACATGAAAGGGACAGAGAATGTCGTTGCTGATCACTTGTCTAGGTTGCCCACTCTCGACCCTGAAGCCATCCCTATTGATGACTCGCTCCCTGACGAGCATCTCTTCTCTATATCCTCTTCTTGGACTCCGTGGTACGCCGATATCGCCAATTATCTGACATGCGCCATCGTCCCCCACAATGTGAGCTATCAGCAGAAAAAGAAATTCTTTCACGAAGTCCAAAAATTTTATTGGGACGACCCCTATTTGTACAAGACCTGCAATGATGGGGTGATACGAAGGTGCATCCCCGAGACAGAAGCGACCTCCATAATTTCACATTGTCATGATCAACAGTGTGGGGGCCATGCGAGTGCATATAAGACTACGGCGAAGATCTTACAGAGTGGATTTTATTGGCCGACCCTCTTCAAGGACACGTACGCTTATGTCCAGTCTTGCGACAAGTGTCAGAGGACGGGAAACATCTCGAAGAGGAACGAAATTCCTCAGGACTACATTTTAGAAGTCGAGATCTTCGACGTTTGGGGAGTCGACTTCATGGGGCCGTTTCCCTCATCCTCGGGAAATCAATATATCTTGGTAGCAGTGGATTACGTGTCCAAATGGGTAGAAGCGATAGCTAGCCCTACTAATGATTCCGGGTGGTAGCTAAATTCTTTAAGAACAATATTTTCCCGAGATTCGGAGTGTCCCGAGTTTTAATCAGCGACGGAGGGAGCCACTTCATAGAGAAGAAATTTGAAGCTCTCTTAAAAAATACGGGGTGCAACATCGGATTGGGCGTGCCTATCACCCGCAGATGGCGGCCAGGTGGAAGTTTCTAACAGAGAGATCAAGAGCATACTGGAGAAGACGGTGGCTAAATCTAGGAAGGATTGGACATCAAAACTTCCGGACGCGCTCTGGGCTTACAGAACCGCGTTCAAGACTTCGATCGGCACAACTCCTTACCGACTTGTCTATGGGAAGGCATGTCATCTGCCTGTGGAATTGGAACAAAAAGCATTTTTTGCTATCAAGAATCTGAATTTTGACGCCAAGGAGGCAGGGAGCCACTGACAGTTACAACTGAGTAAGCTCGACGAGATCTGGCTCAACACCTATGAAAATGCCCAGATCTACAAAGAAAAGTTGAAGCGCATTCTGAAGAGGGAATTCAAGGAAGGAGACTTAATTCTCCTATTCAATTCGAGACTTAGGCTTTTTCCTGGAAAGCTCAAATCTAGGTGGTCGGGACCCTTCCGTGTCACCAAGGTCTTCCCGCACTGGGCAATTGAGATAATGGGAAGAGATGAGCCGTTCAAAGTCAATGGGTAGCGTTTGAAGCACTGTGCGATCAGCGAGCCCGCGACCTCTTCGGTAGGGATCTCGATGACCGATAGCCCATCTGCAAATCCTCCGGATCCGAATTGATGACGAAATGAGGAGTTGAGCAAACGACGTTGAACAAAAGCGCTTCATGGGAGGCAACCCATGTTCTAAAACTTCGTCTTTATTCTTTCTTTTTAAGCTTATTTTTCTTATTTTAGTGAATAAATTCAGAATGGGAGTTTTCGTCGGGAGAATTTTAATCTATCTTGTGTTTTTTGCAGCAAATGGTCTCACCCGATCGGTTGAGCAATCAACCGGTCGGGTGGGCTGTGTCTGAAGATGTCATGTATTAGCTTTTTAGTGAACTGATCGGGTGGAGACCGGGTAGCTGATCGTGTGAGCAGGCAATGCTCTCGGAAAATTGGGAACTAGTTCAACCGATCGGTTGAGCTGATGGTGAGACCGTGTCGCTGTCCGGGTGAAATCGACAGTGGTCTCGGGAAAATTTGGGAAGCGGTCACCCGATCGGGTGAAATCTCACCTGATCGGTTGACCTGTAGCTGCTGATTCGCAAGAAATTTTCGAAAATAACCCACCCGACCGGGTGAAATCACACCCGATCGGTTCGCCCAACCTTATATATACACAACTCCTCACCCGGACTCACTCACCCGATTTCCTTTTCCCATTTCACCGGGCTTCTCTCTTCTTCTCCCAAAATTTGTCCCCTCCATCACTCCCTACACCCCTCAAATCACGCCCTCAGCCTTTCCCACACTCCCCCGACACCAATAACCATCCCACCAACCACATTCACCCTCAAATCCCCCAAACACTAACCCTAGCCCCCAATTTTTGAAATTCATTTTCTTGACGGATCAGCGAGCGGCGGCTCCCAGATTGCTCTCTCTCACGACGTGGACTCTTTCGAGAGTTTGGACGTGCATGATTATTAGGTAACCTCTTTCCACTCTTCATATTTCTTTCATTATATGCAATGTCTTGAATTTGTGTCTACACGCTTCATCTGCTTTATAATCTTAGTAGACGCCCTCCTCCACTCTATCATTCTTCCCCCACGTTGTCACCATTTCTAGGAAGGGAAAAGAGATTGCATCATCATCACGCAGACATCCCCTATACGGCCCTTTTTCCCCTTCTTTCCTTGGCATCAATCCTTCTTCTGAAGAGCAATCTGAACGTTTGCATGCCCTCCTTCATCGCCCCATGCGACCTACACTCTTTTCTGATTGCCCAACACTAGACTCTCTCGGACTTTCAAGGGGCGAGCCAAGCTTTTCGATTGCATCGGGTGCTATACCCTTTCTCACATCCTTGCCAACACACATCGGAACCTCACACTAGAGTTCCTCAGTTCTCTCGAAGTGTCCGATTATGGTTTCACCTTTCGCGCCTTCAATTGCGATTTTTCTATGAACTTCGTCGAGCTTAACAATATCCTGAACCTCTGTCACCTCGATCGTAATGTTGAAAATTCAACTCATGATCGAACTGATATCTTCTCTACTTTCGGGCCGATGGTGTTTGGCAACGGTTTACCGGTATACCACTTGCCTCCTACATCATTCATCTGTGTTACCGCTTTGCCCATTGCCTCCTTGCCAACACTATTTTCTCCCGCGTGGATGTATCCACTGTGTCTATGGATGAGCTTTTCTTTCTTTATGCCATGTCCCACGATAGGATCCATGGCCATATCCACATGCCCATAAACACAGCCCATTGGATCTTCCACGAGATTTTATCTGTTAGCTGCGCAACTTCTGGATCTATCTGCTGTGGTGGGATGACACTCTTATTGTCAGTTGTGCTTGGAGGCTACCGCCCGACCTCCATATTTTCCCTGGACATAGCCATATCGATCGCAAATACTTGATCGATATCGGTATGCTCACTCCCTTCGGTGAGGAACGTGCGATATCCACGGGTTCAATCCAAGGGGTCAAACGACGAAGATCGCTATTTTTCAGCCCTCAACCGATCGGTTGGACACAACCAACTGATCGGGTGATGCACGCGTGTCTGACCCAGACGAAGGCTGGAGTGAACAGCAGCTCAACCAACCGGTTCATTGATCGGTTTAATCCAACAGAGTTCTCGGCCATTTGGAGCTAAATTCCAACCAATCGGGTGACATCTCACCCGATCGGTTCATCTGTAGCCGATTCTTCCAAAAGACGACCCGGACAACTCAACCGACGGTTTGCTGACCGTGCCAAATCGACAGAACTCTCTGTCTGTTTTGGGGATATTTCCAACCGATCGGTTGAATACTCAACCAATCGTTGACCTGATCCTGCATCTCTTTAAACAATAACCCGCTCGCTTCACCCGCTCTCCTCAGCGCCCGGTTGAAGTTCTGAACGCCGACGGCCGAAGTATCAAGCAGCTCACCCGATCGGTTGATTTTTCAACCGATCGGTGACGGCGATTCCTATGAATAGATGACCTAGGTTTCCAAAAACGAGAGCTGTTATTTTTCTGTCTTTTTTCTTGTACGGTGACGGCTGGAATTTTATAGTATTTTGTAAGTCTTCTGATCTTTGTGAAACTTTAATATAGTCTTAATTACATTGCTACTACTTCATTTCAATTGTCTGATCATGATTCTTACGGTTGATTTGTGTTTAGATTGCTTTTTAACCATGATTTGTGAGTAGTTCCCAAATCTGGGATTTTGGTGGAAACCCCTTCGTGGGTTCTCCCTAATGCGTCCATAGGACTAGGATTTCGATAGGGTTTAGGAATTTAGACGGTTACGCAGGGTGTTTCATTGTCATCGGCGGGAAAAAGACCGCCTTTGACCGTCAGGCCAAGTGGGAATAAACTAGGCGGTTGACTCCCTAGCCACAGCTCACACCCTTAGCGTAGGCATCGATTCCTATCGCGTGGGAACGGCAGGATGAGATGTTGGGAGTTATCGTTATGAGCTTAGTGCTCTCGGAGTCAGTCGGTGTTAATGGACATGGGAATGCCCACCGACCGAAACCGGGTAGTCCAGCGTATCATCCTGGGCATCGACCGAAATATCGGGCCCAAGGGACGCTGGTATCACTCTTAGAGGCAACGTCTCACCGCTAAACCCTAAACCCAATCGAATTCCTATCCGTAGGTCATAATAGTGAGAACACATGATAGGGTGGAAACCGAAGTCCTAGGTTTCCTTTTATATCATTTATCCATCGTATCTTTATATTCCGTGACAACCATTCGATCGTTCAGGCTAGCTCACCCCAGGGGTGAACCGGTTCCTCCTTTAGACAAGCACATCCACGCCTCCCTGAGTTCGACCCCCAAGCCACACTACAACACCGTGCGCTTGCGGTATAAATATTTAAATCTGGTATCCCAATCTCTATTGCACTTGTATGCAGCAAAACCGGGGGACGTCAAAAACCTTTGCCAAGGTATGTTGTAGGATGTACAACATGAATGTACCAGAGACTGATGGATACTGAACACTGCTAGCTAGTGGAGTTGACAGAGTTCCATACCCTAAGGCTAGGGAAGTGACACAATTAAGCGAAGGGACTATAACTGCGAAATTCATCACGGACACAGTCAGTGTGATTCTGACAAGTCAATCACGCAAGTATGATTCTGAAACAGGGACGACACCTGCTGCTCGTGGTTACTGTCGTCTAGGGACTTCGAGTCTTAACCTGTAGTAGGGTCAGGCTGTAGGGTCTCACACCGAGTAGTATTCACGTCTTAGTAATAGGAAGATCATTTAGATGAATGCATTTTATACAATAGAATTATTAAGTTCACAATTTAGTTGTGTGATTAAAGCATTTGGGATTGTAGAGGACTTCCTGAGGAATCCACAGGAAGAAACCACGTTGGAATCGGGGCTCTAACGAGCTCAGAAACGCAAAAACAACACAAGGCAAAGGTGTGTTAGACCCACTTGGACAAGCGGGTCCACACGCAAATAAAACGGGCACGGCCCGCTGGGAACAGCGGGCCGTGCGCCCGTTCCGTGTGTGCCCTATGGGGCGTGCCCATTGCCTTTGACGGGCGCGCCCGCTAGCTTAAGTTGTTTTTGGGTTAGGGTTTTTTGAAACCCTTGACGGCTACGAAACGTGTGACTTTTGCTCAACTTTGAGCAATTGTTTGAGGGGTCAAACAAGCTCGGATTTCGTCGCTGTTTGTTCCTACGCATTCACTATTCCTAGCTTTATGAAATGATAACTTATTTCGTCTCTAGAGCTTAATGGTGAGGGAGATTTAACTGTTTGAAGTTAGGCCTTTGAGAAAGGTTCTCTAACTTAATTAAATACATCTTCACTAATTTTTGTCCCACATTGCTCGTGACAAATGAGGAGGGGCCGGCCTCTATATAAATAGGGGTGCCCTCTCTTAATTATTTTTTGCACCAAGTCTCTGATTGCGGAGCTCCTGATTTTTGAGCACTCTCGATCAAGACTTAAATAATTCTTCCTCTATAGTTCTTTCTATCCTCCAGTCGGGTCCTAACAAAACGACGAAGATGTTTGGATCTGATCTAGAAATCTCTGGCGTGGGTCTGCTTAAGTGAAACTTTCTTCGGCAAGTGATCGGCTCGAAGGCGCGGTGCGGCTTGGGAGGCTGTTTTAGCTCGAGGCGAAGCGTGGTGCGATTCGGAAAGCGGCTCAACTCGAAGCGCGGTGCGAGAAGATGGTGCGGTACATCTTGCCTGAATCAGGGCTAAGATTCCGGGTGAGTCCTTTTATTATGCTTTTCATATTTTGCAGTAGTTGGACCTTTCTCGGGTCGGTCAGTCCCAACCCGAATCAGTAGATAATCCTGGCTAGGGAGCATGTTTCCTTAGGGTAGCTTTTATTAAAGAGTTTAATAATATTTTCCTGCTGCTTCTTTTATATTTTGTTCATCCGACATAGGACGGGCTAGTATATATGCCCTAAGGGACCTTGAAAATCCCAACATTGGTATCGGAGTCATGTCTACTTTGTTCTAATGCTGCAACAAATATGATTTGCATGTTAATTATGTGATAATTAAAACCTTTAATTCATGTGATGATCTTAAAAAGTTTAATGGTTTTATTTTCTTGCTTATTTGATAATCAAAGAAAATACCTTGTTAGGTTAGCCATTAAGAAAATATCTTCTAATCATTATAAGATAATTTTTAGATCTTTTCTGCTATCTATTAAAAATTTGTTTTAATACCTAATGGACGATTAGGATAGCGGCATATTGACAATAATCCTTATAGTTGATAAGGGCCTAATAAAAATCTTTGAACAAATCCATAAAATTTTGAATTTTAAGGATCCACAAGTTGATAAGGATTAACTAGTATTAATTAAAAGCCAATAGTTGATATTTACGCATATAAATGACAAGCAACTTCAATGGACCATGATACCAGTCATTGTGCTTGGCTGAGTTTGCTGGGGCACCCTAGCTTGTGACTAAGGGTTAGTGACCCTGGCTCAGTCAATTCCCTGGCCGTGTCCGCTAGACCGAAGAAGCGAAACATTATTATGCAAGACCGTCAACTATATCTAGTCAAATACGTTAATAAATATTTTACAAGAAATTCGTAGCCCTTTTTGTTTTAGACGTTGGGATTTGTAGGGTCTGTGTTGCAGTTGTTGAGCTACACTTAAGCTGTGACACGACAACCTTATAGAAACCAATTTCTTCATACATGTCTTAACCCAAACCGTCACGTCATGAATACACCGAGCGTCGGCATAAGTTAAGGCAATGATATAATCTAGACTTGACCCAAACCGTCGGTCGTGAATACACCGAGCGTCGGCGTAAGTCAAGCTAGACACGAAGACAAAGGTCTGACTAGACTAGCTATATTGATTTGGATGAGCACACTCATGATCACAAATGACTAGGGGTAAAAATCAAATAGGGAGTCATATATGATATGATTGACGAAGAGTTCGTCTACCGACAGCAGAGTCAAACGACTTGTTGAGCTACACTCAAGGTCGAGCGACTCAGGGTTGTTGGATTCCTGTCCCACTAAAATTTTAATTATGTTATGGCTTAAATGATTTTAAAATAGTGGGAGAATATAATTGGATAAAAACCATTCTAATTGTATTTAAAATATTTTGAACACATGCTAACTATAGGAGTTCTAATCTTTGCAGCATGACGAGTAATACTAAATATATCCAAGATAAGAATATGTTAACTGGTAATAATAAAAAGGACTAGCTAAGGGAAATAATAGTAGTACAGGAACAAATGAAGAAAGGGCATATTAATGCCTCAACTTCGATAATGCAAAGTGTAATTCTTTCTGTGAATTCTAATGCATGGGTATTAGATACAGGTGCAGGCTCTCATATCTATAACCGGTTACAGGGAATGAGAATTATTAGAAAGCTCGAAAGGAATGAAATCGTTCTCCAAGTCGGCACGCAGCAAATTTTGATGTTGTAGCCGTGGGAGATCTAAAACACACATTATCTAGTGGAGCTAACTTGCTTTTGAAGCAATGTTACTATATCCCAAACTTCCTATGCAATATTATCTTCCTATCGGCTTTGGCTAGAGAAGGTTATAGTTTTGTTGTCAACGAAAATATTATGAACATTTTCTTTGATGGTAAGTTGCTAGGTTTTGGGACACTAAACAATGGTGCATACACTTTGAGTAATAAAATTGTATTAAACATTAATACAAGGAAACGTAAGGAATCAGGTTTTAATGAAACCTACCTTTGGCACTGTAGACTAGGCCATATCGGAGAGAAGAGACTCGGTAAGTTACATAAAGAGGGGCTCTTAGGCCTCTCGAATTATGAGTCATTCGACACTTGCGAGTCTTGCCTTAAAGGTAAAATGGCCAAAACTCCTTTTGCAAGTCAATGGGAGAGAGTTATTGAACTCGTGGGTCTAGTACATTCTGATGTATGTGGACCCATGTCTACATTTGCCAAAGGAGGATTTTCATATTTCGTCACATTTACTGATGATCACTCTAGGTTTGGACATGTGTTCTTGATGAAACACAAGTCCGAAACCTTTGAGCGATTCAAAGAGTATCGTAACAAAGTTGAAAAACAGACATGCAAAAGTATTAAGATCCTTCGATCAGATCAAGGAGGAGAATACTTGAGCCATGAATTCCTTGCATTTTAAAAAGAGAATGGGATTCTCTCTCATGTCACACCTCCTTACACACCTTGTTGTGTAAGTACATGATCTTGACATGATATCCGAAACCTCTATTTGTTCACTTGGTTTCCTTCTCAAGTAATGTCATGATCTTGACATGATTTGCCTGCTTTGCATACTTTGTTAGACTATTTATATTGGATATCATCTTTACATGCTCTTGCTTGATGCTAGTTTTGAGCTTGTGATATAGTACTTGTATTTCTTATGCTCATGGCATTCCATGCTTATCATTGACTCATTATGTGAGTATCTATTCTGGAATGCATGCTAGTACTATGGTTCTTTTGAACATTGTTTCAATTAGTATCCTAGTGTGCAAGAATTGTGTATGCCATACGTTTTATGATGTTTCTATCTTTATTTGGCATAACACTTTTGCATGATATAGATATTTGTATATGCCCACATCGCACACTTCACTTAGATTTGGTATGCTTACTTTTGGATATGCTTTGTGGAGTTCAGCACATGCCATTAGAATTTATTTATGTTATTATTTCATAACATAACTTTGTACAAATGGTTAAAAATTTCCATAGTCATGCTTGTTGCATTTTTTATGTTTGACTTAGATCTCAGTTTATTGATATTATTTGTTGATCTATGTCATTGTGATGATTTTGATTCCACCATTATGTATTTAATCATGTTCATGTCATTTATCATGCCCTTGCTCAAGGACAGTCTATCACATTATACTTAATGTTATAAATTTTGTGATAATTGAGTTTGTGTGTGTATTTGACACTATTTGATCACTTGTTTTTCTTTCACAAGTGATGTCATGATTTTTGCATTGTTATCCGTATTCTTTATCATATTTATAGCTAGTAGCTACTGCTAATTATGCTATTGTCACTTTTCTAATACTGATCACACTACTCTTTACAATTAGTATCTATTGTACTCTTTTATCACATATACTTATTGCTTATCTTCTTGTGATAATTGAGGGTAGTTGAGTTGTTTTTGGATATTTGCTCTTGTAATTGATATCTTTATTTTGATATCTTGTTTTAAATTGGTAGCTTATCTAGTTTACATTAGATATACCTTTTAGTTTTCCACTCTATTTTTTCTTTTGTTGTTTCTACCCCCATGTCTTTTGGATAATGCCAAAGGGGGAGAGAAATAAACAAAGGATGTGCTTATTAAATGTTGAGTGTTAAACAATAACTTGAATCATATAGACTTTATGTATGATCGTTCATGTATATGATTCAAGGGGAGCATTGGTGATTACCATGGTTTATATTGATTACATTATATATATTGGTAATCATGCTCATGTTTATGATGTGTATCACATATATGTTTATCATGCGATATATACACAACCTCATGTGATACACACACTATTAACTGCTGAATGATGCTATTGATTATTGATATTAACTTGATTGGCATCATTGCAGGGGGAGTAAGTATATTTAATGCACAATTATTTGTTTTGTTTATATTTGGTTTGTCATCATCAAAAAGGGGGAGAATATTGAGTATTGGACTCTCCACCTTGATTTTGATGATGATCACACACAAATCATTGTGATTAACTCATGTGTTTACAGTTAGCTAAGAAGTCACCAATTAGATTCAAGAAGATCAAAAGTGACTACACGTGTTGATTCAACTGGAGGACTTGGTAGATCAACAAAGGTGAAGCATTGGCTTGAAGAACTTAAAGGCTACCTCAAACCTCAAGCCAATGGCATCAACAAATGAATGGAGATTCAATCCAAAGAGAAGATATGAATGGATGATTCAAAAGCTTCATAGACTTAAGACCATGAAGAATTATAGAGATCGTCACCAAATTACTTTGTACATCTCAAGCGACGTCCCAAGACTTCCTCAGAACGCGTGATCGTTGTGCCTGGAGCTTCATTGAAGCTCAATGAGTTTTTCATGAAGTCAAGGGATTCGGATTCTCCATGTTGCAGCTTTGAAGACGGTTCGTCATATTATTTATATTGTCTTCTAGCTTCATCTCATAGAATGTTAAGCCTTGAGTAGTACTTGCCTAGAAATCTTCATAACTATCATATCTTATCTCTAGGATTGCCTTAGAAGCCATTAGAAAGTTTCATCGCTTCTTTTCATGGCTTCATATTCATCTTAGTTAGTTCAAGTAGAAGAACCAACCGACTCGATGACGATCTAGTCGGTTGGAAATCCTTCTTGAACCGACTAGCCATCCTTGCTAGTTTCAGCCCATTCACTGTTGATCAACTAGTCGGTCCAAGAAGGTTCACCGACCGACTAGATGACGATCTAATCGGTTGAAAATCCTTCTCAGACCAACTAGTTATCCTAATAAATTCAAGCATATTTGTTGACTAATTAGTCGGTCCAAGAAGGTTCACCGACCGACTAGTTGTCAAACTAGTCGGTTGATGTTTCTTCTTAGACCGACTAGTTCTTCTTCTTCAGTATTTCACTATCTTTGCAGTCATCCTTCTAGTCGGTCCAAGAAGGTTCACCGACCGACTAGTTGCAAAACTAATCGATCAGTGATCCTTCTTAGACCGATTAAGCAGCTTCAGAAATAGAGCCGTTGGGCATTTATTGCCACGATTTTTGTGACCGTTTTGTCTCTTCCTATATAAGTTTGAGTTGCTTCAAACCACACATCCAAGGCTGAAATTAGAGACATTTTCACATCCAAGAGAAGAGCCATTCAACTCCTTTTCCAAGCTCTCTCTTCTCACAAGAATCTCTCCCTCACTCTTTGAGCACTAATTTCCTCAAGAGAGATTCTCATTTATTGTGAGCTACTCAAGCTAAGAGCTTGAATCCAAGTCACCAACTTCACCCTAGCCATCTTTTGCTGTCCATCTTGGTGGAGCTAGGGTTTGGTGCTAACTTCTTCCTCAAAATCCATTCTTGCCCTAAATTGGTAAGTATTTCTCAAGGCATAGGATTTTGTGGTAAGAGATTTACATTTCATTCTCTATACATATAAATTGTTGTATACTCTCGGTTGTTGAGAGGGTTGGCTTGATCCCAAGTTGTGGGAGTCAAGATTAGGTTTTGCTCTCAGTTTGTGAGAGTGTGCTTAGTCCCTAGTTGTGGGATTAAGGTATTTTGCGTGTTCCCGGGTTGTGTGATACACGGACATCGATTGTAGGTCGATTGCACTTGTGGGGTTTCCGCAAGTGGGCTAAAGGAAAGCTCTAGTGGTTTTACTAGAGTATCCGGAGGGGATTTGGGTGTTGCTGGATTAGGGCACCGGGAACAAGTCGGGGAGACTTGGGTGGCACCGAACCAGGGTACATTGCATGTTTGCTTTGCATTATTCCTTGTGTTGTTGATCACTTCTTTCATTCCGCATTTGTTGGTTAATTAGGGTTTTATTTGGCGTAAATTCCTTATAATTCTATAAAACACTATTCACCCCCCTCTAGTGTTTGTTCCTCATAGCACAGGGTCACTACATTAAGTACTTAAGAAGGACTAAAGACTTGGTCATGATTTATGGAAGTGAAGAGCTCAAAGTTGAAGGCTTCACAGATTCCAGCTTTCAGAGTGATATAGATGATAGCAAATTGATCTATGGATATGTTTTCACACTCAATGGAGAAGCAGTCAGTTGGAGGAGTTCCAAACAAGATACTGTTGCAAACTCCACGATGGAGGCCGAGCACATAGCGGCCAACGATGCAGCAAAGGAAGCAGTCTAGATGAGGAAGTTCATAAACCAGTTGGGAATGGTGCCTACATTTAAAGATCCAATACCTCTGTATTGCGATAATAATGCAGCCATCAGTCTGGTTCAAGAACCTAGATTCCACAAGAGATCCAGACACATTCTTCGAAAGTATCACCTGATACGGGATATTAAGAAGAGGAAAGATATAGAAATCCTTAGAGTCTTTTCGGAAGACAACTTAACAGATCCATTCATAAAGGCGCTGGCACGCGATCGTCTAGAGAGACTAGTGTGTAAATATGGTAAGAGATACCAAGATAAATGGCCCTGAGTGCAAGTGGGAGATGTAGAAAGATGTATGCCCTCGAGGCTATTTATCTTTGTAAACATCTTGTTCATAAATGAGAGTATGCTTTCTGGTACAAATTGTCTGAGTAATTTTCAATTGTATATATTGCTTAGATAAATTCCTTAGACTCCAAGTTAGGTCATACATGTTTCGAGATAGAGATCGCGGTTATGAGATAGAGATCGCGGTTATGAGAAATGTCTGACCGATAGGAGCTTGAGTCTTAAAAGCATTCGTGGTTGTAGATGCGTTGAGATAGGATATCGACACATCAGACAGACCATTGTATCCTTGTCTTGTTGGTCTCATAATCATGCGACTTGATGAAGTTGGAGACAAGACACAAGTGCTCATTAGAGAATGAGTCCACTGAACGACCCATAGAGTTATCAAATGGTTAAACATTAACTAACTGTCATTAATAACTCTAGTGATGATAGGCTAGTTGGTCATTAAGACTTGAGATCATTGTACGAAACTGTGCGTGAACAGTGTCACTTAGGTATATGATCTAGTTTCGAGGCAAGGCCTGCTGAAAGATCTTAGTCTGGGTAATAATTGAAGCATACGAGCTGAGTAGTGATCAAGAGATGATTCGTCTCTTCCGTTAATGGGAAGTTATTGTCGCAGGCTCAGTACGGCTCTCGGTAAAACCTTGGCCAAAGTATGTTGTAGGATGTACAACATGAATGTACCAGAGACTGATGGATATTGACCACTGCTAGCTAGTGGGGTTGACAGAGTTCCTTACCCTAGGCTAGGCAAGTGACACAGTTAAGACAAAGGGACTATAACTATGGAATTCATCATGGACACAGTCAGTGTGATTCCGACGACACTTTTACCGACAAGTCAATCACGTAAGTATGATTCTGAAACAGGGACGACACCTGCTGCTCGTGGTTACTGTCTTCTAGGGACTTCGAGTCTCAACCTGTAGTAGGATCAGGCTGTAGGGTCTCACACCGAGTAGTATTCACGTCTTAGTAATAGGAATATCATTTAGAGGAATGCATTTGATGCAATAAAATTATTAAGTTCACAAGTTAGTTGTGAGATTAAAGCATTTGGGATTGAAGAGGACTTCCAGAGGAATCCACAGGAACAAATAGTGTTGAAATCGGGGCTCTAACGAGCCCAGAAATGCAAAAACAACACAAGGCAAAGGTGGGTTAGACCCACTTGGACAAGCGGGTCCACCCGCAAGTAAAACGGACGAAGCCAGCTGAACCCAGCGGGTGCGTCCCGCTGGGAACAGCGGGTCGTGCACCCACTCCGTGTGCGCCCTATGGGGCGCGCCCATTGCCTTTGGCGGGTGCGCCCGCTAGCTTAGCGGGCGCACCCGTAGCTTAAGTTGTTTTTGGGTTAGGGTTTTTTGAAACCCTTGACGGCTACGAAATGTGTGACTTTTGATCAACTTGTGCTTGACGTGTATGAAACTTGATGTACAACGTGTGACTTTTGCTCGAAGTGAAGCGCGGTGCGGTTCGGAAAGTGGCTCAACTCGAAGCGCGGTGCGAGAAGACGGTGATGTACATCTTGCCTGAACCATGGCTAAGATTCCGGGTGAGTCCTTTTATTATGCTTTTCATATTTTGCAGTAGTTAGACCTTTCTCGGGTCGGTCAGACCCAACCAGAGTCAGTAGATAATCCTAGCTAGGGTGCATGTTTCCTTAGGGTAGCTTTTATTAAAGTGTTTAATAATATTTTTCTGCTGCTTCTTTTATATTTTGTTCGTTCAACTAAGGACGGGCTCGTATATATGCCCTAAGGGACCTTGAAAATCCCAACACTTTTGCCCAGTTCTGGCCTTTCGGGCTATTTCTTGAGTTCTACAACTCCGATTGGGCCGATTTCAAATTTGTTGGAAAGCATGGTTCGAATGAGACCATCCCAAAGAGCCATCTATCTATTTCTATGTGTTATATGATCTAAAATATTATCATAAACTATTTACGATGCATTTTAAATCCGTTTGCATCACATGCATTAATCACATACCGCATTCTGCTAATGCTGAAGGCACAAACATTTTGCTACATTATTAAATCTCATTTAATGTCAAATACTTATACGACCCTATTAAACCCTATTTAATATAGATCGCCTTAATGTCACAAACTCTTTGTGACTTCAATTATCCGCGTGCACTCGAGTGCACTCCTCCTAAATTCTTCCTATTACTAAGACGCAAACCAAACTCGGTGTGAGACCCTACAGCCTGACCCTACTACAGATTGGGGCTTAAAACCCGTAGACGACAGTAACCACGAGCATTAGGTGTCGCCCCTGTTTCAGCATCATAATTACGTGATTGATCCATCAACAAAGGTGTCGTCGGGATCACTCTGTCTGTGACAGTGATGAAAACCGCAGTTTTAGTCCCTTCGTCATAACTATTTCCCTGCATGGCCTAGGGTATGGTAAACCATCAACCTTACTAGCCAGCATCGGTCAGCATACTTCGGTCTTTGTTATATACACATTGTACATCTTACAATGTACCCCTACCGAGGTTTAGCACAAAGAACTGTACTGAGCCTGTGACTTAACTTCCCTTTAACAGAAGAGATGAAGCCCATCTTAGTAATTTACTTACCTCGTATGCTTTAGGTGTCACCCAACCTAAGACCTTTAAGTAGGCCTGGCCTCGAGGCTAGATCATAGATCTAAGTGACACTGTTCACGCACATGTTCGTATAAAGACTTCAGGTCTTAAGGACCCACTTGCCTATCATCACTATAAAGTTATTAATGACAGTTTAGTTAAATTTTAACCATTTAATAACTCTTTATTGGGTCGTTCAGTGGACTCATTCTCTAATGAGCACCCGTGCCTTGTCTCCGACTTTGCCAGGTCGAATGACTATGAGATCATCATTACCCTTTAAGTTAAGACAAAGACACAATGGTCTGTCTGATGTGTCGATATCCTTTTCTCGACACATCTATGACCATGAATGTTTTAAGACTTAAGTTCCTATCGGTCATTCACTTCCCATAATCGAGATCTACATCTAGATATGTAATGACCTCACTATAAGTCTAAGGAAATTATCCAACTATACAATTCATTGAATTCATACTAGGATAATTAGTACCATTTATATATTGAACAAGATGTTTCATAGGATAAATGGCCTCAAGGGCATATATCATCCTACAAAGATAACTCGTGGTGAGTCCCATCTGTCTGGCTTGTTAGGATCGATAAGACACCTTAGAGGGGGTGAATAGAGTGAATGCGAAATTAAAAATATTTAACGATGCAAGCACGTTCAATTATATGATTTATAGAAATAATCACATGTAGTCAAAAGATATGCAGAAAATGGCAATCAACCAATCATAGATGAACCAAGATGTACCATGGTTCGGTCGAACCTCGATCTACTCCAGCAACCCCCAAGATCTGCTTTTTGATTAATCAGTTTCTCCACGCCTACAAGGCACTATGAACTCACAACTCCCTTTGCTCCATGCCCAATAGCTCTCTAGACTCGCAATTCCCTTTGCGAAACTGGACTAACCAAACAAGCTAGACCATGTCTCGACCATATCATATGCATCGAGAATCCTCCAAACTACAATAAGTAGCTTGCATAAAAGTTTGTAAAAATAAGAATTACAGAGATCAAAGCAACTCTCAAAGATAAATATGAGTTTAGAACGCTCAGATTGAGATGTCGTGATGTTCTCGTCCTTCTGCACATGCACAGCTTCCCAAATGGCTCTGGCAGTTCGTCATTTGGATGCATGTGCAAAAAGTTGTCTTTGTTCCAAGTTTGATCGTCGTATCGTCTCCTTCATTAGCTATGAAGAGCCCCCTGGATTTTTGCTTCAGATCTTCAGTTTATCTGTCTCAAGTTGTCGGGCAAGTCGTCAGGAACACGTAGGAGAAGATGGCTCGTCGTTTCGACGTATCTAGCTCTTGGAATTGGCAAAATACCCTAGGTATATACATTGACTTATATATGGCAGAGTCATATAGGGTTTGGAACTCTAAAACGGGTCAAAACCTGCTTAAAATGCATCCAGACCCTAGATCCAAGTCGGCAGCAATCCTGGCCGACGGATCAGCCTTCAAAATGCGGGATTGGCTGATGTGATGATACGTGTCCAAGAGATTTGCTCAAATCCAAAAACCATACATATTTCAGCCGTATTTAAGTTATTTTGACCTCTGAAAAATTCATAAATTCCTGAAAAAATCACCATAACTCTAAGAGCTCATTTTTCACCTTGTAGAATTTTATCAGCCCCTTTTTCTACTATAGATCAAATTCCCTTTATAACAACTTCGTTTCTTCACGTATTTCGCCAGTATACGTGACATTTCATGTCCCAAAAAATTCCTAAATTCACCATAAAATTCTTGAGAGTTCCTTGATATACTCTTCACTGTTTTGAAGAGTTTAACTTCATTTTGTTGATGTTTGCTTTGACATCTCCTTGCAAGTACTCAATTTTCCTTCGTATTCAAGGGTATTACTCCATATTTCTTTGCATAATCAACTCCATCATGAGTATTGTGTCCACTATCATATTTAATAGTCTTCATAGCTTTGTAATAACCTGAAATACACTTAACAAACACATTAAAATAGTTCACACAGGTTTGTTATTATCAAACAAGAAATCATCGACAACGATGTTTCCAACAATCTCCCCCTTTTGATGATGACATACCTCGATTAAGATTTGATCATATAAATCTCATAATCATGTCATCGTGCTTGTGTATGTGAAGTGTGATCATGCAAGTCAATGGGATATAATAAATCATACAATTATAAAGCTCTCACTTTTGACATGCTTCCCCTATTTGAATACTCCATATTAACATGCAGCTAATTACTTCAACATCCAAGATGGTGGTTCAAATCTTATAAATTTCTCTCCCTTTGTTATCATCAAAAGTTCACAAAAGATTATATTTCATATGCTTATAGAAAATAAAGCATTATAAAACGTGGCATATGAATCCATTAAGACCATCACAAGTAGTTAATCAATATTCAATGATTTAGAACTTGGATTATAAACATCTACGTGCTCGTGTGTGATGATTAAAAGTTAAGTTCATAGGGAGTTGACTTCATGAATTCAACCTTTACATACCAACATTTTACATATGTATAAATTTCAAAGATCGAATTCCCCCACTTCATGAAACATGAATTCAAGTTACCAACACCCATACATAGCCTATAAGGACTTTTAAACGAGGGGTGGCATTACTTGACGGACAAAACATCAACGCTAATAAATAAGAATTTCATAGCTAATTTGAATGTCCATGGGTTGAGACTTAGCCAAGAACTGTATCCATTTTACATACAAGCTCTTTATATATAATTTTTATTTCTTTGCACAATTATTTTTCTTTTCTTTTTCATGAGCATCAATTTTTTTTCTTGGCTAGACTCATCGTATCCCATTAAGATATAAAACATATAATTATCCACCTTCATACACTTTTAACATATTCATGAAAAGCAATTCCAAATGAATAATAACATTTAATCCGTGAAAGTGTGATAGAAGATGTAAAAATCAGTTTTTCATTATTGAACATGTCTCAACTAAACATCAAGTCTATTATGCATGCTTAGAGAAGAAAATAATACTAGAAATCTATGTGAATATGAATTTCATCAATAATTTCATTTTAAATCAAACAAAGAAAAAATATTCAATAAGCTCCTCTTTTAATGCATTTTTCTTTTCCAATTGTTTTTTTCATAAGAATCTAAACATGCTAAGCAAAAGAAGCATAAACTCAAGGAAACGAAAATCAACCTAAAAGAAATATAAAAATGAAAAACACCAAAAAAAATTGTAATTTGAAGGTAATTAATACTTCAAAATCAAGCAAGAAATCATGCCTTCGCGTCATCAACTTGGTCAAGGAACTTCATTTAATTTGACATTGAAATCCAAGTTCCTCGCCCAACCATCTTTCCTTCTTACTTGGGAGATGAAATGTGTGGCCTATTCACCAACATAGGTCCACCATCGTTCTTGAATGTGCCCTTAGGAACCCAAACCTGCCTGAACTTTAAATACTTGTTCCTATTCCAACGATAATTAAAAGTGTGTCCATATTTTCCACAACATATGCATCTTGCAACAACACTTTTACCTTTGTTAGAGACATTATTCTTATGCACATATTTCACTTTGGCAACATTCAAATTTGCATGCATAACATTCTTTCCATTAGCAACATTCAAGTTCGTATGCACAACATTATTAAATCTAAGTCCTTTTCTATTGTTTGCATACACTTGATTATTCAATAACATATTCACTGATTTTTTACTTATAACAAACTTTTTCATGCAATTTTCCAATTCATGAACTTTGGATTTAAAATAAAGCTCATCAACAAGCATTGAACAACGTGAGATAAAAACATCATCTTTCTTTTTCAATTCAACATTCAAAGCATCAACATTAACTTTAAGCCCATCTTATTCAATTTTAATATCATGCAATTCTTTTTCAAATTTAGACCAATTATCACAATCAAGTTTTTTTCAAGCACTTGTTCTTCTAAAGCTAAGCAATTTTGACATTCTTTATTAAGCAATGAATTTCTTTCATATCTAAGTTTCTTAGCGTTAGCAATTAACCTTTCAATTTCATTAGATAAGAAATTATTCTATTTAAGCATGGCATCACACATCTTGACTAAATCACCATAAGACGGTTGAGTTACCTCATCGTTAGATTCTCCTCCACTTGAATCATTGTATGCCATCAAACATAGATCAACTACATGGTTTTGATCATCCTCGTTGTCATCATCCCATGTAGACATCAAAGCTTTCTTATTCTCATCCTTTTCTTTTCCCTTTGCCACCAATGGACACTCCACTTTGATGTGTCCAGATTCCTTGCAATTATGGCAAATCTTATTAGAACTAGGAGTTTCTTTAGACATAGAAGCGAAACTTTTATTTACAAGAACTTTTCTTCCCTTTCGATTCTTCTTATTGCATAGCCTATTTCTATCACTTGAGGCATAATTCTCGAAAAGTTGCTCGCTTCCATATGTCATCTCTAAGATCCTCCATATTTCCTGCACAGATAAGCAATACGAAATAGAGTCAAATACATTTCTATTTAAGCCACAATATAAAATATTCATTGCTTGAGTATTTAAAACAGATGATTTCTTTTCATCTAAACTCCAATTATTTTTAGGCTTATAAATTTCAATATAACCATTTTCAATGAGATACCAAGTATCGAAATCCTCAAATAGAATATAAACTTTCATCCTTGCCGTACAATAATTAAAATCATGTCCAGTAAATATATGAAGCCTATTATTACCTTCATCGACATCATGTGAATATTCATGGCTGTGTGTGCTTGCAATCCTAAACAGAGAGAGATATATAAATCAAACTTGGCTCCGATACCACTTGTTAGGATCGATAAGGCACCCTAGAGGGAGGTAACTAGGGTGAATGTGGAATTAAAAATATTTAACGATGCAAGCACGTTCAATTATATGATTTACAAAAATAATCACAGGCAGTCAAAAGATATATAGAAAGTAGCAATCAACCAATCACAGATGAAACCAAGATGTACCATGGTTCGGTCAAACCTCGACCTACTCCAGCAATCCCCAAGATCTGCCCTTTGATTATCAGTTTCTCCATGCCTACAAGACACTATGAACTCGCAACTCCCTTTGCTCCACACCCAATAGCTCTCTAGACTCGAAACTCCCTGTGTTAAACTGAACTAACTAAACAAGCTAGACCATGTCTTGATCATATCGCATGCATCGAGAATCCCCCAAACTACAACAAGTAGCTTGCACAAAAAGCTTGTAAAAATAAGATTTACAAAGATCAAAGCAACTCTCAAACGATAAATATGAGTTTAGAAAGCTCAAATTGAGATGTCGCAATGTCCTTGTCCTTCTGCATGTGTACATCTTTCCAATGGCTCTGACAGTTCATCGTTTGGATGCATGTACAAAAGTTGTCTTTGTTCCAAGTTTGATCATCGTATTGTCTCTTTCATTAGCTATTAAGAGCCCCCTGGATTTTTGCTTCAGATCTTCAGTTTATCTGTCTCAAGTTGTCGGGCCAGTCGTCAGGAACACGTATGAGAAGACGGCTCATCGTTTTGACGTATCTAGCTCTTGGAATTGGCAAAATACCCTAGGTATATACATTGACTTATATATATATGGCAGAGTCATATAGGGTTTGGAACTCTAAAATGGGTCAAACCCCGCTTAAACGCATCCAGGCCCTAGATCCAAGTCGGTAGCAATCCTGGCCGTCGGATCAGCCTTCAAAATGTGGGATTGGCTGAGATGATGACACGTGTCCAAGAGATTTGCTCAAATCCAAAAACCATGCATATTTCAGCCGTATGTGAGTGTATTTTGACCTCTAAAAAATTTGTAAATTCCTTAAAAAATTTCCAAAATTCTAAGATCCCATTCTTCACCTTGTAGAATTTTCTCAGACCTTTTGTTCTATTGTAGCTCAAATTCCCTTTATAAGAACTCTGTTTCTTCACATATTTATCCAGTATACGTGGCATTTCATGTGCCAAAAAATTCCTAAATTCACCATAAAATTCCTAAGAGTTCCTTGATATACTCTTTACTGTTTTGAAGAGTTTAACTTCATTTTGTTGTTGTTTGCTTTGACATCCCCTTGCAAGTACTCAATTTTCCTTTGTATTCAAGGGTATTACTCCGTATTTCTTTGCATAATCAACTCCATCATGAGTATTGTCTCCACCATCATATTTAATAGACTTCATAGCTTATTAATAACCTGAAATACACTTAACAAACACATTAAAACAGTTCACACAGGTTTGTTATCATCAAACAAGAAAGCATCGACAACGATGTTTCCAACATAGTTCGGTGGGGCCTCACTATTGGTGGCCCCAGTCCAAAATGTCATCTTGAATGTCCCTTCATCTTCTGGCTTGATATTGCCTATTCGAGTTGAAACCAAGAGGTCAAAAGTGAAGAGGCGAGGAGGCGAACCCAAAGAGAAGCTGACGCCAACCTTATCTGGTTCTGTCTGACTCGCTTTGGGAATGATGAGTCCTTGGTGAAGGGTGGCACCTGGGTGAAAGCACCCTCATGATGGCATGCTGACGTGGCTACCATCTCTCGAGAACTAAAGAAACATCGCTTTGTATATCCTTTCAGAACCCAAAGAGACTATCTTGGGTCTCGAGGAACTATCACTTAATGATTTGGTAGAGTTTGATTCACTAGTGGCAAAACATGCGGAAGTTGGCCAGTCATGGGGATTCGAACGGTCATGAACGTCTCCCGTCGTTCTTTCTTGGGGAAAGTTAAAAATAAAGGAAGCCAGCTGTTGTTCATACTTGAGATTTTCTCTCTGCTTTTGTATTCTGAATTTTGGATTTTTCCTTCGAAAATCATGTCTAAGCACTATTCGTCGTTGCCTCTGGATGTTTTTGTCGGCAGATAGGGTAACCATCCCTTTGAGGGATGTGAGAGAATGAGGTGGACTCCAAGCCTAGGAGGCTGGATAAGGTCGCATTTGCGACAGGGAGAGTGTTGACCCATTACCATGGTGCTTGGGTTATGCGATCTACTCCTCATCGACCCACCGTTCTCACTGAGCCGCATCATTTAGTGCTGGCTGAGCATCCTCTGGTGGTCCTCGTTAACTCAGATAACGAGATTGATTTCCACAGCTATGCCATGGCTGAGTGCCTGAGGATGAGAAAGGGAAAAGAAAATATAGACGAGGGCATAGCCCCTGAGCTGTAGTAGAAGAAGATCATGGTGGTAGCTCCAGTGTAGGCATATGGCCCACCAACCCCATAGGTGAGACATGTAGAGGCCTCCCAGCCTGATGGGGGGCAGAAGGTTTGATAGTGAGGCACTGAACTAGGAGACGGAACCCATATACAAGGCCGGGAGAAAGGTCTGTCTTCCAGGGCTAGAGATTGAAGGGTTCGTCATGGCCCTCTAACACATAAGTCAGGTATGCTCCGTGGTAGCTGCTAGTTTTCATGCTTTAGCTCCAATCTAACTTTTCTTCCCTTGCTTAGGGTCAAGTAAAGCTGTGTTGCTACTTCCATAGACATTGACTTTGGAGGAACTGGACCCAATATCTAACTAAGGACATTGCACTATTCAGGGAGCTATATGCGGAGGTTGGAGGTCTTCCAGGGGTCGACGGCCTTCGATCAAATGTCTTTTCCATGTAGGGGGAGCTTACCAGGGGTCGACGGCCTTCGCTCAAATGTCCTTTCCATATAGGGGGAGCTTCAGAGCTTGAGGGAAGAGCTCCAAAGGCTGAGGGAAGAAGAGCTGAAGGATGAGTCGAAACTGGTCTACCTGAGGGACGTGGAGCTGTTGGAGGCGAGGGCCCTATGTCAACGAGCTGAGGCGGAGAAGGAGGAGATGAAGACGGAAGCTACCTAGGTGGCAATGGCCTATCGCATTGAGCTGGGGAAGACCGAATGTGACGGCCCGTTCCATCACTACACGTATTCCTGTATTTTTACTATCAAAATAATTTTAAATGATTTCAATTGCATTTATATTATTTTTAAAAATAGTTTATATATGTGTATACAGTTTTTAAGTATATATTATCAAAAATAGTTTCAAAAATATTAAATAATAAAGTTTTAATTTTAAGTATCATTAAAATGGTTATAAATAGTTTATATGAATTTTAAATACTTTTCTTTATAAATATCGCTGAAATCGTTTTGTTAAATATTTTTCTATGTAAATGTTATCAAAATAGTTTCAAACTATTATAAATATGATTATATGATCTTTCAGTAATTTTTACGTATTTTTCTGAGGGCAGATCGACTCGAAACCTGCAAATCCGCGACCCGCCATTGATAGACGAGTTTTTCCTCAAAACTAATTTGCTATAACTCAAAATTTTAAACGAATATTATTTTCATGATCCTTACGATGTTGCGAACCGGTGGTATATTTTGGAAATTTTTCGGAGACGTTTATTCCTAAGGGCAAAAACACAATTTTAAGAAAATGCTTAAGCTTAATTAGCTTAATTAACTTCCTAATCTACCCTAATCCCTATTGTTGTCTCAGATAAAGCTCTCAAAATTTGTACCGTAAGCGCACGGTGTAGCTGTAACGATATACGGATCGTCCACAGGGAGGCAGTTGTTGAGTACTAGTTTCTCCCTAAGTTTATTAGCTACGGGATCAAGATGTGGCTAGAAGAATGAATAATACAAGAATTATCAATTAGGAAAAGCTCTAGGACCTAGGTATCCCCACCATTGGATTAAAGCTATGATTAACTTATATTAACCGATTGTTGAATACATGTGACTCAGGAGAGGTCGTTTAACTTAAGGGCATTCTCCTAGCCCCCACTTCTGTGATGCAATCATAGGATATTTCCGTATGTTATCCCTACCCCCACTCTCGTGATGCCATGATATGACTATCTAACCCATATCGATACCAACTCCTGTTGTGCATCGATTTGCGTTAGATGCAGTATGTCCGACGAATGTCCCCAATCTTCCTACATACCACTTTCGTAGATTAGGATTTGGATCTATGCTATGAGGATTTTAATCCATGCCCGACTCCTGTCGTCACTTGGGTAGTATAGATCAATGGAGGGATTGAAAACCTAAGATTAACATCAATTCCCACCGTCGACTATCTATTTATTCGCAAAGGGGAAGATCAATTTACATTGATAATAATCATCCTAGCATCTCCCCCATCACAAATTATTCAACAATTAACCAATAATTCATCAATCCGTCACAAATTCCAATAGGTTCAACCCATGGTCCTAGATAGGGTGACTACTCATGATCCATATATGAATACACAATCAAAACAATGAATTGAATAGCCATGTCAATAAGAACAAGATGGAAATTTGCAATCAAACGATGCGGTCATTTCACTAAAGTGTATAAGTTGGGGATTTTTGTCTTCAGGCAATGTGACCGCATGGATTTGCAATGCGACCACGTCGTTTGGCATTCATATCTTCAGATTCCTCCTCGAAACGGTCGTGTTAAGCGGCCGTTTGGCTTCAGCATCTCTCGATATGACGCGGTCGCGTCATTCACCAAACAACCGACTCGATTTGGGTTTCCTTTTCTCAGCTCTTCAGCGATGTGACCGTTTAGATCTTCAGTATAACTGAATCGAATTGGATTTGTAGCTGCTTGGGGTTGTCCTTGTGACGCAACCATGTGGATAAACCGTGCGGTCACGTGTTACACTTTTGCCTTCTTTTCCAATTGATTTTGTTTCAGTTCCTCCTCGCTTCATCCTATCGCTTGTTTCTCCACTCTAGGGCCCAAAACTTCATGTTTTCTCCTGCAACACATGTATGATACCCAAAAGTAAAAATGAACTAAAGAGGGGAAAATAGAATGAGACGGGTAGTGAAATGGTATGAAACGTATATGAAATGAATGTAAAATTTACATATAAATAACACACATCAAAATCCCCCAAGCTAAACTCTTCCTTGTCCTCAAGGACGATTATAAAGCATAAAGATTGGAGGCATGCAAGAAAACACACAAATGATGGCATGGAGTTTGAGAAGTTCGTAATATCAAGCATATATACATGGGTTGAACAGAAATTTCAAATTCATGGGAATTAAACATGTCGATTTCTTTCCTTCGATTAGAATATAATCCTAGGATGTCATTTCTAGCTCGAATCGTCAAATAATATACTACTCTATGGTTACGCTCAAGAAATAGGATATTTCCTCTAACCCGTCCTAAGTTAAAGGAATAGGAATCGAAGATATGCGATGGTCGAGGAAGAGATAAGTATCGGATAATTGGTTATTGGTCTCTTGCCATTGATTGCTCCATGTTTATTTCCACCTAAAAAAATTTAACAAACACATCAAAAATATTCACAAAAGTTTGTTATCATCAAACAAGAAATCAATGATCATTATATCCAACTATACATTGTATCCAACAATTTCCCCCTTTTGATGATGACAAACCGCATTAAGATTTGATCAATAAGCTCTATAAGATGACATCGTGATATGTGTTTGTAAAGTATGGTGATGCATGTTAACATGATATAAATCATATGCAAGATGCTCCCCCTATTAAATTGCTCCTCCTATCAATATGCTTATTATGATCAAATCTATACATTATTCTCCTCCTTTTGTTATCATCAAAAGAGCACTACAGGGTTTCATGTCATATGCAATATAAAAATAAAGTATTATTAGTCAAGACATATGATCACATTAAGACAATTAAAAAACAACCACTTGATATTCAATTAATCTCATAACAATGATTAATACACCCTCGTGCTCGTGTGATGATTAAGAGTTAAAACATATAGGGAGATGTTTCATGAAAGTCAACCAATACAAATCAACTTTTCCAAGTAACATCAATTCTATTAGGATTGAATTTTTTCCACCTCATTAATAATGAGTTCAAGTTACCAACACCCAAAACATAGCGTATTTGGACGCTTAGATGAGGGGTGTCATTGCTTGACGGGTATAACACCAACGCTAAAGATTAATCTTAAAGCATAAGTTGGATACCCATGGGTTGTCTCATTGCCCTGGACTATATCCATTTTTCACACGGAGCTCTTTCTTTTCTCTTCTATTTCATTAATATGCATTTTTTAAATAACACATTGTTTTCTTTTCTTTTCATGAGCTCTAATTTTTATCCAAGGCAAGATACTTCATATCCCGTAGAATAATATGTTTTTCATTATTTTTTAATTCATCCACCGACAAACACTTTCCCAAATTTCATGAAAACAATTCCATATGTGCAATAATAATTAATCTCGTGAAAGTGTAGGGTGAAGGTGTAGAAATCAAGTTATTCAATTTATTGAACATGTCATGATCATTTAGAAAATCTAATATGCAATTATAGTCATGTCAATAAAACAAGATTTCTACATGGATATGAATATCATTCAAAAGTGCAATTTTGATAAACAAAAGAGAGATAAACAATAAGCTCAGTCTTTATAAACTTTGCACTTTCTCTTTTTATTAATTTTCAATTTTTCAATGTTTTTTGTCTTTTTATCAATTATCTATCACACAAAGAAACTCAAAAGCATACAAAGAAAACACTCCAAAAAAATCACACTTATAAATCACTCCAAAAATGGACACACCAAAATATCCTATGAAGGTACGCAATGAGCTCAAACAAGAAATCATACCTTCGCGTTGTCGTTTGGCTAAGGAACTTCAATGAAATGCGATGTCCAATCCATAGTTCCTCGCCCCTCTATCTTTCCTACATGGAAGATGTTATGTGTGACCTTAGAATCTATCAAGGTCCACTCATGTTAGTCAACAAACTTTTAGGAACCCATATTTGTTTAAACTTCATATTTTTGTTCCTATAAATGCAACGATGAGAAGTATGACCAACACATCCACATGTAAAGCACTTTGCATGAATATTTCTAACTTTCATTGGCTCACTGTGAACTTTCTTATTTTTAGAATTTTCAACGTATTTCAAACCATATTCAAGTCCCCGCCTGTTACTGCCATATAGTTGATTTCCAAGAATAATATCTAAGGATTGTTTCCCACACCAAATTTATTTATGGTCAATTCTAGGTCCGTGACTTTTGATTTCAAATAAAAATTTACGTTCACAATTAAAGTGCACTTACTAATAAAAGCCTTTTTATTCTCCTCTTCATTCTTTTTCAAATTTTCTTCTTTCTTCTCCATCTCCAAAGATTTTCCTTTAAATTTTTTATTTTCAGTTTCCGTCTTGGTCAATTTTTCTTTTAGCTCCTTTCTTTCATTTTCTAATATAATTATCTTTTCATTAAGCTCTTTCTTTTCCGTTTTCATTATGGTCATTCTTTCTTGGCACACTTTATTTTCAGTCTCAAGTGTAGGACATGTTTTACATTCTACCTTTTCATGCACACTAGATTTTTCCTTTTTCATTTTTGTAATGATATCTCTAAATGCATCATTTTCAGCTTTTATTTTTTCAACATCTAGTGACATATTATAGTTATCTTGCGACAATTCATAATTAGCATATCTAAAGGATTCCACAGCAGATTCTAGATCATCAATTTCATTGCGCATTTTTTCACAAATATTCAGAAGCTCAATCTTAATTCAGGATTTTACCTCATCGAGATCTCCCACTAAGCATAGAGAGGAGTGAGTAGTCTCCTCCTGAACCTCATCCTCACTATCGTCATCCCACATATCTGCCCATGATTTTTCCTTCTTTTCTGCAGTATTGTTCTTCGCTTGTGGGCAGTTCTTCATGAAATGTCTCTGCTCTGCATTTAAAAGAAAGTACTAAATTTGCAGAATTCTGCTCAGAAGAAGTATTTGATGGATTAAATTTATTGGAATGATTGAACCTTTTTATCATTTCAGCTCTTCCATACGGAGTCTTGATGTATCTTTTGAATTCTCTAACCATTATTGCCTGCTCCTTATCGAGTTCATCATCATCGTCTACTTCATCTTTAAAAGCTAGTGCATTGGGAGTCTTAGCCTCAGATTTCTCTCTTGATTCGATGGTCTTTATTTCAAGTTCATGTGACATCAAGTTCCTAATCAATTTCTCCACACTCAGCTTTGCAATGTCTTTTGCTTCTTGGATGGCTGTGACTTTGGTATGAAATGAGCTTGGCAGCGCTCTCAAGATCTTTCTAACTTGTTCCAGGCTTGAATATGGTTTTCCAAGAGCATTTAAATTATATACAATGTCTGTAAATATTGCATACATCTCCTTGACGGAGTCCGTAGGAAACATGCGGAAGCTTTCATATTCAGTGCTCAACAAGGCCAGTCTGGACTCCTTCACCTGCGACGTTCCCTTATGTGTCACCTCCAGTGTGTACCAAATCTCATATGCATTTAGACATTGAGAAATACAATTAACAGTTTTTTTCCAAAGCACAAATAATTGCATTCATAGCTCTACCATTAATAGAATAACATTTCCTATCAGTATTATCCCATTTATCTTTAGGTTTTAAAATTTCAGTTTCTTAAATTTTAATCATGGGGGATTTAAATCCGTTCTCAACGATATTCCATACATTATAATCAACAGACACCAATTAAACTTTGTTCTTGCTTTCCAATAAGCAAAGTCTTTACCATTAAATTTAGGGGGTTTGGCAGTGGACTGACCTTCAGCAAAGGCTAAATCAGAAATATTCATGGTTCTCTAGCCTAGATTCTCTAACCCGCTCTGATACCACTTGTTGGATCGGGATCTAAGCCTAGAGGGAGGTGAATAGGATTATAAAATATTTTTGTGAATACAAAAATAATGGCCAACTCAAACAATCAATCTCAGAGCAAATAATGTGCAAGTAAAGAAATCATAGAGCAATCACAGAGTGCACGAGAGATTTACCCCAGTTCGGTTGCCCCAACGACATACTCAGCCCCAAAGCAAATACTAGATTTAATAGTATCAAGGTACAAACTATAAAGAGCTACGAGCCCCAACTCTATGCTCACCAAGTACTGTACCCCACTCACCAAAGTGTCAAACACTACAAATTTAGTAAAAGCTTTCCTTTGACTAGCCCCAACTAATTAAGAGCCCAAAACCCCAAATCGAAAAGTGTAAAATAATACAAAGATCTATCAACTCAATAACAAATAATAATAAGATGAAGAGTTTAGAGTGCTCAGTTGTCACGCCCCGCTTCCCTAAAATGGAGGCGAGACGTGAGAAGGCCGCTCAGACTTGGAGCTGTGAGGCTCCAGTCTGTAAAGCGTCTGGATTTAACCGAGTTCAGATCCTTGCAAATGCGAAGCAGAACAACAATAATAAAAGGAAAGAGAGACAGATAAAAATATCTCAGAATGTCCAAAATAAATAAGTTCCAACATCACAGAAAAGCCACCAGGCTGGAAAGAAAAAGAGTCTAAAGGCCCAAGTATGGCTAACAAAAGTACAACGTACAGAAAGTAAAGGTGCTACGCACCGACAACTAACAGCAACCTAAAACAGAAGTAACACAAAACAGTCTCTATGACTGGTCACCGGTGTCCACAAACTCCTCGTCAAACGTGGGCTCAGGCTCGGCGTCAGCAAACACCTCGCCCTCAGCAACAGTCTCTGGCTCAGGGTCTAATATGTGACACCCAAAAGAGAGAGGGGCACATGTCAGCAAGTCTACAAAAGACTTGTGCAAGGAAACTAAAGAAAAGTAAACAACCTAGCAGTTCTAAAATTTATGCAATGACATGGCAGATATAGTATGAGTGCAACAGGTAAAGAAACAAGTACAACAAGCATCTAGCATGGCATGGCAAGAGTAGCAAACTACTAACAATCACAAGTCACGTTTTCATGACGTGCACAGAGTTCACGCCTTACAGCTGAAGTGGCTGTACGGGCACACTTCTACGCTGAGTGGTCGCTCAACCCTACCCCTCCACGTGTATCGGGCATTGGCTTTTGACCAACACTAATGGCCCGCTTCTGGATCACGAGCCAGGAAGTGTATTTGGCATAGGGTTGTGCCTGCAACGCAGGTGCCTAGCCTGAACAAGCAAGTACAAGTATAGTAGTGTGTGCTAGGAATGCAACAATCAGACATGGATGGCATGACATGTCACACTGTAATTTAAATGCGTACAGATAAGGAATTTAAACATGGCAGTTACAAATGCATGGATGACATGGCAGCATGAACAAAACAGGTAAAAGGGGTTGGATCTAGCTTCGTTGTCAAGCTAGATCAAATGAGGTGACGGATCTAGTTTCGTTGTCAAACTAGATCAAATAGGCGTCTAGGCAGCTATCATTTCACTGCCTAGTCTCTTTTATGCTACGGTACAAAAGTGGCCTAAAACATGGCCTAAACAAGCAACGGGCAAGTTTCACTTGCCTACAACCCGACGTCTGAATACACCGTCCAAAAGTCCAATCTACCTACGTGCACAAGTCCACCAGCCTACATTCCCAATTTAAATTATCTTACTTAGTGATTTAAACAATTTAAAACACCAATTTTTATCTTGTTTAGCAGGCAATGGTTGGGGGTCCTAGGGGTGCAAAACGTTACCTCAACACGACGCGAGAGCTACACTGGCGTCAGGTAGCGACGCCAGGGGTTGGATTCCTACAGTGTGCACGGTACGGAACGGCGGATACTCTGTCAATAAAGTACATGCACAAATGAGTTCGTGACGACGGCTAGAATAATTAGACAAGCCCTAAGACGTCTAGTGACCCAATTTTATTTAAGTTCGCTATCCTAAGATGGGTGACACATCATTATTAACGTTACTAGCATGATATCATCATATTATTAAGTTATTAACTTGCTAGTTAAGTTAAGTTGTCAACAATATCATCATCAAGGCAACCTAGCCTAATATTGTTAAGGGTAGTACACAATATATATATCCTATGGATTAAGCATGTCAATATCAGTTTATAGGGTCCTCGATTGTTCGTTATCGCTGTCCTACCATCATTAGTAAACTGAGATTAAAATTTCAGTGAAGACATTAACCGTGGTGAAGCGATGATCCCACGAAGCTACCGAGAGATCGTGGAGAGTTTTCTACGGCTAGGAGAACGTCGCCACACACGAACAGCGGCTAGGGAACGTCACAACGGCATGAGGGAGGGCTGTCGAGCGTCGTCGCGAGGAAGAAACGTCGCAGCGATGCGATGAAAGTCGCTGCCGTAAAAACAGCGGCATGGAGGCTGTTACGGGTGGTCTCCGGCGGTGTGAACGCCGTGGGGAGGCGGAGGAGGTCGCGGGGAGTCGTTGGGGTTCTGTGGGCGGCGGCAACGGCAGCGGCGGCCGCGGCCGCTGCTGCTGCGAGCTGCTGCTCGCAGCAACGGGATCCGCTGTGCGAGGGGCCTTTTTCCGGTGGTTCAGTGGCATCATCGGGGCCCCACGACGGTGCAGAGGAAGGGGGAGTCGGGGACGACGTTCAAGGGCTGCCGGCGATGGGTAGGTCGAGGCGAAAGTCAGGCGTGAAGGTTGCGTGCGAAAATGGAAGTTGGCGACGGCTTCGTTCGTGATTGCTTGGAACAATAACCTAGCTGCTATTGTAAATAGGAGGGGGCTGTGAACGTGGCTCACGTGATGTAGGGGCTATGAAAACATGGGTAGGGTTTGCTGCTATGAAAATAGGCTATGGTTATTTATATATATTAGAATTTGATATTATCAAGTGTAAAAGACAATTCACACCCCTCTCTCATGCGTGTGGGTGTGTGGCCAAAGTGGGGAAAAGACTAGGTCATATATTTGGGAAAATTATTATTAATAATATTATTAGGGGGATTAATCTAGGTGAAACTTAGGGCTAAAAATATAATTAAGTTGGGCAAAAAGCGAAAGTAGATCAAACGAAGCTCAAAAATTGTGACATAAATACTGGAGTGACCGGGACGACGAGAGAAAAAAGACAGAGAAGACGGATCACAATTTCGACGACGAGAAACAAAATTAAAAATAGAAAGGCCTCTTGACAAAAACGAAAATCGCGACGTCTCTTCAAATAAGGTCAAATCGTGGGAGAACGACCCGTGAAATGACGTTCCAAATTAATACCACAATTTTAATACTCTCAGAGAGGGTTACAACGGCATATCACACTATAGGGTTCGGATACGGACAAAGTCTAAAATAGATACGTGCACGAACAAGACTACGTGCACGTAAAGTGTATAAAGGATGCGGGGTCCAAAGGCAACAGAAATTCCAAGTTGGGCACTCGTCGGGGTTGGCTTGCTAAAGACGCAACCAAGTGCTACGGCCCTAACGACTCAACGACACGACTCCCACACAAAGCAACAAAACCAATCAGGTACCCGAAATTGCTATACGCACAGCCGTATAACGAATAGTGGGTACCGGCCGTTAAATCCTACCCACCTTAGAATAAAGTCTGTCCTCGGACTTTCTAACTATAAATATAACTCTAGCCAGACTAGTAGCTATCCCAATCACATCACACTATAATTCACTCAGGTATAGTCATTACAAGTGCTTATATATGCACTAGGTAGTCAAGCATTAACATTACTATCATGTGTGTGTGTGTGTGTGTGTGTGTGTGTGTGTGTGTGTGTGTGTGTGTGTGTGTGTATATATATATATATATTCACGCACATTATACACTTATACCTATCATAGTCATTCATACTCATACACGTATTCCAATCAGCATATAATCACGTACATCCCTACATAACTATTAATCACTTATTTCATACTACGGTGCACATACTCACAACCAATTAAATAGTTCACACCATCAAATACCATCGCAATACTCCACGTCAGATAACTACCTATGGACAAAACAATAAGGATACAATACTCCTTATATCTGCTAGTGTACATCCAATGCCAACATACCAACACGAGTAACCACACCACTCAATATTAAATCATGTTATTATATCTAAGATACACTTACCACTACTATAATTTCACAATTATTTAGTCATTCAAATGCATGCAAATATTTCACCATATGTTCACATCACATACGGTCCTATAACTATATTCACAACGCGCCACACATACAGTAGTCACCAATACCTATAACTAAGCACTTACTTACCCGTGCATGGTGCACACCCACACACGCTAACATTTCATACATACATACCAATCATACCACTATATATATCCAGCACATCTACACACCTAGTTTAGCTAGCACACATACGTCCACACAGGCAAGTCCTTAGTAAATAACTATACCACAAGACCAACACCTATACCTATATACTGGTATAGCGACCCACAATCATGTGCGTAACACAATCAGGCACAAACAATCCTATTAATATACATACATCATCCATCGCTATATTCATGGTACTACACGCAAACCACATACATATGTAACAATATACTTATAGTATACCCACTCAAGCTTGAGTGAGACTCAAAACACATATCAGAATACTCTATATACGTAACATGGTATCTATACCTATACCAATACCACTCCAATGTATACACATCTACCAATATAACCGTATACATACCATAATGTCAATCACACTTAATATCTAGTCAGGTAACACCCACATAGTTCAATCACTTTTATATAATATCACATACATCTGCACACGTATAATTATAATACCCTCCCTAATACATGCATTCACCGTATAGTCACACACATGTAACACATATATTCACACCATATCCTTCTACCTATAACTAGTATACCAACACATCTACTTCATACATAGATAAGATATGCAATAGTCGTGTATACCTCATGGTATACACGCACACGCACAACATCTCATAAAGGCAAGTAATACCAAACAAATTTACATTCCTATTACATACGTATATCACATATATACTCATGCAGCAAATACATAACTACTTACATTTAAGCACAATACTTATCTACGTACGAGCACACACTCACACGTACTAACATATAGGTCATATAAAAGGCCTACTCACTTAACTATGAGTACACCTATTATCATTACACCTAACATACACACGACTTACTAATATATTATATACAAAGCATCTACAAGTATCTTCAAGCTACGCACACTACTAGTATATACTCCAATACAATTTCCATTATCTATACAGACCTCCCTAAAGTGGTATAGTTATCAGCGCATATATAATAACACCACCTTATATACAACTTCACACCTATATCACGAATAACACTGATTATACATACATAATACCAGAGTCAATTATTAATATCCTAAGGGTAGCACGCTCATACGGGTCCACACACTCTACCTATACGCATACACTACAACGGCATAACAACTTATACCAATGGGCCCACCAACTATACTAGGGTTGACACAGGCAACGACAAGCACTAATGGCTAAACAATAGTAAGGAAACCGAAGCCAAAGCGTAACGAAGGAAAGATCGAAAAAGCACGAGTTCAGCTAGGACGAAGATAAGGAGCCAGATTGGTTAGGTGAATCAGGGGTATAAGATGTAATGATACTCTCATATGCTACCGGAAATAGGACGTAAATGATACAAGTTAAAACACTAAAATTATAAAACGGACATACTTGAAAAAGTTGGAGTTCTCCTTTGCATAGGAAAATATTTAGGAATCGGTAAAACAAGTTGTTGAATTAAACTTGTGTAGTTTATATATAGTAGAGGAGGAAATGGTATTTTGAATTATCGAAATGTCATTATATGAAGAAATTAAGATATTACGCGAGTGTGGAAGACATAGGTTAGTAAATATGATACGATAATAATTTTAACGATTTCAGCGAAAATTTCGAAATTATGAGAATGTATGGAGTCTTAAATGCATGTTGAATGTTTTCAAAAAACTTAAACCGGAAAAGAAATTCAAAATAAATATCATTGAAAATATTCATCGAATGGACCGGATAGTAATGAAGAAGTTTTCAACGATTGACGATGGTGACATGTAGATTCGAGTGATTCGAAGGAAGGAAGTGAATCCAATAAAACGTAAATAGGAAGGGAAATAATTTAGTGAAACTGCTACGATGGAGTTCTACGGTCGATAACATGAAAGTGTAATGATCAGGAAAAAATGATAGAAGCAGGGTTCTAATTACCGGGTCGACTGAAGATCAAGAGAAACTTAACATTAAGACTCTCTAATGAACTAAACTGTAATAGAGATCCCTGGAAAGGGTCCTAAGAGAAATTAAAATTACGTTCTGCTGGGCCCGAAATTGATGACCCCAAGCGAACGACTAAAGGAATTCTAGAAGTCTATCATGGTCAGAGCTAGACAGGAACCACTAAGGTAACTCCTAAGACGATTATATCAATTTCTAGCATGGGGTCTAGCTAACAATCAGGGACCTCTAACTAGCAAGCACAGATGTCTAACTAAGTCTTTCTAAAGTCCTGATCTAATGGATTCCCTACTAAGCTGAAACAGATGTTCGGGCAACACGTCTACCAGCCACCTAAGACATAGGAAACGACAAAAATTAGACTCAAGGCTTATGATTTGGATGTTTTAATTTATTTAATGGACATTCTATTTTTTATTATCATTGTTCCGATAATTTACAGTTGCAGTGGACCTGCATGGGCCACCAACAAAACCTGTCACGCCCCGCTTCCCTAAAATGGAGGCGAGACGTGAGAAGGTCCGCTCAGACTTGGAGCTGTGAGGCTCCAGTCTGTAAAGCGTCTGGATTTAACCGAGTTCAGATCCTTGCAAATGCGAAGCAGAACAACAATAATAAAAGGAAAGAGAGACAGATAAAAATATCTCAGAATGTCCAAAATAAATAAGTTCCAACATCACAGAAAAGCCACCAGGCTAGAAAGAAAAAGAGTCTAAAGGCCCAAGTATGGCCAACAAAAGTACAACGTACAGAAAGTAAAGGTGCTATGCACCGACAACTAACAGCAACCTAAAACAGAAGTAACACAAAACAGTCTCTATGACTGGTCACCGGTGTCCACAAACTCCTCGTCAAACGTGGGCTCAGGCTCGGCGTCAGCAAACACCTCGCCCTCAGCAACAGTCTCTGGCTCAGGGTCTAAGATGTGACACCCAAAAGAGAGAGGGGCACATGTCAGCAAGTCTACAAAAGACTTGTGCAAGGAAACTAAAGAAAAGTAAACAACCTAGCAGTTCTAAAATTTATGCAATGACATGGCAGATATAGTATGAGTGCAACAGGTAAAGAAACAAGTACAACAAGCATCTAGCATGGCATGGCAAGAGTAGCAAACTACTAACAATCACAAGTCACGTTTTCATGACGTGCACAGAGTTCACGCCTTACAGCTGAAGTGGCTGTACGGGCACACTTCTACGCTGAGTGGTCGCTCAACCCTACCCCTCCACGTGTATCGGGCATTGGCTTTTGACCAACACTAATGGCCCGCTTCTGGATCACGAGCCAGGAAGTGTATTTGGCATAGGGTTGTGCCTGCAACGCAGGTGCCTAGCCTGAACAAGCAAGTACAAGTATAGTAGCGTGTGCTAGGAATGCAACAATCAGACATGGATGGCATGACATGTCACACTGTAATTTAAATGCGTACAGATAAGGAATTTAAACATGGCAGTTACAAATGCATGGATGACATGGCAGCATGAACAAAACAGGTAAAAGGGGTTGGATCTAGCTTCGTTGTCAAGCTAGATCAAATGAGGTGACGGATCTAGTTTCGTTGTCAAACTAGATCAAATAGGCGTCTAGGCAGCTATCATTTCACTGCCTAGTCTCTTTTATGCTACGGTACAAAAGTGGCCTAAAACATGGCCTAAACAAGCAACGGGCAAGTTTCACTTGCCTACAACCCGACGTCTGAATACACCGTCCAAAAGTCCAATCTACCTACGTGCACAAGTCCACCAGCCTACATTCCCAATTTAAATTATCTTACTTAGTGATTTAAACAATTTAAAACACCAATTTTTATCTTGTTTAGCAGGCAATGGTTGGGGGTCCTAGGGGTGCAAAACGTTACCTCAACACGACGCGAGAGCTACACTGGCGTCAGGTAGCGACGCCAGGGGTTGGATTCCTACAGTGTGCACGGTACGGAACGGCGGATACTCTGTCAATAAAGTACATGCACAAATGAGTTCGTGACGACGGCTAGAATAATTAGACAAGCCCTAAGACGTCTAGTGACCCAATTTTATTTAAGTTTGCTATCCTAAGATGGGTGACACATCATTATTAACTTTACTAGCATGATATCATCATATTATTAAGTTATTAACTTGCTAGTTAAGTTAAGTTGTCAACAATATCATCATCAAGGCAACCTAGCCTAATATTGCTAAGGGTAGTACACAATATATATATCCTATGGATTAAGCGTGTCAATATCAGTTTATAGGGTCCCTGATTGTTCGTTATCACTGTCCTACCATTATTAGTAAACTGATATTAAAATTTCAGCGAAGACACTAACCGTGGTGAAGCGATGATCCCACGAAGCTACCGGGAGATCGTGGCGAGTTGTCTACGGCTAGGAGAACATCGCCACACACGAACAGCGGCTAGGGAACGTCACAACGGCATGAGGGAGGGCTGTCGAGGGTCATCACGGGGAAGAAACGTCGCAGCGACGTGATGAAAGTCGCTGCCGCAAAAACAGCGGCATAGAGGCTGTTACGGGTGGTCTCCGGCGGTGTGAACACCGTGGGGAGGCGGAGGAGGTCGCGGTGAGTCGTTGGGGCTCGACGGGCGGTGGCAGCGGTGGCAGCGGCAGCGGCGGTGGCGGCCGCTGCCACTGCTGCTGTGAACTGCTGCTCGCAGTAGCGGGATCTGCTGCGCGAGGGGCCTTTTTCCGACGGTTCACCGGTGTCATCGGGGCCCCATGGTGGCACAGAGGAAGGGGGAGTTGGGGACGACGTGCAAGGGCTGCCGGCGATGGGTAGGTTGAGGCGAAAGTCAGGCGTGATGGTTGCGAGCGAAAATGGAAGATGGCGGCGGCTTCGTTCATGATTGCTTGGAACAATAACCTAGATGCTATTGTAAATAGGAGGGGGCTGTGAACGTGGCTCACGTGATGTAGGGGCTGTGAAAATGTGGGTAGGGTTTGCTGCTATGAACATAGGCTAGGGTTATTTATATATATTAGAATTTGATATTATCAAGTGTAAAAGACAATTCACACCCCTCTCTCATGCATGTGGGTGTGTGGCCAAAGTGGGGAAAAGACTAAGTCAGATATTTGGGAAAATTATTATTAATAATATTATTAGGGGGATTAATTTAGGTGAAACTTAGGGCTAAAAATACAATTAAGTTGGGCAAAAAGTGAAAGTAGGTCAAACGAAACTCAAAAATTGTGAAATAAATACTGGGGTGACCGGGACGACGAGAAAAAAAAGACAGAGAAGACGGATCATAATTTCGACGACGAGAAACAAAATTAAAAATAGAAAGGCCTCTCGACAAAAACGAAAATCGCGACGTCTCATCAAATAAGGTCAAATTGTGGGAGAACGACCCGTGAAATGACGTTTCAAATTAATACCACAATTTTAATACTCTCAGAGAGGGTCACAACGGCATATCACACTATAGGGTTCGGATACATACAAAGTCTAAAATAGATACGTGCACAAACAAGACTACGTGCACGTAAAGCGTATAAAGGATACGGGGTCCAAAGGCGACAGAAATTCCAAGTTGGGCATACGTCGGGGTTGGCTTGCTAAAGACGCAACCAAGTGCTATGGCCCTAACGACTCAACGACACGACTCCCACACAAAGCAACAAAACCAATCAGGTACCCGAAATTGCTATACGCACACTCGTATAACGAATAGTGGGTACCGGCCGTTACATCAGTTTATGATGATTGAATAGTCCATGTTGATAAGCTCATCGTCAAGGCCGGCCTTGTTTGCTTGTTCTCTCTCCTTTGGAAGTTTTCCTTATAGAAATAGGGATTGTATTTATAGTGATTGGATCCAAGTAATTGGATTGAAACAAAACTCCTTGAAATTGATTTGATATCCCCAAATTGATTTGCTCTCATCTCATCTCTTTGGTCTAATGAACTTGGTCAATATCATATTCAAAATAGAACTCCATTTGTATCCAAATGAGATCTAATTTGAATCCAAATTCAATCAAATTTGACCAAGTCAAATCCCCTTAATCCAAATTGATTTGGACTTGATTTTGATCTCTTTTTGAATTTAATTTCTTATCACTCTACGTCATGTTGACCAAGTCCAATTCTTGTAATCACGAGATTGCCATCTCCCCATCTCTTACTCGTATTTACATCTCTGCCATTACAATTTGCGAGATTGCCATTTATTAATAATCACATCATTGCAATTGATTGCTCCATGTTTATTTTCACATGAAAACGCTTAACAAACGCATCAACAACATTCATGAAGGTTTGTTATCATCAAACAAGAAATCAACGATCGTTGTATCCAACTATACATTGTATCCAACAGGGGCGACACAACTGACTATGGTCCGTCGATCTTCTATCCAACGGCGCACATGCAATGTACGCAAATGAAGCAGGAATTCGATCAAATGGGGCACTTGGCATAATCCGAGTGATTTACCGCCCGATCGAACGATTGATAGCGAATCCCACTTGGATCCGGATCGCTTGAGGCATCGATCGAAAATGGGGTGACACGGTTGAGTCGTAGCGGCACAATTAAGATCCAACGGTCTTGATCATATCCGAGGCAGGCGCCATCTAGCAAGCGGATGCGGGCGAAGCGACAACCCGTAAAGGGACACGTGTCACTCGCACGAAATATCCCGCCTGGATCGAACGTTCCAGGATTGCTCCGACAACAGATTGTGGGTTTGAGCAGATTATTGAAGAGGATCCGAACCCGATAACAACTTAAAACCCGCAATACTTCTATTTAAGTGTATTTTTAGGGTTTTGATGTATTCTTGGAGTATTCTGAGCTCTAGAGTGTATATTTGGCCGTAATTTTGGAGTCCTTGGATACAGAGGCAGAGAGCCACCATTGAAGGAGATCTAGGGTCTATTTGGAGAGAATTGGTGATAAATTCCATATATTTTCCCTTGTATTTTGCGTATTTGGCTTGTATTTGGTGTATTCTTCACGTATTTTGAATATTTGAACATGTATTTCTCTATGAATATGAGTTTCCTACTCTTTATACATGGCTAATCTCCATATGTGATGGTTGTGATATAGTTAGGATGTTATAATCATTGGTTTTGATGACCTTTTGCCCTATTTCGCTTGTTATATCAAGTATTTTACTAGTTTCTACAAGTATTATTCAATTATATTCATTGTTGGTGTACTTGGATCGAATCTGATCTTTGAAGACTTATTCGTGGCGTGATCCCTGCGGACATTGCCATGACCCTTGCGGACACATGTGCCTATGTTCTTTATGAAACTAATACTTTACATGATTATTTACGGCACTTTTCGATGATCGTGTATCGTTATACTTTCCGACGTTCTCATACCTTGCGGGGCGAAACGTTGAGTTATAGAAAAGACGTTGATTAATATTGATTGCATATATCCTAACCAAACCACAACCAACACATACTCTCAACATTATCACCCTAGTATCAAATTCACTGTAACTATCATAAGATTTTATTTTATTCTTTAAAACCATCATCATGATTATTTTGCCTTCGAAATGTGGTTGGTTATTATCGTTTCGTACTCTTTATACACTAAAATTCGTGGTTTTGCAGGTCAGTTGTCCAGTGGATACGATACATGGACTCACCAGGATTATTACTTGTTCGATCTCCTACACTTGTGAGTAGCACTCACATCTTTTGAGACGGGCCAAGTTTTTAACGGTTCTAATCTCCATATGTGATGGTTGTGATGTGGTTAGGATGTTGTAATCATTGATTTTGACATCTTTTCACCTTATTTCGCATGTTATATAACGTATTTTACTAGTTTCTACACATATTATTCAAGTATATTCGTTGTTGGTGTACATGGATTGAATATGATCTTTGTGGACTTATTCATGGCGTGATCCTTGCTGACATCGCCGTGACTCTTGTGGGCACATGTGCCTGTATTCTTTATGAAACTAATACTTTGCGTGATTATTTATGGCACTTTTTGATGATTGTGTATCGTTATACTTTCTGACGTTCTCATACCTTTTTAGGGCGTAACGTTGAGTTATAGAAAAGACGTTGATTACCGTTGATTGCATATATCCTAACGAAACCATAACCAACACATACTCTCCACATTATCAACATAGTATCAAATTCACCGTAACTATCGTAGGATTTTGTTTTATTATTTAATACCATCGTCACGATTATTTCACCTTCGAAAGGTGGTTGGTTATTATCATTTCGTACTCTTTATAAACTGAAATTCGTGGTTTTGCTGGTCAGTTGTCCCGTGGATACGATGCCTAGACTCACCAGGATTATTACTTGTTCGATCTCCTACACTTGGGAGCAGCGCTTACATCTTTTGAAATGAGCCATCAGTGATGATCGAACCGTACAAAGTAGTGTCCAAGAGTATAACGCTCAATGATAGCTTATAGGTGAAGCTATTCTCTCAATACAACCTCACAAAAATAAAATCAAACTGATTTAATACTGAAATAAAAATCCAAAAAGATATCACCGTAATGTAGTCTGTGAGATCGCGGTCGCATGGGCGAAAACGGTTCGTCAATCCGACGTCTGGATCAAAAGTTATGCTCCTCTGAAGTTCGTTGCACTAATCTGAAATCTGTAGGGACTATTGCGTACAAATTGCCAAATCTGGATCAGTGCTTACTAGTTGATCAGAAGATAAACATTACCGTTGCGTAGAGTATGAAATTTTGGTCATCTAGGTGTAAATGGTTCGTCCATCTGGATCAAAAGTTATGCAATTTTCAGCGTCGTCCGTCGAGCTTCCTCTTCTTCCGGTGAATTTGATGATCTCTATGAAACTTGGAAGGGAGAAATTCGGACTTGGGAGGAGGATGGCTAATCTGTGAATAGTTTTGTTCAATGAGATGCAATGGGATGCTTCTACATGGGATGCGTCTTCTCCTTTTATAGAGATAAGAGTTACTCTTCAATTAGAACAATTGGTCTTCAAATCTTCCATCAATTCTTCAATCAAATCTTCAATCAAATCTTCAAACTTTGACTTAGGCAAATCCTATTGAAGATGTCACTGACTGGACCTGAAAGGTGATACTCGCAAGTGTACGAGGTCGGCAAATAATATAGCCGGTGAGTACATGATCATATCCACAGAGACGGAACTAATCTGCAAATTCACACAAATAGTCAGAGCATGTAGAAAATGGCTGAGGGTTCTATCCACCCTTTGAGGGTGAATGAGTGTTAGTATAGATGATTTATCTAAGTACCCTAGAGTTAGGGTAATGTCCTAAGATTTGGATGCAAGGGAGAATGAGAGTGCCGGTGTTGAGGATATTGGTAGGATTACTCAATTGCTCTGCTAAATGTTAATGCCATGATAACTCGATCACTCATCCATTTCAAGGTATGAGGATACGGAGATATATCAATTAAGCACATATGGGGTGCACCAAAGGTAATTGCTAATTGGGTTCTTTTCCTAATTAAAGCTCATGAATCACTTTCACACCCATATCAAGGTATGTGAAAGTAGTGCATGTAGGTCGTGTTGCGCATCACACAACCACCATTCTGCGGCCCCTTTTGGGTACTGCACGATTTGATAGACGGGTCACAACCCAATTAACAATTTGAGTTATCGGGTGAATTAAGCTTCTAAATTGCAAAAAAATGAATTGAAGGGGTCTTGCATTCATTTCAAGGTATGCAATACCCATTGGATACATAGATGCAACAATTACGAAGCACCATCGTTCTTCGGCTCATCTATGGATAGTATCAAATCCAATTAATCATAAGCTTATTTCACCCAACAACATGGATTAACAAAGGGTGCTGGAAATTAACATTAGCAAGGCAATTAAAACTGAAGGGTTTTCGGGTACCCTTAGGGCACAAAAACTCTAGTCTCATCCTAAGTCGGACGGAACATAGACAGAAAAACAATTGCAGCGGAAGAAAAACTTGTTAATCTAATTAGCATGCGGTTAAAACAATTTTAACTTAGCCCTAAGGTCCAAGACCCTTAGCCAAGATCTATGCCAACTTGGGATGGATCTGACCATCCCAAGAAGGATCTAACCTACTGCGATTAAATTAAACTAATGCTTAATTAAACACATACCCGGAATCTCAGCCCTGGGGCAGGCGAGATGTTCTGCACCGTCTTCCGAGCCGCTCCCCGTCCCACACCGAGCCGCTCCTCGAACCGCTCCCCGAACCGCTCTGCATCCCGAGGCGATCAATCCCCTTGTCGCCGAGCCAACCACGCGCCGAAGAAAGTTTCACGCGTTGAAACATTCGCCTAGATTTCGGATCTGAATCCGAACTCCTTTGCGGCTTTGCTAGAGCCCTCAAGAGTAAGGCAGAAATATATGGAGATAGAAGAATATTAATTTAAGCCTAGATCCGAGCGTGCTCCAACATTTACGAGAGCCGCTCAGATCTAGAGCTTGGGACGAGTTTTGAGGAGGAGAGCAGACCCCTATTTATATAGGCGGCTGACTGCTCCCCTTTACTCAAAATCCGATGTGGGACTATTAATTGGGTTAATTAAAATCAAGTTAGTTTGCACTTCACAAAGTGCAAACTTTTGTGAATTTTAACTCACTCACCGTTGAGCTTCATGATTGATACAACCTATCAATACGAAGGGCGTTCAACGGTGAACGCATAGGAAAAAACCGTTCATCAATCGGAGTTCGTTTGACCTTCCAATTGATCGTACAAAGATCAGCCCAAGGGTTATAATTCGCAAAAACTGAGCCGCCGCCCAAAGCAACCAAAGGGTTTAGAACCCTAGCTGTGGGGCTCACAAAGTGGGCCCCACAGAACATTATGCGCGCGCTGCCCAAAGCGGGGCCCGCCTGGGCCCGTCTGGGCCCAGGCAGGCCAGGGGCCTGGGCCCAAGCCCTCTATGGGCATTTGATTGCCCTGCGCCTGGGCAATTGCCCAGGCGCAAAACTTGCGGCCTTTTTTTATTATTTTTTAATTATTTGTTTCTCAAACAAATGTATTAACAAATATGTGCTACCACTTTATCTGTTTGGGCCTGATCTTTGGGCTTCTATTTAAACACTTTAAATAGACTCATTGGGCTTGTTTAAACTCCATTTTCGACGCGGTTTGAACCTGCGTTTAGAGCGGAACAAACCCGTCTTACCGGTGAACTTTTCCTTGCGTTAATAACATTAAATATTGTCTTAATCAATTTAAGACACATTTAATCTCTTTTGCATCATATGCAAATTAGTCCCTATCTAGACTTAAATTATCATTTGCATCAAATACAAATGATCTGAGGGCATATTTCCCTACATCTCCCACTTGCACTCAGGATCATTTATCCCGAATGCTGGAGATTATTGCAAACATCTTTTGCAATATTTTATCCCTTGAATCAAATGCAAATTATTCTCCCTAACTAATTTCTACCTATTACTCGACGAAGATCGCACTCTGTGTGAGACCCTACAGCCTGACCCTTACAACAGGTTGGGCTCGAAGCCCTATACAGCGGTGACCACGAGCAGTGGTTGCCGTCCCTGCTTCAGGAATCATCATTATGTGGTTAACTCATTGACATGAGTATTGTCGGGACCACCCTGACTGTTTCCGTGATGAATTCCGCAGTTATAGTCTCTTCGTCTTAACTATGTCGTGTAGATCAAGTCTAGGGTATGGCCAAACTGTCAACCCTAAAAACTTGACTCTGGTTAGTTTCTATCGATCTTTAGTCAACTAATATTGGACTTCTTCCAACATACTCTGCGCAGAGTTTTTACTAAAGACCGAACTAACTTTACGACACTAACTCCCATTGACCGGGAGAGACGAATCCTCTCTTGGTCATTACTCTTCTCGTACGCTTCAAGTGACACCCAATCAAAGACCTTTCAACAGGCCTAGCCTCGAAGTCAGGTCAGTGATCTAAGTGGCACTGTTCACGCACAGGTTCGTCAAAATGACCTCAAGTCAAAAGACCAACTAGCATATCATCACTAAGAGTTATTATTGACAGATTGGTCAATGTAACCATATGATAACTCTTGTGGATCGTTCAGTGAACTCATTCTCTAATGAGCACCTGTGTCTCGTCTCCGACTTTTCCAAGTCGAACGATCATGAGATCATCGCCACCGCTTAACGGTGAAGACTAAGACACAATGGTCTATCTGATGTTTCGATATCCTTGTCTCGAAGCATCTACAACCACGAACCCTTTCAGACTTATGCTACAGACGGTCAAACATTGCTCCGTGATCGAGATACTCATTTCGATACCTGTTTGACCTTGCATAAAGTCTCAGGACTTTACCTAAGTTAATATCTAATGTTTACTACATTATAAAATAACTTAGATAAATTATTACCAAACAGCTTACTGTTATTTCGAACAAGATGTTTGTATTATTCACACACAGATATAGATTGCCTTGAAGGTATCTTCTATCAACATCTCCTACTTGCACTCAGGCCCATTTATCTCGGTATCTTATACCGTTTTTACATATAAGTTTTCCCGACTTCATGTGGTAGAGCCTTCGTGAGTGGATCTGCTAAAACCGTCTACACTATAGACTTAAGGGGTTTCTATGTTACTGTTAGACCAACCATTTGAATCTCATTCAAATAATTCACTTGGTCTTTTCGGAATCTATAATATTTTTATTTACTTGGATCTTATCCAATACATCGTACTTTACGATAAAAATTTTAAATTAGTTATTGGTCATTTCAAATGGCTCATATTTATTTCTGATAAAGTATCAAACCTTTTGATTACTTTATCAAAATATATGTTCCATCCCTTTGATGCTACACATGTAATCTATACACACCCACTGACCTTGAAAACTTTCTGGCTAATTCATATAAGTTGATTCGTCTAAAACATATTTAGAAAAATGAACTTATAAATGAATGCTCCAATTTTCATGGTCAACATGAGCGTTTCACATCGAGTATGGTCTAAGTAGATCTGTACACATCTACTGGCGAGACGGTTTCAACATAATCCGTTTATAGGAATTAATATGAAAACCGTTCTCGACCAACATGATTGCACTTCACTAATTTCCTTTCTGCACCAATCTTTCAACTTAAAGATTTACTTGTAGAAAGTGAGGAAACATTTTCCTTGGGCACGTAAACTAAATTCTAAAATTTATTTATGCACACAGACATATTCTGATTGCATCAAATTTTATAAATCGGAGTTACTACTCCGAATTTCATCCAGAAAGTTGACTAAGTCATCATCAATTATGATGTCCAAATCGACAATTCGTCTCACGAGATTCGAGTAACTTTACAACTTCCTTACGATTGATTTAATGAATATCTTATTTATAATGTCCTCATAGAACAGTAGCAAAACCTAGGCATTACTATCTGGGACTTAACCCAGAGGGAGGACTTAACTCAGAGTCACTTACAATGGATCACACCAAGTCTAACTAAGTGTGATTCATACCTTTTAACACACGGATGTGTTAACAGACTTGACCTGAGAGAAAATCACATTTTCTTTTAATTACGCAAGATTTAATGTAGCTAAGTATTTGACCATTCGATCTAATCGAATCAGTTTAAATACATTAGTCATTTCGTTCTTTATTTTATCAGACTTGTGTTTCATCAAGAACACGTGTCTTAATAAAATATACGAACAACTTATTTTGGTTAATCTAGACTCGGGTACATCAGTATGTACCAGACTGAGTTCGACAACTCATTCTCCCACTGTCTCACAGATGGGTTTCGGCCATTATATCTAAGAGAATAAGACTCACAAGTGTCCGTAGACTTCATAATACTAGAGGTCAGACCCCTCTTTATGTGACTTGTGAAGCTTAGTCTCTCGATACAGCCTAGTCTATTTTGTCATATAAGTTAGCTACTATCTTGTGTATTTATATATTAACATTTAATATATATATTATCGTTATACATATTACTCATTGCTTCAGAAGCAATGTGACGACATTCGTCAAAATGTGTTAACCTTTTTGAATAACAATAATTATGAAATCGTGACATTAAAATATGTCACATTTTCGTTTCCCCTTCCTTATGCCTTTACTAATGATAAATTAAACTATTTAACTCGATTGACTTTCCGGAGTGCCTTCTTCCTTTTCTAAATCACATTTAGATATTAAATAGCCCAACATAAATAAATAGCTATGCAAGCATCTCATGTATCCAAACGCCTGAGAGTTGCAATCTTGAGTGTAGCTCAAGAAGTTGCTTGTCTCAAGATCCGGTTGGGATACATAGCCTTGCATCGCTCATGCACTCGTATTCGACTCAAACAATTTGATCGAATTCTTGAACTTTGCGGATCAAAATTGTTTGTCCATACAACCTTGAGTGAAGCTCGACAAGTTGTAGGGAGAAACATACTTCAAATATCCTATATGTTCAAGCTGCCTCATATAGAGACGAGTGACATGTAGCGTGAATTTATTTGTTGGACCCAGAACTTAAAGAAATCATATTTCTTAAGTCTGTTCTTTAGAAGGTCATTTAAATGTCAACGAGAATATAGTTTTAATTCTATCAATTAGAATTTAACTTGATATTCAATTAATCAACCTATTCGACCAGTTAACTAATTTCATTAAAATATTATATTCCTTCGGTAAACATAATCTTGCCCTAGTTTAGCCTATGTTAAAATTAAATATAGGTAGAATGGTTTTTATCTATCTATATCCTCCCACTATTTTTACGATCGTTTCAAAGCTTAATAACGAACGATTTAATCGAATTAAAATTAATGGGTAAGAGGTCCAATCACCTTGAGTCTAACAACCTTGAGTGTAGCTCGACAAGTTGTAGGACTCTGTAATCGGAAGATGACTCTTCATCGATCATATCAGATAAGACCTCTTATCGGTTTTTGCCCCTAGCCATTTGTGATCATGAGTGTGCTCATACAAATCACATTGTCTAGCTAGTCGGATCCTTGTTTTCGTGTCTAGCCTGACTTGCCCCTTCGCTCGGTGTATTCACGACACGTCGGTTTGGGTCAGGTCTTAGACTTACATCTAGTCAGACTACATCGTTGACTTAACTTGCGCCGGCGCTCGGGGTACGAGACGACATTTTGGGTCTAGTCAAGATTTCATCTTATGTATTTAAGGAATTGGTTTCTATAAGGTTGCCATGTTAAGCTTGAGTGTAGCTCAACAACTATAACACGGGTCCTATAGTTGCCAACCCCTAAAACAAGGAGGGCTACGGCTAATCTTGAAAAAGATCATTAACGTATTTGACTTAGATATAGTCCAGGGTGTCATACAATCATGATTCGTGACATTGCGGTCCAGCGGAACACAGCCAGGGAATTGACTAAGCCAGGATCACTATCCCTTAAAGAGTGATCCAAAACTCTTAGCCAAGCACATTGACTGGATCATGGTCCATCGAATGAAGCTTGTCATTTTTGTATGTATGCCATAGACTAAACGGCTTTTATTAACAACTAATTAATCCTATCAACTAGTTGCATCCTTAAATTCAAAATTTTAGGATTTGTTTAATAACTTTTATTAAGTCCTTATCAACTATAAGGTTCACGTGCTATCCTAATCGTTATTAGGATTTTAATAAATTTTATTAACAACGCTAAAAGCGAAGTCCTTTAATGAAAATTAATCTCATAACATTTATAATTTAAAAAACATTAAAAGGACTAACCTAATCAGGAATTAGGTCTTGAAGCATTGTTAATGTTTTATAAAACATAGCATGTCATTAAAATTCAATTAATAAATTTTAATCATTTCTTAATAGCTAACCTAAAGGGTTGGCTTGTGTTATCAAATAAGGGACAAGGTTATGCATAGCCATTAACATAAGATTACACTAATTTTATCGCATAAAATAAAAGTGTACAACTATTTAACAATTTAAATATAACAATGTCTATCACATAAACCATTTTAGCATGCAAACATAAATTTAACAATTAAATTTAAAATATTATTTTAAAAATATTTTATTTTTATCTCATAAAAACTTGTTTTTAAAATCACAAATTTGCATGCTACTTTAAAAAATTTATCGCATAAAAATTTTAACCTTTAAAATCATTTTTAAAATATCTCATAAAATTAAAACATCATTTTAAAAAACTTTCATGCTTAAAAATTTATCATATAAAATTTTTAGGCATCCAAAATAATTTTAAACTTTTAAAGATTTAAAATTAGTTTTAAAATTATCACATAAATTTTAAAACGTCATTTAAATTTATCATGTTCAAAAAAATTTATCACATAGAATTTTGACCATCAAAAACATTTTTAAAATTATCTTATAACTTTAAAAAAATTTAAAAGTATTTTAAAAGGCATTAACATGTTTAATGAAATCGCAGTGCTAGATCGACTACGCAAACCTAGGCTCTGATACCACTGAAGGGTTTTCCGGTACCCTTAGGGCACAAAAACTCTAGTCCCGTCCTAAGTCGGACGGAACATAGACAGAAAAAAAATTGCAGCGGAAGAAAAACTTGTTAATCTAATTAACATGCAGTTAAAACAATTTTAACTTAGCCCTAAGGTCCAAGACCCTTAGCCAAGATCTATGCCAACTTGGGATGGGTCTGACCATCCCAAGAAGGATCTAACCTACTGCGATTAAATTAAACTAATGCTTAATTAAACACATACCCGGAATCTCAGCCCTGGGGCAGGCGAGATGTTCCGCACCGTCTTCCGAGCCGCTCCCCGTCCCACGCCGAGCCGCTCCTCGAACCGCTCCCCAAACCGCTCCTCGAACCGCTCCCCAAACCGCTCCTCAAACCGCTTCGCATCCCGAGGCGATCAATCCCCTTGTCGCCGAGCCAACCACGCGCCGAAGAAAGTTTCACGTGAGTGAAACATTCGCCTAGATTTCGGATCTAAATCCGAACTCCTTTGCGGCTTTGCTAGAGCCCTCAAGAGTAAGGCAGAAATATAGGGAGATAGAAGAATATTAATTTAAGCCTAGATCCGAGCGTGCTCCAACATTTACGAGAGCCGCTCAGGTCTAGAGCTTGGGACGAGTTTTGAGGAGGAGAGCAGACCCCTATTTATATAGGCGGCTGACTGCTCCCCTTTACTCAAAATCCGATGTGGGACTATTAATTGGGTTAATTAAAATCAAGTTAGTTTGCACTTCACAAAGTGCAAACTTCCGTAAATTTTAACTCACTCACCGTTGAGCTTCATGATTGATACAACCTATCAATACGAAGGGCGTTCAACGGTGAACGCATAGGAAAAAACCGTTCGTCAATCGGAGTTCGTTTGACCCTCCAATCGATCGTCCAAAGATCAGTCCAAGGGTTATAATTCGCAAAAACTGAGCCGCCGCCCAAAGCAACCAAAGGGTTCAGAACCCTAGCTGTGGGGCCCACAGAGTGGGCCCCACAGAACATTATGCGCGCGTTGCCCAAAGCGGGGCCCTCCTGGGCAGAAGCCGAGGCGGCCAGCGCCTGGGCATGTGCCCAGGCGCTGGCCGCCTGGGCCCAGGCGGGACAGGCGCCTGGGCTTGGGCCCAGGCCCTTGGCCTGGGCCCCGCCCTCTTTGGGCATTTGATTGCCCTGCGCCTGGGCAATTGCCCAGGCGCAAAACTTGCGGCCTGTTATAAACGGGCTTTGGAGGCCCAACCCGTTAGTGGGTATCCACCCATTATGTAATCCTATTACTATAAATACAGGGCTACGGGGTTCCGTACCCGCCATGGTTTACAACACGTTATCAGCACGCTCGAAGCTGAGCCGAACCTCTGCCGACGGACGAATCGCGACGAGAAAGGGCTTCCTTCACCGAACGTCGCTAGATCCGGCGGGTAGGATCTAGAGGTAACCTTTATCTTCTAGATCTAAATTTTTTTTTCATGCGCATGATAATGAATCTGTGATTTACTTTAAATTAGATCTATCTCTCTGCTGCTCAGATCTATATGAAAAATCACATTTTTAATATATCTCTCTTTTCAAAAAAGAGTTTTTATATAATTTTTGGATGAAAAATCAATTTTTACGATGAAAACGTTGTTTAGAAGACTAAAAATAGTTCCTTTTTAAATAAAAATCCTATTTTTATGAGCTTCTTCCCCAAATCTTCAAACCATATATGGGATTTTTCGTCGCTACGCGGCTAGATGCCATGAACGCGCGAAACCCCCGATGCGATCTCCCCGCCGCCAGAAGCGGCGTCGCGCCGCTGCCGCCTGAAGCAGCAGACGCCGCTACCGCCAGGAGCGGCAGCAGGCGCTGCCGCCCCCGGGCGGCAGCCGGCGCTGCCGCCTGGAGCGGCAGCCAGCGCTGCCGCCCCCGGGCGCAGCAGGCGCTGCCGCCTGGAGCGGCAATCTCCGCTGCCGCCCCCGGGCGGTAGCAGGCGCTGTCGCCCGACGCGACAGACGCCGCTGCCGCCCCGGGGCGGTAGCAGGCGCTGTCGCCCGACGCGACAGACGCCGCTGCCGCCCCCGGCGGCAGCCGCCGCTTTCGCCCGACGCGTCAACGGCAAAATCCCCCTCCCCGCGCGCGCGAGACGCAAACGCTAGCCGGCCGAAGCGGCGGCACACGCGACGAAACCCTAGCCGCCCGAAGCGGCGACGCGCGCGACGAAACCCTTGCCGCCCGAAGCGACGACGCGGACAGAAAAACTCTAGCCGCCTGAAGCGGCGGTCCCTCCGGCGCAACTGCTTTCCACCCGCACGGGCCCGCACGAACGATCGCATCCAAAAATCCTAACTGGGTTTTTCCCAAAAACTTCGTTTTCACAAGTTCTTTTTCAGATTTTAATTAAGTTTTTCTTCGTTAAAATCTGATTAATGCTTTATATATCATCGCAATTTTTTTTTCTTGGATTAGTTGATTATTACACGTTTAATAATTAGGAAGATCCTACGACCGCTCTGCCGTTAGTTAACTAACCTAACGGTGTATGACGTTGCCCAGTGGTCCAATAATTATTAAACGAAAAATTTTCATTTCCATTATAAAATTTCTGTGATGATTAAATGCATGTGTAGAAATTTATATGCATGCCGCATATTTAATGATTCTGTTATGTACATTTTTTTCGCATGCTAAAATCACTAATGACATAGTTTAATGCATGTAGCAAAACTGTATGTCTGCGATGAGATTTTTTAAATGCCTGCAGCATATAAATAGCATGTGTATACATCATACTTATTCCAATTTTGGTTAATTGAGCACAATTTTTTTAGCTTACTAGATTTATATTATATGTATGATGTGCTCATGACATGACGATATTTTATGACAACAAACCAATAATGATTTCAAAAAGTTTAACATCATATCCTAGTTGACAAAATGAACCTGGAGTTCAAAACCAAAACGAACCTGAAGTTCAAAATCAAATCAAAAGTCAACACCCTTTCACACTAATAAATATTAACAAGTACGATGGATTATACGAAAAACATTTATGCGTTTTCTTTTAGAAATACGCATTTCGCGGTAAATAGATCTCTCAGATCTACGGTTTGTATAAACCAATATCGACACCAGCAGTTGTCATAACACTGCCAAACTCTTTTGAGTAATCTCACTTTACAAGGTATAATTCTTGAATCTAACCTTATTTTTTAAGCGTACGCCCGAAGTCGTGGCTTAATAGATAAGTGAGAAATTATAAAATTCGTACCCACGTAATCGTTTCCCCTAGAGTATGATTCTATATCCACACAATACTTGAATGATTCAATAAAAATGGCCTGAAGACCATACTTGAGTTTTCAAATAGACTTTTAAAAGTCTATCATAAACTAGAAAAGTGGAAATATAGAAACTAACTCATTTCCCTTGTATAAGTCTACTTTGTAAGACCAATAAACATTCTTCCTTATAAACGACAATAAGGACGACTGAAAATAGGGGAAGTCTTGAATAAAAATGAGAAAAGGAAGATATGATGTACCTTGATATGGAGTATGCAATGGCAACCCAATATCAGACCAGAAGTTCTGACAAGACCCATAATGCTTTTTGCAAAATTAATGGGCATTAACGTATGCCATATAAAAATATATACATATCTAGTCTAAACGACGAAAGTCAAATTGACCGAATGTATAATTCTCTACTTCCCGAGGACAAATAAATTTTGAAAATAAATTTGACCTGTTGTCATAATATGAGTCTAAAATGAGCACAATTGTGGACTTATATTTTATAGAACCCACATCATACTATGAAACTTGTTGCTCTAACATAATTATTAGTAGTATTCTCTTGCAGTATATATGTGCCTTTTACGCATTTTATTTTACTGTAAATGATTTATCATCCTGAATACTCCTAAAATGAGGATGCCATGTACTCTCTGAAACTTATAAAGTTTCAAAGGATATTCGTAAAAATGAAATCCCTAATGACTCAAGAAACCAATAAAGCCTGAAGCTTTATCCAACTATGATCCGCATAATAGTCATTGTGAAGATGTAATCCTTCACAGTTTGAACAGAGTTCACCTATTACCGGACAAAATTAACTTGAGCATTTTAATGGACATTCAAAAGTCCCACATAAATTCGAACAGAGGTATTAATTTGGAACACCAGAAGTGTCCAGAATCGACCAACTTTGGATCGATGTCACCCTGGATTGATGATGCAAGACATCATTAACCAGACGAACCCGAAGATTCTTCAAAAAAAGGGTGAAACTCTCATTATCCCATTCAAAATGAAAAAATGATTACGAGATCATCTCCATTCACGTGGACATTGACTCTCCTCACTTCCTCAAACGAATTTAAGATAATATACTATCATTAGAAGAATGAGACCTTTAGGCCTCTTGAGAGTATTTGAGGGATAAAAGTGGACTCACACACTCCCTACATATGGCTGATGATGTACCTTAGAGTACTCATCTATATATCCTCTTAAAATGGTCATAATCAAAACCTTGTTATCCAACCGCAGTCCAGATTATTATTAATCACAACGGACATATTACATTACTAGGATATTGGTTGGGCTTTTACTTACCCTCATACCACCCTCAAAAATGCCGCAGTGGAACTTATTCATCGGGACTAACCCTCCTAGATGAATATGTTCCGAGATCCCCAAACGGGGGTGGCATTAGAGCACATCTTATAGATGGAGCCTTGACGGGTTCATATCCCTAGTTCTATGCTCAACTTCATTGAAGTCGAGCTTATTGCGGATTTTTGGGATAACACTGGGAAATCAATTTAACAACTGGAAGAAAATTGAACACCCTGAAGCTTTGTGTTCACACCCAGAAATGGGTTATATGTAAATCATTAAAATGATTTAAACGGATTACTTCTCCACTAGAAATCCAGTTGTAGGTGACCATGTGGGAACATGTAAACCATCAGAACGCCTCCTTAGAAACTATTTATATGAGCCTGATCACCTCATATAAACAGTTTCCGAGAACCCCTAACGGGGGAAGCGTTTAGGGCACATCTTATCGATGGAGTCATGATGAGTTTACATTCTCATATCACCACTATAGACCATTTAAAACATTAATACCTATGATCTGATTATCATGAATAGTGATGACATCCTGACGATCCACACTTATGAAACTGTTAAACAGTTATCAGACATAGCTATTGACAATATAAATATTGTCAAATTCACACATCCCTGCTACTAAAAATCCATCTAGGATTGACATACCAACTATAATGGATGCAATCTACCAGTAGCAGAAGTGGATATCCTCAATGGATGAGAGGACATACCACGAGACCCTAAAACAATACCACCACAGGAAAGTGAGCTCATCTCAATATCCTCTCCCTTTCCAGAACCTCCGGAAGAGATAAATCTGGAATAAATTGAATAATGTACGTACACGGAGAGGTATTTGGATAAAACACGCTTGTCGACAATTACTCACATTTCATTTTGCCATTGATATCGTTCACAATCTCCGTTTCCTGAAGCAAACGCAGAAATTTGGCCAAATTATATGGAACGAGGCAATAATAAGTTGAGCTGGACTCACTTATGAAATGTGAAGTGTTTGGACCTGAAGTCCTGATATCAAATGATATCAAACCTGTGGGCTACCGAGTATTGTATAAATAAATAAAATCGTATGCTATAAGCAAAACGTTATAGCCTTAGAGGTTTATTTCGCAGAAACCAGGAAGTAACCATGTAAGATGAGTTTAACTCACTTACAAAATTAATCAAACTGATGCATCAGGCTCCCTGGTCATGATTACGAAACCCATGCGATTAGCAAAGATAATTTTAGGCTATGTTGATATGGATGATGTGACAACATACCCTTATGAATAATCATCCTGAAGATGAATTATCATCCCGAAGATGAAACCATCATCCTGAAGATGAATTATCATCCTGAAGATGAAACATTCATCCCGAAGATGAATAATCATCCTGAAGATGAATTATCATCCTGAAGATGAAACCTTCATCCTGAAGATGAATTATCATCCTGAAGATGAAACCATCATCCCGAAGATGAAACCATCATCCCGAAGATGAAACCATCATCCCGAATATGAAACCATCATCCCGAAGATGAATAATCATCCCGAAGATGAAACCATCATCCCGAAGATGAATAATCATCCAGCAGATGAATTACCATCCAGAAGATGAAATTATCATCCAGTCGATGAAGAAACATGGAAAATTGCAATCCACCAATACACCTACTGGTTGTATGGATGCACATTAAGACCCCTTCCGTTCGCTGGAAGAGGGGAAGGATATCCTAGGTCCTGAAGTGCCTTACTCAAATGTCTTTTGTACACTCCTTTATCTGGCAGTAAACACTTTAACCAGATACAGTGCAGCGCCTGCAGCGCACCACTGGACCAGAGATATGTAGCTTCTGCGCTACCTCCAAGGGTCAAGGATCATACAACATGTTAAATGTATTTGCAGATACAGGTTACAGATCATCGCGATGACTGCAACCAAGAAGCGACCAACTCCTGGAGACCAGCAAAGCATACTTCCAATGCAACATCAATCCCACCATCCCGAGAGGCTCATCAATCCAAGAAGCAAATCATAAGCACGCACAGCCAGGTCCTGCAGTACCTCACAGACACAGTGAAGACTGGTCAGAGACGTGATGCTACCTACCGAGTCTGCAGACCACTCCTCCTCAGAAGAGATCCCTCAGATTCAGTAGCTGCCATAGATGAGCGATACTTGTATAGATGAGCGATGTCTTGTATAGGTGAGCGATGCCTTGTACTTTGTACTTATTATCAGAACACTGTAAGAGATTGATGTATAGTTGCCTAGGAGATCTGCAAGCCTGCAGCTTGTACAGATCTGGGGGAGTCAAATGTAGTGGTGTACTCTTTTCCCTTGGCTATTGGTTTTTCCCACTGGGTTTTCCATAGCTAAAGGTTTTAACGAGGCAAACTCATTGACTCTGGATCCAGAAGTATCCACCCCCTAAATACTTCCACTAATCAGGGGAAGTTACGGAAACTGTACTCTTTTTCATTGGCTATTGGTTTTTCCCACTGGGTTTTCCATAGCTAAAGGTTTTAACGAGGCAGTTATCCCTAACTTAGGATCCAGAAGTATCCACCTCTAGTGATATCCATCGATCAGGGGAAGTTACAGAGACTTGTACTCTTTTCCCCTAGCCATTGGTTTTTCCCACTGGGTTTTCCTTGGCAAAGGTTTTAACGAGACAAGTACTCTTAAACTTGGGATCAAGAAGTATCCATAGACCCATGATCAGATAAGCTCTATGAACCCTGAAGCGTTCATCACGGCTTACAACAATGGATGGATAAGGGGAAGTGTTATAAACGGGCTTTGGAGGCCCAACCCGTTAGTGGGTATCCACCCATTATGTAACCCTATTACTATAAATACAGGGCTACGGGGTTCCGTAGCCGCCATGGTTTACAACACGGCCTTTTTTTTATTTTTTTATTTTTTAATTATTTGTTTCTCAAACAAATGTATTAACAAATATGGGCTACCACTTTATCTGTTTGGGCCTGATCTTTGGGCTTCTATTTAAACACTTTAAATAGACTCATTGGGCTTGTTTGAACTCCGTTTTCGACGCGGTTTGAACCTGTGTTTAGAGCGGAACAAACCCGTCTTACCGGTGAACTTTTCCTTACGTTAATAACATTAAATATTGTCTTAATCAATTTAAGACACATTTAATCTCTTTTGCATCATATGCAAATTGGTCCCTATCTAGACTTAAATTATCATTTGCATCAAATACAAATGATCTGAGGGCATATTTCCCTACAAAAACATCCTACATCAATCTAAAGCACCCACACAATGAATTCAGCCTAACATATCAAGAATAGAATAAGCATTCATAGAAATAGAGATAGTTCAATATAAGAAATGAAAGCAAAAGTATAAAAGTAAATGAGTTGGAGATTTGTCACCAAATGCTAGCTTCCTCAATCATCAATCAATCTCAGCAACATCAAAAATGAGATCGGAAAACTTAAAACTCTCCAAAACCCTAATCCCCTTCTTAAGGAAGAAGATGACCTAAAATAGTAAAAGATTAAGTTCTATATTTATTACATCTGAATAGTAATGTTTTATACCCCCTAGGGGTTGCATCTCATCCCTCCAAAATATCATCCAACGATCCATAGCAACTGGAGAGAAATCTGGTTAGGAAAAACCCATTTCTCACAAACCAAAATCTGGGGGAAAACCCCCGATTAGTCGACTGCTGAACAAACGCCAGTCGACTGATGACAGTCGAATGTCATTGGTAAGAAATTCGCCTGGTTGGTGGCCAGCACAGCTTCCAACTGAAGACATGCAACTGTCTTGAATATTACAGTCGCCTGTGTGACCCACAGGCGACTGTGTTTTGTGCTTCAGTCGCTTGCTGCAGAAATGTCAAACTAACAGTAAGTCGGCTCTTTTTCCTCCCTCAAGGATTCAGAAAATCGGGCGATTGATGTGAAAATGACAGGCGACTGTACAATATTAAAGTCGACTATCAATCCACTTAAGGCGACTGTCATTGGGCTTCAGTTTTTCCAGCTCCAGCTCCTTAAAGGTAGGCGACTGCTGTTGTTTGGGCAGTCGCCTGTTTGGTTGCCTAGGCGACTGTCATTCCTTCTACATGCGCCTCTTTTGTACTCCTCTTCTTGAGTTAATTTAGTTCCCTTCAGGACACATGAAAATCCAGAAAAACCCGTAAAAATATAGTAGACATTTATAATGCTTTGGGAAGTGAAATTGTGCCAGAATAAAGTCATATGCTCACAAATGATGAATTAGCGTAAATGTAATTAAGAGAGCATGATTTCATGGATTATATGCACAAGATGATATGATTATGAAGTTAGGATATGCAATATTTAGTCATAATCATACCCCCCAGCTAGCGTTTTGCTAGTCCCTATCAAAATAAGTTACCGTTCATGGATTATTGGCAATATTAAAGGGTGTTGAAATTTTATATATATATATATATATATATATATATATATATATATATATATATATATATATATATATATATATATATATATATATCTATTTATATATCTATTTATCTATCTATTTATCTATTTATCTATCTATTTATCTATCTATCTATATCTATATCTATTCTATAAAAGAGAGCATATTTTGAATTTTGTCCCAGTCATAAGTCCAGTCATATTTTTGTTTGTCCCAGTCACCAAGAACGGCCAGTATTCACTCTGATGAAGGGCCAGGATGAATCCACATATGCATCACGTTCTCACGTTGGGATGCGCTCACAGCCTCTTCAACTTGGGGGGAAACTCACACTTGGGTGGGAACTTAAAATTTTTGGGGATGCACTTACAACCTCTTCATCTTTGGGGGAACTCACAATTGGGGGGAACTCAAAATTTTGGGGGATGCGCTCACGGCCTCTTCATCTTCACCTTCATCAGCATGAAGAAGTCGGGTTTGGGGAACGATGGAGGTTGTTGGTAGATCGGTGCACTCAGCAAGGAGGCGATAGATCATGGAGAGTATAGGGATGCGCTCGATGTGGAGGAAACGATGGAGGTTATCAAGATCTGACGATGAAACTGGTAAGATTTTGATGCTTCAAAGTTGAAATTTTTAAGAAAAATTGATTCTTTTTCCTCTTTATCTTCACACTCATGAGCAAGAAGAAGTCGGGTTTAGGGATGCGCTCAGTTAGGAGGCGGTAGGTCATGGAGAGTATGAGGGATGCGCTCGATGTCGGAGGGAACGATGGAGGTTGTCGAGATCTGATGATGAAACTGGTAAGATTTTTATGCTTTTCCTCATCATTTCCCTGAAAGTTGAAGTTTTTATGAAAATTTGTTTCTTTTTCCTCTTCATCTTCACCCTCATCAGCAAAGATGAGGTCGGGTTTAGGGATGCACTCAGTAAGGAGGCAGTAGATCATAGAGAGTATGCGGGATGCGCTCGATGTCGGAGGGAACGATGGAGGTTGTCGAGATCTGACTAGGAAACTGTAAGATTTTGATGCTTCAAACAACTAGATTTTCCACATTGTTTCCCTGAAAGTTGAAATTTTTATGAATTTTTTTTTATTTTTCAGAAATTGAGAGATGGTATAGAATTTTTAGCAAATTTTGTGTGCCATGCAAATTTCATTTTGTTTTTCTTTAACGAAATGGGATCAAATTTTGCTCTAAATGCATGATCTTTTATCCGTAATTTCATTTTTAAGTGGGCCATATGGAAATTATTAACTTCAAAATTTAATTGTTAAATTGGTCTCTAAGAAGTTTCCCCTTTTATAACAATCTAATTATGGTTCATACAAGACATTCCAATTTTTCATTAGCAGGTTGACAGTGATACTTTGTCGTTCTACATTTTTTTCTACAGATGATGAACTGGTGAAAAAGAGTGGTATTGCCAGAATGCGTATTCGTTTTAGTAGTTAGAGGAGGGGGAACAATAATTCTAATTTCATCTATGGCAAAGATTGCATTTTAACAATGTTGAGTTCCAATTCTCTTATCATCGTGTTCTCAATGTTTCATGGTGAATTATGGATCCTTCACCAGAGACGAGGGAGCAGATGGCAAGGGATTTGCTCGACATCGAAAGGAACGATGGAGGTGGTCGATCCTGAGAACCTCGAGGGTGAACTCTATGCCAGAGCGATCGATAGATACTCGTCGCTCTGGCTTCTGATCTGGGCCACAGTAATGGACCTCTTGCTCTGGCTTCTGATATGGGCCACAGTAATGGGCCTCTTGATCTAGCTTTTACTTGATTACGTCGAAGGATTTTGATTCGCTTGATGTCATCATAGATATTAGATCCCTTTGATGTTTATTGATGCCATCTAAATTTTATTTGCCATCGAAAATTTCTCTGATTTAGTTGTGTTGGGAATTACTCCAAGGATAATTGAGTGGGTGGTTTATTGTGGACCATTACATGAGAAGTTTCTGATTTTTTCGTGTCTTAAAATCTTCATTGAATTTTTCAGAACAAATATCTATTTATATTTTTAAGCATAAAATGGATATATCTGTGTATATTTTAGTATGAGAGTGTTCAGAATAATAAAAATTGCAGCTTTTTGTTTAATCGACTGAAACTATTTCCCACGAGTTCTACTGTATTATGTCTTTGATTTTAATTCAATTATTTATTTTGATCTCTTTTTTAAAGTTTTGGGCAATGGAATTTTTCAGTAAATTATGCAAATGCTTATTTTCAAAGTCCCAACTTTATTAGATACACTTAAGATTGGTTTATCAAGTTAAACTATAATGTAAAGAAAAAGAAAGAAACTGTTTGATTTTTTGAGAATTTCAATTTTGATGAGTGGTTCCGAATCTGCTATTTTGCTGACTTCTTTTGTTCTCGTTGAAATTTCGAAAAATCAATCCGTTTCTTTTTTCTATTTTGTTTTGAATTAATTGGTGATGATTTTTCTCTTTTTCTTTTTTGGATATGGAAATGTTAAAATGCATGTGACCAATTATGGTCCTTTCATTGCCTAATTAGTAATAAAACGATATGTAGATTGCTCTCTTATTGACAGACATTGGAGAATAATTCAGTGTTGATTGCTATCCTTAAATTATTACCACGTTGCGATTCATATTTGAATGAGTTATTAACTTTCATATTGTTGTATTTCTGTATTGATTTTTGAAAAAGCACTGTTGCATATTATTTAGTTCTTCCCTTGCTTGATTCCACCATTTAGTTTCATCTGAGTGTTAATAGTTTGATAATGAAGAATTTATGAATGTTATCCTCCCTTTTATTGTTATGTGTTATTTGTATCTCAAATTCTTTTTGCTCAATTATCATTTCCCTCTCTTTTCCATGTTATGTCATGTTTTGATTTTTCTGCTCTCTATCTCTATGTTATGTTACCTTTAGATTGTTCTGCTACCTCTCTCCATATTATGATTGTATTCAGTCTACACTATGATTGTATTCAGTTCTTTTCCCCTTAGATTTCATATTTCCATTTACTTATTCATTGTCATTGGACTTGAAACAATTCTTCGGGCATTGCTTTATCATGTGATTGCTCTGATGGATCGTAAAACCAATTTGTCGCTTTGACCTAACAAATTTGCTTCCAAAAATTTTCGAAGATGCTTATAAACATTTCTTGCGACATTTGGTTTCGACATATGGTATTCTAAACAGAATTCGAGAACATAAATTGATGCTTTGCTCTCATTGATTGATCCTTTTGTTTTAATGAACGATGTTGTTCCTAAAATGTAGTGGTCTCCCAGAGATTCTCTTTCTGCACCAATTTCCAGTGCAATATATTTATGCGATGAAATGCTGGTGTACGCCGGATTCTGCGATGGCGCGGTTGGCGTTTTCGATGTGGATAGCCTTAGATTTCGTTGCCGAATTGCACCCTCTGCGTACATCTCCCCATCTACTTCCAGGTAAAATGACAATGCCCTGTATATGTAATTTCTCATTCACAACAATCTACTTCTAATTACTGATCTACGTTTTTCCCTCCTCAGTGATGGGCCAGTATATTATTACTGAGAAGTCCAATATGTTGTTCAATATATTAAGATTGTTCCAATGAAAATATTTGCAAGTTCTCATTGCCATTTTGTGCTACACCAATATGCAGTTCATTATATGGAGAATATAACATGCTCGCTACTCTGTTGACCTGACAATCTGGTCAATGCTGCAGGGAAGGCGCGACGGGGATCGGATGGTTACGGATAAGTTAAACACATGAATAGGTTGGGCATCAGATGGTTATGGATGCAAAGAGTTCAGTGAAAGAAAAGTTGCATAAGTTACACTAGCTTAAATATACTGATTCACTCATTGAACGAGAAACATAGCATGCTAAAGGATTTCAACTTTCTTAAGGCATTTAAGGAAATGCAGAGGGGAACAGAAATTTTGAATAAATAATATTCTTGAGCAGTTTATTTCATGCTGAACCTTTTGAGAATTCACTCATGGTATATTTTTCATGCATATTATCTTTCATGTAATTTGGTGTACATTGAATATGAATTCTTTATTATGTTTTAGTTTATTTCTTTTGATATTATTAATGTTTGGCTTACAGTGAATACAAATACATGTTGTATGCACATTTGACATATCCATATAGTTTTTAATATGCAAGACATATTGACAAATATGACTAAATTTAACCTGAAATCGGAATATGAAATGAGAAATTTCATGTCTGTCAAAAGTCTTCTTATTACCTTCTATGTGAAATTTACCCGCATGTGATCAGTCTGTTTTCATACTACAAAATTTATATGCAAGTCGTGAGACTTTAGACGGATGCTAAAGGGTTAATTTTGCATTCAGTGACCTAGCTGAAACTGTATGGCCAATACTGCTCCTTTTATTTGTATTTGGATATGAAGAATTTCTGAGAATCTTTGTTTCTTGAATCTTTTGACAGCTTGGTGAGTTTTTATTATAAAGATGATGTCGCGAGGGGACCGAGGGTCGAGAGGTGGCGGATCTACGATATTGTAGGAGTAATGGAGAGTGTTGGAGAGTGTTGGGATCCGATCTTGCTTTTTTTCAAGTTTTCAGGTTCATCCATGAAAGAGATATTTATTTAGTTTTTGAACAGCAAGGCACCTAAATGAGTTACAGATTTTTTTGTTGAAAATGAGTTGTAGCTATTTAAACTTGACTTGACGAGTTTAATTATCTGATAGGATCATGAGAATAGATCTATTTCTTTCTCATGAAGTTAAGGCAAAATTTGATTTGTTTTTGATTATTTTTTCTTTCTGAGTAATAATATATGAGACTCTAGGGTGGAATTCAATTATGATGGGGTTTCTTTGAAATTATGTTTTTGAGACTTCAATGGTTGTTTATAATTTGTGATTTGTGTATGTGCTCATTCATGATGTGAAATATTTTAAATCTACTGTCCTCTAAGGGCACGTGATATGCATTAAATTTTGAGTTTGGAATATTTTAAATGAACGAAGAAACTAAATTTTGTGGGAGACTAAAATTTTTGGGGAACAAAAAACAATTATTTCCATTTAATTATTTTTGTCGTTTAAAATTAGTGAATCTTAGATTTTTAGGGGGGGAATATTTTAAATGAATCATGTCTTTGTGACACGTGTTAAATCAGGAGGAAACTAAATATTGCGGGGAACTAAAATTTTTGGGGGGACTAAATTCTATGGGAGAAGTAAATTTCAGTGGAACTAATGTTTATGAGGGAGCTAAATAACAATAATTGTGCTTTAATATTGGGGAAGTAAGTCATTGTGACACCTCTCTACTTGCTTTCTTTTAGGTAATTCTCTGTTTTTATTGTTTTTATTGTTTTTTCAGTACCTTTTGTTCTAGTTTGGCTAAAGGTTGCTAATTTCTTTGTCTTGAAAGGTTTGAACAGGTTGCATGCCGTGGATGAATTAATCTAAACTTGAAACACAACATACTACTATAAGGATTCTTCTACATATACTGTTTTTTTTGAAGTTTCCTTAAGTCATCAATCTTTAGTTTTAATGGGTTTCTTCTTTTCATTAGCATCAAATAATTGAGCTACTGTATATAATGGATCACTTATTTTTAATGGGTTCCATCACTTATTTTAATTTGGTTTATTGGTTTGAATTGCCATCCTTTTGATTGAAAGGATATGTTTATTGGTTTATTGGCTTATTGGTTTATTGAGGGTTGATGTAGCATTTCATTAATGGGAGAAAAGTTATGTATTAACAGTTAGCTTAAGTTATTTATCAACTGTTATTTATTACCAGTATGCATTCATGGGAGAAAAGTTCAGGTGATGGTTAATGCATGTTGAGCTCATTTTCATTTTCATTTTCAACATTTTGCTTTTTCAATTTGCCGTTAAAAAGCTACACGGGACAGTGGTTAGTGACATTTTCAGAAAATATTTCAGTTAACATTAGCTTAATCAGTTTGCTGTTAAAAAGCTACTCAGTACATAACTCTTTTTCATTTTTTTCATTTTCATACTTATATAAATAGTTTGTTGTTTCAATTTCATTCAACATTTTGAAAAGAAGAAACCCATTAGTATATTAACAGTTTGCATTAGCCGTAGCATAGCCGCCATAGTATATTAACAGTTTCCATTCAACAGTTTCCATTCAACAGTTTGAAAAGAAGTTTAATGCTAATTATTAAGTTTTGTTATCAATTTGAATGTATCAATACTAATATAGTTTCCTAATACAGTTTGAATGTATAAATTTAACTTTTTTTATTAATTTGATGAATTTGATATTCAACTAATACAGTTTGCATTCAACCCATCTATCTTAAGCCATCAATCGTCATTTTCATTTTTAAGCTAACAAAAAGCATTAGCCATAGTATATTAACATTTTGCATTCAACATTTTCATTTTCATTTTGGATGTTTACATTCAAAATTTTCATTTTCAAACTGTTGCAAACATTTTCATTTTCTAAAGTGATTCTAAAGTGCTTTAGAAATTGATATCAAATTGTTGGAGAACATTTTAATTTTCAATCTGTTGCAAACATTTTTATAGAGCTTCTAAAGTGCTTTAGGAGGCTAATTATTAAGTTTTGTTAAATTGATACATCCAAACTGTGTTATGAACCTTTATTTGGACATACATACAGTTTGAAAAGAAGTTTTAATACATCCAAACTGTATTAGTTGTATATCAATTTCATCAATCATCATTTTCATTAATCTTCGGTTTTAATGGGTTTCTTTTTTCAGTTTTAATGGGTTTCTTCTTTTCAAATTGTTAATATACTATGGTTAATGCTTTTCATTTATACTATGGCTACTGCTTTTTGTTAGCAAACTAATGAAGCCAAGGCCCTCCCACATTCTGATACAAATTTTAGTATTGATACATCCCGAGTGTTTGTATATCAAAAAATGTCCTCCTACATTCTGATACTAATTAAGCCAAGGCCCTCCTACATTCTGATATCAAGTTAAAGTTAACTTATTTTTTGAAGTTTTTTTAAGTCATGCAACTTGCAGAGGTTACTGTAGAATCAAAATAAACGTTTTAAAGCAAACTTTTAACTAATGTATATTGGGTTTATTGTCCCGAGTGTTCAGTTTTGGGTTTATTGTATACATCAGGATGTGTTTGGGTTTATTGTAAATGCATCAGGATGTGTTCAATTTCGTCTTTTTAAGTCATGCATCACTTATTTCTGCCAAGCTTTGAATTGCCCATCCTTTTGATTGAAAGGATAGGTTTATTGGTTTATTGGTAATAGAGGTTAGCAACTTGATTACTGGGATGGTTAGCATATGTAACATTTTGATGGATATTTTAACTTTTATGGCTTTTATGGATATTTATTAGCAGTTTGCATGTTGATACAAATTTGTTCTAATATTATGGGACAACAAATTTGTATTAGAACAACAATAAACCCTGGATGAGTCGGTTTGCATGCCATCCTACAATAAACCCAATATACATTCGTTATTTTGATTGGGTTTATTGTTGGATGGATCAGTTTGTATTAGAACTTTGTTCTAATACAAAGCCATACTGCAATAAACCCAAGGCCAAACAAATCAATTTACAAATTTGTATTGGGTTTATTATTGGATTGCTTTTATGACATACAAACTAATTCCAACAATAAACTTTTCTAATGCAAACTAATGGTTAATATACATGTTCTAATACGACATAATTTGGATATTCACAGATTGCTAGAATGATGCTTCCATGAAAATAAAATATATTGATGGTTTCACATTTTGTCCCATTTCCAAACCACAAGCCCAGTAATCCAATACCATATTTGCCCATAGTGTGAAAGAAGAATGGCGGCTACGGAACCCCGTTGCCCTGTAGTTATAGTAATAGGGTTACATAATGGGTGGATACCCACTAACGGGTTGGGCCTCCAAAGCCCGTTTATAACACTTCCCCTTATCCATCCATTGTTGTAAGCCGTGATGAACGCTTCAGGGTTCATAGAGCTTATCTGATCATGGGTCTATGGAAACTTCTTGATCCTAAGTTTAAGAGTACTTGCCTCGTTAAAACCTTTGCCAAGGAAAACCCAGTGGGAAAAACCAATGGCTAGGGGAAAAGAGTACAAGTCTCTTTAACTTCCCCTGATCGATGGATATCACTAGAGGTGGATACTTCTGGATCCTAAGTTAGGGATAACTGCCTCGTTAAAACCTTTAGCTATGGAAAACCCAGTGGGAAAAACCAATAGCCAAGGAAAAAGAGTACAGTTTCCGTAACTTCCCCTGATTAGTGGAAGTATTTAGGGGGTGGATACTTCTGGATCCAGAGTCAATGAGTTTGCCTCGTTAAAACCTTTAGCTATGGAAAACCCAGTGGGAAAAACCAATAGCCAATGGAAAAGAGTACAACACTACATTTGACTCCCCCTGATCTGTACAAGCTGCAGGCTTGCAGATCTCCTAGGCAACTATACATCAATCTCTTACAGTGTTCCGATAATAAGTACAAAGTACAAGGCATCGCTCACCTATACAAGACATCGATCATCTATACAAGTATCACTCATCTATGGCAGCTACTGAATCTGAGGGATCTCTTCTGAAGAGGAATGGTCTGCAGACTCGGTAGGTAGCACCACGTCTCTGACCCAGTCGTCAATGTGTCTACGAGGTACTGCAGGACCTGGCTGTGCGTACTTATGATTTGCTTCTTGGATTGATGAGCCTCTTGGGATGGTGGGATTGATGTTGCCTTGGAAGTATGCTTTGCTGGTCTCAGGAGTTGGTCGCTTCTTTGTTGCAGTCATCGCGATGATCTGTAACCTGTATCTGCAAATACATTTAACATGTTGTATGATCCTTGACCCTTGGAGATAGCGCAGAAGCTACATGTCTCTGGTCCAGTGGTGCACTGCAGGCACTGCACTGTATCTGGTTAAAGTGTTTACTGCCAGATAAAGGAGTGTACAAAAGACATTTGAGTAAGGCACTTCAGGACCTAGGATATCCTTCCCCTCTTCCAGCGAACGGAAGGGGTCTTAATGTGCATCCATACAACCAGTAGGTGTATTGGTGGATTGTAATTTTCCATGTTTCTTCATCGACTGGATGATAATTTCATCTTCTGGATGGTAATTCATCTGCTGGATGATTATTCATCTTCGGGATGATGGTTTCATCTTCGGGATGATTATTCATCTTCGGGATGATGGTTTCATCTTCAGGATGATAATTCATCTTCAGAATGATTATTCATCTTCAGGATGAAGGTTTCATCTTCAGGATGATAATTCATCTTCAGGATGATTATTCATAAGGGTATGTTGTCACATCATCCATAGCAACATAGCCTAAAATTATCTTTGCCAATCGTATGATTTTCGCAACTATGACCAGGGAGCCTGATGCATCAGTTTAATTAATTTTTGTAAGTGAGTTAAACTCATCTTATATGGTTACTTCCTGGTTTCTGCGAAATAAACCTCTAAGGCTATAGCGTTTTGCTTATAGCATACGATTTTATTTATTTATACAATACTCGGTAGCCCACAGGTTTGATATCATTTGATATCAGGACTTCAGGTCCAAACACTTCACATTTCATAAGTGAGTCCAGCTCAACTTATTATTGCCTCGTTCCACATAATTTGGCCAAATTTCTGCGTTTGCTTCAGGAAACGGAGATTGTGAATGATATCAATGGCAAAATGAAATGTGAGTAATTGTCGACAAGTGTGTTTTATCCAAATACCTCTCCGTGTACGTACATTATTCAATTTATTCCAGATTTATATATTCTGGAGGTTCTGGAAAGGGAGAGGATATGGAGATGAGCTCACTTTCCTGTGGTGGTATTGTTTTATGGTCTCGTGGTATGTCCTCTCATCCATTGAGGATATCCACTTCCGCTACTGGTAGATTGCATCCATTATAGTTGGTATGTCAATCCTAGCTGGATTTTTAGTAGCAGGGATGTGTGAATTTGACAATATTTATATTGTCAGTAGCTATGTCTGATAACTGTTTAACAGTTTCATAAGTGTGGATCTTCAGGATCTCATCACTATTCATGATAATCAGATCATAGGTATTAATGTTTTAAATGGTTCATAGTGGTGATATGGGGATGTATACTCATCATGACTCCATCGATAAGATGTGCACTAAACGCTTCCCCCGTTAGGGGTTCTCGGAAACTGTTTATATGAGGTGATCAGGCTCATATAAATATTTTCTAAGGAGGCGTTCTGATGGTTTGCATGCTCCCACGTGGTCACCTACAACTGGATTTCTAGTGGACAAGTAATCCGTTTAAATCATTTTAATGATTTACATACAACCCATTTCTGGGTGTGAACACAAAGCTTCAGGGTGTTCAATTTTCTTCCAGTTGTTAAATTGATTTCCCAGTGTTATCCCAAAAATCCGCAATAAGTTCGACTTCAATGAAGTTAAGCATAGAACTAGGGATATGAACCCGTCAAGGCTCCATCTATAAGATGTGCTCTAATGCCTCCCCCGTTTGGGGATCTCGGAACATATTCATTTATGAGGGTTAGTCCCGATGAATAAGTTCCACTACGGCATTTTTGAGGGTGGTATGAGGGTAAGCAAAAGCCCAACCAATATCCCAGTAATGTAATATGTCCGTTGTGATTAACAATAATCTGGACTGCGGTTGGATAACAAGGTTTTGATTATGACCATTTAAAGAGGATATATAGATGAGTACTCTAAGGTACATCATCAGCCAAATGAAGGGAGTGTGTGAGTCCACTTTTATCCCTCAAATACTCTCAAGATGCCTAAAGGTCTCATTTTACTAAAGATAGTATATCATTTTAAATTCGTTTGAGGAAGTGAGGAGAGTCAATGTCCATGTGAATGGAGATGATCTCGTAATCATTTTTCCCTTTTGAATGGGATAATGAGAGTTTCACCCTTTTTTGAAGAATCTTCGGGTTCGTCTGGTTAATGATGTCTTGCATCATCAATCCAGGGTGACATCGATCCAAAGTTGGTCGATTCTGGACACTTCTGGTGTTCCAAATTAATTCCTCTGTTCGAATTTATGTGGGACTTTTGAACGTCCATTAAAATGCTCAAGTTAATTTTGTCCTTGTAATAGGTGAACTCTGTTCAAACTGTGAAGGATTACATCTTCACAATGACTATTATGCGGATCATAGTTGGATAAAGCTTCAGGCTTTATTGGTTTCTTGAGTCATTAGGGATTTCATTTTGATGAATATCCTTTGAAACTTTATAAGTTTCAGAGAGTACATGGCATCCTCGTTTTAGGAGTATTCAGGATGACAAATCATTTACAGTAAAATAAAATGCGTAAAAAGCACATATATACTGCAAGAGAATACTACAAATAATTATGTTAGAGCAACAAGTTTCATAGTATGATGTGGGTTCTATAAAATATAGGTCCACAATTGTGCTCATTTTAGACTCATATTATGACAACAGGTCAAATTTATTTTCAAAATTTATTTGTCCTCGGGAAGTAGCGAATTATACATACAGTCAATTTGACTTTCGTCGTTTAGACTAGATATGTATATATTTTTATATGGCATACGTTAATGCCCATTAATTTTGCAAAAAAGCATTATGGGTCTTGTCAGAACTTCTGGTCTGATATTGGGTTGCCATTGCATACTCCATATCGAGGTACATCATATCTTCCCTTTCTCATTTTTATTCAAGACTTCCCCTGTTTTCAGTCGTCCTTATTGTCGTTTATAAGGAAGAATGTTTATTGGTCTTACAAAGTAGACTTATACAAGGGAAATGAGTTAGTTTCTATATTTCCACTTTTCTAGTTTATGATAGACTTTTAAAAGTCTATTTGAAAACTCAAGTATGGTCTTCAGGCCATTTTTATTGAGTCATTCAAGTATTGTGTGGATATAGAATCATACTCTAGGGGAAACAATTACGTGGGTACGAAATTTATAATTTCTCACTTATCTATTAAGCCACGACTTCGGGCGTACGCTTAAAACATAAGGTTAGATTCAAGAATCATACCTTGTAAAGTGAGATTACTCAAAAGAGTTCGGTGGTGTTATGACAACTGCTGGTGTCAATATTGGTTTATACAAACCATAGATCTGAGAGATCTATTTACCGCGAAATGCGTATTTCTAAAAGAAAACGCATAAATGTTTTTCGTATAATCCCTCGTACTTGTTAAATTTTATTAGTGTGAAAGGGTGTTGACTTTTGATTTGATTTTGAACTTCAGGTTCGTTTTGGGTTTGAACTCCAGGTTCATTTTGCCAACTAGGATATGATGTTAAAATTTTTGAAATCATTATTGGTTTGTTGTCATAAAATATCGTTGTAATGAGCACATCAAACATATAATGTAATGTAATACATGTAAACTAAAAAGTTGTGCTCAATTAACCTGAATTGAAACAGGTATGATGTATACACATGCTATTTATATGCTACAGGCAATTAATAATCTTATCGCAGACATATAGTTTTGCTACAGGCATTAAACTATGTCATAGTGATTTTTAGCATGCTAAAATAATGTACATCACAGAATCATTAAATATGCGGCAGGCATATAAATTTCTACACATGCATTTAATCATCACGGAAATTTTATAATGGAAATGAAAATTTTTCGTTTAATAATTATTGGACCACTTGGCAACGTCATACACCGTTAGGTTAGTTAACTAACGGCAGAGCGGTCGCAGGATCTTCCTAATTATTAAACGTGTAATAATCAAATAATCCAAGAAAAAATTGCGATGATTTATAAAGCATTAATCAGATTATAACGAAGGAAAATCGAATTTAAATCTGAAAATCGTTTGAAAATAGTGAATTTTCGGGGTGAAACCCTAGTTAGGGTTTTTGGTCGCGCGGATTGCCGCTTCAGGCGGCTAGGGTTTCCGGGCATGAGCGCGCACCGGGGGGGGCCGATACGAGCGGCTGTCGGGGGGTTGGGGGCCCGCCGCTGCGGGCGGCGGGGCCCGCCGCTGCCGGCAGCGGGGTTGGGGGCCGCCGTTGCCGGCGGCGTGGGTGGGCCCGCCGCGGCCGGCTGCGGGATCTGCCCGCCGCTGGAGCGGGGGGGTCTGCCCGCCGCGGCCGGCGGCGGGGACGGCCCGCCGCTGGAGCGGGGGGGTCTGCCCGCCGCGGCCGGCGGCGGGGTCACCCGCCGCTGGAGCGGCGGGGTCAGCCCGCCGCGGCCAGCGACGGGGTCACCCGCCGCTGCCGGCGGCGGGGACGGCCCGCCGCTGCCGGCGGCGGGATCTGCCCGCCGCTTCCGGCGGCGGGGTCGCCCGCCACAGCGAGCGACGGCGATAGCCGCGCGCCGCTTCGAGCGGCGACGGCAGTGGCACGGGATTGGGGGGGTCACGTGACGGCTTCCGGCCGCGTAGCGACGAAAAATCCCATCTAACGTTTCAAGATTTGGGGAAGAAGATCATAAAAATAGGGATTTTTATTTAAAAAGAACTATTTTTAGTCTTCAAAACAACGTTTTTCATCGTAAAAATTTGATTTTTGGTTATAAAAACGTCGATTTATCATTGAAAAATTGATTTAGCATGTAGATCTAAGTTAAAACTCCGATCTAAATTAATCAAAAATAGATCTAAGCATGTAGATCTAATCGTATGCACATAAAAGTTTAGATCTAGAGAGAAAATTACCTCTAGATCCTACCCGCCGGATCTAGCGACGTTCGGTGAAGGATGCCCGGTCGCGTCGCGTTCGTCCGTCGGCAGGGGTTCGGCTTAGCTTCGAGCGTGCTGATAACGTGTTGTAAACCATGGCGGCTACGGAACCCCGTAGCCCTGTATTTATAGTAATAGGGTTACATAATGGGTGGATACCCACTAACGGGTTGGGCCTCCAAAGCCCGTTTATAACAATTGTGACACCTCTCTACTTGCTTTCTTTTAGGTAATTCTCTGTTTTTATTGTTTTTATTGTTTTTTCAGTACCTTTTGTTCTAGTTTGGCTAAAGCTTGCTAATTTCTTTGTCTTGAAAGGTTTGAACAGGTTGCATGCCGTGGATGAATTAATCTAAACTTGAAACACAACATACTACTGTAAGGATTCTTCTACATATACTGTTTTTTTATTGAAGTTTCCTTAAGTCATCAATCTTCAGTTTTAATGGGTTTCTTCTTTTCATTAGCATCAAATAATTGAGCTACTGTATATAATGGATCACTTATTTTTAATGGGTTCCATCACTTATTTTAATTTGGTTTATTGGTTTGAATTGCCATCCTTTTGATTGAAAGGATATGTTTATTGGTTTATTGGTTTATTGGTTTATTGAGGGTTGATGTAGCATTTCATTAATGGGAGAAAAGTTATGTATTAACAGTTAGCTTAAGTTATTTATCAACTGTTATTTATTACCAGTATGCATTCATGGGAGAAAAGTTCAAGTGATGGTTAATGCATGTTGAGCTCATTTTCATTTTCATTTTCAACATTTTGCTTTTTCAATTTGCCGTTAAAAAGCTACACGGGACAGTGGTTAGTGACATTTTCAGAAAATATTTCAGTTAACATTAGCTTAATCAGTTTGCTGTTAAAAAGCTACTCAGTACATAACTCTTTTTCATTTTTTCCATTTTCATACTTATATAAATAGTTTGTTGTTTCAATTTCATTCAACATTTTGAAAAGAAGAAACCCATTAGTATATTAACAGTTTGCATTAGCCGTAGCATAGCCGCCATAGTATATTAACAGTTTCCATTCAACAGTTTCCATTCAACAGTTTGAAAAGAAGTTTAATGCTAATTATTAAGTTTTGTTATCAATTTGGATGTATCAATACTAATACAGTTTCCTAATACAGTTTGAATGTATAAATTTAACTTTTTTTTATTAATTTGATGAATTTGATATTCAACTAATACAGTTTGCATTCAACCCATCTATCTTAAGCCATCAATCGTCATTTTCATTTTTAAGCTAACAAAAAGCATTAGCCATAGTATATTAACATTTTGCATTCAACATTTTCATTTTCATTTTGGATGTTTACATTCAAAATTTTCATTTTCAAACTGTTGCAAACATTTTCATTTTCTAAAGTGATTCTAAAGTGCTTTAGAAATTGATATCAAATTGTTGGAGAACATTTTAATTTTCAATCTGTTGCAAACATTTTTATAGAGCTTCTAAAGTGCTTTAGGAGGCTAATTATTAAGTTTTGTTAAATTGATACATCCAAACTGTGTTATGAACCTTTATTTGGACATACATACAGTTTGAAAAGAAGTTTTAATACATCCAAACTGTATTAGTTGTATATCAATTTCATCAATCATCATTTTCATTAATCTTCGGTTTTAATGGGTTTCTTTTTTCAGTTTTAATGGGTTTCTTCTTTTCAAATTGTTAATATACTATGGTTAATGCTTTTCATTTATACTATGGCTACTGCTTTTTGTTAGCAAACTAATGAAGCCAAGGCCCTCCCACATTCTGATACAAATTTTAGTATTGATACATCCTGAGTGTTTGTATATCAAAAAATGTCCTCCTACATTCTGATACTAATTAAGCCAAGGCCCTCCTACAGTCTGATATCAAGTTAAAGTTAACTTATTTTTTGAAGTTTTTTTAAGTCATGCAACTTGCAGAGGTTACTGTAGAATCAAAATAAACGTTTTAAAGCAAACTTTTAACTAATGTATATTGGGTTTATTGTCCCGAGTGTTCAGTTTTGGGTTTATTGTATACATCAGGATGTGTTTGGGTTTATTGTAAATGCATCAGGATGTGTTCAATTTCGTCTTTTTAAGTCATGCATCACTTATTTCTGCTAAGCTTTGAATTGCCCATCCTTTTGATTGAAAGGATAGGTTTATTGGTTTATTGGTAATAGAGGTTAGCAACTTGATTACTGGGATGGTTAGCATATGTAACATTTTGATGGATATTTTAACTTTTATGGCTTTTATGGATATTTATTAGCAGTTTGCATGTTGATACAAATTTGTTCTAATATTATGGGACAACAAATTTGTATTAGAACAACAATAAACCCTGGATGAGTCGGTTTGCATGCCATCCTACAATAAACCCAATATACATTCGTTATTTTGATTGGGTTTATTGTTGGATGGATCAGTTTGTATTAGAACTTTGTTCTAATACAAAGCCATACTGCAATAAACCCAAGGCCAAACAAATCAATTTACAAATTTGTATTGGGTTTATTATTGGATTGCTTTTATGCCATACAAACTAATTCCAACAATAAACTTTTCTAATGCAAACTAATGGTTAATATACATGTTCTAATACGACATAATTTGGTATTCACAGATTGCTAGAATGATGCTTCCATGAAAATAAAATATATTGATGGTTTCACATTTTGTCCCATTTCCAAACCACAAGCCCAGTAATCCAATACCATATTTGCCCATAGTGTGAAAGAAGAATGATTATGTTCTGGAAAGTTTATTTCATCTGAAGTTGAGATAAAAAGTTCTCATGGAGGTAAAACCAAGCTTGCATGGCATGATAGATGGTGCAATGATAGAGCATAACTCTATTTGAGACTAATGCTATTATTATTTTTTAATGAAAGCAGGTTACTTAGGTCCTCAGTTTAGATAAATCTATTTGAGACTAATGATATACCTAATGGGGTGCATAGTTACTTCAAGTCCTCGGTTTACTAGAGACTAATTCTATACATATTTGAGACTAATTATTTTTTTCCTAAAGAAGGTTACTTCAGGTCCTTAGTTTTAGTCTTAAATAGAATAATTTTTTAGATAATGTTATACCTAACGGGATGCATAGTTTTAAACCAATAATAGGTATATCATTATTTTTTACTAAAGGATGTTACTTTAGTCCTCAAGTTTTAAACAAAAGATATGTGGTTTCAGTCTCAAATAGATTTTAGTTTGTTCTAATCATATTTGTGAACAACCAGATGTCTTCTTTATACATTTTATCTACTAACACATACTTTTGAAGTCACATAATCTTTCAGTTTTGTGCATCTTTACTGAAATTTGTTTATTATGTTTATGGTGCATTTATAGTATAGGTTGTTTGCAAGCATGGTAGTCTCAAGATATATACGAGTGTGATTGGCTCATATGATCCTCTACAATTCATTCTTGAATCTATTATTGTTGGTTTTGTTGACTAGGAGTTTCAGAATGGGTTTTAGGAGACTTGAATCTCATGGAGGCTTTGCGAATATTAAGTTCACTTCCAACTCGACTATTTCGAATGGAACTGTACGTATGAACTTTGATTGTTACTATGGATTCTATGGGTTCGATTTTGGAAATTAGGTATTAAAACGATCATTGCAACAACATGATTAATATTATTGCTTACAAAAATTATAACTTTATTCCTTTTAAATTCATACCAGTGTATTTGGATGCATTGCTTACAAAGTATAGCAGAATTCCAATTAAATATGTTTCTTTCATCTTTGGACTATGACATTGATGTGGTATTTTATATTTTACTAATTTGGTGATTTGCTTATTCATTGAAGGCAAAAAACTATGCATCCTAATGTGATTTGAAACAAATTCAAGAATGAATCATCTCCAGAACGATTATTACAAGCAAACGAGCCAGAAATTGCAGTCAATGGGATTTCTGACAGTAAAGCAGCAGCCTGCTATAGATTATGTGCATGTTTGACACATGATGGGTTTAATCCTGGATTTTGTATGCTATTATTTTTAAGCACCTTCAATGTGAAAGAAAAAGATTCAGTTTGTTTGTTTTTGCATCTGTTTAAGGTTATATCCATCATTTGTTCACTTTGTTGTAGTTTTCCACCAATTTGCTGGGGTGATTTGTGTGATCCTTTAGTAGTGTACAAAGAAAAGAAAGTTTATGTAGCCTACTATTCGATATAGTGGAAGCAAGCAAGTTGCTGACTGTGTACAAGTTTTTGCACATTAAAGGGAGTTTTCATGAAAAACTAATGTCGTGATACATATGCAAGCTGACCAAAAATTTTTGACAGAAAATGTAGTTCTGGATGTGTTGATGCAAATGCAAAATTATTGATGCAAAAATGTAGCTTTGGATCCCAATGCCTTGAAACTGGATGCCCAATGTCTTGAGTTCTGAATGCCCAATGTCTGCATTCAAATATGAAGTTCTGGACCCCAATCCCAAAATAATTATTGATGCAAATACAATGCTCAAAATGTAGCTCTACTTTTAGAAAATTATTGATGCAAAAATGCAAAAATATAACCCTGCAACGATGTTAAATTATTGATGGCAATCCAAGATGTAAATTGTGATTCCAATGCCTTGAGTATTGTATTTTAAAGATTCTTTCCGTATGTAAGTTTGAAATTGTATGTCTGTGAGCGAATTCTTCTACTTATTTATGCATCCTGTCAATCCACACAACGCTATGTAATATCCATTTTAATGGAATAAATTTTTTGGTGATACTTAATTGATTCTACTTTGTGTTTGTCTATTATTCCATGTAAACTACATCGATTATATTAGCAAATTATTAATGCAAAAATGTAGTTCTGGATGTATTGATGCAAATGCAAACTTATTGATGCAAACATATCGTTCTGGATCCCAATGCCTTGAGTTCTGGATGCTCAATGCCTTCATCCAAAAATGTAGTTCTAGATCCCAATCCCAAAATAATTATTGATGCACATACAATACTCAAAATGTAGTGCTACTTTTAGTAAATTATGGATGCAAAAATGCAGCCCTGCAACGATGTTAAATTATTGATGATAATCCAAGATGTAAATTATGTTTCCAATGCCTTGATTATTGTATTTCAAAGATTCTTTCAGTATAATTCTATAATATGCAAATGCAACCAAATGTTGAACCTGTCAAGGCTGTGTTTGGTAACAGAATTAGTTTTCTCAACAATGGTTTCATGGAGTTTATACAGAACTCCAAATTTACTTATACACAATGTCTACAAATTATTTTAGAGTTAGCAAACACCGTGGGAACTCCAAAATTGTAAAAACAAATCATTTGGCAGCTGTTTTGAGTTCCTAGCACATATGTTTCTACTTGATTGTGTTTTATGAAACTTCATTCTGAAATGGAATCATAGTTTATATGTATGCAATCTCTTAGTATAAAATAACTCAAACTAACTCAACATATAAAATTGGGCTTCTCAACTTCTAATGCATCATAGTTAGGAGTTAGACTATATTATGTAATGTGCCCAGATTGGGAATCAGAAAAACATCAAATTGTTTCACGCATTGATGCTTCACACGTAAGACAATATACATAACTTTTATCACATAACATTTTCAAATTTAAATGTATACAACTTGGGAATGTTAAGAATATAATTAAATGCTTTTGGAATCACTTATTATGCTCAGGCAAGAAGTAGCACTTTACCCATCTTCTATTAACCTTGAGGAGGCAGAGGAGGAGGCTAAGGCATCTACCCTCCAAATAAACAAAGGATACTTTTTATGTTTGAATAGTTTACTTTTGTCTTAAAAATCACATTTATGTTTTCTTCTTATACTGAATTACCGTCTTCTATGATGTATTTATGATATGGGCTTTGGATCATATATGCTTTCAAAGGATCAAAGGGCAAATGAGCTGATTGGACATGATTATCCTGGTAATAGACCAAAATATGCGAAAAATCCATATTTGGGTTGGATGGATGATAAGTTTCACATTCGTCATTATCTTCTAAAATCTCATATTTGTACGATTTTGAAGAATGATAAAAATATATATGCGACGGAAGTTTTTGAATGGATTTGCTGAATATGATAAATGGGTTTGCTTACCGTTGACAGAAAACTTATTGAGAAACCGCTCAAGACCTCATCTTTTCGAGGCATTTGATTGATGAAGTAAATGAGAAGTATACAACCTTTTGTTTTTTGGAACTAAATAACAATTATTGCATTTCATTATTGTTGTTCTTTTAAAATTACGGGATCCAAGATTTTGAGGGGGATATTTTAAATGAAGGGGGAACTAAATTTTGTGGGGTCTAAAATTTTTGGCAGGAGAACTAAATAACAATTATTGCACTTTGATTATTAATGTTTTTTTAGAATTAGGGATCTAAAATTTTGAGGGTGTTAAATTTTAAATGAGCATGCCCTTATGACATATGTTAAATCTAGATGGAACTAAATTTTGGAATTCTGTGGGCAACTAATTAATGATGAACTAAATAATAATTATTACGTTTTACTTATTAATGTTCGTTTACAATTAAGGGATCCAAGATTTTGAGAGGGTAATATTTTAAATGTATCGTGCCTTTAGGGCACAGGTCACTACTTCTATATTACATTTGACAATCTTTTTTGAATCCTAGGGCTGATTAGGACAAGCTGACTAGGACAAACAGGTTGATAGAAGGATGGTTGAGATTTAATCTTGGTAAATCAACGGTTGAGACGAGAGTTTGTGAAAATTTTAGGAGGGAAAACCTTTGTATTTTGGTGGGAACTTTTTAGAGAAATAAATCTTCATTTAATTTTGTGAAATTCGATATCTTTGCATTTAAGAGGTCTTGGAAGTTGAAGAGCCATGCAGAAATAAAGAAAAGTAATATTATAAATGAATTATGTGTTGCATATTCAAATCATCCTTATCTATCCGGGCATTTGACTTCATCGAGAAGAAAATAATACACTCACAAATGGGATAACAGAACGTCGTAATTAATACACTCATTTTCGGCGCCCGCTAAATCTTTTTGCGCTAATTTGTTGTTCCGCATCGAAGGCGCCCGTGGCGCTAAATATTTTTACGCTAATTTGTTGTTCTTTTAAATTTTGGCCGTGGAAATAATTTTTTGGGAAAAAAATATTTCGCGGGGTAAAATCTTAACTGAACCGTGCCCGCAGCCACGGGTTATGCGTCGAAGGTGCCCCGCTAAATTTTTTGAAATCTAATTTGTTGTTCCACGGCGAAAGAGCCTGCGCTGAATTTGTTGTTGTACGCTTATTTGTTGTTCCACGCCAAATTTGTTGTTCCATGTTGAAGGTGCCTGCATCGAATTTGTTATTCTGCACTGAATGCGCACGTGCCTCTAAATATTTTTACGCCAATTTGCTGTTCTTTTAAATTTTGGCGGTGAAAATAATTTTGTGGGGAACAAAGATTTCGTGAGAGAAAATCTTAAGTGAACCATGCCCGCGTCATTTTTGTACACTACTTTGTTGTTCCGTGCCAAATGTGTCCGCTCTAAATTTGTTGAAATTTTTTTACGCTAATTTGTTGTTCCGCTCCGAATTAGTTGTTTCGTGCCGAAGGCGCCCGCGTCCCTACGTTGAATTTGTTAAAAATATTTTATGCTAATTTGTTATTTCGCACCGGAGGTGCCCGCTGCATTTTTACGCTAATTTGTTGTTCCGCGGCAAAGACACCCGCACTGAATTTGTTGTTCCGCGTACCGGATGCGCCCGCGCGTCGAATTTGTTGTTTTGCGGCGAAGGTGCACGCGCTGAATTTGTTGTTCCATGCCGAAGGATGCTCCGTGCTGCTAAATATTTTTATGCTAATTTGTTGTTCTTTTAAATTTTGGTTGTGGAAATAATTTTTTGGGGAACAAAGATTTCGCACGAGAAAATCTTAAATGAACCGTACACTACGGGTTATGACTAGTATGTATATATATATGTGTGTATATATATATAGAAAAGGACAAAGTTCTTAAGTCTATACACTCTTACCTATGACTATAATCTCATTCCTCTTACGCGCTCCACCATCCACACCTAAGCTTAATATATCCCTTAATATGACACAGTCTCCTGATGTAAGATCCTTAGGGACTCTCGAGCTTATGGGATATAACACTTACTCCCTCAAAAGATCATGTAAATGAGTTGTGGTTCAAATTTCATGCATTTACTCAAATTTCATGGCAATTTTTGCCTTATTCAAAGTACCATGGCAAAAGTTCATGCCTTATTCAAATATGCACAAGTGCACTTATTATTATAGCATTTGATAGCATTTATTTGAGCAACTCCAAATTCCAAGTCACTATTTTAGGATCCATGAATATAAACCAAGCCGAGTTTTTAAAATTCCTAAGGCTTAATCAATTGATTGTTGATACCAAGGCTTCTACATCACTATAGGGTTTCAAATGGATGGTAATTGTCATGAGCTTCAGGCTAAAGGGCCAAGTGTAAGCATGCAGAGAGACAATTCATTGCCATTAATACATAAATATATAACACACCCTAATTTGCCAAAATCCACTTCAAGAATACATTTTTACCAAAGTTGGGACGGATCACCACATTTAATCAATGGGTATACAAAAAGCTACAAGTTGCAAAAATGTTGGTGATAGATGGAAAATTTTTATTTCATTCAATTTATTCACAAAAAGATGAAAATCATACATAGATGCTCAAGAAGTTTCTATATCCTAGTCCTACACACCCCAACTAAAAATAAACATGGTCCTCAATGGATAAACTGGGATAAGATGAAATATATTCATAGAAAATGGATAAAGTAGGATAAGAAAGCTTGAGCAAGAGTTATTCATTACTACATACTACTTGATATGAAAGTTTTGGAACGAACACACCTAGTTGGTTCCACCCGGCGGTGGTTCCGTAAGCTCCATGGTGTCCTCGTCTCTACTCCTCGGCTCTTGGGAATGCTTTAAGTGTTGGCCGTCCACCTTGAATTCATTGCCGTTTTGTGGGTTGGCAATGGTCACCGCGCCATGTGGAAACACCTCCCAAACGATGAAAGGTCCAATCCACTTCGAACGAAGCTTTCCGGGGAAGAGATGAAGTCTTGAGTTGTAGAGTAGCACTTCTCCCCCGGGGCAAATTCTCTCCTCAAAATGATTCGATCATGGGCGCATTTAAACCTCTCCTTCATAAGCTTGGAATTGTTGTATGCCTCCCTCCTTATCTCTTCGAGCTCCACTAACTGCAATTTACGAGAAGAGGGGTCAATTCCACAATTAAACTTTTTAATTGCCCAGAAAGATTTGTGTTCAAGTTCAATGGGCAAGTGGAAAAATTTTCCAAAAACTAAGCGATATGGTGACATCCCTAAAACTGTCTTGTAGGCGGTACGGTACGCCTACAATGCCGCGGGAAGACGCATGCTCTAATATTTCCTTGATGGATTCACCGTCTTTTGGAGTATGTTCTTGATCTCCCGATTTGCCAACTCCGCTTGTCCATTGGTTTGGGGGTGGCATGGTGTAGAAACTTTGTGTTTCACCCCACACTTCTTCATTAAGCTTGCAAAGAGGCGGTTGCAAAAATGTGACCCTCCGTCGCTTATCATAGCCTTTGGCATCCCAAATCGTGCGAAAATATTTTCTTTCATGAATTTAAGCACGATAGCCACATCATTGGTCCTAAAGGAATAGCCTCAACCCATTTAGATACATAATCTATAGCAAGCAAAATATATGTGTACCCAAAGGATGGTAGAAATGGCCCCTTAAAATCAATGCCCCAATAATCGAAAATTTCTAATTCAAGAATAGGGTTTAATGGCATCATATTTCTTTTAGTAATCCCCCAACTTTTGGCAAGCTAAACATGACTTACAATATGTTTAAGTGTCCTTAAACATGCTAGGCCAATAAAAACTACATTGTAGAATTTTTGCTATGGTCTTTTGGGCGAAAAAATGACCACCACACACACCCTCATGGCAAAAATGCAAAACACTATCAAACTCATGGTCGGGTATGCATCTTCTTACTATTTGGTCATTACAATACTTGTAAAGGTAAGGATCATCGAAAACGAAAGATTTTACCTCAAAGAAGAACCTTTTGTAATCTTGGCGAGACCAAGTGTAAGGAGTCTTACCAGTGACCAAGTAGTTTATGATGTCGGCATACCATGAGAGTGTGTGGGAGATTGCAAAAAGATGTTCGTCAGGGAACGAATCCTTCAATGGGATGGTTGTCGGCTCCATGCTCATCGTTAACCGTGAAAGGTAATCGAAAACATGATTTTTCACTCCCTTCTTATCCTTAACGGTGATGTTGAATTCCTGCAAGAGCAAAATCCATCGGATTAGTCTAGGCTTGGCGTCTTTCTTGGAAAGGAGATATTTAAGAGCGACATGGTCGGTAAAGATTGTGATTGGGAATCCCAATATTTAGATCCTAAATTTCTCCAATGCGAAGACAACGGCTAAAAGCTCATTCTCAGTGGTGGTGTAGTTTCGTTGAGCTTCATCCAAGCTCTTGCTTGCATAAAAATCACCACAAGGGTATTGTCCTTGCGTTGTCCAAGCACTGCACCAACCGCATAGTCACCAGCATCGCACATAATCTCGAAGGATGTTGTCCAATCTGGCACCTGAAGAATAGGTGAACATGTAAGCAAATTTTTCAACTTCTCAAAAGCAAGTTGACAATCATTATTCCAAGCAAAATCTATATCATTTTTCAAAAGCATGCAAAGAGGTTGAGATATTGAGCTAAAATCTTTTATGAACCTCCTATAAAAACCGGCATGCCCAAGAAATGATCGAATATCTCTTACACAACGAGAAGTGAGTAGCTTTTCTATTACCTCGATCTTGGCTTTGTCAACTTGCATACCTTCCTTGGATACATTATGACCGAGCACTAAGCCTTTGGTTGTCATGAAATGGCATTTCTCCCAATTCAGGAGGTTTTTTCTCGATGCACTGATCTAACACCAAAGCTAAGTTAGATAAACAGTTATTAAATGAGCTACCATACACAGAGAAATCATCCATGAATACCTCCATAATCTTTTCAACCATATCATGGAAAATGCTAAGCATACAACGTTGAAAGGTTGCATGTGCATTACATAAGCGAAATGGCATCCTCCAGAATGCAAAAGTGCCAAAGGGACAAGTGAAGGTGGTCTCCTCTTGTTCTTCGGGCGCTATTTCTATTTGATAATATCCGGGGTAGCCATCAAGGAAGCTATAATACTCGTGTCCGGCCACACTCTCTAGGATTTCATCTAGAAATGTGAGAGGGAAGTGGTATTTACGGGTCTTAGAATTAAGCTTCCTATAGTTAACGCACATGCGCCATCCTGTGGTGGCTCGCATGGGGACTAGCTCATTGTTCTCATTTTTAACTACCGTTAGCCTCGATTTCTTAGGTACAACTTGAATGGGGCTAACCCATCTACTGTCGTCAATGTGGTATATAATACTCGCATCAAGGAGCTTAAGGATTTCACCTTACACCACTTCCTTTAGGTTAGGATTTAACATATGTTGCATCTCTCTAGTGGGTTTGGTGTCATCCTCTAAGTAGATGTGGTGCTTACAAATTAGTGGGTCAATACCTTTAATGTCGGCAATTGTCCAACCAATTGCCCCCTTGTGAGTTTTAAGCACTTCTAACAATTGCATTTCTTGCTCATTGGAGAGTTTAGATGATATTACCACAGGGGATGTGCCGGATTCCCCAAGAAATTCATACTTGAAATATGGCAGCAATGGCTTCAAGTCCAAGGATGGGTGTTCTAGCTTCGATGGCTTTTGGTATGGCGTGCCCAACGGTAGCGGCTCAAAAGATGGCATCCACTTAACCACTACGCCAACTTCCTGCAAAAAAACAATCAGTGTCAATATTTTCACAAATATGTTCAACAAAATTAAGCGCGTCAATAAACTCCGCATCAAAATGCTCTTCAACTAGAGTCTCAATCATACAGGCATCCTCAAACTCACCATCCCCCGACGACAACTTACAAGCATTAAAAATGTTTAAGTCATGGGTCATGTTACCAAAAGAGATTTTAAGTTGACCATACCTATAATTGATTATAGCATTGCTTGTGGCTAGGAATGGTCTACCCAAGATGATGTGGGTTGGTGTTTTGGTTTGAGGTCCAAGAATGTCCAACACGACAAAGTCCACCGGGTAATAAAATTTTTCCACTTGGACAAGCACGTCCTCTATGCTACCCTTGGGGACCTTGATGGATCTGTCGACTAATTGGAGAATAATGTGTATAGATTTCAATTCTCTGATTCCTAATTGCACATACAAATTATATGGCAAAATGTTAACACTCGAACCTAAATCAAGGAGGGCTTGCCCTATCTTTTTGGTTCCTATGATGCATGGGATTATAGGTGAGCCAAGATCCTTGTATTTAGGAGGAGTGTTATGTTGCACAATAGCACTAACTTGTTGCGTTAGGAAGGCCTTTTTCTTAACACTAACATTCCTCTTAACGGTGCACAAATCTTTCAAAAATTTAGCATATGCTGGAATTTGATTTATTGCATCAAGAAGAGGAATATTAATTTGATATTTTTGAAATATTTTGCAGATTTCGGATTGAAACTTATCTTTCCGTGGGGGTTAAAGCCTGTGAGGCAATGGTGCGGGAGGAATGTACTGCTCGGGCTCTTCAATGATGATCTTTTTGGAGTGGTTGCCTTTATCCGATCTTCCCTCTTGCACCCCTTCATTTGGGGTGGCTTCATTCTCTATATCTATCTCCGCCTCGACTCTCGATGGCTCGGCTTCTCAATTTCTCGACCACTCAAAGTTGTCACCGCTTGACAAGATTTAACTGTGGATCCTCCCGATGACGAATTCATATTGGGGTTGGGGAGTGGTTGTGCCGGAAGCTTGCCCTTCTCTAGAGTTGCCGCAAGCTTTGCCATGTTCTCGTTGAGTTGTTGAAATTGTTGTTGGTGTTACGCCTGTGTTTGTTGTAGTTGTTGCCATTGTTGAAAATCGGCTTAATTTTGCGTTATTTGCATTTGGATGAATTGTTGCACCGTGTCGCTCAAAGATTGCACTTGTGGCTCATTTGTTTCATCCCTCCTCCTTTGGCCACCTTGTTGATTGTTGTTGTTGAAGGGAGGTGGACAATACGATGTTTGAGCTTGTTGTAATGCCCTGAAAGCTACTGCACAAGTACTAGAGGGGGTGAATAGTACTTTAAAAATAACAAGGAGTATAATTCCTAATTATCGTGCAAACTATTACCAACAAATGCGGAAGCTAAAATAGACAACAACAAATATTCAATGCAAACAATTGATATGATGGGTTCGGATCCACCCAAGTCTCCCCGACTTGTACCTGGTGATCCTACGTCCCAGAACACCCGGATCCCCTCCGGATACTTAGGTTAGAAACCCTAACCCAAGATTTCCACTATGAATACCTTGTGAAAAACCTTCACAAGATCAAATCATACAATCAATAGTAATAGTGAATCCCACAACTCGGGATCACAACCTTCTCTCACAACCGAGAGAATCAATAGCAATAAAAGAGTTTATATGAAATAAACAACAACTTACGACAAACCCTATACCTTGAGTATTCTTACCAAATTAGGGCAAGGAGGGATTTGAGGAAGGAGAAGTCACCAAGACTTAGCACCACCAATATGAGCAGCAATGGGTGCCTAGGAATGAATAGGAGACTTGAATCAAGCAATAGCTTGGATGGCTCAACAAGAACAAAGTTCTCTCAAGATGGATTCTAGATCTCAAATGAGGGAGAGAATGATTCTTGTGAGGAAGAGAGCTTTGGAAATGAGTTTTAATCTCTAACTCTTTCAATCTGAATAAGGCTCTCAATAGCAGCTCTAACCTTGAGAGAAATGACCAAGCTTCGTATTTATAGGGTCCCACAAAATCGAGCTAGGTCATCTCCCAACGGTTGGAAATCTGGGGCAATTAGTCGGTCAAAGAACAACCACTGACCGACTAGTTCATAAACTAGTCGGTCGGTGAAACAACATGAACCGACTAAAGGATGAACAGTGAACAGATGAAATTTCAGACATAGATAACTAGTCGGTCTAAGAAGACTTTCCGACCGACTAGTTCATCAACTAGTCGGTCGGTCAGTTAACTTAGACCGACTAAGAGTCAAAAACTATTAGTCTGAATACAACTTGATTTAGTCGGTCCAAGAACAAATGTTGACCGACTAGATCATCAACTAGTCGGTCACCAAACGTTCTTAGACCGACTAACGATAAACAGTAACTCAGGTGAAAAATTGGCATGTACAGTAAAGCTCAACTAGTCGGTCTAAGAAGCATCACTGACCGACTAGTTCACCAACTAGTCGGTCGGTGAGTCAACTAAGACCGACTAACTGTAAACAGTAAAGAGCTTAGAATTTGGGAGACAAACTAGTCGGTCCAAGAAGCTTTTTCGACCGACTAGATCACCATCTAGTCGGTTGGTTCTTCTTCTTGAACCAACTAACATGCACAAGAAGTCCCGAATCGAAGCGCGATGCTTCGGGAAAGTTTGAATGGACTTCTACTAAGATCCTAGCTCTAAGATAGGAGCGATATGAAGATTAAATGATAATACCTACTCAAGGCTTAACATTCTAAATAACAAAGCTAGAAGACTAAATATAAATCTAGACAAACCGTCTTCAAATGCTTCGATCGAATCTTCATGACTTCAAAGTTGATCCAAAAGCTTCAACGAAGCTTTAGGCATATGAATACTTGCTTTGAGAAGTCTTGAGACGTCGTATTGGATGTTCACGTGAATTTGGCGACGATCTCCATAACTGCGCTCACAAAGTGTTAGTTCACGATTTATTTATGTTTGCTCATCATCCAAAACCAAATCCGGGGAGTCCAATACTCAACACTTGTTGTTGTCTATGGGGGACCCCAACTCAAATTCAGACTACTTCTCCCACTCAGGCCTCTTGATTGTTGGAATTGTTGTATCCTTGCCCTTGGTTAAAATTCGCCATATAATTGACGCACCCCAATCTCACACCTAAAATCCACCTGGCGGTGTCACAATCACCAGACGCAATAGAGTTCCTAGATGCTGGATCTGGGCTCTATCCGAAAGCAGACGGTGTCAAATTATAGTATATAAGATTGTCGAATCCCACAGGGACAGGGACAGTGTATTGGGGTCTCAGATTATCATTAAATCTCAGAATAAGATAGCAGTCGGTTTGGAAGGATTGGTTGTGATGGTGTTATTGGTTCGAAAATAAAAGAAGCTAGGGTCTTAGGGATCACCACTAAGACCGTCGGAGGTTGATGTAGAATGGGATCTTTACGTTGCATTGGATTTAGGGGGTTGATCTCTCAACTCATACCACTCTCGTGGGTTAGAATTTCGAGGTATTTCGTTGGCTCTCATTGACGCAATGGCGGTAGCCGTCAATGTAACGATATAGTTCGTCGGTGGATCCCCTCAAGGCACGAGCTGGGCATGGTCACGAGCCTTGGTTGGATCCACTAATTCCATGTTTAAATCCCAAAGATACTCCTTAAGCTCATCAATTTTACCGACCGTGGGCATGATCTCAGTACAAGTTCTCCTAGGGATTTGGATGGATCGACCAAAATAATCCCCCTTATTCCCAATACGACCTAGAGATCCAGATCTACATCTCTTTCCTAGAGTCTTATGGCTCACCTATCAACCCTAGGGAAAACTACTTAGACATAGCGATTACGACAAATAAAAACATAGTTTCTACCGTAGAAAACATCATAGCAATAAAATCAAGCGAGGGATTAAGATCTTACACGTACCACGGATGAGAAAAAGCAATAGCCAATAGAGATCAAAGAATTCCCGCAGATTCCAAGACAAAAGAAATAATAAAAACTTAATCTTTCTCCAAAAACAACTCAATTCTCCAAACCTAGTTCTAGATCTACAATCGTTTTTCGATCCCCTCTCCCTAAACTTTATTCAAAAACATAATCAAAGCTCTGTAAAACATCAGTCAAAATTAGCTCTAATACATCAGTGTGGGACCCCCACGAAAATAACTTGAAATTCTGGAGTCTGGGACCGCATGTTGTCGACCAAGTTAGTGACTCGGTCGAGAGACGCCTGCTCGGTCGAGCAGGCGCATTAACTACTCTTGGCTTGGGTGAAGGGGTCTGGCTACTCGATCGAGCAACCCGCCTACTCGACCGAGCTGTCAGTAGATCGGATCTCCTTCCAAAATGTCGCTCTGCCTACTCAGCCCGAGTAGGCCTTTCTCGGTCAAGTCGTCTGCTGGCTCGGTCGAGTAGGTCCCGCACTGTCGAGCAGGATGTCAGTGAGACGCAGTTCGAAAATAGGTCGACTCGGGCCGAGTCACCACTCTGCTCGGTCGATTCGGATGCGGGCTTGTATATCAGCTCGACCGAGCAGCTTGTGCTACTCGGTCGAGTCGCCTGGGAAACATCCCTAATGCCTCCTTTCTCATGCTAGCTTCGCATCCTCTCCTCCCACAGGCTTCCGAACCTCGACGAACTCCTGTAAAGCCTTGCCAACGGACTCACGTGCATGCTGGATGTGTCCATATCCAAAAGTGGCTCCGAATCGCTCCAAAATCCTGAAAATCCACAAAACTCTACGAAACTTGAATATGGCGTTAGAAGTGCAATATCTAGGAAAATGCGGGATTTGGATGCGGATATGACATGAAATGCAATGGAATGATGCTATGAAAAGATAGAAAATATGGGCACATCAAAATCCCCCAAGCTTACCTCTTACTCGTCTTCGAGGAAGACGAATACTAGACATGCCGGTCGATAAATAAAAGAAAATAAAAGAGATAAGAGATGGAAGGGGGATGCTAAAATGTCCAATCAGATCTCAAGCCTCAACAGTATATCATGATGCTGCGAATAATAAAACACATGCTAATAGTATCCTCAGTCATACTAATCATATGGCTAGCATGCAATAAAGGCAAAAGTAGTGATCTTATAAAATCATGCCATCAACTCATATCAATTTCATGCAATCTATAGAGGCCAGTATAAAAAGAGTTAGCAATGCACTTTTTCAATCAATAGATACAAGTGGAGCACAAAGAGATCACACCAACATGCAATAGAGAATGGAAAGAGATCATTCAAATATTCACTTCAAATCATAATAAATCTCCAAAACTAAAGTATTTTGTTAAGTTCAAGCATTATCGAATCTCTTCGTTGTGCACCATCTCCACTCTAATGTTATACTCACTCATATAATCAAATGGTTCACACCACCAAGCTTAGCTTGAGGCGTCGCATTTAGGAATAGGATATGGAAATTTTTGTCTTTTCCCAAGTATTTGTAGTAGCTTCTGATGAAGGGATATGAAATAATTTTCTTTCATTCTTTTCTCTTTTCTATTCTTTTTCCCTTTTCACATTTTTTTATTTGGAAGCTATCTTTTTTTCTTTGGGATTTTTGGGAAGTAGATGCGGTAGAAGTAGCTGCAGGGATTGAAACCAGATGATGTGTAGAGAATCATAAGGATATGCGGAGAAAGAAAATAATATATCACTTGATTCACTCATCAGAGGTGCACAACGACTCAATAGGATAATACTCTAACTAAACTCATAGCTAGCATGGATATTTTCATTCAACTCAATGAATATTGAAAGCATGCGGTATAAAGCACAATAATATCAAGCATGCAAACAGAAGTGGATAAGATAACAAATGGGTGCTCCAAATGTACTAATGATGCATGAACCTAGGTGCATTACCCAACAAAGAACGTACTAGGTACTATTTTATGCATTCAATTTCAATTCATATCAGACATTAAATTAGAGAGATCAGCAAGAGAATATGCCAGCATATAAATAGTAAAAACTGAGACTACCCTAAATAGCATGTCAACATATATGAGCATCGTGAGTAGCTACTGAGGGATATGAGAGATATCATCATGCAGAACAGTTCTTGCTAAAAGGGAGAAAAGCGGAGAAAGTAAGAAAATGAAACATGCATGTAAGCATGACAAAAAGCGAAAAACACAATGCTGAATGCGGAAAAACGAAAAGGTGAATAAATGGGTGGAAAATGAAAGAAAAATGTAAAAATAAAACTAAAAATAAAAATAAAGCGATAGCGCTCATCCCCAAGCTAAATGCAACAATGTCCTCACTGCTGAGAGCATGCATGCATGCGGGAAATGATGCTAGGGAGGGTGGGTGGGTGATGATATAAAAAGTCAATGGAAAATAAATCGATGCAAAAGAAAGAAAAATTGATATGATGCAAGGATAAAATGACGATGCAAATGCATGGAATGCTGCATGGTGTGTCCTCCCCTAAGATGTGTAAGACTAAGGTTCCGAAAAGACAGATGGGCACAAAATAAGATGAGGGAATGACAAGAGGTGGTGGAGGGACAGCATCAAGCAGTGGCACCACCCTCTGGAGGTGGTGATGGGCCCCCTGTTGTAGACCAGAGACGGCGGAAGCTGGCTGTGGCTCGATGACTGAGTCGGACAGTGGGTAAGAGGAAGTGGTGGACGCTGGCTGTGCTGAAAATAGGACGATAGCAGTCTCGACTAGTGCTGAAGTGTGTGAGTCGACACCTGAAGTGGACACCTCCGTGGCTACCAACTCAGGTGCAGAAGTAGCAAGCCTTACAGAAGCCTAAGAGTGTGAGGCACTGAGTGGTGCGGTGGTCAAGATAGTGGCTGGCCTGGGTGGAGTTGCGTGAGCAAGGATCATGGGAGGTGGGCCATGTGTCCGAAGCAAGTCTATAATGGAAGCGAGCTCAGACTCGACCCTCTGCTGATGGGTGGCTGTCGAGCGGGCGAAGGTATCAAAATCAAGCCTAAGGCGAGAAGTCAAGTCCTCCATCGTCGTCAGACGAGCGTCGGTGGTACGGGAGTCGAGGGGAGGAAGGGAACTGTGAGACATGACTCGCGTAAAGCAGCTCCGTGGAGGGGGTCTACGGTGCCTAGGCTGAAGGGTAGGAGAGTGTTACCGTGAAGGGATATCGGCGGTGATAACTGCAGAAACATTCGCAGCAGAAATAGGAGCTGTCGTCGACACAGATGTGAGGACAGAAGTCGAGATGCTCTCAGTGAGTACGGCCGCTGTGGGTGAGGAAGTGGAGCCAGAGGGAAGTAAATGTGACCCTATGGAGATAGGCAAGGATGCTAGAAGGTCCCTAAGTGGTGGAAGGGTGACGTCTGGCTCGTACTTCGAAAAGTCTAGAGAAGTAGGCTTGGGAGCAGATAAGATATCAGTGCCCTCGGGCATATGTACAGAAGAGACAGCGGCAGGGGCCTCGGGGCAGAAGGTGGTGACGGTCCCCGAGGTCCCGACGGTTGTGGAGATGGTGGAGACAGGGGTGGAAGAGGTAGTGCCTCCTGGTGGAAGAGGGTGTACATGCAGTGCTTGAAGGGCAGCCACAATGGCGGCCAGGTCGGGTACCTAGTCATCAGAAGAGCCGAGCACACGGTCGCCGGCATCAGCCTCGACGGATGCTCCGGGTGGCTCGATGACGTAGAGGGCGTGAAGTGGGTGGACCATATCTATCATCCAGTTCTGTTGGACATGCACTATGGTGGTGAGGTGAGGGGCGGGAAGAACAAAGTGGGGGGGGGGGTGTGATGAGTGCCTAATAGATAGGTCCAGTGACGTGCCCCATAAGGCCGAATGATGTGCATGTGCTCAAGCACACCTAAAGTCAAGCACGGGGGCCAGGGGGTCAGTAGGTCATCAGGAAGATCGATACCAAGCATCCGTGCGAAGATGGTGAAGAATCTGCCACAGCAGATATCAATGGCGTAGTGAGAGTGGGCGGTCTGTAAAAGGCGATAACACAGCCAGTGGGCTACGTCAGAAAGGACAAATGGGTGAATGGAGCCATCAGGATGGAAGCGCAGAGGTTATGTCATTCCCTTAAGATGGGAAAGCTCGGGTAGGGACATGGTCCCGACCTCTGGCCTATAGAAAATGGTGGTGGAGAGGTGTCGCTGTGCGTGGCGTAAGGCAAGGATGCACAATGCATGATGCCTTCGCCCGGCTGGGCTGGTAATGGTCTAGACCAGAAATGCGATGCTAGAAAGCGGAGGCATCGAAAGTAGATAGCTCGTAGTCTGGGGAGAAGGCGGCTCAGGGGTCAGGGACGGCTGGGAAACGGAAGTGGGAGCGGATCATGGAGTACGTGACCACAAAGTCGTGTCCAGCAACCGAAAGGTAATGCCATCGCCTGCCTGGGTGCGGGCGATGGAACTCAATGCCTCAAGAGTGAGGCGTGTGTAGGTGGGTGCATGGACTGCCAGTAGTCGGTCAAAACCAATGATGCGGTATAGCCAATGGACTCTCTGCAGGAGTCCAAGGAGTCGGAGGGCGGGGACATCGATAAACTGTGTGGGAATGAATCTCCGCTGCGAGAGGGATACGAATCGGTCACGGTGTGCATCATCCCTAAAGGTGATGCCGAATGTCCGCACACGTGGCGGCAGAGCGGCGGGAGCGGCGAGAGGGGGTGCGGTAGCGGTGATGGGGGTGGATGTGGTGATGGGAGCGGAAGTGGCGGGAGCGGAAGTCCGGCAACAGCGCCAAAAACTTGACGCACCCCGATCTCACACCTAAAATCCACCTGGCGGTGTCACAATCACCAGGCGCAATATAGTTCCTAGGTGCTAAATCTGGGCTCTATCCGCAAGCGGCCGGTGTCAAATTATATTATATAAGATTGTCGAATCCCACAGGGATAGTGACAGTGAATTAGGGTCTCAGATTATCTTTAAATCTCAGAATGAGATACCAGTCAGTTTGGAAAGATCGGTTGTGATGGTGTTGTTGGTTTGAAAATAAAAGAATCTAGGGCCTTATGGATCATCGCTAAGACCGTCGGAGGTTGACGTTTGAATGTGGTCTTTACGTTGCATTGGATTTAGGGGGTTGATCTCTCAACTCATACCACTCTCGTGGGTTAGAATTTCGAGGTATTTTGATGGCTATCATTGACGCAATGGCGAGCCATCAATGTAGCGATATAGTTCGTCGGTAGATCCCCTCAAGGCATGGGCCGGGCATGGTCATGAGCCTTGGTTGGATCCACTAATTCCTTATTTAAATCACAAAGATACTCCTTAAGCTTATCAATTCCACCAATCGTGGGCATGATCTCAGTACGAGTTCTCCTAGGGATTTGGATGGATCGACCGAAATAATCCCCCGTATTCCCAATACAACCTAGAGTTCCAGATCTACATCTCTTTCCTAGAGTCTTAGAGCTAACCCATCAACCCTAGGGAAAACTACTCACATATAGCGATTACGATAAATAAAAACATAGTTTCTACCGTAGAAGACATCATAGCAATAAAATCAAGCGAGGGATTAAGATCTTACGTACCGCGAATGAGAAACGAAAATAGCCAATAGAGATCAAAGAATTCCCGCAGATTCCAAGACAAAAGTAATAATAAAAACTTAATCTTTCTCCAAAAACAACTCAATTCTCCAAATTTAGATCTAGATCTGCAATCGTTTTTCGATCCCCTCTCCCTAAGCTCAATTCAAAAACATAATAAAAGCTCTGTAAAACATCAGTCAAAATTAGCTCTAATACATCAGTGTGGGACCCCCACAAAAATAACTTGAAATTCTGGAGTCTGGGCCCGCATGTCGTCGACCGAGTCAGTGACTCGGTCGAGTAGACGCCTGCTCGGTCGAGCAGGCGCATTAACTGCTCTTGGCTTGGGCGAAGGGGTCTGGGCTACTCGGCTGAGCAGCCCGCCTACTTGACCGAGCTATCAGTAGATCGGATCTCCTTCCAAAATGTCGCTCTGCCTACTCGGCCCGAGTAGGCCTTGCTCGGTCGAGTCGTCCGCTGGCTCGGTCGAGTAGGTCCTGCTCGGTCAAGCAGGATGTCGGTGGGACACAGTTCGAAAATAGGTCGACTCGGGCCGAGTCACCACTCTGCTCGGTCGAATCCGATGCGGGCTTGTATTTCAGCTCGACCGAGCAGCTAGTGCTACTCGGTCGAGTCACCGGGAAAACATCACTAATATCTCCTTTCTCCTGCTAGCTTCTCCTCCTCTTCTCCCATGGGCTTTCGAACCTCGATGAACTCCTGTAGAGCCTCACCAACGGACTCACGGGCATACTGGATGTGTCTATATCCAAAAGTAGCTCTGAATCGCTCCAAAATCCCTGAAAATCCACAAAACTATACGAAACTCGAATATGGCGTTAGAAGTGCAGTATCGTAAGAAAATGCGGGATTTGGATGCAGATATGACATGAAATGCAATGGAATGATGCTATGAAAAGATAGAAAATATGGACTCATCAATAATTCACTTGTGTGGGGTCTTGAAGTACTTCCTTCGCTAGTGGTAGGTTGGGACATTGATTAATGCCATGGTCTACGCTACTGCAAAGGTTGCATAGCCCTTCAATACCAATCGTCACGGCCTTCACTCCTTTCAACTGCAACCCCTCAAGTCTCTTGCAAATGATGGCCTCCATTCTTGCTTCTACGGCTTCCTCTTGGGTCAATGTAAGAAGACCTCCACGGGTCAAAGATTGGGGTAATTCTCTTCTCTCAAATTCGGGAATCGTCTCCCAACTTTGTGCATTCTCTGCTATGGATTCTAAAGACTCCCATGCCTCCTCCGGTGTCTTATCCAAGAATTCCCAGTTGCACATCATTTCCACGAATTGTTTCATGGATGGGATGAGTCCGTCGTAAAAGAAACCGATGAGACGGTATTCATCAAATCCATGGTGTGGACATGCTAGTAGCAGCTCCTTGAACATTTTCCATGTGATATCAAAGCTTTCATTTGGCTCATGAGAAAAGTTTGCCATTTGCCGCTTTAATCCTTGAATCATGTGCAAGTGAAAAAACTTCTTCAGAAATTCATTATGCATTGCCAAACATGAGTTAATAGTATGAGGAAGTATAACATTAAACCAATTTTTAGCTTTATCCTTTAAAGAAAAAGGAAACAGTTTAAGATAAATGGTTTCATTGCTAGCCTTCCCATCAGAACATGTGAGGCAGACATCTTCGAAATCCTTTATATGTAAATAAGGGTTCTCCTTCTCTACACTATGAAAAGTGGGGAGAATTTGAAATATCCCAGGTCTTGGGCTAAAGGAATTCGCATCGACTGGAAGCACAATGCATGAGCTGGTAGCAGACCTACTCGGTCTCAACACATATCTCAAACTTCGATCACCCTCATGTTGAGAGTGATCGTCCTCACTATGATTGGTGTTGTCATTACAGTTGGTGTTGGTAATGTTATCTGCCATGTCTATGTTTCTTACTAGTCTATGTGTTCGAGGAGTCCTTAACCACATAAACTAGACAATTGAGCTCAAGCCAAAACTTTCCAATATTACTCTAATTTTTATAATTTTGATGATTATATAAATTGAAAAAACAAACTCGGGTATCCACAATGAATATAAGGAAAGATCTCACCAAATTTTCACAGCAAAAACCAAAGTGTGAAATGAAGATACGACGTCCCCTGCAACGGCGCCAATTTGCTTGACTGGACTTGAAAGGTGATACTCGCAAGTGTACAAGGTCGGCAAATAATATACCTGGTGAGTACGAGATCGTATCCACAGAGACGGAACTAATCTACAAATTCACACAAATAGTCAAAACATGTAGATAATGAGGTTCTAAAATATCCAGGTTGTCAACTCTGACCATTTTTACGATTTCTAATAATGAAATGAAAGATGTATAATTTGGCCCGAATTGCCAAACCGTTTCTTCGGAGTGATGAGTGATCGGATTTAGTAATTAAATTAAAATTTGACCAAATTATTTCTTAATTTTTGAACTAGGTTGCCTTCGATATTCACAGCCGGAGCCAGGAAACGCAACTTACGTGTCGGATTTTGATTGGAAGAGACACGCGGCCGACTCTATTTATCTATTGTCTACGGAAGACCGCGGCATAATAAACCCAGTGAGAAACCCTTGATCGGCTTCAGCAGAAGAAAGAGGAGGAAGCAGAAGAAGAAAAAAGAGAAAGAGATGCAGCTGGGCATTGGCGTCTGCCTATTGCTTTTTATCTCCTGCTTGGGCCACTCCGTGCGAGCCCTCTACTCGCCCTCATCTACAGTCCTCCAGTTGAATCCCGCCAATTTCAAATCTAAGGTTTCTCACCTCGCTCGATCTCTTCTCTTCTATTGTATCTTTATTGATTATCATCGTGATCCGATAATGATTGAGATGGCAATGGCAATTGCAGGTGCTTAACTCCAACGGGGTGGTGCTGGTGGAGTTCTTCGCGCCGTGGTGCGGCCACTGCAAAGCTCTGACGCCCACGTGGGAGAGAGCTGCCACCGTCTTGAAAGGAGTCGCCACCGTGGCCGCCCTCGATGCGGATGCCCATCAGTCTCTTGCTCAGGTTTGCTAAGATTTGATTTGTTTTCTGGCCAGTCTCATTCGTGCACCATGTGATCAGATCTTATTATGACTTCATAAGCGGAAAATGTTTGAAATTAGCGTTTTTTAAAACAAGACCTTCTAACAGTGGACTTAGAGCGGGCGATATTTGTGAGATCTATTTGGCTTCCAGATTGCTAGCAAAGATTAGGCTTGCACAAGTTTAGAAAAATGAAATGGAGTTTGAAATTTTGCATAATCTGTCTTTGTTCAAGCTATGAAATTTTCGAAATATTATCTTTTTTGCTCTCTTTTTTCCATTTTCCAATTCATATGCCCGTTATTTAAAGCTATGAATATAATGTAGTTTGTCTGGAGTAGTAATGTTGTAGTGATAACAATTTAACGTTTCTAACTCCTTTTCCTAAATGAACCTTCATCTTTTGTCCTGAACGTACGCGGTTGCGGAAGCCTCTCTCTTTAGGCTCTATTTAAGGCCTTTGCACTAATTCATTTGCAACCAAAGTTTTTGTATTACCTGTCCTTCCAATTTTTTTAATGATCCGAATTTGATGTTATTTATTTACACTTGCATTTGATTTTACATCATCTTCTATTGCCTTCACTGATCTAAATATTCTCTTTTCATTTTACTCATTTTCTAGACTTTTTGAAAATTAACCATGCATCTATTCTATTATCTTCATCTTGAAATATTTTTCATTTGACCTCCCACAATTCTATTATAACATAGAATTTCAGCAGAACACATTGATATGGTATTAGCATTACTTGATAATATAAAGATTTGGTAGAAATATGTGAAATTAACCCATGAAGGCAAAAGTAATTCCAGAAGGAATGTGAAGTTGTTGGAAGAGGTGGATTAGTGTAAGAATATGTAAGATTATAAGGTATGAACGAACTTCTGGCTTGGACCCCACATGCAAATTTTCCTGCATGTAGCTGGTTCATGATAACTTCTTTGGATTTATGTGAATTATATTATCACTAAGTGGATGCCTCCTCTAGTATGATCAAGCTAACATTTTTGTTGAGAAAAAAAGATATAGTATGTTTCCTAACATAAGGCTGGCTTTCAAGCATTTTGTAAATGAGATTCAGCTTCTAACCACCAATATTACATTTGCATCAGTGAAATTAGCTTAACTTGGTTATTGAAAGTTACTAATGAAATTTAAAGCGATATGGAATAGAGGAGCACCTCAGGAGTCGAGTAACCTTCCTATCTTTAATTTTTTTCACCGTTGACTTACCGTTTATTGGGTTTGGATTAGGGTTGGATGTCATGCCACTTGTTGATGATCTTCTTCCCCTTTGACAGAGGCAATGGGTGATGGAGGTGGCAGAAGCCATATATGCGGTGGAAGGAACGATCGTAGGGTTTGCAAGATAAATTTAGGAGAGGGAATTTGGTTGGATCTGTTTAGGTTAGCAGGTTGGGTGTAAATCAACCCACAAAACTTTAAATCTAAGTTAGGTTGAATTAAGGTCAACATCCTAAACAAATAGTCGATTCATATTATTCTAATCAAGTTGATACATTTGACCTGTATGCAATCCCAACACATCATATCCTTGATGAAAAATTCATCTTTACTCATTTTTGGATATTGTTTTTTCTTGTCTTATAAAAGGATAAATTCCGCAAATACCATATGTATTATGATTAGTATGTCACTATCATTTCTGAACTATAATATTATCAGACACTATCTCTATTATGTAGCAATTATCACCCATACTTTATTTGTATATGGACAATAACACCTCTTGTTTGATGGTAGTTGTTGCTAATATTATAGTTTATAAGGTATTTAGTGACACATTGGTTATAATACATAGAGTGTTAGCAGAATTTAGGGATGAGAATGGGCATGCTCAAAGCCCGATTGGGCTCCCAATTGGGCATTATTTATTTAACCATTCCAATCTCTACAAATCCTTCATTAATTCTTTCATACTCGTTAATGAAGGATTTATAGAGATGGAAATGGAGCATGCTCAATTGGGCGCCCAATGGAGCTTTGGGCATGCCAATTCTCATCCATAGCAGAATTTATCCTTTAAAAAAATCAAGCATGCATCTACTCCATTATCTACATCTTGAAACTTTTTCCTTTGACCAACCATAATTCTATCATAACTTATACTTTAAGCGAAACACACTGAAATGGTGCTAGCTGCACTTGATAATGTAAGAATTTGATAAATAATTCGAAGTTGTAAGACAATTAAACAATAAAAAATTTGAAATTTTTACATGTAGTTACATGATATACTTGAATATTGCAATGACATTCCATCATTCGTTTGCGATCCCAAAAAGGCAATTAATAATGTATCATCATCATCATAGCTTTTATCTCAAAAAGTTGGGTTCGGCTCATGGACTCAATAGAAAATTTCTATATATAAGCTCATGATCATAACAGTGTTGATAAAGTATAGTGTTGATAAAGTATTGTGCTGGCTGTCACATGCTTACCACAAGACACTCCTCCTTTATTTAGGTTTGGAGTCTGGTAGTGAAAGTGTATGCATATTTTATTAACTGAATATTAAATATTACGACTAATTAGTAAAAATTAAATATTTATTAACAAGTAAACTTCAATAAAAAATTAGTGAACTCAAGCACAAAACAGAAGCTTGCATTCAGAGTTTTCCAAACACTCAAGGTAAATATGAAATACCCATATCACGAGTTTGATAAAAATAGGTATCACGAATAACGAATGCTTACCCGTTACAAAGCAAACAAGTGCTCATACATAATCAAGAAGCAAAAAAAAACATCAAGGAGAATGTTAGGAACTAACAAAGATGGAATTTTTATTAGAAAATAACAAGCAAAATAAAAAGATAATTGGACACAAAAGAGGTGTGCCCTCCTCCCAAGACGCCTAGAGGACGTCCGCACTCGTCTACTCCTAATGGATGCTCAATAGAAATATTCCAATATTAAGCATGAGAAAATAAGAGAAGGCTACCCCCTATTTATAATAGAAACCATGACAATCCTAAACCAAGTAGGACTAGTCCGGTTAATCCTACTCCAAGTAGGACTCGGGGCGAGAGGGGGAATCCTACTCCAAGGAGGACTCGGGGCGGGAGGGGGAATCCTACTCCAAGGAGGACTCGGAAAGGGCAAGTACAAAAAAGAGGGTGTGGCAAGGGGTCAGCTAGAGGGGGGGTGTGGCGGCTGGCCTGGGCCGGCGGGTGTAAACCCGCATGGGTTTGGGCCCAGGCCCATCAATACTCCCCCCAAAGAGCCACCTTGTCCTCAAGGTGGAAATCTGGGAATCGCAACACCATATCAGCCATGTCCTCCCAAGTGCTGTCGTGCTCTGGTAGATCCTTCCACTGCAACAAGACCTGTCGCGCGCCTGTGTCGGTCCGGCGTACCCCCTTTAGTAGCTCTGGCTCCAGTCCAACCTCCATATCCGCAGTAAGTGACTCGGGCAATGTCGGAGAAGAGGTGTGGGTGCCAATAGCCTGGCGTAACTGTGAAACATGGAATACCGGGTGAATGGTCGATCCTGGCGGCAAGCGCAACCTGTAAGCTACCGATCCAACCCGTGCCTCGACCTCAAAAGGCCCAAAATATCGTGATGACAGCTTTTCATTCTTCATATGAGCCACCGACCTCTGCCGGTAGGGCCTTAACTTCAGATATACCATGTCGCCTACCTCAAAGTTTACATCTCGGCGGTGGAGGTCTGCCCGAGCCTTCATCACCTGCTGAGCTCTCGCCAAATGGAGCTTCAGCTCCTCTAGAACCCGGTCCCGCTCAGCTAAGTACTGCTCCACATCAGAAACCGGGGTCGTCTCCTGCCCATAATGAAGTAAGTGTGGAGGGTCTCTGCCATATAAAATCCTAAAGGGTGTCGTCTGGGCTGCCGTGTGGTATGAAGTGTTGTACCAATATTCTGCCCATGGTAACCAGCGAACCCACTCCTTAGGATTCTCCGAGATGAAGCATCGCAGATACGTCTCTACACTGCGGTTGACCTGTTGAATATTGGACTCCCCGGATTTGGTTTTGGATGATGAGCAAACATAAATAATTCATGAACTAACAATTTGTGAGCGCAGTATTGGAGATCGTCGCCAATTTCACGAGAATATTCAAAGCGACATCTCAACACTTCCAAAAGCTCGTATTCAAGCCTAAAGCTTCGTTGAAGCTCATGCAACGCTTTGGAAATAATGAAGATTCAATCGAAGCTCTCAAAGACCGTTTATTAAGGTTTTATTTATAGTCTTTTAGTTTCGATTGATAGAATGTTAAGCCTTGAGTATATCTTACGTTTCTATCTTCATTTCGCTCATTTCGTAGCTCTAGGATTCTTGCACAAGTTCACTCTAATTTCCTCGAAGCGTCGCGCTTCGATTCGGACCTTGTTGTGCATGTTAGTTGGTACAAGAACAAGTACTGACCGACTAGATGGAGATCTAGTCGGTCGGCCACTGTTCTTGGACCGACTAGTTTCAGTTAGTTAAATCTTTGTTCTTTACTGTTTACAGTTAGTCGGTCTACGTTGACTCACCGACCGACTAGTTTGTGAACTAGTCGGTCAGTGATGCTTCTTTGACCGACTAGTTGTGATTTACTGTACATGCCAAATTTCTCCTAAGCTACTGTTTTCCGTTAGTCGGTCTAAGAACGTTTGATGACCGACTAGTTGACAATCTAGTCGGTCAACTTTTGTTCTTGGACCGACTAAGTCAACTTGCCTTCAGACTAGTTTTCTAGGTCTGAAATTCTATCTCTTCTCTGATCTGCTCTTAGTCGGTCCATGCTTTGTGACTGACCGACTAGTTGATGAACTAGTCGGTCAGTGATTGTTCTTTGACCGACTAATTCTCCCAGATTTCTTTCCGTTGGAGATTGACCTAACTTATGTTTTTGGGTTCCTATAAATACGAACCTAGGTCATTTCTATCTTAGATAGAGCTGCCATTAAGAGATTCATTGAGCCCTAAAGAGATAGCCATTCTCCCTCAAATCTAAAGCTCTCTTCCTCACAAGAAAGCCATTCTCTCTCATTTCTAGATCTAGAGAGAAGCTTGTTCTTGGTGAGCTCTTCAAGCTATTGCTTGATCCAAGTCTCCAACTCTTCCCTAGGCACCCATTGCTGCTCATTTCCTTGGTGCTAGGGCTTGGTGACTTCATCTTCCTCAAATCCTTCATTCCACCTATTGGGTAAGAAAAACTCAAGGTATAGGATTTTGTGGTAAGAGTATTTATTTCATTTAAACTCTTTATATTGCTTATTGGCTCTCTCGGTTGTGAGAGAAGTTTGTGATCCCGGGTTGTGGGATTCACTTTGCCATTGCATGTATGATTTGATCTTGTGAAGGTTATTCACAAGATATTCATAGTGGAAATCTTGAGTTAGGGTTTCTAACTCAAGTATCCGGAGGGGATCCGGGTGGTTGGGACGTAGGATCACCGGGAACAAGTCGGGGAGACTTGGGTGGATCCGAACCCATTAACATCGTTTGTTAGCTTTGTTTATTTCATTGTTGTCAATCAATTTAAGCTTCCGCAAATTGATTTGGTGGTTGTTTGCAATTTAATTTGGAATTATACGCCTTATTATTTTAAAGTACTATTCACCCCCCCTCTAGTACTTGTGCAGTAGCTGGTAGGGCATTACATTTGGTATCCGAGCCAGATTCTCAGCTATGTCTGCCAACGACAACAAGACTGTGCGTCCACCTTCCAACTATGACACCTTCAGGAACCGTGAAGGAGCATCTTCCGTGATGGAAGGACATTCCTCTACGAGGCCTCCATTCTTCAACGGTACCAACTACGGGTACTGGAAGTGTCGGATGGAAACCTTCCTCCGAAGCGCATCTTTATGGAGAACTACAATGAAGGAGTATATTGAACCCGAAGAAGAAGATTTTGAGAAATGGACTACCGCGGAGGTCGCCGCGGAGGTAAGCAATGCCAAGGCAATGAACGCCTTGCAATGTGCATTGGAGCCCGAGGATTTCAATAAGATATGCACATGTAAGAGTGCATATCAAATTTGGAACTCCCTCCTCATTCTACACGAAGGGACGAGTAGGGTAAGAGACTCTAAACTCGTAGTCGTAACCAAAGATTACGAAATGTTTCATATGCAACAGGGCGAGAAGATGAAAGAATATTACGCTCGTTTCGTTGACATAATAAACGAGTTAGAGGCCCTCGGCAAGATCTACACTCAAAAGGAGAAGTGCTTAAAGCTTATTGAAGGACTTCCCTCTTCTTGGGAAAAACGTACCTTCGCCATCGAGGAAGGTAATGACATGGACAAATATACCGTAGTTCAACTAATGGGTACTTTGATGTCATATGAGGTACGCAAAGATAGCAAGGTGAAGCTACAAGAAAAGATGAAGTCATATTTGAACCTAGATGCGCCTAAGAAAAAGGCGATTGCATTCAAGGCGGCTTCATCCACCTCTACCGATGATGAGAACTCGGAAGAAGAAATGGACATGGAATCCATTGCACTCATGGCAAAGAAGTTCAATCGCTTCTTCCGAAAGGGTAACTTCAAACACAAATCTAAGTTTACATCTACTAACGCCTCTCCACCTTTGTGCTTTAAATGCATTAAGCCCGGACACATCAAAGCGGATTGTCCTCAAAACAAGCAAAAGGAGAAGTGGAAGGCGCCAAAGTATGACAAGTCCAAGAAGTACACGAAAGGAAACAAGAAGGGACTTGTCGGAGCTACCTTCACCGACTCCGAGGATTCCTCAAGCGGAGAGTCGGACGATGAGCACGTGGAGCAAGCACACATGTGTTTCATGGCAAGAGAGGAGCACGATCAAGGATCCTCCTCTTCCGATGATAGTGATGAAGAAAGCGATGAGGTAACGATGGATGATCTTAGGGATGCTAACACTCAACTTTGGTCAAAATATACTAAGTTAGTAAATAGATATACTAAGGTAAAAGATGACCTAGCTAGCATTCAAACATCGCCTAAGACTATCATCACCAACAACGACACCGTTGTTGAAGAGTTAAGAAATGAGATAGTAAATCTCAAATCTAAACTTGAACATGTTAGCATTGAGGATGCGGAAGAACATGAGATAGCGGATTTAACTTCTCAAAACTCGACTTTGAGTATTGAGAACGAGAATCTTAAATCTCGTGTTTATGTGCTCACTTCGCAAATATCCACTTTGGATACTTCCTTGCGTTCTCTCAAAGAGAAATATGAGGACACATTGGGCCGTATCAACAAATTCAACAAGGGTAAAGGCCATTTGGATAATATCCTAAAAGATTTACTTCCGGCCAAGCACCACATTGGCTTGGGGTATATGATGGGAAATTCTTCCAAGTCGGTCACTACCTTTGTTAGGCCAACTTCCGAAGCCTCAACGAGTGGGAGCAAGCACTCTATTGGTAGTTCATCTACCAATGGTGCTTCCACCTCGTCCACACCCTCTTTCGGAAAGAAACCCACATTGGGTGGACCTCCAAAGAAGGGGCATGCTTATATGTACACCAATTCCATGCCACGTAGGAACACACGTCCTACTCCACCATCTCACACTTATGATGATTTTTATGCAACACATTCTCGGGCACGTGCACACCAAGTGAGACACCCTCACGCACGTGTTCCCACACATGCATATGTACACCCACCTCATCATATGAATAATTCTCGTCGTGCACCATTCCATCATGTCCCGTATGCCTATCCACAACATGCATCACGTAGAAATCAACGTCGCATGCATGCACCCAATAGGATGATGGCTCCCAAAGTTTTCACGATTTGGAGCCCAAAGGACACAAGCATGGACGAAAAACAAATATATATGAATGCTTATTTTTCGGATGTTGTGCATAGTAAGAATTATGTGGGGAAGTCTAAGTCCACTTGGACTTGGCTTCCAAAGGTCTAATCCCTTGGACCCAATGACCTTGGGTACCATGATATGAAACTTATCTATCTTTAGGTACTCAAGGAAAAGAAAAAGAAAAGGAGCAACAAATTTAAATTTAGCTCCAAAGGGAATTGGATACTCGATAGCGGGTGCTCCAAACACATGACGGGTGACGCTCGATTGCTCTCCGGAGTGGTTCCCATTGTGAATGGAAACCGCGTCGTATTTGGAGGCAACGAGAGCGGAACCATCATAGGTGTTGGTAATGTCGGTAACCCTTCTAAACCATTAATTAGTGATGTGTATCTTGTTAGTGGTTTAAATCATAATCTTATTTCAATAAGTCAACTTTGTGACAAAGGTTACAAAGTTAGCTTTGCGAAAGGATTGTGTCATATTTTAAGAAAGGATAATGAAAAATTATTATTTTCCGGAACTCGTCGTAAAGACATTTATATTTTGGATCTTCCTAAGTCATATGAACAATGTCTCGTTGCCAACACAAGTGAACAACACTTATGGCATCGACGCTTTGGACATGTGAACTTTGGAACACTATATAAGCTTTCAAAATTGAATTCTATTAAAGGTTTTCCGAAGCTTGTTTTTGAAAAGAAAAGTTTTTGTGATTGTTGTCAACGCGGCAAGCTTCCTAAATCTTCATTTAAACCTAAGAAAAGCATCTCTACAAAACGGCCACTAGAGCTATTACATCTAGATTTATTTGGGCCAACTAGAGTAGCTTCCTTAGGAAATGCAAGGTATGGACTTGTCATCGTAGATGACTATTCAAGATTTACTTGGGTATTTTTCTTGTGCAATAAAAATGAAGCTTTTGAAAACTTCACAATTTTTGTTAAGAAAGTACAAAATCTCTTAGGAAACACCATTGTCACTATTCGTAGTGATCATGGAGGTGAATTTGAGAATGAGTCTTTTGAGACATTTTGTGATGAAGTTGGTATTACTCACACCTTCTCTTTCCCTCGTGCACCGCCTCAAAATGGTGTAGTTGAGAGAAAGAATAGGACGCTAGTGGAGTGTGCTCGCACTATGCTTGATGATAGCCAACTTGGCCATCAATTTTGGGCGGAAGCGGTACACACCGCTTGCTATGTGTTTAATAGAATACTTTTGAGGCCCGGCACTAAACAAACTTGTTATGAATTGTTGTTTGGTAGGTTGCCTCAAGTTAAACATTTTCGTGTTTTTGGTTCGAAATGTTTTATTAAGAACACATATGGTAGTTTGGACAAATTCGATCCGAGATCCGATGAGGGGATTTTTGTGGGATATTCTTCGCGTAGCAAAGCCTACCGGATATTCAACAAACGAACCTCGACGATCGAGGAGTCGCTTCATGTCTCATTTAATGAAGGATTTGTTCCAACTAGAATTTCAAATGATAATGATTCTATGGATGTTTTATGTGATTCATTTGATAATTCTAAGTCTATTGATTCTATTGAGACTAACCCGACTAATGAAGTTGTTGAGAATGTTCCAAGTGATCAAGGTATTCCCAAGCGACTTCATGTCATTCGCGACCATCCCCATGAGCAAGTAATTGGCAATATTCAAGATAGTGTCAAGACAAGATCACAAGTTCACCACTTCGCCAATTGTGCCTTTGCCTCATCGATAGAGCCAAAGAATATAGTTGAAGCATGCGAAGATAGTGCTTGGATACTTGCCATGGAGGAGGAGCTCATTCAATTCGAGAGGAATGAAGTGTGGGAGCTTGTTCCATTGCCTTCGAAGAACCACACCGTCATAGGGACAAAGTGGATTTTCAAGAACAAAACCGACGAAAACCAAGTCGTCGTCCGGAACAAAGCTCGGTTAGTAGCTCAAGGCTATCGACAAGAGGAAGGTATTGATTTCGAAGAATCCTTCGCTCCGGTAGCTAGATTAGAATCAATTAGATTACTTTTGTCTTTTGCATGCCATAAGAATTTTAAATTATTTCAAATGGATGTTAAAAGTGCTTTTTTAAACGGAGATGTCGTTGAGGAAGTTTACGTTTCTCAACCTCCGGGCTTCATAAATGAAAAATTTCCAAATCACGTTTTTAAACTAAAGAAAGCTCTTTATGGTTTGAGACAAGCTCCTCGAGCTTGGTATGATCGCCTAAAGAATTTTCTTTTGGATTTGAATTTTAAAATGGGCGAAGCCGATTCAACTCTTTTTGTTAAGCATGCGAATAATGATATTTTATTAGTACAAATTTATGTTGATGATATCATTTTCGGTGCTACTAACTTCACTCTTTGCGAAGAGTTTTCTAATGTTATGAAGGAACAATTTGAGATGAGCCACATGGGCGAACTCAAATATTTCTTAGGACTCCAAATTCGCCAAATGAACGATGCAATCTTCATCCACCAAACAAAGTACACGGTGGAGTTGCTAAAGCGATTTGGAATGGAGAATGCCTCCGGGAAAAAGACTCCAATGAGCACGACTACGCATCTTGACAAGGATACGGGCGGTAAGGATGTAGACATTCGTTTATATCGAGGTATGATTGGTAGTTTGCTTTATCTTACCGCAAGTAGGCCCGATATTATGTTTGCCGTATGTATATGTGCTCGTTATCAGTCTCAACCTAAGGAGTCTCACTTAGTAGCGGTAAAGCGTATTTTTCGCTATCTAAGTTACACTTTAGATTTTGGATTACTTTATCCGAGATCTAGCACATATGAGTTAATCTCATATAGTGATGCCGATTATGCGGGATGCAAATCCGACAGGAAAAGTACTAGTGGCACTTGCCATTTTATAGGAAATTCTCTTGTCTCTTGGTTTTCCAAGAAGCAAAATTCCGTATCACTTTCAACCACCGAGGCGGAATATATTGCCGCCGGTGCCGCGTGTGCTCAAGTTCTTTGGATGAGACACACACTTAAAGACTTTGGTATAAATTGTGATACTTGCCCTATCATGGTTGACAACCAAAGTGCAATATGTCTTTCCAAGAACCCGGTACATCATTCCCGTTCGAAACACATAGATGTCCGCCACCACTTTTTAGATGACCATGTTGCTAAAAAGGACATCATTCTAGTGTACGTTGAAACCCAAAAGCAAATCGCCGATATTTTCACGAAACCCCTAAAGGAGGACTCCTTTGTGCGGTTGCGTCGAGAATTGGGGATTATGGGTGAATCCGAAATATAGGATTCATGTTTCATTCAATAATTTTGCATGCTATTATTCTTGACAATATCTCATTCATGCTAGAATTATTGGATTTTTCGAGAATTTTAAGTGTTATCTTAATTTTTCGTTCGATTTGTGCGTAATCGTCAAATTTCTGTTTTTCGATGTTTAATGGGGTAGTTTAGATGTCTATTGAGAGTTTTGAGATTTTTCGTCCAAGCGTATTATGGAGAGAACTTAATTTTCAAGTTTTTGACTCTTTAGTCGGTTCATGTTCAGTGACCGACCGACTAGATTGAGATCTAGTCGGTCAGTAATCGAACGCAGACCGACTAAATCTTGTCAGTCTTCTTGGATTCAGCCACTGTTTGCACCTAGTCGGTTCAAGCTCATTTACCGACCGACTAGTTTGTGAACTAGTCGGTCAGTTCTTGAACTGTGACCGACTAGTTGTGCCAGGGGCTGTTTGGTCATTTGGGAAATCGACCGACTTAAACTCAGTTAAGTCGATCGATTTCCATTCTAATCGATCGAAAACTTAGTTCACTCCGCTCAAAACCCCGACCCTTCCCCTTCCGATCGACTTCCGGCCTCTTTCCGATCATCTCCGCCGTCGCCGGCCGTCGTTCTTCCTCCTAGGGTAAACCTACCTCCTCCCTCTCCTATCTAGGGTTTCGTTTTCAGCTCTAGGGTTAGGTTTCTCTGCCTAGGGTTCTAAATTTCTTCCTCTAGGGTTTCGGATTTCTAGGGTTGTGCTAGGATTCGTTGATTTGATCTCGTGTCTTGCTTCGACTATGGCAAGAACACGCATTCCGATCCCTTCCTCTAACCCCTCTCCGATGACCGTTGATCCAACCTCTTCGGATCCCGAGCATCCAACCCCTACGAAGCGTAGAGCCAAGACCACCCATCCTTCGTCGTCTTCGCCTCCTCTCAAGAAGAAGAGGACGACGACCGCTAAGCCTAGAGGTCAACCCAAACCCAAACCTAAGCCAAAGGCCAAATCTCTTGCCTCTCCTTCTTCGTTCCATACTCCTACCGATTCCGATACGGAGTATAATCCCGAGACCGAGACTCATAGGGAACCCTCTCCTCCTATTCATCCCGAGTCTAGCACCCACCCTCGTACGTCTTCTCGAAAGCCTAGGGGAAAGGCTCCGATGCCGGTGGGCGGTGTCGATATTTCCTTATGTCGCGATGACCCTTTGTGTCTTGCGGCATATAATCGTATCGAACATTGTCCGCTGCTTCTGGAGCATTTCGTCCAGTTCAGCGACTTCATAGGGCTAGCTGATCTTCTGTCGTCGTCGGGTCTTCTCGATTACCTTCGATTTGACCCGAAGGCGAATCCTCGCCCCTATCCTAGATTAGTGAAGCTTTTCTATGCCAATAGGATCCGGGGTCAGTACGATCAGACCCACTCTATTGAGACGACCGTTTTGGGGACTCCTATAGTCCTCACTGCGGAAATCTTAGGAGAGATTCTGGGTATCTCTTCGTCTGGCCTTCTTCCTTCTGATATCTCGGTAGATGATATTTCCTCTCTTGACCAGACCATCCTATCAGAGATTTTCCATCAGATTCCTCCTGCTATGATTGGCGTGCCCTCTAAATCTTTTAAGCCAAATGCTTGGGTCCTTAATTTGATTCTGAAGTCGTGCTTGCTTCCCAAGTACGGCTCCTCATCTTTGCCATCCCAGCTATTTTTGAAGCTTATCTATGCGATCTTCATGGGGAGCTCGATTAATTGGGCTCGAATTATACTCGACAAGATTGATTCTTTCGAGTGTATTCGAAAGTCCAATAAATCGGCTCATATTCCTTTTCCTTGCATGTTGACCCTCGTGTTTCGTCACTTTCGTGTCACATTGCCTCGTGACGATGAGCGTCCCCTCGGTCCTCCGCTGAATGCGACGGCCGTCAAGAAATCTCTTGCGGCGCTTCGTCACGTTCAGAGGACGACTCCTTCAGCGTCTGTCCCTGCCTCTGCCACTGCCTCTGCTTCTCCCGTTGCCACCCTTGATGACGTCGTCCGGATACTTCTTCGTCACGAGTCCCGCTTGGCTCGTACCGAGGAGGTGGTCTGCCGTATGGCACGTCAGATGGGTGTTGAGCTTCCTCCTTCCGTGTCTGAGGGAGAGGAGATGGATGAGATGGATGAGGAGGACGTTGAGGAGATCTGTCGTGCTTCGACTCGTGCCCCCAAGGGCACTTCTGCTGCTGCTGGTACTTCCACTTCTGCTCCTGGAGTTGCCACCTCTTCCGGTGTTCCAGAGCCATCTGCTGCTGATCCAGTTTCCGAGCCTGCTCATGTATCTGCTGCTGCTTCTGTCGAGACTCCTGCTGCTGTTGAGCCTGTTGCTGAGATCTCGACTCCTGCCCCGACGATTCCATCTGTTGAGACACCTCTGCTCCCTGCAGATCCTGAGTCCACTCCGTCGACTGGACCCACGGACGCTGCAGATCCTGCCTCCTCCTCGTGATCGTTGTTCCGAGGACTCTCCATATACACTTTGGATGATGTATTCTAGTGAGAGAGTTTTGGGTTAGGATGGGGTTGAGAGTTGCCTTGTTGTATTGCTTTTGTGCTTTCTGATTGTCGGTGTTGGATTGTATGATATGTTGATGATGATGTATTTCTTTTTGATGATATGTAGCACTTGATATGATGTATCTCTTATATTCGATGTGATATCTTTTGGATGTACTCATGTTGTCTCTATGTATATATATGTTCATCATCGACCACTTTATCTTTTATTCGTCGTGCAAATTTAATATTCGTTGAATATATTTGAAATGTGATATCGAATCGACGCATAAAAAGTTGGTTAAATGGATTTTATAGAATTGTTTTCCATGCTCAAAATTAACCAAGAATATTGAATATTGAAGAGTATGTTTCTTTATTCAAGACATGAATAAACATTTGGTATTTTTTGATGATTTTGATTATCGTTGATTTTTATTGATAATGGAAAATTTGACACACCTTGTTTTGATTTCCACATTTTTCCCTTGGTGTCAAGTTGGTCCATTGTCTTCGTCTACGACTCCCGATGTTGGATTTTACATTTCCTAATTGTTGTCGTTGTATGCCCCCCATTTTTGGGATAATGCCAAAGGGGGAGAGATAATGATAATAAATAGCGCAAATGAAAAATTTAACTCAATTTCCAAGGATCTAGTTTGATATGTTAGATTCAGGGGGAGTTAAGATACAAATAAGGATTTTCAAAATCCGATATTTCAAAAATCAATTCACTTTATTTATCTTACTCGTCTGCTTGATACAATTCATTTATATTCATTTTGGAATTAACGTGTCATCAATGCAGGGGGAGTAAGTATTTTACATTTGAATTATTATCTTTGATTATTATTTATGTTGGTTTGTCATCACCAAAAAGGGGGAGAATGTTGAATATTGGACTCCCCGGATTTGGTTTTGGATGATGAGCAAACATAAATAATTCATGAACTAACAATTTGTGAGCGCAGTATTGGAGATCGTCGCCAATTTCACGAGAATATTCAAAGCGACATCTCAACACTTCCAAAAGCTCGTATTCAAGCCTAAAGCTTCGTTGAAGCTCATGCAACGCTTTGGAAATAATGAAGATTCAATCGAAGCTCTCAAAGACCGTTTATTAAGGTTTTATTTATAGTCTTTTAGTTTCGATTGATAGAATGTTAAGCCTTGAGTATATCTTACGTTTCTATCTTCATTTCGCTCATTTCGTAGCTCTAGGATTCTTGCACAAGTTCACTCTAATTTCCTCGAAGCGTCGCGCTTCGATTCGGACCTTGTTGTGCATGTTAGTTGGTACAAGAACAAGTACTGACCGACTAGATGGAGATCTAGTCGGTCGGCCACTGTTCTTGGACCGACTAGTTTCAGTCAGTTAAATCTTTGTTCTTTACTGTTTACAGTTAGTCGGTCTACGTTGACTCACCGACCGACTAGTTTGTGAACTAGTCGGTCAGTGATGCTTCTTTGACCGACTAGTTGTGATTTACTGTACATGCCAAATTTCTCCTAAGCTACTGTTTTCCGTTAGTCGGTCTAAGAACGTTTGATGACCGACTAGTTGACAATCTAGTCGGTCAACTTTTGTTCTTGGACCGACTAAGTCAACTTGCCTTCAGACTAGTTTTCTAGGTCTGAAATTCTATCTCTTCTCTGATCTGCTCTTAGTCGGTCCATGCTTTGTGACTGACCGACTAGTTGATGAACTAGTCGGTCAGTGATTGTTCTTTGACCGACTAATTCTCCCAGATTTCTTTCCGTTGGAGATTGACCTAACTTATGTTTTTAGGTTCCTATAAATACGAACCTAGGTCATTTCTATCTTAGATAGAGCTGCCATTAAGAGATTCATTGAGCCCTAAAGAGATAGCCATTCTCCCTCAAATCTAAAGCTCTCTTCCTCACAAGAAAGCCATTCTCTCTCATTTCTAGATCTAGAGAGAAGCTTGTTCTTGGTGAGCTCTTCAAGCTATTGCTTGATCCAAGTCTCCAACTCTTCCCTAGGCACCCATTGCTGCTCATTTCCTTGGTGCTAGGGCTTGGTGACTTCATCTTCCTCAAATCCTTCATTCCACCTATTGGGTAAGAAAAACTCAAGGTATAGGATTTTGTGGTAAGAGTATTTATTTCATTTAAACTCTTTATATTGCTTATTGGCTCTCTCGGTTGTGAGAGAAGTTTGTGATCCCGGGTTGTGGGATTCACTTTGCCATTGCATGTATGATTTGATCTTGTGAAGGTTATTCACAAGATATTCATAGTGGAAATCTTGAGTTAGGGTTTCTAACTCAAGTATCCGGAGGGGATCCGGGTGGTTGGGACGTAGGATCACCGGGAACAAGTCGGGGAGACTTGGGTGGATCCGAACCCATTAACATCGTTTGTTAGCTTTGTTTATTTCATTGTTGTCAATCAATTTAAGCTTCCGCAAATTGATTTGGTGGTTGTTTGCAATTTAATTTGGAATTATACGCCTTATTATTTTAAAGTACTATTCACCCCCCCTCTAGTACTTGTGCAGTAGCTGGTAGGGCATTACATGACCACCTCTGGCTGGCCATCTGTCTGGGGGTGATAAGCAGTGCTCTTTTTTAATGATGTCCCCTGTAGGCGAAAAAGCTCCTGCCAAAACTTACTCTGGAACACCTTGTCCCTATCCGAAACAATGGACTTTGGGGGACCATGTAGACGGATAACCTCGCGCACAAAAGTGTCGGCCACTGACACAGCGCTGTAAGGATGCTTAAGTGGGATAAAATGTGCATATTTGCTGAGGCGGTCTACCACAACAAAAATGACGCTGAACCCTCCCGACTTAGGCAACCCTTCAATAAAATCCATAGAAAGGTCCTCCCACACTCTGTCTGGTAGGGATAGTGGCTGTAATAATCCTCCTGGAGACATAGCCTGATATTTGTGACGCTGGCACATGTCACACTCCGCCACCATCCTAGACACATCCTTCTTTTGCCCCTTCCAGTAAATCTCCCGTGATAACCGCTGGTAGGTCTTGAGGACCCCAGAATGTCCTCCAATAGCACTGCCGTGGAACTCTCTGAGTATGGTCGGTAAGAAAGGAGAAGTCCTTGGTATCACTAGTCTGCCCCAGTACAGTAATCGTCCCTCCTGCAATGAATACCCCGGGTACTCAGTCGACCCCTGCAAAAGAGCTTCTCGTATAGCCGTCAAATCCGGGTCTGTCTCAACCTCCCCTTGCAGTGGGCCCCAATCGTCCAGGATGGATAAGGTAAGTGCTGCTATCTCTGTCTCCTCCTCCCGCCGGGATAAAGCATCAGCTGCCTTGTTCTCTAGTCCCGGACGGTACTCTATTTCGAATCTGTAACCCATCAGCTTGCGCAACCACTTCTGATGTTCTTCTGCTACCATCCGCTGCTCAAGTAGGTACTTCAGGCTCTGCTGATCAGTGCGAACGATGAAGCTCCGTCCCAACAAATAAGGTCTCCACTTCTGAATGGACAAGACTATCGCCATCAGCTCCCGCTCATAGACTGACCGCAATCGGGCCCTGGTGGTCAACACCTGGCTGTAGTATGCAATAGGACGATGGTCCTGCATCAGTACCGCGCCCAGCCCATGTCCTGACGCGTCTGCCTCGACCACGAAAGGTCGGGTGAAATCGGGCAATGCTAAGACCGGGACCGTGGTCATTGCCCTTTTCAGGGCCTCAAAAGCTGTCGTCGCCTCGTCACCCCAATGGAACTGATCCTTCTTTAGTAATTCTGTCAATGGCCAGGCGATCGTCACATATCCCTCTACGAAGCGGCGGTAGTAACCTGTAGGCCCCAAGAAGCCCCGCAGCCCTCTGAGAGTAGTAGGTCGTGGCCAATCCAGCATGGCCGCTATCTTAGCTTTATTGGCGGCTACTCCTCCCGCTGACACAACATGTCCCAGGTACTCCACCCGTGGCTGTCCGAACAGGCACTTCTTCCTGTTCAAATAAAGCTGGTGGTACTGCAGCTCCTGAAAAACTACCTGCAGGTGGTCCAAGTGCTCCTCCAGCGAACGACTGTACACCAAGATATCGTCGAAAAAGACCAAAACGAACCGCCTGAGAAAGGGACGGAATACCTTATTCATTAGAGCCTGAAAGGTGGACGGGGCATTGGTCAGCCCAAAGGGCATGACCAGGAACTCGTAGTGGCCCTCATGCGTCCTGAACGCCGTTTTGGGCACATCCTCCCGCCGCATCCGAATCTGGTGATAGCCAGACTTCAGATCTAGCTTGCTGAACCAAGTCGCTCCATGTAGCTCGTCTAGGAGCTCATCAATCACTGGTATAGGGAACTTATCCGGGACCGTCTCCTTGTTCAGTGCCCTGTAGTCCACGCAAAACCGCCAACTACCATCCTTCTTCTTGACCAATAGAACAGGGCTGGAAAACGGGCTAATGCTTGGCTGGATTACCCCGGCCTGCACCATCTCTGAAACCATCCTCTCGATCTCATCTTTCTGGTGCTGAGGGTATCGGTAGGGTCGCACGCTAATGGGGGAAACCCCCTCTCGCAGAACAATGGCGTGCTCGTGGTCCCGTGGCGGTGGAAGTCCCCGAGGCTCCTGGAATATCTCCTCAAACTGCCCCATCAACTGCTGAACCTCCCTCGGAATGGGCTGCTCGGAACTGGCCTCGGCTCCTCCCTCCCTGGTCAGCGAGTACAGCTCCACTAAATATCCGCCACCTTCCGTCTGAATGGTCCTAACCATGGTCTTCAGAGAGACTAATGCCCTGCAGAGGCTGGGGTCTCCCTGTAGTATCACCGATCGCCCGGCCTCCTGAAACTTCATCCGCAGTAGTTTCCAGTTAATGGTCATCTCCCCCAGAGTCTGGAGCCAAGTCATGCCGAGGATAACGTCGGTGCTCCCAAGGTCTAGAGGTAAAAAATATGCAATAATCTGTATCCCATGCATGGTCAAAACCAAACCCCGGCAAACTCCACGGCTGCTCTCCTTCTTCCCTGTCCCCATCATCACGCTAAAGCTGCCGCAATCTGTCAGCTGAAGGCCCAGCTGTGTCACCACCCTCCTGGAAATAAAATTGTGAGTGGCCCCACTGTCGATCAGCACCGTCACCTCCTGGTCTCCGACCTCTCCCCTCAGCTTCATGGTATGATTCGGTGTGAACCCGTCCACGGAATTGAGGGACACCTCCACTATGTCCAACTGCTGGCCCTCAAGCTCATCCTCTGCCGCAGCGGTCTCTTCCTCGATATCAGACTCGCCCTCGTCGTCCTCCAGGAGGATCACCTGGAGTTTGCGCCCTGCGCATCTATGGCCTGGTGAGAATCTTTCATCGCACCGGAAGCATAAGCCCTTCTGTCTCTTGTCCCTCATCTCTGCGTCCGTCATGCATCTGAACTGCCCCCCAGGTAGTGGTGTGCTACTCTTCTCCCCCGCCTTCTCCCGGTTCGCCTGCCCCACCCCTGCCGAGGTGCCAGCTCCTCCCGTCCCAGACGGACCGCCTCTCGCTGTCTGACTACTAAAACTGCTTCGGACATGCCTCTCCTCGGTCTGCGCATCCTCAACCATCTGTGCCATCTCTATGACCTCCGAAAGCCCCTTAGGCTTGTAAGGTCTCACTGCTGTGCGCAGGCTGGGGCGCAACCCTTTCAGAAAGGTTCCCTCCAGTGACTCGTCTGAGACGCCATGCACTCGCCCGGCCAGTGTCTCGAACCTCTCGATGTAATCCCGTACTGACCCCTCCTGCCTGAGGGCGTAAAGCTGCTCGTGCAAGTTTCCCAGCCGGGGGTCTCTAAACTTCTCCAGCACCATATCCTTCAGCTCCTCCCAGCTCCTCACCGGCTGTCGCCTCTCCCTCCACTGGAACCATCCCAAAGCACGCCCCTCCATGCAGATCGCTGCCGCCTCCAGCTTCTGGGCCTCGGTCATGTGGTGGGCCGTGAAGTATCTCTCTGCGGTAAATAACCAGGCGTGTGGGTCCTCTCCGGAAAATAGCGGCATCTTCAGCTTCTGGACGCGACAATCTCCTCCAAAACGCCCCTGCTCGGGTCTCCCCTCATGTCTGGGCAGTGGACGGTAGTGCTGACGCCTCTCCTCCAGTGTCTCGTAGTGCCGGGGTGGCCCGCCTCCGTGACTCCCGTAGTCTCCCTGGTGACCTCCGCGACGCCCCTCAAAGTCGTCCCATCCGGCGTCATCGCCGAACTCTGCCTCATATCCACTCCTTCCGTCGGGGTAATAGCCTCTCCCGCGTCCATGGCCGTAGAAAGGATCATCAAGTGCTGGTCGGTGCCCTGGAGGGTCACAAAAGTCTCCCGAAATCTGTCCGCGGCCTCCCGTCGTCGTGGTCCGCTGCTCGGGGGGCTCAAAAACCCCCCTATCCTGCTGTCAGAAGCCCCCGCCCCCTCCCGCGGCTGCCAGGAGGGGTTTCTGCCCTGTCGCGGACCCACAGGGGCCTGCCGGCCTTCGGCCAGGCTCGGCGGGCCCCTGGGCCCACCCTGGAAGGTCGGCGGACCCTGCCGGTCTTCCGGCAGGGTCGCCGGAGCCTGGCGGGCCCAGGCAGGGTCCCCTTCCGCAGCTGGTCGACCCCCCCACGTGCAGTGGGGGGCTGATCTTCCTTCTCCCATGCCGTAGGTTCCCCTTGTCGCGCGGCTAGGTCCTCCGGCCTCTCTTTGGCTTTGTACCGCCCTCCGCCGCACCTCCTCGCGGTAGTCGTCCCTCCATGGCTCCTCGGCGTCGTCCTCGTCCAACTCCTCCACGAAGTAGGGTTGATTTTGGAAAAAAATCTCTTCTTTCTCCTTCTCCTTCTTCAAAGGTGCCGCCTTTGGTGATGGGTTAGGGTTTCCTTCGCCTTTAGGGTTTGTTGCTAATTGATTCAAGGCACCCATCAATTGCGCGAATTGGTCGTCGTGTTTTACTTGATTTGACGCCAATCGGGAGATGGAAGTAGTCAACTTGGCCATGGATTCGTCGTTCCCCGCCAACGACTTTTTGATCGCCTAGATCTCGCCCGTGAATTTTGCCTCCAACGCCTCAAATTTGTCTTGCGATCTTGTGGAAGCCGCCATGAATCGTCACGTGCTCTGATACCAAATTGTTAGGAACTAACAAAGATGGAATTTTTATTAGAAAATAACAAGCGAAATAAAAAGATAATTGGACACAAAAGAGGTGTGTCCTCCTCCCAAGACGCCTAGAGGACGTCCGCACTCGTCTACTCCTAATGGATGCTCAATAGAAATATTCCAATATTAAGCATGAGAAAATAAGAGAAGGCTACCCCCTATTTATAATAGAAACCATGACAATCCTAAACCAAGTAGGACTAGTCCGGTTAATCCTACTCCAAGTAGGACTCGGGGCGAGAGGGGGAATCCTACTCCAAGGAGGACTCGGGGCGGGAGGGGGAATCCTACTCCAAGGAGGACTTGGAAAGGGCAAGTACAAAAAAGAGGGTGTGGCAAGGGGTCAGCTAGAGGGGGGGTGTGGCGGCTGGCCTGGGCCGGCGGGTGTAAACCCGCATGGGTTTGGGCCCAGGCCCATCAGAGAAATAAACACATCAACTATCAAAGGCCAAAGTGATTGATCCAGATGTCTAATCTCTATGTCCACAAACTCCCCAATTATCATTTGAGTCCATTATCTCATCGACAATAATTACATCATTAAAGCTTATTGGTTCTTCATCAAGAATACCTGCTAATGGTGATGGCCTAGAATTAGAACCTCCACCACTACCTGTTATTGTCACGTTCTCGATCTTGCTTTCCTAGATAACCTCGTTTGCGCCATAGATCATCTCCAACATTCTTTGAATGTGGCCTAAGGCCTAATCCTGAGAACCTCCTTTTCTCATTCTCAGAGTTAACTCATCTAGAAGAGGGGCTTTGTTGTGATCTTCCAAGAGAAGTGTATTCTTATTTGTTACACTTCTCTTCTTGGCGTTGATGTGGTCATTGAACTTACGTAAATAAGATCTTTCAACCTGATAGACTCTTACATGTTCCTCTTCTTTGTGGAATCTAAAATTAAAACAATCATTAAAGCAACAACTAGCAAGATCCATAATAACAATTACAAATCACAAGATAAAATAATAATAATTACAAGTTACAACGCTTAGTCTTTAGGTGGGTCTGATTTTACCCATAAAATGTTTCGTATCTCTCACATCCAAAGAAATTTCTTGTCAAATTACTGACATTTAGTGCAATCCTGTGTATTATCAAGTAATCACTACCATGTAAGTACCATCACAAAGCTGCAATTACATTCAACAATTAACCATTAGTCTATTAAATTCACAAGACATTTACCCACATTACCACCATCATGTGAATGCTTAAGAAAACTTTCAACAAATATGACTTGGGTTGCAACCATACTTCTTGCATGTTTCCTATGCCTCTAGCTTAGAGAAAGATCCTTTGCTGTCTAAGTATTTCTCTAGTTCATTGTATAATATGTGAAGCTAAATATCAACATTTGGAAAAAATGCTACTTCACATCATTGCATCTATCCTTTGTGTCTTCGCAAGAGTGTGCTCTTCATCACTATGATATAAATAGAATGGATTTAGTTTGATGGTGCCATATGCAAAAGAGAATAAAACGTAGCAATTACCTCCTCATCTATGATGTCAAGTATAGCCACGTTGTCACTTTTCTTGTTCTTGAATACAAGGTTTGAGAACTCGGTGTCGATTTTGGATTGAGACGTTGAAATTTTTTTAGGTTTCACACATTTTTGCACGTTTTGTATGTTTCCTTTTGAGTTTTGGTTTGGATTTATATGAATATATATATATCGATGTATTTGTAATAATTTTTATAAAATTTTAATGAATTTTATAATGTAATTTTTTTAAATTTCAACAAAATTTTAGAGTTTTTATATTTTTTAAAATTTTAATAAACATTTTTATGTATATAGTTTAAATAGATTCATGCATTAAAACACATACTCATATTTTATTTTATTGTAAGAAGTGATGTTTCGATCGAAACCGCCTAGTTTTAGCTGAAATTGACTGAAACCAAGTGGCTTTGGCTGAAACCGAGCAAAACCGAGTGTAACCGAAACTATTTAGTATCGGCCGAAAGTAACCGAAATTGAACCACATAATTTCTACTGAAACCAAGCAAACCTAACAAAACTGGCTGAAACCAAGTTTTAGCAGTAGTTTCGTCACCTCCCTCTTCGAAAAAGAAACGAAAAGGCAGAAAGCAAATGGTTTTGGTCAAAATCTTATTCCTTGTTTGTATATATCGTATTTTCTTTCTCCACACCCTTTAACATTCTGATCACATAAGTCACTAAGGCGTTATCCACTACCCTCAATTGACAAAATAAGGGTCTGTACATCAATAAAACTCATTATTAATCCTTAGATGCTCTCGTTCAACAATATTGATGTCACTTGCTTCCCATTCTCCGATCTTTAACCACTTTTCATACGCTTTTTGTCTTTAACCACTTCTTATTCGGGAACATACATTTCATCTTGGCCTTCTTTCCATCAAACTTTGCAATGTGAGAGATATGGTGGCAGATCTGGTTGCCTCTAGCCTCATAATATCATTCTTGTTTGTAATATTTTGGAGAATAAATTACACACAGATCTCTTATTTTAACAACATATAACTAAACAGGCTTATTCTTTGATATCAACACCTTAAATTACACTTAAAATCCTAGTTTCCAGGGACCAAATGAAACTTATCCTTTATTAGTCGGTCAATCTGGAAGGTTAAATTTTTATTCTTAGGGGAATTGCCCATAAAAGTCCAGTTTTAGAGGGTTTAAGTGCAAATTATCCTTTGATAGTCGGTCAATCTTAGAGGTTTCAGTGTTATTATTAAGGAGTCTCAGTGTTAGTATCAATTGTTAGGTTGTTTAGTTATATGCATCTTATTAGACCAGGGTCTGAGTGCAATTTACCATATTTTGCATAGACAGAAATATAGTGGTTTTAGATAAAAAGCATTGCTCTTTTTTAACTTTGAAATTGGACATTTGAAAATATTTAACCTTTCTTATAACATACAACATCTAGTTTACGATGTAAGTTACATGACTAGTCCATACGATCATTGGCTGCTTCACTTTCGTCTCCGTTTATGCTATTTAACTGAACGATTGTCGACAGTTATCTGAATCACTTTATCAGCCTTAATCATCACCAAATTCTTTTTCATCTAATTGAAGATAAACTCACTTGCGTACAATTATCTAATCTCTCATTTGAATCATAAAAACATGTCCCTAATCTGCAATGTTCACAAAGGTTTATGATCAATCTCATTGTTTGGTCACTCCATGAATCTGTCGTAATAAAACATCCAATTTTCATACTGGCATCTTGGTGCTTGTACAGACGGTGCCTCAGTTTTTCCTTAGCTCTTTGCAATAGAGGCTCTCACAATATGTACTTATGTATATAGCGTCCCATACTCTAGTAGCCCCATATACTTTGGGCAAAGGACTATGTGGTCATGATGTGAAATAGGATTGCATTCTCATAGGCCTGTGTTGCTCACTGATCATGGACCCATTAACCCTTCTTCATAAGCATGTTATAATCTTTGATCATTTCAGTCTATCCAGTTCCACATCGTTAGCTCTGGATCATTAACTGTGAAAGCATTTAATGGCCATATGATCGGAACTCTACTCTTTTGCAAAGAAGATATAACATCACTTAGTTGGGATCGGGACCATCCAGTAAGGGACACATTGTCATCGTTATCTCAACTTCATCCTCTAAGTTCATCGTATGCAATTATTGCTTTATCTTTTGTCTCTTGAATCTAAAATTGCGTTGACCTCTTCAGTCTTCTCCTTATAAGCTTTGTTATAACTCTGTATTGCCTTAAAATTTAGCAATTTATTGCTTCAACCTATAAATTTTACCATTCATCACATGACCATATTTCTTGACTCAACATGATTCTCCTTGTTAGGAGACATTGGTATTCACTACTTCCGTATATGAAGCTCTCAGAAGGGGAAACTATGATTGCCTCCTGACATACTTAATTCTATGTTGTCCCTAAACAAAATCACAATTCACAAACAGAAGAACATTGTGATATGTTACCATTTCAACACTTCAATCCAACTTAAATTGACAAATTTAAAATTTCAATCATTCAATCCAATATATATAACGATTCAATCCATTTCAACAATCAATGCAACCCTTATCTGCCTTATCTGCCTTCGTCTTTCCTCTTTCTTTCTTCTTTACTCTCTTCATATGTTGTTGCTATATTAATACAGAGGTAGTAGTATGCAGACTTCACACTGTTGTTGCAGACTTCACACTGTTGTTGAAGCTAAATGGCAGTAGAGCAACAACATAAGCAAAAGAAAGTGAGGAAAGGGAGAAAAAGACCCGTGGCGACTGAGACAATAGCCAATTGAAACATTAAGGATGTGAAAAAAAGGAAGTGGAGGAGAGGAAGAATAAGGCAACAATATATGAGAGGAAGAAGAGCACATACTTTCGAAGGTAGAAAGATTGTCGATGGTGGCTTGATTTACTAGGAAGAAGAAATGAGATGTGTCAGAGAGGATAAGTGGTAAGGTATTAAATTTTGGTGGTTTTCCTAACTTAGGGTTTTTTTACCCTATTGGGTTCGACACATGTTCAATCTATTTTATCTTCTAAGCGGTTTCAGGATACCCATAACATATATCATGGTTACAAATGTCTTCTTTCTTATCATCAGTAAGACATGGTCAAAATCTCTTCTTTTTCTACATCTATGTGGGTGCCACCTAACAACTTTGGTAGGCACCTAGCCTGTCTGCTGAAGGATGCTGAAGGACACTAAGGTAATATCTAATGCCTAGACAGGCGGCCCATGCCCTGAGCAAGTGGTCCATCAGCTAATGGTCTTTTTGATGTGTTAGATTTCAACGATTTTGGTCCTTTTGAACAGAAATGGGCTTTCATATTTTGCTGGTGTCTTAGGAATCTACTTACCCTTCAAGCCTCAACCAACGCTGAAAATCACCCTATTTCCTTTAAAAGAAACTATGCAAAAATCATCCCATTTCCTTTAAAAGAAACTATGCAAAAATCACCATATTTCCTTTAAAAGAAACTATGCAAAAATGACTCCGTTTAATTAACCACTTTCCGCTATTTCCCAACGGTACATTTGAATTAAACAAAACACTAACATTTCTCTTGCAATTATTATTATTATTATTATTATTATTATTTTGCATCATCCCATTTCCTTTTAAAGAAACTATGCAAAAATCACCCTATTTCCTTTAAAAGAAACTATGCAAAAATGACTCTGTTCAATTAACCACTGTCCACTATTTCCCAACGGTACATTTGAATTAAACAAACACTAACATTTCTCTTGCAATTATTATTATTATTATTATTATGAACATACATAAAACAAGTTCAGGTTATCAATCATTCCACTTGTAAAGAACATGTAGATTGAAGTCTATTTTGCACACTTGCTATGCATAATGGTTTCTGCTTATTACCTCTTGGTTGTTGTATATGCATGTTATCAGTATAACTACCATAGGCCAAAAAAATAAAAGATTGAAGTGTTTATCATAACATATGCTGGCTGATCTCATTGAAAGCATTTTGTATTCAAAGCTATAGCATGACCAAATTGAAGGATAGCAAACATTCGATGCAGAAAATAAGAGACTTGAAGTCCCTTTTATTTCACTAAAATTTGTAAGATTCATAAAGCCGAATCATCTCCTGTTTCAAAGATATATGGTTCATGCATAGTCGGATAGTATGGAATTTGGATAGTATGCTTCCAGAAAAAAATTTCAGAAATAAAAAGAATAAATGTACCATGGAAAGAGAGGAGGAGAACCAGATAGGAAAAATGTGTATGAACTAGATACAAGTGGAGAACGCGTGCCAACATTTTTTGCTTATTAAAACTGAAAAGAAATAATGACGTTCTACCTCTTTATGATGATTTTAACCAAGAGTTGAGGTTTCGATAGATCTCTTTCTGGTTCAACTATCTTAGATTGGATTTAAAGGTACCCAATCCAAAACTGGGCTCAAAGCTTGGATTGCTTGATATCTTTGAGCGCATGCCCATCTCAATATGAATTCAGTTTGTTTTGGTTCAAAACACGCCAATATTAGGGGGATGGCTTACTTTTAATATGTTGGCGACGGAAGGTGAGCATTGGGTACATGGTTTAAAATTGTTGTTCAATTCCCCATTTTACTTTCTAGTTGACTCTTAAATGCATGAATACGGCTGATGGTGCATAAAGATTCATAATTGAGTGCTACATTACTTTGGAGTTGAAAATCGTTCTATTTAAGAGGAATCCAACACAAGAGATTAGTTTCCTTTTATTGTGCTTTCGGGACTTTTTTGGACATCTTGAGTGTTTTCTTTTATTAGTTTTTTAGAGGTTTCCTTTTATTTAAAGTTATCTTTTTATTGGGGGTTTGGAGTGTTTTCTTTGTAAAAGAATAGCTGATAGAGTGCCGATAAGCCTGTGAAGATGGTGCTTACAAAATTCTTATTAGATTTATCATCCCGTTTTGAGCATCTAATAGATCAGTTCAAATTGTTATAATTATTCTTTTCTACTTCCATAGTAAGAATCTTCAATGGGTTGTAGTGTTTTTTGTTTTCTGGTATTCTTTTTACTTGTGACGATGGCTGCTTCGTAGTAGTTCAGTGCAGAAAAAATTGTTGCTGGAATCTAGAAGTGGAGGAAAGATCGTGATGTGCATTTCAATTAGCAAACCTACATTTCAATTAGTAGCTATCAGCATAGATTTTTGTTTCCTTTTGCTACTTCAAACACACAAGTTTACAAATATGAAAAGCTGAGACAACCTTACTAAAAGAGAAAAAGGTTAATTATGACTAGAACATTATTTTACCTCTTTGTAACCATAAATTTTAAATTTGTTGAAAATTTATGGCATTGCCACTATGGTAGAATCAAACTAATTTGTGCCTAGAAGTGAGACTCTGATATTTAGCCAATATGTTGGATCGATAAGCCTAAACTAAAGCTTAGATCAGATTTTAAACCGGCTTTAAGATGGTCTTATCTTTGAATGCCCACTTATCATTTGTTAGATGCTTGAGTGTGAATATGACTCACCTCTAAACCAATCTTCTAAGTTGTGGATTAGACACTAGGATCTAAATCATGACTACAACTATAAAGACATCCTAAGCTTGACAGGATAAGCAGTCGGTTGGCTTAACCTAGGGTTGAATTGTACCAATTAGAGATTGCCATTAAACAATTTGCATATATTCAATGTTTTCAAGATGAGATATAATCATTAAAAGTAGAATTGGAACGTTCAATTAGAATATTATCTGTTTAAAATAGGCATAAAGTTAGAGATTAGCAACAACTTTTCTTTTAAAAAACAATCATATGCAAAATAAGCAAACATTATATTTTGCCGACTTAAACTTTAGCAACACATTTTTAATAGAAGTAACATAACCGAACACTTTGAAAGAAACATAAAAACACTAAAATAATGATTTTAGTGTCTGTGCACAGATTTTAGATATGTTGAAAATTTATGTCATTGCCACTACAGGACATTCAAACTATTTTGTGCCTAGAAGTGAGACTCTGATATTTAATTTTGTTGGAACTTTGATCCCAAATTTAAATTTAGCCTTATTGGTAGATTTTTTGAACACTGCTAGGTCTGTGCACCCAATTTGAAATGGGGTAGAGCAATAAGCCTAAGCTAAAGCTTTTAAACTGGCTTTAAGATGGTCTTATCTTTGAACGCCCACTAATCATTTGTTAGATGCTTGAGCATGAATATGACCCACCTCTAAACTAATCTTCTAAGCTGTGGATTAGACACTAGGATCTAAATCATGACTACAACTATAATGACAGTCTGAACTTGATATAATAAGCAGTCGGTTGGCTTAACCTAGGTTTGAATTGTACCAATTAGAGATTGCCATTAAACAATTTGCATATATTCAATGTTTTCAAGATGAGATATAATCATTAAAGGTTGAATTGGAACATCCAATTAGCATATTATCTATTTAAAATAGGCATAAAGTTAGAGATTAGAAACAACTTTACTTTTTAAAACCAATCATATGCAAAATTAAGGAACATTATATTTAGCCGCCTAAACTTTAGCAACACATTTTTAATATAGGTAACATAACCAAACACTTTAATGACATAGAAAACACTAAAATAACGAAATACATACATAGCCTAAACTCCAAAAGGATCTTCATCAATGACTAAATCAAAAAGCACCCAAAGAGTCATATACAATGTTTCGTTGAAGCATATCCTAGTCCATAGTTATTGCGAAACACATAAAAACTTCGCCAATTTCTTTACCATTTTTGGATAATTTTAATTATTTTAAAAAACCTAAGCCATCAACAATCTAGTATTTCCATTCAAAACCACATGTTGAACCTCCCAATAGTTATACTGGGAAGCAAGGTGCGAGGTTTCAGTCGAAATTGAGATATTTCAGTTGTTTCATATGGTTATGACGGGGACCACATGGACCAATACGAAAATGACCGTCAATCTCGGTTTCGATTGAAAACATTAAAAATCTCAAAAAAAATCTATAATTGACTAAATTTTTTATATAATAGAGATTATTTGAGCATAAATCCTTAAGAAATTTGAGGAAAAACAAGCTAATATCAACGAAAAATGAAAAAAATCTTACCACCACGTTGCCAAAAAAATATCAATTGACAGGGAGATAGATTACCTGCCATGAACTAGGAAGTGAGAGAAGCAACTACCACTTCAATCTTGATGCCGCACCTTGTTGTCGTTTCGATCTCACTGCCATTGCTTCAATCTCGCCACCGCTGCTTCGATTCTAATCTTTTCATGTCAAACGAGATAAGGGACTGATATCGAAAGAGAGAAACAACGAATTAGGGGATTATATAAAGTAGTGTGTTTGGGTTATGGGGTTGGATTTGGGTTAAGTTATTACTAGTGGGTTTGGGTTAATATGCATATTAGTAGTGGGTTTGGATAATGTGTTTGGGTTTAGGTTTAAATTATTAGTGAGGTTGTGTATAAAAATCACTACAAATGCATGTTAATACAAATACATACATAAAAATTATAGATTGCATGTTTATACAAATACAACCATTCGGCCCTATGGTTGGCTTTCGCCTATGATAGATTGCATCATTTAGTGTACAGTGCCAACGTGGCCTCCAAGAATGCAACATTGGCATGAGGTCCCATTGTCCCTATCAAGGAGTGGCTTGACATGACATGTGATCTCTGCATCTAGGGAGCACATACACTTAAAAAGTGAATCCTCTGTCCCTGTAAGAGACGTGCTAGACATGGGTACCTGCATGACGTATTGGATGTGGGCATGCTAGCTTAAAATTCAACTGAAACTTTGCTGTGTTGAACATGATCTGTATTGACTTGGAAGGTGAATACAATGACGCGTACCGGCCATAGCTGGATCATGCGTCTCTTTAGGGAAAATGATAAAATCTCTGAAGTTGTATTATGAGTGTTACCGTGGTCCTGGCATGTTGTATGGCAGATTTCAGTTTCTGGGGTTTTGGTTATTACGTGGCTTTAGGACTGTTTTTATTGATTTGAATATAGTTTGTTGTTCTTTCTATTTTTGCTAAAGATTGTCCTAATTACTCCTAGTTTATTTCACCTAGTATGTTATATACACATACACTGTTATCTTTAATGTCTTGTTACAAGACCTTCCTGCCATCTTTGATGTTCATGGTTGAGAATCTCCAAGCATATACTAGGCAGCAATTACAAAGATGAAGTATTCCTATTTTGTTAGCATGCTATAGCAGGAGCACTTGCTGGTAGCTTCTTACTCATTGGACAATAGTCCTGATTACCGGAGGTCCGGAGTATATTGTTAGGTCCATCTGTCGCTTTAATTGAAGTTGGAATGCATTTGGCACAATAGATTGACCGGTTAAGATTGAACCATATGAAAAGGTTGTGTTTAAAAAATTGTGTTGCGATTATGTTTTATGGTATATTAGGCTCCTATATAAATAGTAGAAAGCAGCCAAAAATCAGAATGTTTAGGAAGATTTATTATGATGTGGCTTTATTTGTGAAAATCTGGAGATGCTAGGGTGGTTTACTGTCCATTCAACCATCAGCATAGTGCATTTTTACACAAACAAGAGGCTGTCAACTGCACTTTTTTACACTGAATACTACTCAGTGAACACACACACACACACAATGAGCGTGGGTGTTCACAGTTTCTTCCATTAACATCCAGTTTGATCGTGGTTTAGGGTTAGGTGTTAGGTCCAGTTTTATGGTATATTAGGCTTCTGGGTTCAGATATATAATGCGAAAATCTGCATCTGAACTTTGTACGAGTTTAATAGTGTTTTTCGTGATGCTTATTAATAGGGTTTTTAGCAATGAACTTGTCATTTCATTGGAAAGATTCATTTTTTATGTTAAGGTCTTAAGAAACTTATACTAATTAGTTGATAATCACAATCACATATTATAGGTCTTTTAACCTAGATATGAAGGAACTTCTCCAAACCAAAGGTTGGTATGTCCGACACTTTGCAAGACACACTTCTATTCGTATTGGACATTTCTACAACTGCGCATTTATTCATCTCAACGTTATGTCAATATAAAGTTGTAATGCCCCCTTTTAACAGAAGCAAATTGGTAATAAAACCATTTTTCTATGAGATGCTTTTACAAACAACCAAATACATACACTTAGTAACTTATATGCCTTAAATATGTGTTTGTGTAAAAACATGCACCATGTCCCCACATCTAGGATTGGGAGGACTGTCGTGTCCAACACCCCGTGTTTGTGTTGGGACACATGTGTCCATATCTACGAACTTCATCCACATCATAGCCCACTCTTTTATTTGGATTATGTGCAACGACGTAATCGGGATTTTTTGACATGGGTAAAAATAAAGATGATGTAAATAATAATTTTTTAAAAACAACAAAGCAAAAAAATTAAACGCTAAGAGGAATTTGATTATATTATTGATAATGGTAACAAAATAGTAGCATGCATATTCAAAATACGATATATAACATGCAAGAAGTGTCTATTTTTTTTGCTAAGTAACCAAGTAAGTGTGAATCTTTATTGATCTCAAAACAATACAAAAACTGAGCCAATAGGAAAGCCAAGAGGGTTGTAGAGAAGTGTCTATTTAAGTCATCCTCGATTTTCCTACGTTTACCAACGTGTGTCCTTTTCCTAAAAGTATATAGTAATATCTTGAACCAACGTGTGGGCTTCCTAAAAGTATATAGTAATATCTTGAACCAATGTGTGGCCTTCCTAAAAGTATATATTAATATTTTGAAAATTAGGATCACACCGCATGTCATGCTCATAAAGTTACAATTAATGCTTCAGCTATTAATTAATCTTCATTGTATTGAAATCTTCAAGATAGTATTTTTATGCAAGCATGCTAACATTATCAACATTAGAAAGAAATAACAGGGGGGCAACTACATTGTTATTTTTAGATGAGGAAGGACTATATGGGAATATCTATAGTAGCATTTAACCAGCAGATAAAAAAACATAGTTAGGTGGAGGGATTTTCAAATCCGAGGAGATTAAGACCCATGCAAACAAGGAACAATGATGTATAAAAGGAATTATGTTACCTTAATGTATGAAAGATGCTGCTTGAGATTGAAAAGAACTCATTAGTTTCATATGCAGAGAGCTTTTTTTGGAATTATTTCTACTTCATTGCCATGTTATCAGCAGCTCGTCAAGAGATGAACTATTGAAAAATACATAAATCCATAAGGTGTAAGGGGAAGGCTGATCTACACAAATTCATTAAGTGCCGGTGGTGAGACGTGACCCACAACAAATGAAGGAGGTGGAGGGAGATAAAGAAAGAAGAATTTTATTGAATGTTACACCTGGATCAGCAGCTTTTGGCAAAAGACAAAATGTGTCCGGCAGGCACCATGAGGTAGGAGGATCAAGCGGGGAAAAATTGTGTTCAGCAAAAAATAAGTTTTCTTCAAAATAAAATATATACCAAATATGTTCTGATTATTTAACTAGATTGCAGAATGGATATCGGTCGAACCTTTTTCCAATGCATCATGATCCAAACATTTTTAAATTGAAACCTTAAGTTGATAACTCCAAGTGATTCACTTTGACAATAGCTTTCAGCTATATATGTGTAGAAACCCCAGATGCTGGTACATGAGTGGCTCAACAACCAAACATTGGGTTACCTAGAGGTGCAGGCAGATTGTATGTACTCCCAACATAACCCCTAAAAAATTTTGTTTTCCCTTGCCCTGGGCAAGAACAACACATGTATGTATTTAAGTACAATTTGCTAAGTATGTCCCCTGGATATGGGCCTGGATTCAGGTGGCCTGCATAAAACTGTTCCATACTCGTACTATCATAAGTTGGATTTACACTGGGTCCCAGTTTCAGCTAGTTAACATCTATTTGCATCAGGTTGTATCTTTTTTAGAACTTTTTTTGGTTGACTTTCTATTTTTTTGGTTGACTTCCAAATTGGTATCCTACATGAGTTGGCAGTACTGGGTCAGTGTTGGGTTGGATATAGTTGGGAATGAGATTGGCTTGGGGGTACGCTGTTACAACTAGGACTCTATTTCACTGTACTCACTGATTCATTGACTAAGAACCGTAACATGTAGATTTATAGTTGAACAATTATTTCTTGTTTCTTGAGTGACAATTTCAATCTAAATTCAAATTTATCAAAAGAACAAGATTTTGCAATTTACCAATCAAAAGTCCGGCTTGCGTATATATCTGATTTATCTCATTTGTGCTTCCTGCTTGTTTAATCAGCTTCCAGCATTTGCCCTTTTTGTTTCATCTTGTTGTCTCACCACCTTATAATCTCTCTTGTGACTTGGGATATGGCAACAATGCTTCCTTAGTGATAGCTTTCTCTTATGGGAGTTTCATTCATTCCCTCAACTATTATATTTTGTGATGGCTTATACCTTTCTATTTTCAATGTAAATGTCCCTTGCAGTTCAATTTGACTTATTTATGTGTCCATTGTATGAAATTCCACATGGAAAATTTATAATATTTCTCTTCTAAACCGTTTCCCATTCTAAAAGAAACTTAAGGACACCAAGAATTTTGAGGATGTGAACACGGGATGTGGCAAGCCCTTGTCCCTTCCAAATAATTTGGAAAAAGGGATGTTGTTAGATGGTCGTAAAACTTCGTCAAATATCTCGTGGAATTTTGCTGCATACCCAACCCTGTTTTCATGAAATATGGGTTAAAAGATGAATTTGATTATGGTTAAATAGTTCTTAAGATCATGTGCAAATGGATAATTCTTCTCTAGTTCTTCAAATGTTAGCCTAGTTATTGAGATCACTAGACTTGTGAAGTTTTGCGCTCATATTGTTTCTCAATATATTCCCATCAAAAGTCGTGAATTGGAATTACTGGCTCATTTATCCAGTAACAGGTTTAAATTCTTGCAATATTATTATTCATTTCTTTACTTCTGCCTTTCATATTTTCTGGAGCCTGTTTCTTGGGATTGACATTCATAATTGAGGAATGGGGATTATTTCTGGCAAACACTATTCTGGTTTGGGTTTCAGATGAAGATTGCTGTCTGATCAGTCATTCTCAATTGTTGTATAGGAATATGGGGTTCGAGGTTTTCCATCTATTAAGGTTTTCTCACCTGGCAAGCCTCCAATAGATTATCAAGGGGCAAGGGATGTGAAGCCCATTGCAGAGTTTGCTCTCCAACAGGTTTGTTGAACACATCTTCAATTCTAATACTTTTCTGAGTTGTATCACAATCATGATGATAGTGTAGGTTGTGATCTTATTTGCTTGTTACATGTGTTTATTATTCCGCATTATCTTGAAGTCATGGGTTGATGTTCAATACCTGAGGATACATGTCAGTACTTTTTCTTTTTGGTTATGCCTGTTTTACTTTTCCCAAAAGTTCGGTCGAACTAAGACATGCAATTGTTGTGCAATAGATAAGAGTGTGTAGCTGTGATGCTACTATGTATATTTTTTTTGTTTTGCTTCTGTTTATCTTTGTGGTTTATCTAGTCGTGAATTCCTAAAATCATGGATTGAGTCAGAATGCAGGGCGTCCAGTTGAACAACATGATTATGGATATTTGTTTAGTCTGTTATATGTTTATTTTGGCAAGTTTACATATTTTTATGGAGTGTACCAAGTAACAAATGCTATGGAAATCTGATAGAAAATATACTGAAATCATACCATTATGGATCTTGATAGCATAATGGATCCAACGGAAAGATAAACCTAATATATTCTGTATTATGGAATCCGCTGTTTTTAATGATAGAGGTGTAATAATTATTGTATGAAGATCTTCGCTTCATGGCTGAAATGGGAAGGGACAGTCTAGTCTTAGACAACCTAATTTGTTGCAATTCCATTTGTGGGTGGAGGGAATCAAATCACTTCTGCATTCTGGTTCATGTTTTTCATCGACTATATAATCATCATTTATCTAGGAGAGTCAAATCACCTCCCCACTTTTCTGAACTTCTAAATTCATCCAGGAGACCGCTCCATGAATTTTGGAGGAGTGCAGTCATGCTTGATTTTATAAATAATTTGGACAGGTGCACACATGATTCTGTTTGTCCAATGGTAATTAAGAGGTTACTCAGACAATTTCATTTATGTAGACTTCCTTTTTATTTTAATAAAATGCTTTTATTTCATTTCCTTGCTTTTTTCTTTTTGGGTATGGTTTTTGGAGACATGATTAGAGTGTCACAATGCAACACGAATACGGGGTGTCGGACATTAGCATCTTTCCGAACTCTAGAAATGAGGACCCCATTATGAAATGTATATATTTTAAAAGGGGTTTTCAACTATCCGTCCCTTAAAAAAGGCATATTTTGATATTTATCCCTTAAATATGATAATTTTCTCCAAAGTCCCTCAAATATTAAACTTTAACCTTAATAGTCACTCTCTCTAATTTTCAGGGAAGAGTGAAAATTCTGTTAGATTTTGGTTATGGGTGTCTGGGCGGCTCACGGGGAGGAGGGGGAGGGGCCGCCGTCGCCTCCCTGCCATTTTTAGGGCAGAGGCGGCACCGCCGCCTCCCCCTCCTAAACAATGGAGGAGGGGGAGGCGGCACCGCCTCATCTCCACATGTAAAAAACGACGAGGAGGGGGGGTTGCCACCTCCTCTGACCTCGTCGGTTTTTGCGGGTGGATGAGGTGTCGTCTCATTTGAGGAGGAGGGGAAGGTGACGGTGCTCCTCCGCCCCAAAAAATGACGGGGAGGAGACGGCCCCGCCTCGACCACCCAAAACCGATGAGGGGGTGATTTGGGGGTTAGTTAATTGCTAATTAATGTTTAATTCTTAATTAATTAACTATATTTAGTATTTAAGCGTTAATTAATTTAAGTTCGGTTAACTCTTTAACAGAATATAGGATGGATGGACTATTAAGGTTAAAGTTTGATATTTGAGGGACTTGAGAGCAAATACGCATATTTAAGGGATAAATATCAAAATACGCATTTTTAATGGACTAATATGCGAAAAACCCATTTTTAAACATATGTATGCTTGACTTGTACACATATGCACACACACAAGTAATTTCCAGAAAAATGAATTTTTCCATTTGGGTTGACACAATTTAAATTTGATTAAGATGGATCTTCAAGTTTGATTCAATCAAGTGTACTCTAGTCTAACTTACACTCTTTCTCTCCTGCCCATTAATATGCTTTATATTTCTGTGTGCATGCTCTCAAGCGCATGTATGTTGTGTGCTTGTGTTTTTAACTTTTTTGGTTTTTTTTTTGGTTTTTTGGTTTTTGGGTTTTGGTTTTTTTTTTTTTTTTTTTTTTGGGGGGGGGGGGGGGGGGGTTTGTTCATTTGAGGAAAAACTTCATTTAGTAGAGTGGTTGATACAAGCAATGGCTTTTGTTAAAATAGGGTCTAAAATAGTTCATGAGGTATATTTTAAAGGTGAATAATAATGAACATGTTAGCATGCGTCTGGCATGGACGGGTGCATCTCTTGTCTGGGTGTGTTGGGCATGGTAATTTTGGGTGGAAAAAGTGTCCTACACAGAATATGTATTCTGTTGGCTTGGGGGTCCGGCTACTCACAGTACTTGGACCAGTGGCTTGCAAGAGGATGTCCCCAATCCTTCGCCCACTGCGCTAGGTCTTTATGGCTAAGTTTTGTATATGTTTTGATCGTATAATACAAATCCTTCTCGTTAGTTTTAGAGAAGTCTATTCTATGCATATGTACCTCTTGTAGTTGATTCCGTCAGAGTACATTGTATCATAATCATTATAAGTTCCGCAGGGCAGAAGTTATGATTTAAACTATGCTTTAAACATTCTTTTTTCTCTTAGTAATTGTAGTTCTATTATTTATTTTAAGTAATGGTAAGTGAAATTGCACATGGCTAACATAGAAAGTGAAGTAAAATGATGTGATTGTGTTTTCTTTATGTTTTATTTTCAATTACCATTCCCTGGCTATGCAGATTTAGCATTTCTAGTTTTTCATGTAGCTCTTCCTACATAGATGCCACCAATTTTGAAATTATGTTCTTTTTACAACCAGATTAAAGCTCTTCTGAAGGAGCGATTAAATGGAAAGGCAACTGGCGGTTCAAGTGAGAAACCTGAAACAAGTGCTTCAATTGAACTGACATCTAGCAACTTTGATGAAGTAGTCCTAAAAAGTAAGGAACTCTGGATTGTGGAGTATTTCGCACCATGGTAAGTGGTTCCTTGGGCATTTGCTTTCCATTTTTGATTCAACGGACATTTTAGAGGCTTTTGATCTTTTGTTGAGCTTTTCTTTTAACATGCTAAACAGGCAAGCTGATTTTTAGCTCTTATGGCAACATATTATATTTGACAACAGCTACTGTGTATCTGATTGCTGGAGATTTCTTATGTATGCCATATGTATGGGGCGACTGCTATAACTATAACGCATTTTTTGCGGCAGTCAAAGGTGTTACACGAGCTTAAATAAGGAGAAAATTATGTGGATGAATGAATTTTAGATTACTCTATTCGGCAATGAAGTGATTGGTCATTGCCGTCATAATTCATGAATAAACGTATACAGCCACTGGAAGGATCTAGGAAGACTTACACTTATCACTGACTTAATCAAAGACTGCAGGTGGAATTTAGAGCTATCCTAAAGCTAGGATCTGCATTGGTTGACTAGTAGACTTGCACCTTGTAGTTGAATGCCTTCCTATCGGAACTCTTATCACCCTTCCTCTTGCTCTAGTCTGTCTATTTGTCTAGGATAATTTGGAGGGTTGCTATTCGGTTCCACGTGCTTAAACTTTGTAACCAATAACTCAAGCATTTATACCCGCCATCAGCTTCTGTCATTTAGTCCGATCCCCTCTTTTCCTGCGATCTGAACGGTATGTTGAAATTGCAAAGTTATTAAGATCATTTGAAATTTATCGGATGCCACTTGTAGCTTGTAATTAGATGGAAAAGCATAAGCCACATGCGGTTGATTAGGTCTATGTCCCAGAAATAAAGTGAAGAATTTCCTTCATTTTATTTGTGAAACCAGCTTCCAAAAAATTCCATGTTTGTTCACAAAGTGAAGTTTGAGCAGGTTTAGAATCCATGTCGCGGGGGGGGGGGGGGGGGGGGGGGGATGTCTAAGGTTAAGTCTAATGGTGTTGCCTTAGCTGGTGAGTAAACTATAATATAGAGAGGGGTTCTGTTAATTGCCCATGCTGCCGCTCTGCCTTTAATGTCTAAGTCTAATAGAAGTACATGATTCAACTTCCGAGTCAATCCTGTAAAAGCAGAAGTTAAATTACCCTAATTTATGGGTGTTTTTTTCTTGTTCTGTTCTTTTCTCCTACTTTATGCTTTATTCATCTAAATACCTATTTTCTTTTGGTCATATTTGCTAATTTTTGACAGCTTTGTGCACCAAACCTCAAACTTATGAATCTAAAGACTTGAGAGCATGTGAATCCATCTGTGAAATTGCGGCATCCAACTTTTATCTGGTATTCACTTGTATGAGAAGAATGCAACTTTTCAATGGAACCACAATGATGTGACATGTTGATAGGATTTTACTAGGTTTTTGTAATAGACATTAGGGTTTTGGTAGAAAGGTGGGATTTTTAGAGGAAAGATGGGATTTTAGGGCTTTGCAGATGTATCTTCAGATTCTCATGCGCATCATATGCAGAAATTTCTGCTATAAAATGATGACCCACTTTTGATGACACCCAAGGTTTCAGACAATGTATATTTATAACTGTAATGATCACACATGAGATGGTTCATGATGGAGTTATCTCAAGACTCGTCGTGAGAACCTTTCTCGTTTGAGACATGCACTATATAAATTATGAGAATACAGGTTCTACTATGTCATGATGTAATGTAAATCTCTCATGTCCACCACACGATCTGCTTTTAACCTTTTGAATGAACGATTGGCATCATCTACATTTATCTTCAATGTCCTTAAACATGGAAACACCAAATATCATGGGATCTTAGTTCTATTGGAGTCATTGGACCTTACATTGGAGTGGATCATCCACACAGATGTGTCCCGGTGAGGTCGCAAGCCTACTCCTTCAGTAATTTATTTAGCTTAAGTGTATTTTACTTCACCAGTATCTAGGATAGCAATACTTAAAAAGAAATACCTTTGGAAGTCCTCTAGAGAATTGTCAATGAAATACCATTCATTGACAATTCAAAGAGAATTGGATGGTGCTATAACCAATATTTGGAATTCAATTTGCTGCTGACACTGCCCCGTGGATTAAGATAACTGTCTCTTTTGTAGCCTAGAAGCTATGAGTGTCATCCATGGGTGTTCATAATAATTGGGATTTGAGTCATCCTTCTGCTCTATCATTCTTGCTCCTTGTCTTCTCCCCCTCATTATGGTTAATGCATGAAGAAGAGATTGCCAATATGATGGAAAACCTCATGAATCCTTAGAAGATTGTTTATTTAATTTTGCAATTTTTGCTCAGTTATTATGATCATGAATACACAAATCTCATGATGGATTCTCTGAGATGATGTAACATGATGCCAAAAGCGAACTATGGAGGTAACTATCACCGTTGACTTATACTACAAGTGTTGTCCGACGAGATCTATCAACATCCGTTCTTTAGTGCTTGCAGCTTAAACACCGCTTCTTTCCCATGTGATGTGACATTGGCTTGGTCAACTTGTAAATTTAAAATGCACCAAGTTTAGCAGCAAGTGATGAATGCACATTATAAGGCTGCATCTATGCGTATCTATATCTCATGATCCACACTGGTTCTTTGTTGTCTTATTCAGTATTACTACAAAAGATGAACCAATTGATTTTTGTCAAAAGGGGACTTAATGTTAATATATTTCAGCTTAAGACGTGTCCTTTAGTATTTGAAAGTGTTGGCTTCAACAGTAGCATTGTATGTTCTAATCTTGGAAGGTTTTATACATCTTTTCAGGCATTATCCTGAATTATTCTTTAATATAACTGTTGTAAAAGATGTATGGCTAAACTTGCAACTTAACATGCTTGTTCTTGTTATAGGTGTGGACATTGCAAAAAGCTGGCACCAGAGTGGAAGAAAGCTGCAAATAACTTAAAGGGGAAGGTGAACCTGGGTCATGTAAATTGCGATGCTGAAAAAGTAAGTGGTAGTTCTGATTAGAATTTAGAAGTGTGCTTTAAGCCCTTAAACATTTAGATTTTAATCTGTTGAAATTTGAATGAGACTTTAGAAACTCTCTAAGGGCACGTTTAGTTGTAAAATTATGACCGTGTCACCCATTGCATTATATGTACTGTCACAATCCTAAATATGCAGATTCTATTATTGCAAACAATGAAATTTGTACGCGGTGAGAACTGTGATTTAGCTATGGAAGGCAAATATCTAGACATTAGACATTCACGATGATTGGATCCAGGCTGCAATCTCTCCTGGATGAGCATGCAAATGCTAGACAAGAATAGTTAAGCTATGTTGGATGACCCGACCTAATATCCTCTTGATGATCAAGTCATCATTCTTTGCAGAAACAATTGCAGTCATCTGGAGTATAAAGTATGGTTTTGGTTGCGTATCTCCATTGTAAAATTACATGTCTATATATATGTTTTTACAAGAGATACATGTTTTTTGTATCCAAACCCGATGCGTATTCTATTGCTATATGAATTCTACTTTGGGTAGAATTTCATTCCAATCAGTTCCACCCTCGATTGGGCATCCGGCCACCTCAGCCTGACAGAGCCGAAGACACACCCTGAATGGTCTGTATTCCCCCTATTCATTATTTGATTCCTCTACAACCCATGCACTTAGTCAAGCGCCCAATTTATGCAATTTTCATGTTATAACAGGTACTTATTCCTGTAAGATTTTCATGTGCAAATATAAAATATATTGAGTAAATATCTGAACTTATTGAACTGTTGCCCATATTGTCTGCTTAATAGTTATATATATATATATATATATATATATATATTTGAAGAGTAATAAATTGCATTGAACCACTGACCCTTCAAATTACACTGTACAAAAAACTATTCCAATAACTTAGTTAGAAAAAACTACTCCAATAACTTAGAACCTAGATAGAAAAATAATAATGTAATGTGATTCAGAATTGTTCAACTCATCCAAATGAGTAGTTTCTGGTTCCCGACTGCATTCTTCTCTCAGTTTTTTTAGCACAGTGAGTTATACATTAAAATTTTGTTCAGGCATTTTCCCTGTCCATAACAAGCATGTTATGTAAAGTTGCATTTCATTTGTTACTGTCTTATTGTTAATTCAATAAATTTGAGTAACCATACAATGTAGTTGATATTAGAGTTTCATATTCATGTGACTGTAACTAACATGCATGATTCTCAGTCCTTGATGAGCAGGTTTAATGTGCAAGGATTTCCTAGTATTTTGGTATTTGGTGCTGATAAGAGCAACCCATTCCCATACGAGGGGGCAAGGACTGCTTCAGCAATTGAGTCATTCGCATTAGAACAGCTGGAAAGCAATGTCTCTCCACCCGAAGTATACGAGTTGACAGGCCCTGTAAGTAATCTTGTCAGGATTTTTAATGTACCGAGTCACAGCCATATGTGGTGATCTTTGTGTAACGTCTTCTTTTGTCTGTTATAGGATGTGATGGAAGAGAAATGTGCTCCAGCTGCAATATGCTTTGTAGCTTTTCTCCCTGACATCTTGGATTCTAAGGCAGAGGGAAGAAATAAATATCTTGAACTTCTGTTGTTGATGGCAGAAAAGTTTAAAAGAAGCCCCTACAGGCAAGAACTTGACCTCATAGTTTGTTCTATAATGCCTTAATTTGGTTTTCATTTTTACTCAAACGCTTGTTAAATGGCTCTCCATATGTATCAAGAAGTAGCAATTACTAATTACAGTTATGCCCATGAGGTCCAGTTCAGATGGTTCGTGTTCAAGCATGGGCTAGGAGTCTCATCGGTCGGAATGTTTTGGGGTTTTCCATTTTAAGCACATCAAACCAAACATATAATTTCACAAACGGTACCAAACTGATTTGCTTCTGTTAATTTCAACGGGGATTCAGGCAAGAGGAAAATATATTGATCTGAAAAATTTGAAGGAAAACATCTGAATTTCCATTAAAAACAAAATCTCATGTGAATTAAGGTTTACACCCAATAATAATAATAATCATGTAAACAGATTATGCCAATGCCATACAAAAGAATCAAAACGATTAAATAGTCTAAAACTCCACACAATTTAATATGAATAACATGGATATTTTCAGCTATAATATAACTTTTTGACTACCACGAATAAGTAAATCATAAGACAAGCAAAAAATTGAAATTCCTCATGGTGTTTACAGCTTTGACCCACCATTGCGCTCCTTTGCCATCCCAACCGCCTTCTCGTTTCCATTCCTCTTTTTATAATCACGAATGGCAATGTACCTTTGACATTGTTGGATCTCTTCCCTTGGGCAATCAAGGAGCTAGTGATTAGACTTCGTTTATTAAGATACGAGAGGAATATACGGTTCTTATTGTAGAGATGGAGCAAACCAATTCATGTTGAGTGATTTTGGGTTTCTTTACCCAATTATAAAAAATGGATCAGGTGGGGGTATTTGCAAAACCCACTCCAATTTCTACGTACTTTCTTTTTATTTGGTTGGTTATATTTTAGTGATGCCCAACACGAACAGAACAGAGGTATGAAGATTTCCTATTATTTGGAGCTGAAACGAACTGAATTTATGTCATAACCAAACCTAACTGAGCAAATCAACTTTCTTTGGTGGTCTCTACAGAGTTACACTTGCCCTTATATGGGTCTTTAGAAAATGGTTTTGATCAAAGCTATAAAAAAGATATCTAGACTGAGTGGCTGTAATATTTATATTCTATCTATACCAAAGGGCTAAAATGGTTCATGCATTTATGTGCTGTCAGTTCAGGCCCATATTTCACACACAGATATATATAGTGCAAAATGGGTATCAGCTGCCCAAGGAGGAAAATTTCTCGGTAGCATGAAACCCATCCTTTCCAATTTTTTCCTTCAATCTGAACCGCTCATTTTATTCTTGATGTTGTTAAACTCTAAACCATCAAATTTTAAGTGAATTCAAGAAGTTTTGTTCTTTCGTCCATCCATTGCAAGTCCAACAGTTTTAAAACAATAGACCTTTTTACAACAAGTGAATCTAGAGTTAACTATCCATAGGGTTCACCCATATTTGGTGTTTTGAGGTTTTAAATGTGTACAACTTAGAAAAAATTTCAAAATTGGGGATATTGGGGGCTGTAAGCTAGCCTAGGACATTTCTTCTACATACACACATACATACATACATATGAGCAATGTGAGCGTCAGCTGACCAAGGAGATATATACATACATACATTCAAGGAGGTATGTATACATGTATATACATACATATGAGCAAAATGTGCAAAATAGGCATCAGTTGGCCAAGGAGGAAATGTCATCCTTGGCTAGCATTATCCCCCACCCATCCCATTTTTTGTGATCCGATCTATTCATTTTGATCTTTATGCTTTAAAACCCAAAACCACCATTTTTATGTGAACCCAATGAGCTTTTGCTCGTTCATCCACTCGTTGCAAATTTAAGAGTTTCGCAATAACGGAATTTTTCACAATGGTTAGATGAACGAGTAAAATCACTTGGGTTAACTTAAAAATTGATGGGTTGGTGTTTTAAAACATGATCACAATGAACGGATTTGATCCCCCCAAAAAATCTGGTGTGTGTGCGCGTGCGCGAGCACAGCTTGGCTCTTACTATGACGATTTGGACGTGTAACTTGCAATTTAAATACAAGTGTTGGATAGCCAAATTGAAGATCCAGTGTTTAAGGCACATCATTATAATGCTTGAAACTCAAAGAGGTTTTAAGTTTTCTGCCTTCACATCAAGCAGCCATATATAGTAGATGATCATATACATCATGTTTTTACCTTTAACACTCTAAAGTGTTTGAACAATCTAAAGTGTTTGAAAATTAACAAAAATTGGCATGTCTTCTGACTATTTAGACTTGATAGAGACCATGGCCAATTGCTTGGACGAAGAATTGTATCCTAAATTGTAGATTTAAGCAATATGCATCATTTAGGCAGAAATGGATAGTGAAATAGAACAAATTTTAACACTATTGGATGTTTGAAACCTAAAAAACTGATGATATGGTTCCAAGTGTTTTAGACAGCGCTTATGAATTTGAACAAACCAATTCTCAAATGTGACATAATATTTTGGCTCTCCATTTTGTGGTATTTGATGCATAGGCTAGACAACCCAAGTTCATTTAAGCAGAAAAGAACCTATATACTAGATAATCCAATCTGTCGCTGCGTTGGCATGTCATATGTTCACAAATTTAAAGGGTTTTAGTAATAAAACGATTTTGATACGTGTGGTCCATGGGCAAAGAGTAGGCAAATCACAAGATCTTTGGTGTATCTATGTTTTTGTACATGGGGTATCCATGTCTTTGTGCATGGGTAACAACGAAAAGGGTTCCTACTTCAAACTATCAGATCGAATGGTGGAGACTGAGATTTTATGACCCCCATGGGATCTAGTTCTCAGAACAGGGTTTGTAAGAAGTAATGTGCCCTTCCGAGGATTATTCACACCGTTCGTCTTCACGTACAAATTAGTCTTAAAATGGAACATCAGGGAATTTTAGAGACTTTTCTCCATGGTGAAAATTACATGTAATATGCAACCAACTTGTGAATGTATAAGAAGTTTGGACACTATTTGATCTACTTTAAAGCAAATTTTGGATGGGATTGAAGACATGTAGGATGAGATGACCAGGGCAATACCATGTGGATGGCCCATTATGGAGATCCCATAGACCTTCTTTCCAGAACAATACCCGCATGAAGGTTTTCATATATTATGAGTGGATCTATTCTTAAGCAGATACATTGGGTGGATTGGACTACACTTCCCATCAAATGACAAGAGTAGAACTATAATTAGATCCCAGTTTTCTAACACAGCACAACCAAACCAGATTCAGGTTCAGTATGAGTCATACGACATGATAAATATGTTGTAACTTGGAATCTAGTTTGCTACCTTATCAGACCACAATGGACAAATATTGTGTGCGTGCGTGTGCGTGTTAATATTCAGTATGAGCTGTATGACAAGATAAATATGTTGTAACTTGGAATCTAGTTTGCTGCCTTACAGACCACAATGGACAAATATTGGAAGATATCAAAATACTTGTTAATTGCAGCTCATCAGCCGGCAAGGAACATCTGTATGCATCCTATTGCTTTTTGGTCATAAAAAGACGTCATTGCTGTTGGTGAAAAATATAATTTGGGAGTTTTGTTTTAGTAGGTTGTCTTTGGGAACTGGTATTGCATTCAGTGTTAGTTGCTGCATAATGCGACATTAATTTTAGAGTCATAATTGTTTTAGGAATTACAACTCCTACAAGGATAATAAATTTGTACTCATTCGAATGAACTCCTATTAGTTCATTGAGCACATGATCTGAAAGTTCACTAAAAGTTTTGGACTCCGTTCATCTATTATTATAATTTGCATACCAAACTAGATTCCACTGGAACATGATTGCCACCACCACCTCCTCCTCAACCTCTTTATTTTTTATTTCTTATTTTTCCTGTGGCATCTGTTGAATGCTGCTTGTACACGAGGATATAGGTGGCATATGGTTTTACTAATCATCCTATTTCAGCGGGAGGTCAAAGGCTAACAGAGTTTGGTGTGTTGTTGCAGCTATGTATGGGCTGCTGCTGGCAAGCAAGCTGAGCTGGAGAAGCAGGTAGGCGTCGGTGGTTATGGGTATCCTGCTTTGGTTGCCCTAAATGTAAAGAAGGGAGTATATGCACCGCTTCGTAGTGCATTTGAGCTTGACCAACTAATGTCTCTCTCTCTCTCTCTCTCTCTCTCTCTCTCTCTCTCTTCAAAATTAAAACATTTAAGTTACAATATGTTCTTGTGTTTACAGCGAGTTTGTAAAGGAAGCGGGCCGTGGCGGCAAGGGAAACCTGCCTTTGGGGAGTCCCCCAACAATTGTATCAACGGAACCTTGGGATGGTAAAGATGGTGAGATCATTGAAGAGGATGAGTTCTCCCTAGAGGACCTTATGGGAGAAGCAGCTACCACAAGCAAGGATGAATTGTAATCCGAGTTTGAGAACATAATATAATGGCACGGCACTTCGTCCAGTTGATCCATTTTTAGGCTCGCCTTGAAGTTAAGCGGTATCAGGACATCAGTGATTCATGTATTGTGTGCCGCATGAGGAAAATTTGAAATTTTTTGGCCTTGTTCATCAGTAATTAATACGTCTCCCGTTGAGCTTGGAGTTGGTAAGAGAAATCCAATAGCATTAACCGTTGTGCGCGCTATTAGATGATTACATGGTTTACATTTCATGTTGTTGCAGTGATGGCATCCTCATGTGATTCCCATTATAAATCGCTCTTCTTTTATGCCATTTTAGTGATATTTTCTTTCTTGTTGGAGCTTTGTGTTCGGTTGGGCCCAGGGGAATCTATGTTTGTGGTTGCAATAGCGCAGTGTCTTTTTTCTTTTTTCCTTTTTGTCTCCATGTTCTTGTTGGAATGTGGTGACTTCTGAGTTGATTGTTGCGTTGGGTTTGTGCATGAAAATTGCTGAAAAAAATCGTGGGTTGATTGATCAACCGTGATCTAAGATCAACTATCATGAACTTTCAAAAATCGTTATTGAAGATTTAAAAAAAAAGTACTTTTAAACAGCGTTGAAACCGGGAGAAAGCACGAAAGCACGTGGAAGGACAATAAGATGGGAGAAAACATATGGGGGAGGAGGATAATCTGAAGAGAAGTACAAAGAAAATTAAGGCGTAGCAGCATGTGGCTGTGGACCTCGTCGTTTTGAACACCGAGGAGATGGATATCGCCAAGGGGGGGCCTCTCTCCGGCGAACCAAGAAGTGGTTCTGACGCCTGTTGCTCCCAAGTTGTCATTCAAGGATGTTTTTGTAGGGTAAACTTTGCCTGCATCCGTGCTGAATCCGTGCTGGAGATGGTTGCGGGGGACACTTTTGACCTAGAAGCTAAAAAAAGTACTTTTAAATAGCGTTGAAAGAACATGGGAAGACGAGAGAAAGCACTTTTTAAAAGTACTTTTTTAAAACTCTTCAAATAGAGATGGTTGTGAGCAATGAAAGAACATGGGAAGACGAGAGAAAGCACATGTGGAAGGAGGATAATAAGATGGGAGAAAACATATGGGGGAGGAGGATAATTTGAAGAGAAGTACAAAGAAAATTAAGGCGTATGAGCATGGGGCTGTGGACCTCGCTGTTTCGATCACAGTGGATGAGATGGATGTGTGTTGGGGGGGGGGGGGGGGGGGGCTCTCCGGCGAACCAAGAAGTGGTTCTCACGCCCGTTGCTCCCAAGTTGTCATTCAAGGATATTTTTGTAGGGTAAACTTCGCCTGCATCCGTGTTGAATCCGTGCTGGAGATGGTTGCGGGGGACACTTTTGACCTGGAAGATGATATCAAGAGCTTTTGGCGAATGGGAGAGTGTTTCTCTGTCGGATGCCTTTAAAGAAAAACTCTGACGCTAATGCAGCAAGGCCGTTATCGTCAAACTCCTTGGTCAAAATATCACGATGCTGGTCTTGGAATCCAAACTGATTCATCTATATAAACCAAATGGCGAGTTAGAATTCATCAAATTGGGAGAAGGGTTTGAAATGGTGAAGGTTACATGTGACGATGATCTGCGCTTCGCCATGGAGGAAGGCCATTGGCTTGTGTTTGGCCATTACCTCACGATCTGGAGGTGGATCCCTGATTTTTGTCCTATAATGGCAACAATTGACTCGACGACGGTCTGGGGTCTGGGTGCGCTTCCCGTTCCTCCCGGTGAAGTAATTTGGTAGGGGGGTTTGGAAAATTGGGGAAATTCAAACATTCACTACTTGCAATTGCGGAACCAAGGATTTCCAATGATACAACACGTGCGGTGGTACGGAAACTCAGTTTTCCTAAATCATTGATTATTGATCCTTTGGGTTACTCGGGTGGATTGTGGTGTGTTGGGATGATAAGGGATTGGATCTGGATATTTGGCATTCATCCCCTCATTGGATTCATGCTGTAATGAAACAAAGTGGGTGCCTGTCATTTATGTTGTCTATTGTATATGCCCCACCGTGTAGACCAACAAGATGGCAGTTATGGGATCAGTTTGAAGAGTTTTCGTTAGGAGTTTATATGCCATGGATGGTTATGTGAGATTTTAATGACATTTTCACGTCGTCGGAGAAGTGTGGTGGACCAACTCCCTCATCACTAAGTGTTTACAATTTCAACGTTTGTTGTCATCATGTCGTCTTCTGGTCTTCTGGACCTTAATTTTAGTGGAAATCCTTGTACTTGGTGTAATAAGAAGCATGGGTATGCCAGAGTTTATGAGCAACTAGACAAAGTGGTTGCTACTTCTTCATGGTGTTCTTTATTCCCTCATGCTTTGGTGCGACACCTGCCAAAGATATTCTCAGATCATTGTCCTTTGTTACTGCAATCTGAATCGGTGATCCAGGTGAACCCCATGAATAAACCTGTTACGCCTATTTGGCCGAGACCCGTAAAGCACGAGCCCAGGAGCCCGACTACTGGTCAAAAGCCCATCTGCGTCCTCAAAGCCCATTCGACAAAGGCCCTACAAGGGACCTTCTCGAACGTCGATCCGACCCGGCCCCAATAACCCGTTGGTCGCTCGCCCACTCCTGCGAAAACCACTCCCCCGGACGCGCGACCACTAAATAGCGATAATGGGGAGGTGCTGGCAGGGCGATCAACGGGCCGAGGCTACCCCTCGCCCCTCTCCGACCACTCGATCGACCGGACAGTGAGGCTTCCCCTCACCGTCAGCCTGCCGTGGCCGAGCACGTCCTAACGAGGCCTGAGGCGTCCTAATCGGGCCCGAGACTCTCCCTCGCCACCCGCCGGCCGTGCGTCTACCCGGGCGACTGAGGCTTGCCCTCGTCCCCCTCCCAGCCGAGGCCGAGCACGCCTGTCCGAGGCCGAGCGTCTCAACCAGGGCCGAGGCTACCCCTCGCCCCTTCCGCACCGATTCGGAGCCCCCGAGGGACCCAAAGCGGGCCCCTTGACCACGTTGACCGGGTTCTCCGCGGTCAACGCTTTGTAGTGAGAAAACACTCTGAACATCTGGCGCCGTCTGTGGGAACCGAAGACTGTCCACGAAGAAGCAAACCACACCTACAATGGCACGAGCCAGCAATGGAAGGAAGCGCATGACCCCCATCCCGGAGGAGGGGAATGGCGCATCTAATGGCAACCCCGAGGACACGCACGTCGACGGCCACCCCGCCCACTCAACCGAAGAGACCGGCGGCTCAGAACTAGCCACACAGGGACAGCTCCGTGCCCTGGCTCAGGAGACCAACGCGAGCCTCCAGACGTTGGTCGCGACGGTGCAGCAGCTTGTCGGGCCCCGCGCCGTCCGACGGAGGCGCGTTGAACGATAGCCACCGATGGGCGGGGGGTCCCCCCGCACTTGCGGTCCGCGGTGGTCGACGACCACGGGACCCGGAAACCGAACACAGAGCGTCGGTGTCACGCGGGTCCGGCTCCCGTCAGGCGAGATCACGTGCCTCCTCGCCCTATCGTGAAAGGAGCCGGAGAGAGACCGAAGGGACGAACGGCGAATCGATGACGGCATCGTCTCGTCGATCACGGTCGTCCCACCGCAGGAGAAAGCGAACGACACCACTCAAGAGACCGATCACGGCGGAGCAGGAGCTCCCGCAGGAGGAGTCGGGAGCGTCGGGTCAGCCCGACCCCCAGCGTGGCGAAGGCTGCGGAGCCAGCCCCACCGGCGCCGGTGCTACCTCCACCCCCGCTCGAGCCGGAGACAGGCGAATACCGCATCCCCGGAGGCATCCACGGGGACCGGTGTCCCTTATCGCGAAGAATAACCGACGCCCGGGTCCCCTCTCGATTCAGGATCCCGGTGCTGGGAAAGTACGACGGAATAGGAGACCCGGCGCACCACGTGATGGATTACGTAGGGGGACATGGCCTTCCAGGGAGCTGACGATGACCTACTCTGCCGGGGCTTCTATTCAACTCTCAGGGGAGCGGCGAGGATCTGGTACCACAGCCTGCCCGGCCGCTCCATCGACAGTTTCGAGCAACTCGCCCAGTTGTTCTGCAAACAGTTCATGGCAGGGAGGCTGATCAAGCCTGGTGCTGAACATCTGTTCAACATAGTGCAAGGCCCGGCCGAGCCACTCCGACAGTTCATGCGCCGCTTCAATACGGAAAGGCTGAACGTGAACAACCCACCCGACCTGGTGGTCCAGACGGCTCTTAAGAAAGGGGCTTCACCACAGGGGCCTCAAGAAGTCCCTACACACCGACCCCCCAAAGGACCTCCCCGGGATCATGGCAAGGGCCGAGCGCTTCATGCTGACTGAGGAGGCCTTGACCGAGGATGCAGGAAAAAACCGCTCGAGGGACCAAGCATGGCGACGGCGGACGAGCTAGCCCCGAAGGGTACCGGACCGAGAAGAGGCAGGAGGAACAGGCAGCGGGGAGAAAGCACGAGAGATACCACCCCAGACGCCATTCTCGCCCAAGTACAGAAGGAAGAGCGAGCTGATCGCCCTCCACCGAAGGCTAAAAGAGGCGGGAAGAACCGGGGAGAAGTACTGTAAGTACCATAAGGACGATGGCCATGACACAGAAGATTGCTGGCATCTGAAGAAAGACATTGAGAAGCTGATGAGCCGAGGGCACGCCAGGAATCAGGCCGACGAACCGGCCTACGGAGAAGGGGACCTCCACGCAGCCGGACAAGGGGAAGAAGATCAACGCCATCCAAGGCCCCCTCCGCATCATAGAGTGAGCAGGCAACGACTCTTCCCCCGGCGGCAGCCTAGTATGAGGGAGTTATCCAGTTTTACAGCCCTCTGTTTAGCTTCATTTCCTTTTTTCCGTTTCCTCCAAATGTACCGGTCCGACAGGACTCATGAGAGTACAAACGCAATCTTTTTATTGTCTTTACTTAAAATCCCGATGGAGTTGACGTGTCGCCAATAACGCAAAAGGCCGGGGACCGCCGCCTCACTGGAGGAGGAAGAGGAGCTTTGCCCTCGCCGACCGTCTCCGGCACTCATAAGTCTGGGGGCAATTCCCCCAGCAGACGCGGACGCTGACCGGTCCTAAGCCGAGGAGCTTTGCCCTCGCCAGACCGACTCCAGTGCTCATAAGTCTGGGGGCAATTCCCCCAGCAGGCACGGGCGCTGACCGGTCCTAAGCCGAGGAGCTTTGCCCTCGCCGACCGACTCCAGTGCTCATAAGTCTGGGGGTAATTCCCCAGCAGGCACGGGCGCGGACCGGTCCTAAGCCGAGGAGCTTTGCCCTCGCTGCCGACCGACTCCAGAGCTCATAAGTCTGGGGGCAATTCCCCCAGCAGACACCGACGCCGACCGGTCCTAAGCCAAGGAGCTTTCCCCTCGCCGACCGACACCAGCGCTCATGAGTCCAGGGGGCAATTCCCCTAGCAGGCACGGACGCCGACCGGTCCTAAGCCGAGGAGCTTTCCCCTCGCCGACCGACCCCTGCGCCCATAAGTCTGGGGAGAATCCCCAACGCCAGTTTTCGTCCATTCCTAAGCCGAGAACAAGGCGACAACGCAAAGTACACAAGAAGTCCAAGTAAGTCGATTTCGATTATAATAGCTAACCAGAGTACAAAAATGCGTCTTATTTACAGGGGATCAAGGCAAAGGGAACACCCTACAAACAGTCTACTCACGACAAAGGACAGAGTTCAGATCGACACCGACAAAGCAAAATTGGTTGACAAAAGACCAGAGTAGGTGACCCAAGCTAACGGCCATGCAACCAGCAATTGTTGGCCGCGGGGGCTGAAGGAGATGGCGGGGGTCGGGGATCCATTTCAAGTAGACTGGCCCAAAGCGAAGCGGATGCTTAAAAATTTGAGGATAAGGCTGGGAGGGACTGCTTAAGGAGCCCGAGCTCGGAGGACACATCCTCGGGCACTTCGCCCTGCTCGGAGCGAGGGGACCCGACTGGCGGAGGGGCTTGCCGGACACGTTCCGCACATTCCCGGAAGGAAGACTGGACGACTTCGACGATCCGGGGGGCGATGATGTCTATATACTTACCGAAGGCCTCCCTGAGAACCTCGAAGATCTCCTTCCCCAGGGTCTCGACGACGCCCTTCTCCACCTCCTCCGCCAGCCGCATTACCTGACGCCGGTCCGACAGTTCCCTCTGAAGCTCCTCCCTCTCCAGACGGAACGACTCCGCCGCTTCCTCAGCCGACTGATGAGCATCCCCCAGCTTCCCCTCGAGGTCACCCACTTGTCCCTCCAACGCAGCCACACGGAGGGCGAGGCGCTGAGACTCCATCTGGGCCTCCACCATGGCCACCTCGGCCGCCCCGGCCCGCTCCTGAGCCCTCATTGAGGACTCCTCCAGCTCCCTCAAGCGGACGGCTCGACACTGCAACTCCATAGCGAGCGCTGAACCCTGAAAAGACGAGACATGGCTAAGAAGAGGATAAAGAGAAAGAGAGGATAGCAAGATAACCGAACCTGTTGGAGGATCCAGACCAAGGAATCCGACATCCTGTTCGGCCGGGGATCTTCTTGAGGAGGCTGCGGTCCCGGGGAGGGACGGAGACCTCGGCAACCGCTGGGCCACGGCTCGGTCAGCAAACATCGAACTCCCAGGGACGACAATCGAAGCCAAGTCGCTCGCCAACAAGGCCCCGACCCCTGGTGATACGGGCGAAGACGCTGCGAGGGGGGTGGCTGGCAAAGCTATCGAAGGATCCCCGGCGGTCGCCACGGGAAGCGCGGAACCTGCCGGGCCGGAGGGATCCACGTCCTCCTTCCTCTTCTTTCCACCGTGGAGCTCCGAAGGCGCCGGAGGAGAACGTTTCCGCCTCGCACCATCCTCACCCCCCGAAAGGGGATCTCCAGAAGAAGAGGCGGGAGGCGCTGCCGCCACCTTACCCACGGCAGGCTCGGCCCGGCGCACCTCCTCCTCAACGGTCCTCCGAGGCGCCCTTCCAGAGGTACTACCTCGGCTCTGAGCGGCTCCACGACGGATCAGCTCGTCAACGTCACGGACGAATTCACGGCCAGCCATCCCTGCAAAGGAGACCGAAATCAGGATGAGTCATAGGGCGATCTGGGGATGAAAAAGCGACCTACCCGGAGACCACAAGACGGCCTTCAGGAGTAGGTCGTCCAGCAAAGACCAATGGACCTGTCGTTTCCAAAGGAAGAGCCAACAGAAGCGCAGCGGCTGCCTCGGTCGGCGTCTGAGAGAACTAACGACGGGCGAGAATGGACAGAACTGCCCCAGCTTGTCAGAATCTGGGCCTCGCCCAAGAAGACCACGAAGACATAATCCAAGTTCCAATCCCCTGACCAGCGGGGTAACCCGATCAGGCATTCCCTCCTCGAACGAGCTCGGAGTAGCAGCCATGACCCCGGACCGACCGTCTGGGCCTGGTAGAAGTGGAAGAGAAGGGGGAGAGTCGGCTCCAGACCACGGGTACAGCAGAGCGTTACGAAGCCCGTCAGTACCGCGATCGAACACGGGGTGAACTGACACAGGGACACTGTGAAATGTTCCATGACCTGGATGAAGAAGGGATGGAGCGGGGAAGCGAAGACCCAGGCTGAACATCTCGACGTAGACGCCGACCTCATTGCTCCTCGGAAGGCAAATCCGCTCGTCGACAAATGGAACCCGAACCTCGTATGGGAAGCAGAGATATCTTTCCCGGATCTCCGCGGCCACCGAAGGAGGGGTCCTCGACGGTGTACGGAGGACAACCGGGGGCACATTAAGCCGTACGGCAGCCAACGCCACGTCATCACGGGCGTAGTCTGGAAAAAGGTTTCTCCTTCCCCTTATCTTGAAGAGAACGACTCCCGGCGGGGGAACCAGACTCCCCTAGCCGGGGTTCGCCCCGCCCGGACTCCGGAGGACCCCTCGTCCTCCGGCCAGAACCGCCTATCCTAAGAGCAGCCATAGGATGAAAGCAAGAGAGGAATTACCTATTTTCAACTATTTTGGAGAGGACAAAGAAGCGAAGGCAACGGGGAACTCCGGGTTGCTGAAGGCTCTGAATACCGGGAGGAGCGAAGAAGAAGTGGAGATCAACACAACTGGGGATCTTATATGCCAGGGGAGAATTCGAAGCGCCTGACAAGAATGCGTGGCGAGGCTCGAAGAGTCGGCGGCGTTCCGAAACTGGCGCCAGTTGAAGACCAATCGATCCGCCTCATCATGACCTGCATTTATGGCCTCGCCTCGATTGAAGCGCCGCTCGGAATCCCAGGAGACATAACGGGTGATCTGAGCGAGCCGAGGCTGATCGACCCCACCAATGGCGGCTCACAAACCCTTCGGCTTCTCGAACTTAAGGCGACTCCGCGAGCGGCGGGGATAAGCTTGCCGCTACACGTGGCAGCATCTGAAGGCCGACGGCGCTTCGGAACCCGCGCCTTAAAAACATCGAACGGGCCAACTCATGATGACGACTAATAAATGAGTCGGCATCGACTGGCGAGCTCGTCACAATTGGCAGAGGTCACATCGGCCGAGCCGAACCGACCGAGGCCGATCAACACCGACCGATGGGGGCAATTGTTACGCCCTATTTGGCCGAGACCCGTAAAGCACGAGCCCAGGAGCCCGACTACTGGTCAAAAGCCCATCTGCGTCCTCAAAGCCCATTCGACAAAGGGCCCTACAAGGGACCTTCTCGAACGTCGATCCGACCCGGCCCCAATAACCCGTTGGTCGCTCGCCCACTCCTGCGAAAACCACTCCCCCGGACGCGCGACCACTAAATAGCGATAATGGGGGAGGTGCTGGCAGGGCGGAGAGAGCGGCGGCAAGGGGGGACTGATGGGGCACGATCAATGGCGGACGTGGGACGTGGGTCAGAGGCGATCATGCCGGGGCTCTACAAAAGGGCCAGGAAGACGACGAAGAAAGGGACCGCATCTCAGGTAACAAAACCTAAGGTACTCCATCAACGACCTCGTTCCCCCAATTCATCTCCTTCCTCCCCCGCTCGCGCCGAGAGACGCCGTCACGATCTCCTCACGAGTCGGACCGTCTCTGCCGGGCCTCCTTTCTCAGATCTCTATCTGACTTAGGCATCGGAGGGGATTTGGCCGGAACCAAGGTCCGGCCCCCTGACGAGCGTTCTCGTCTGCGCAGGTGGACAACAGATCAACGGGCCGAGGCTACCCCTCGCCCCTCTCCGACCACTCGATCGACCGGACAGTGAGGCTTCCCCTCACCGTCAGCCTGCCGTGGCCGAGCACGTCCTACCGAGGCCGAGCGTCCTAATCGGGCCCGAGACTCTCCCTCGCCACCCGCCGGCCGTGCGTCTACCCGGGCGACTGAGGCTTGCCCTCGTCCCCCTCCCAGCCGAGGCCGAGCACGCCTGTCCGAGGCCGAGCGTCTCAACCAGGGCCGAGGCTACCCCTCGCCCCTTCCGCACCGATTCGGAGCCCCCGAGGGACCCAAAGCGGGCCCCTTGACCACGTTGACCGGGTTCTCCGCGGTCAACGCTTTGTAGTGAGAAAACACTCTGAAACAAAACCTTTTCACTTTCAGGCTATGTGGTTTATGGCAGAAGACTTTTAGCTATCTTTATCTGACTTGTGGGATTGGGCTCCAAGAGATTGTGTTGCTAAGAGAAGCAGATTTCTGGTGAACTTTAGGTGTGGAACCAACCCTCTTTTGGAAATTAATTTAGAAAGAAAGGTGGATTAACGGTAGAATTGATGGGTTGCAGAAGGAACTACTTCAGTACAGATCTCATCAATTGTACGGACTTGAAGCTAGCCTAATTGCGGAGTACGATAAACTCCTTTCTCAGGAAGATGTGTTTTGGGCTCAGAAATCAATGAATGTGTGCCCTATTCATGGAGATAGGAACACCAGGGTTTTCCACATATCAACCTTACATAGAAGACAACGTAATCGTATCTCTATGCTTCGAGATGATTCTAGGGGTTGGATTATGGATAGATAGGTGCTACAACATCATATCACAGAGTTATATAAAGTTCTTTTTAGGAATGATGTGTGTAGCGGTATGGCTATATTGGATCCTCGTTGTCCTTCTTTATCCTCGTCTCATAGAGACTTGTTGGAGCGATTGGTTCTGGAAGAAGAAGTCCATGAAGCTCTATTTCAGATGAAACCTTGGAAGTCCCATGGTATTGATGGTTTCCATGTTGGTGTGCATCAGAAAATATGGGGTACTGTGAAGGACTCTTTGATACGCTATTATCAGATGCTTTAGTGGAAGGGAAATTTGCCAAATCGCTTTGTAAGATATTACTGCTTCTTATTCCTAAGGTTCAATTACCAGAGAGGATTCAGTAGTTTTGCCTAATCAGTTTGTACTGTATAACTTACAAATTGATTACCAAGGTGCTGGTTAATAGTCTTAGGCCATTCTTTAGTGATCTTGTTGGGCCATTACAAGCAAGTTTCATTCCAGGAAGGTATCTCCAGACAATATTCTGGTGGCACATGTACTTATTCATACCATCAAGAAGTCTAAGAGTAGGACTGTTTTTTTGCTTCGAAGATTGATTTGGAGAAGGCATATGCTCGAGTTTGTTGGGATTTCTTGGAGGAGACCTTGGCCCGTTTTGTCTTTCCTAGCCCATGGATAAGTTGATCATGTTCTCTGTCTCTTCTTCGAAACTTTTAGTGATGTGGAATGGTGAAAATTCTGACTGGTTCTTGCCTTCTTGAGGTCTACGACAAGGTGACCCTTTATCCCCTTACATGTTTGTGCTATGCATTGAGAGGCTTGGTCTTCTTATCAATGAAGCTGTTGTAGACAAATCATGGAAACCTATTATGATGGGGAACGAGGGTCCTACAATTACCGACTTACTTTTTGATGATGACCTAATCTTATTAGGGAAAGCCACCTTGCAGAATACTCAGAGAGTTTGGGAGATTCTGGATACCTTTTGTGCCTCTTTAGGTGCTTCTTGGAGAAATCACAATGCTATATCTCTCCAACTGCAGGACGTTGACATACCTTGCATATTTATTCGTCATTGGGAGTACCATCTGTTGGGTTTTGATGGACCCTCAGGGCATAAAATCTACGCCCGTCCTATGTCGGACGGACAATAGAAGCAGAAACGACAGCAGAATAAAAAATCATTAAACTATTTAATGACAGCACTAATGATTTTATTAACCCTAGCCAGAAAAATCTACTATCTTGGGATGGGTCTGACTAACCCCAAAGACAAATCTACACTACTGCAACATATATGAAAGCATAAAATAAAAACATACCCGTCACTTCGCTTCTGGGCAAAGCGTCTTTTTCATCAACTTTTCTTTATCTCCGAAGCCATGACCAGCGTTGGGGATGAGCTACTTCTCTAGAGCGGAACCACGTCCCGAGCTGAACCATGTCCCAAGGCGAGCCAACATTGCGCCTCCGAGCCAACCACTTGCAGAAGAAAGTTGCACTTGAGCATGACCCGCGTCATAGACTTTGGATTTAATCCAAACCTCCTCGCCGTCTTGCTAGGAATCGAACGGAGGAACAAAAGAATTTTAGGAAGAGGGAATAATTTTAAGTCTTACTTTGAGCGTCATCAAAACTTTTTGGAGCTACTCGAAGTTGAGACTTGGTGCGGGGTGCACCGGTGCAAGTTTCTAGGAGGGGATTGTCCGTTATTTATATAGGCGGCTGTCCACTCCTCTTTACTCCATATCTTATGTCGGACTAATCAAATTAGAGGGAAAAATTAATTTAGTTTACCTTACACTAAGGCCAAATTTTGACGAATTTTTCTCTCTCATCGTTGAGATTCGCAAGTGATATCATATATCTAATCGAAGAGCATTGAACGGTGAACGCATAGAAACAAACGAGGCTCAATTCCGACTTTGTTTGACCCCTCAAACGTGTGTTCAAAGATGGCCCAAAAAATTGTATTTCGCAAATACCAGCCGCCCAAAATAACTAAGGGTTCGAAACCCTAGAGGTGGGGCCCATGCAGTTGGCCCCACTTGTCCATCCGCCCAAGGCTGGGCACGTGCCCAGCAGGCGCGTGCCAGGCACGCAACCCATTTGGGGTGTTGATGGCGCCCGCGGGCGCCAGCAGAATGGCCCTGCCCAATGGGCCGGGCCATGCTTAAAGGCTGCAAAACCTTTTTCGTTTCTTAAGAAAACTTTTGGGCCTTCTAATCTTGGGCCTTTTTTTACTTTAATGTTTAAAACACTTTTAAACATCATTTTTGTGCCCGTTTGGACTCTGATTCGAGCACGGTTTTTTTCCACAACTTTCGTGAAAAAATCCTCTCTTTATTTCTATGCATTTATTGTACAATATATTTGTAAACATTTTGCAATATATTTTATTTCCTTTTGCATCATATGCAATAGTCCACTTCAAAAATATTTTAGACTTATTGTCCCAAACCATTTGTAACTTTAATTATTCCTGTGCACCCAAGTGCACTCCTCTTCATTCTTCCTATTACTACGACACAAATCCTACTTGGTGTGAGACCCTACAGCCTGACCCTACTACAGGTTGGGGCTCGAAACCCCTATGTGACAGTGGCCATGAGCAGCAGGTGTCGTTCCTGTTTCGGCATCATAATTACGTGATTGACCCATTGCCTCGAGGGCATTCACATCTCCTAATATCTCCCACTGGCACTCAGGCCCATTTATCCTTGTATCTCATACTGCATTTACACATAAGTCTCTCTAGACTTCATATGGTAGAGCCTTTGTGAGTGAATCTGCTAAATCGTCTTTAGTATAGACTTAAGGAATTTATATGTTCATGCTAGACCACTCATTTGAATCTCATCAAAATTATTACCTTGGTCTTTAGGAATCCATTTGTCTTGCCTGGATCTCATCCAGTTCATCGTTCTCACTTGAGACTTAAAACAATATCCTTTACGTAGCTTACAAGAATGCTCTATAATAGTCACTGGTCATCTGCACGGTTCATAATCGTTTCTGATAAAGTGTCAACCTCTTTGACCACTTTATCAAAACATATGTTCCAACTCCTTTATGCTTTGCATGCCATTTATTCGCTCCCACTGACCTTGAAAACTCTCTGGATGATTCATATGAGTTTGTTGTTCTAAATCATATTTAGAAAATAGACTTTACATGCATATTCTAGTTTTCATGGTCTTCATGAGCATTGACATTGAGTCTGATCCAAATAGATCTGTACACAGCTGTTGACGAGAAAGTTTCATCACAATCCGTTTATATGAGTTCTAATGATAACCATTCTCAACCAGCATAACTTGTACTTCACTATTTTCCATCTGCACTATTCTTCTGCCTTGAAGATGAACATGCAGCCATGAGTACCCTTCCATTGGGCACGTCTTCTAATGTCCATACCTTATTCACGTGCAAGGACCTTCACAGATTGCATCAAGCCATTTCTCAGAGTCTCCACTCCGAATGGCATCTTGGAAGTTTGCTAGGCTATCATCAACTATGATGTTTTACTCGATTCCTTCGTCTCACAAGACTCGAGTAATCCTGTGACTTCCTAAAGATTAATTTGAGGAGTATCATATTCATAAGGTCATGACAGAACCTTATCAAGAACCTAGGCATCATTATCTGGGGCTTAACCCAGAAGGAGGATTGTCACTTAGAGTCACTTACCATGTATCGCACCATGTCTAACAGAGTGCGATTCATTCTCTCCAACACACCGATGTGTTAAGAGACTTGACCTGAGAGAAAATATCATTTTCTTTTAATTACGCAAGAATTACATAGCTAAATATTCGCATCTTCGATCTGATCGAAGCAGTTCAAATACTTTTGTTATTGTGTTATCTATTTTATCAGACTTGTGTTTCATCAAGAACACGTGTTGTAATAAAATAAGAATGTCATATCTTAGCTAATTTAGCTTGGATCCGGATACATCCGTAGGTACGAGACCACGAGTTCTCTAACTCGTTCTCCAACTATCTTACATAAGGAGTTTTGGCCATCATACATTTGAGATAAGACTTATAAGTATCTTCGACTCATAATACGAGAGGTCAAGAGCCCTCTCTTTATGTGACTTGTTTAGCATGTTCTCTTCGGTACAGCCTAGTCTATTTTGCCATAAATAAGTTTTCTATAACTTGAGCATTCATGTATATTAATTAATACAGTATCGTTATACAAAATACTCACACCAAAACATTTCTTCAGAAGCAAGGTGACGACATTCGCCAAAATGTGTTTGACGTCCCCTATGGTCCAAGAACAACATTTGTTCTTTTCCAACACATAGGACAATCTTTTACTTTTGTATAACAATTATTCTGAAACCGTGACATCAAATATGTCGCATTTTCAGTTCCTCCTACTTTTTGCCTTTTCTTAAAACTTTCTTTCTCAATTGACTTTCCTGAATGCCTTCTTCTTTTCTAAATCACATTTAGACATTACACATCCCAACACAAATATTAACTGTGAAAGCATCTCATGTATCCAAACGCTTGAGCTTTACAACCTTGAGTGTGCTCAACAAGTTGCTTGTCTCAAGATCTGGTTTAGATACATGGTCTTGCACTGCTCATGCACTTATCTTCAAGCCAAATAGTTTTCACGAAGTTCCACACGTTGCAGATTGAATTGTGTTGGGTTTAGAGCTTCAAGGAAGTCATTGTCATTAAGCCCGTGTTAAGAAGGTCACTTTAATGTCAGTGAGAACATAGTTTAGTTTATCAAATAGAATTTGAGTTGATATTCCTTTAATCGATCTTCTTAACCATTTAGCATATTCTCTTAGGATATTATGATTTGGATTCCATCCGGTAAACATAGAACTATACTAGCTTAGCATATGTTCAATTTTAAATATAGATAGAATGGTTTTTATCTAACTCTATTCACCCATTATTTTAGCGATCATTTTAAGCTATAATAATGAACGATAATAATAATTAAATTAAAATTAGTGGGAAAGGGTCCCAACCACCCTAAGCTTCACAAACTTGAGTGTGCTCAACAAAGTGCTTAACTCTGTGATTGGTAGATGAATCTTCATCAATTACATCATATGTGATTCAATTATTAGTTTTTACCCATAGCCACTTATGATCAGGAGTGTGCTCATCCGAATCACAATGACTAATCTTGTCGGACCCTTGTTTTCTTGTGTGCCTAACTTACGCCGTCGCTCGATGTATGCACGACACGACAGTTTGGGTTAAGTCTGGACCACATCATATGTAATAAGAAGTTGGTTTCTATATGGTAGCCATGCCATAGCTTGAGTGTGCTCAACAATTATAACACGGAACCTATAGTTGCCTACCTCTAAAACAAGGAGGGCTACGATTAATCTTGAAGAAGATTTTTAACGTATTAGACTAGATGTAATCGATGGTTTCACATAATAATAATTCGCATCCTTGTGGTCCAATGGAACACGGCCAGTGGATTTGGCTAGGCCAGGATCATTATCCCCAGTCGAGCTGAGGTGATCCACAACACTAGTCACAAAAACGCTAGACACCGGTTCATGGTCCTTTAAGAATACCAATTATTATATGTGTAACATCGACTTAATATGTCTTCATTAAACTAGTTAATCCTATCAACTAATTGAATCCTAAAATTCAAAATTATTAGGATTGGTTAATAAATTTTATTAACGTACTTATCAACTATACGGAATTATTTATTTCAGCATGCTATCCTAATTATGTATTAGGGATTTAAAAAATTCAAGTAGCAACAAATTAAATCATAGTCTTTTTCAAATTTATTTTTAGAACAATTAAAATAACGATTATTGGAGAGGGCTATCCTAATCAAGTATTATGAATTTAATTGTTGCAACAAGTTTTAAATCATAGCACGTCCATAAAAAATTATCTCATAATTTTTATAAAGCTTTTAATGGCTAACCTAAAAGGTTTTCTTGCGTTATCACTTAATGAACAAGAAATCAAATAACCATTAAAAATACGAAAAGTTTTATCACATAAAAAATTTAGCATGAACACTTGCAACTTAAAATTATCTCATAATTAAGTTACACCAATTATTAATAATCATCTCATAATTATTAGCATAGAAACAAGCAACTTAAAAATTTATCTCAAAAATTAAAGAAGCAACATATTTAATAATCATCACATAATCATTAAATCTAAATAATCATATTATTATCATGTTTATATTAAACATATCATGCTATTATATTATTTACAGAAATTAGATCAAAGTAGACCTAGTTTCTGATACTAATGTTGGGGTTTGATGAACCCTCTGGGCATAAAATCTACGCCCGTCCTACATCGGACAGACAATAGAAGCAGAAACGACAACGGAATAAAAAATCATTAAAACCTTAAGGATTTCATTAACCCTAGACAGGAAAATCTACTATCTTGGGGTGGGCCTGACCAACCCCAAAGACAGATCTAAACTACTGCAACATATATGAAAGCATAAAATAAAAACATACCAGTCACTTCGCTTCCGAGCAAAGCATCGTTTTCATCAACTTTTCTTTATCTCCGAAGCCATGCCCTGTATTGGGGATGATCCGCTTCTCCCGAGCGGAACCGTGTCCCGAGCTGAACCACGTTCCGAGGCGAGCCAACATCATGCCTCCGAGCCAACCACTTGCCGAAGAAAGTTTAACGTGAACATGACCTGCGTCAAAGACTTTGGATCCGATCCAAACATCCTCGCCGTCTTGCTAGGAATCAAACAGAGGAACGAAAGATTTTTAGGAGGAGGGAATAATTTCAAGTCTTACTTCGAGCGTGCTCAAATTTTTTTGGAGCTACTCAAAGTGGAGACTTGGTGCGGGGTGCACCGGTGCAAGTTTCTAGGAGGGGGTTGGCCCCTATTTATATAGGCAGCTGACCCCTCATCTTTACTCCATATCTGATATATGACCAATCAAAGTAGATGGAAAAATTAATTTAGTTTGCCTTACACCAAGGCCAAACTTCGACGAATTTTTCATCCCTTACAGTTGAGCTTCGCAAGAGATTTCATATATCAAATCGAAGAGCACGGAACGGTGAACGCATATAAACAAACGTGGCTCAATTTCGACTACGTTTTGTTGAGTATTGGACTTGTCCCTACTTGGTGTTAATGATGAGCAAACATAAATACTTGTGACTAATCCCCTATTTTGTAGTTAATCCATTGCCTAAGCTAATTATGAAGATCTTCTAGCAATGGATGACTCACAAAGATCATTGAATGCAAATGAAATGGATTGGATGACTGTAGATGATGATTGAAGCTCCATGAAGACTTCAAGTTCATACGTTGGATAGAAGAGAGAGTTCGTGAATGTAAATTTCTTTTATCTCTTCTAGTATGTAGCTTAGAAGTATAACTTTGATGGAACACTCACACACATCATCATTTCAGTCTTAGGACATCATTAGATCAATTGTCCTTAGACTCCAATTCATTTCTAGTTTGATTGTGCTTGTATTGTATATAACAGTCGACTGCTACGTTTTACAGTCGCTTGTCTCAAAAACAGTCGACTGTGTTTTGTTCTACAGTCGCCTGTTATGCACAAACTTTTACAATCTAGTTTTGGGCCTCTCTGTTTATTTCGCACAGGCAGCTGATGAACGATTCACAGGCGCCTGTCCAAGTGACAATCGACTGTGGTTTGTAAATCAGTCACCTGTCTATCTTTTGCCCAAACTTTGTTGATCTGACTTTTACGGCCAGTCGACTAATGTTGAATATACAGTCGACTGTCCAATGGATCAGTCGACTGTCTATGATACAACAGTCGTCTGTCTGTGAGCTAATTTGTTGACTCAGCTCTCTGGAAATTCTCAGGGTATTTGACAGTCGTCTGCATAAGGATTTATAGTCGCCTGTTTTGAGTAACAGTCGACTGTCTTTTTCTTATCAGTTGTCTGTCCTGTTCTCTCGGAAGATTTCCAGAATTCTTCAATTTACCCATCTCTCGGACAGTCGCCTGTAGAAGTATTTACAGTCGCCTGTTGGTTCAATAGTCGACTGTCTATGCTACATCTGTCGACTGTCCACGTGGTAAGTTACCGTTATGAATTCTCACCTACCCATGCTGACTGTGCAACAGTCGACTGTGGTTTCCTCAACAGTCGATTGTCGCGAGCGCAGATTCTATCCGTTGAGAATTTTCTCACGGATTCCAAAAGGGTTTTTGCTTAATCTGTTTTGTGGATTTGAGAAACCTATATAAGGGACTTCTACTGTTCCATTGAGAGGTTACAAATTCTACTAAGGCTATTGCAAAATCTCTCAAGCTTTCATTCTCAAGTTTAAAAGCTCTCAAATCCAAAGCCCTAAGAATTTCTATCTTTGATCTCTTGCTCTCCAACCTAGAACCAAAGAGTTATCCTCTAGGCATTTGGTGCAGTCAAGAGAAAGGTCTTTCTCCTCTCTTCCAAGAGAGTCTTCAACACACAACACACTTCTCCTTCAAGTTCTACTTCAAGGCATATGTGATTGTAAGTGTTTCTTTCATAATTTCATAACTTTCGTTATTTGCATTTGCTCTCGGGTAGTGAGAGCGGTTTGCTTGCTCCCAAGTTGTGGGAGTCAAGGTCAATCGATTGTACTTCGATTTCACTTGTAGGGTTGCTACAAGTGGGTTTTAAGGAAACCTCAAGTTAGGGTTCTAACTTGAGTATCCAGAGGTATCCGGGTGGAAGGGACGTAGGACTACCGAAAACAAGTCGGGAGGTGACTTGGGTAATCTGAACCCTTGAAACATCTCTGCGTTAGAGTGTGTTTCATTTTGGGTTTAATTTCTATTCCGCATTATTTTGTTGGATTGCATTTAAATTGGTGTAACTATCTTTTTAAATTGCATAAACACTATTCAACCCTCCTTCTAGTGTTTTTCCCATAGACATGATCCTTACAATTGGTATCAGAGCACAATGTTATAGCTATGGCATCCAACAACAACAACGTTCCTCCGCCGACTTCGTACAACAATCACGATCGTGATGGAGCGTCCACACTTTTTGAAGGTCAATCAACGGTGAGTCCTCCATGTTTCAATGGCACGAACTTTGGGTATTGGAAATGTAGGATGGAGACGTTCCTTAGGAGTGATTCACTTTGGAGAACCCTCCACAAGGAGTATGTCGAGCCCACCGAAGAAGATTTCGAAAAATGGACGACTTCCGAAAAATCCACCGAAGTCAACAACGCAAAAGCGATGAACGCTCTTCATTGTGTGTTGGACCCGAATGAGTTCAACAAGATATGCACATGTAAGAGTGCATATCAAATTTGGAACCATCTCATCGTTACCCATGAGAGAACAAACAAGGTAAAACCTTTAAAGTTATATGTGCCGTGCAAAACTTCGATTTGTTTCATATGCAGGAAAATGAGAGCATTGCATCGATGTACGGACGTTTTACCGACATCACAAATGAATTAGAAGCTCTTGGCCAAATATACACCGAACCTGAAAAGGTAAGGAAGATCTTCATGGGGAATGACCTCCAAATGGGAAAGAAGAGCGATCGCCTTCGAGGAGTTCAATGATTTGAAGAATTACACAGTTGTGAATCTTATCGGGACTCTCATGTCTTATGAGGTAAGACGAGAGAACCGATTAAAGATTCGAGCTATGATGAATCCTTTGGAGGCCAAGAAGAAATCTTTGGCATTCAACGCCAATTCATCATCCTCCAATAGTGAAGAATCAGAGAATGAGATGGATTTGGGTTAAATGGTCCAAATGGCGAAGAAGTTCCAACGCTTCTTTCGCAAAGGTAAATTTTCCTCTAACCAAAGATTTGAGTCTACTGATAATGCTTCCTCTCTTTGCTTTAAGTGTAATAAGCCAGGACACATCAAGAGGGATTGCCCAATGCTAAGAAACAAAGAGAAGTGGAAGGCTCCGAAGTATCACAAGTCCGACAAGAACAAGAGAGACAAGAAGAAAGGACTCGTAGGTACATTCGATGACTCAAGTGAAGAATCATCAAGTGATTCCGATGATGAGAAGAGTGAGAGCGTCCACATGTGTTTCATGGCACGAGAAGACCCACTCTCCGATGCGAGTGATTCCGACACGGATGATACCGAGGTAACAATGGATGAACTACACATTGCTAATGAAGAATTATTTGCTAAATATCAATCTTTAATGCTTAGATACACTAGCTTAAAGAAATTAAAAGTTAACAATTCATCCATTCCATGCATTATAAACATTGACACCATTGTTGATACTTTAACCCTTGAGAAAGCAAATTTAGCTTCTCAAAATGTCACTTTGAGAGATGAGGTGAATAACCTCAAATCTCAACTAGATCAAACACATCCTAAGGATAATAGTGATCTAGTTACACGACACACACAATTGAGTTTAGAGAATGATTCTCTTAAAACTCAAGTGCACGAGCTCAAAGCACGAGTGTCCACCTTGGATACCAATATTTCTTCTCTTAAGGAGAAATATGAGCTCATGTCCTCCTGTATTGTGAGATTCAATAAGGGAAAATGACAATTGGATGATTTGCTTGAAGGATCCTGCCAAAACAGAGTTAGGATCGATAAATGAAGTTTAGACTTACGCTTGCGTATGCGGCACGGTAGTCTACGAACTTCGCCTTCGGATTCGCCACGACGGATCGAGTCTTCTCACGAACGGAGTAAGGCTACTAAATCCACAATCTAAATCTCTACTTTTAGATTAAGAACTTGGATAAAGGGAGATGAAGTATTTCGGCAGAGCTTCGCTAGAATGAAAATGCATGCAAGAATGCCATGCAAAAGTGTAAGGAAATGGCTAACCCTTGGGTCTTATTTATAGCCCCCAAGGTAGTTATTTTAGGAGCAATTGTTCCTTTGGAACAATTTAACTAAGGTGTACCATCGTACATGGCATATTATAAGCTTAAGTTGTACCATATGCATGGTACAACATAAGCTTAAGATATTACCCCTTTATTAGCCATATGTCGCATGCACTTATGCACATATAATGCGACTTTCCCATCAATCTAGTGATCCTCTCCGCAAGGGAACATATTCCCTTTGCGCACGACTTCGTGTACGCGACGTTCGAGGTCTGTATTCCCTCGTACATCCCCTACAAGGGTGTACTAACGTCTTCCATATCCAACATCTCCCACTCACACTTGAGGGGATTGTAAGAGAACGTCTTTCTCTTAGTTCTTTCATCTATCATACCGAGAAATAGACCGTGCGACCGCCATGCGCGTAGAGTCTGTTGTTGTGCACTTATTAGAGATACACAACGACCTCGAAGGTGCAAAGTTGAGTAGTTCAACGCATGCTTTACCCTAGATTATTTCTTCACATTTCTTATACTTTACATTCAACAATTGAATCCCATCTGGATCACAATTGGCTGGCCAGCTTTGAATCATTAAAGTCCAAATGTGAATATGAAATCAATCTTCCTCTTCTTGCGAACCTTCTGATCTTGACTAGATTCGCTTTTCTAACGTGCCCCGCCGAGCCGAATTATCATAGCCCATAAGTAACACGCTAAGATAGCGATCATCTCGTCAAATCTAAAGGAACCAATTGGAGTCCTTGAGGGTAAGAGTTAAGGCCCATATGGCCTTTGAGTCTCACATAATAGCAAACACTATTGCTACTAACTCAGTGGTCGAAATGCATACGTGGTATGAACACGTATTACAACATCGCTCCTTTCCCAGGGAGTGTATGTCTCAATGATGTTGTAAGGATGATGATCAGACACCACAATGTCTGACTTTGAGTCCCTTATTCTACTCAAATAATCCTTTGGACTCACATCCCGCATTTAGACAGATAGGATTTCAAAAAAAAATCCTCTTAGATCTTTTGTAAGCATCCATATGATGCAGATCTTTCATGCGACCATATTGTTTAAGTCATGACTCTTAAATCATCCGTCTGATGATTTTGACTTCAAACAGGTCTCATCTCTATTCCATCCATCTAATAGAATAAGGCTGTTGCTCATGTGAGAGAGCCAACCTCAATCTGTCCGACATACTAGAATTCAGCTGAGATTTCAAAAATGTACACAAACATTTCTTAAGAAATTCATATGCAATGTTTGAAAAAGAACTTATTCTTTTATTAAATTTGATCTTTCTTAGACATGGGAATATATATTGGTACAACTCAGCTCATACGCAATCCTTGGGATGATAAGTGTTTATAAAACACATTTCTGGGGATCGCTTTCGTAAGCTGATCCTCTATCATCTCATGCGTAGATATGTACCTTATGTCTACCTTCTTGGTTTTATCATAGTCTTTTGCAAATCTGCAGTTCCTTTAAGATACTGCATTATCCTCTTAACCGCTTTCCAGTGTTCTTGCCCTGGGTTGGATTGGTAATGACTTACCATTCCAACGGCAAAACAGATGTCTGGTCTTGTATGCATCATAGCGTACATAAGACTATCAACTGCACTGGAATATGGAACTTTTTCCATAATTTCCTTTTCCTTTTGGTTCTTTGGACATGATTTCAGATATAAATTATCGCATCTGCTTATAGGAGTATCAATTGGACTTGCAGTCCTACATATTAAACCGTTCTAGAACCTTCTTTTAAATAAGTCTCTTGTGAAAGAGAAAGAAGTTTCTTCGAACGATTCCTTGAAATCTTAATTCCAAGGATATATGTGGCTTCCCCATGTCTTTCATCTCAAAACTGATGAAAGGCAAACCTTGATATCCATCACAAAGCCCTTGTCATTTCTGGTTATTAAAATGTCATCTACATATAGAGACATAATAACATGCTTGCTTTTAATCCTCTTGATATATACGTAGTTATCTTCATCAAGTATGGAAAATCCATTTGATATGACAACTTCTTGAAATCGTATATACCATTGCCTCGAGGATTATTTAAGACCATATATGGGCTTACGAAGTTTACAAACCTTATGTTCGTTTCCTTCTTTTACAAACCCTGTTGGTTGTTCCATATAGATCTCCTCGTCCAATTCTCCATTGAGAAAGGCAGTCTTTACATCCATCTGATGTAATTCGAGGTATAAGCAAGCTACCATTGCCAGAATCAGGCGAATCGAGGTAAAACGCATAACAGGTGAGAAGGTCTCTTCGTAGTCTATCCCTTCCTGTTGCGTAAAACCTTTCGCGACAAGGCGAGCTTTATATCTATCTATAGAGCCATCAGCCTTATGCTTGATCTTGAGAACCCATTTGTTCCCAATTGCTCTATATCCTCTGGGTAAGTTAACTAAGTCCCAGACTTGGTTAACTTTCATGGATTTCAATTCCTCCTTCATTGCTTTCATCCATTTGTCTTTTGCAGGGCATGATACGGCCTGTTTGAAAGTAGCAGGCTCGTCATCATCTTGTAGTAAAGTCATAAAGGTTTGCGGAAATTCATCCTCAAATCTTAGAGGAGCCAACCTTGTACGACTACTACGTTGTATTTGAGATTTCTTTAAGTCCTTGTTGACTCGAATTTAGATCAATTCTAATATCACTCCCACTTGGAATGTCGTTAGAATTGCTCCCACTTGGATCATTATTCCCGTATGGAATAGGATAATCGTCATTCGTATAATCCATTGGTGAAGGTTGAAACGTATTTTCGTTTTCACCAAGAATTCTCCCACTCGAATGAGGTAATCCTTTTTGATCATAAATCTCAAATAGAGATAAGTCCTGACTTATCTCGCCCTGTCTTGGAAACTCGTTTTCCAAGAAAGTGACATCCCTCGACTCAAACTCAATTAGCCCACCATTGTCTTCCTGACTAACAAAAATATAACCTTTGGAGTTTTCTGCGTATCGTATAAAGATACATTTCCTTCCCCTTGGCCCAAGTTTGCCATACTTATGGGAGGAAATATGTGCGTAGAATGCACAACCCCAAGGTTTCAAAATGTTTAAGTCAGGAGACCTTTGGTTCCACAATTCATAAGGAGTGGAGCTAACTGATTTCGAGGGTACGCGGTTCAAAATGAAAGCGGCCGTCAATAATGCATCACCCCAAAAGGTGATTGGCAAGTTAGCTTACGTCATCATTGAACGGACCATTTTTCATTAAAGTCCTATTTCTCCTTTCTGCAACACCGTTTTGTTGAGGAGTATAAGGCATAGTTACCTGATGTACCATGCCTTCTTCATCACAAAGTTTCTTAAAACTTGTTGATTGTATTCACCACCCCTTATCGGTTCGCAAGACCTTAATCTTGCGATCTAATTGATTCTCCATTAAACTCATATAGTTTTTAAAGCAAGCCAAAGCTTCACTTTTGTGGGATATCAAATAGATATGTCCGAATCGGGTGAAATCATCAATAAAAGTGATGAAATAGGACTTTCCGCGTCTTGTCTTGACATTCATCGGACCACATATGTCCGAATGGATAAGCTGTAATGGAACCTCGGCCATTGTGCCGGTTCCAAACGGCTTGCGACAAGATTTCCCCACAAGGCAATGTTCGCAGGTCGACATTTCAACCTTTGAACCATTTGATAGAAGGCCACATTTGGCAAATCTATCCATATGAGTTGGTCCAATATGACCAAGCCTTATGTGTCAACAAATTATATTAGACTCATTAGTCAATGAATTTGTCACAAGGAAATTTTCATTACATGAGAAATCATACATTGTACTTATTACAATAAATCCTTTGAAATACAAACCCAGTACCAATAAAGGAATTATTACAAAATAGGTCCATATTACAATCATGAAGGAACCAACTATAACCAAGACCCATTAAATTGACCACAGTTTTAATATTCCTTTGAATATATGGAATGAAGAGGACATCATGAAGTAGGAGAGTGCGGCCGTTGTCCAAGACTAGCTTGTGAGTCCCAACGCCTTTCACTTCAACACGTGTGTTGTTTCCTACATTGATCAACTTCATTCCTTGGGGTATCTGGTGATACTCCACGAAGGACCGTCTGTCCTTTGCTATGTGGTCGGTGGCACCTCGTCACTTCCACTCGTACACGAACGAGCATAGTGACCGAGCTTGTTGCACTTGAAGCACTTGATCCTTTTCAAGTCTTTCTTCTTGTGCCATTTCTTGTGCCCACCCTTATGTTTGGGTTCCTTGGTAGACTCAGGTTGCTTATTACGTTCATTAAAAGACTTCGAACGATCTTTACGTTTCTGTCCCCCGTGTGAGGAACTAGCAACCATGTGCACTTCTGCACTTGGCTTGGCAGCCGCAAGCCGCTCTTCCTCTAATTTGAGGTGCTTGGAAACATCGTTGAAGGTCTTGATGCTCTCATTATGAGTGAGGTGCATCTTCATCTGATCCCACCCATTTGGTAGGGAACGTATGACTGCTTGGATTTGTTGCTCATCTGTGAGCACATGAACTGTATCCTTTAACTCTGAGATAAGGTTCGCCATATGTCGTAGATGTTTCCCCATGGAATGATATGGACGTTTCTTATATGAATCGAACCTTATAGTTAAGGAGCGAAGTTTGGACACCGATGTGCCACCGAACTTCTCCTCTAGTTTGGACCATATGTCCATGGCTAGGTCATGTTCTCGGAAGATGCGCATTATGTCATCAGCCATACTGCTTAATAACGTAATGCGCGCTATCTTGTTCTTCCGAGACCAAGCATCAAAAGCTTCCTTGTCTCGTCGGTGTTGGGCCGTAGTGCCCAACTCGGGTTCAATCATAACGTTCTTTAGAGTTTCGAGCACTTCTTGCTCCTCTAGAACGTATTGTATCTTGATGGACCAAAGTTTGTAATTATCGCCGTTGAGTTTTTCATCTTTGTTTAACTCAGCGACGATATTCTTTGAAGCGGAAGACATTTTACCTTTAAAATGCTGCAAAGGTCACAAAACCGAAGGTTTGATCAAAACATTGCATAAAAATTCTTAAAATATAACTCCCACTTGAAATGATAATAGAATATCCATTTGGATAGTTCTAAAAATTCAAATCCCACTTGGAATTATATTATATTTGATAAGTTACTTTCGAAAAAATATTGAAGATGTTGTTCTAGAATCGAAAAGGTCTCTATGATTCCAATCACCATCTAGAACAACCTTCAATATTCCCCCATCACTTATCAAACAATCGTACTCTTATAGTACTTCGCAGCGGAAAATTACTTTTGAAAAAACATATCTTTCAAAATGGAATAGGTGAGAGTTTGCGCAAAGAATTTAGCGCAACAATTGCCAAGCCACGAGACCTGTTCTACACACCCATGGGTTAGATAACCATGGCCGGATCGTGGTAGGACTTGGAATTCTAAATTGCGCTATCCCGATTAAGGACGGGACATAACCTATTTGAAAACATCTTTTTCAAAAAATTTAAAATACATTGGCTAATCTCCGTAGAGTAGAGCACAACGTCATAAGTACATTGGCTAATCTCCATAGAGTAAAGCACAATGACATGGCTAATCTCGCATGAAGTAGAGCACTATGGCTAATCTTCAAGGAGTAGAGCCCAAGGAAAAAACTTCATTAAAATGTTAGCCCCGTATGGGCTAGTCGGCACTGTGGTTAGCCCCGTATGGGCTAATCGGCACATTCGAGTTTGACCAAGGCCTCTTGTCACCCCGTATGGGTCAGTCGGCAAGTTTGTGATCGACCAAGACCTTCTGCCGGATTGGTCGACCAAAACAACCAAATTGGTCGACCAATTTTGGTCTGCAACTTCTCCCAGCCAGGGCCTCTGCCCTCGCCGGGGCTTGGCCAAGGGCCGGCCAGGGCCTCTGCCCTGGCCGGCCAGGGGCCCTGGCCCCCTCGGCCAGGGCCGGCCAGGCCCTGGCCTCTGCCAGATCCGGCCGACCGGCCCTGGCCGAGGCCAGGGCGCCGGCCCCTGGCCTTGGCCGGGGCCGGCCACTGCCGGCCTGGCCATGGCCAGCCATGGCTTGGCCATGGCCGATCATGGCCAAGGCCATTTTTGCCTTGGCCGGCCATGGCCCTTTGGCCATGGCCGGCCTCCCCTTGTGTGGGGTGGCCGCACACCCCCGCCGGTGGGGGTTGCCGCGGTGGTTATTGGCCGTAGCCAACCCCCTCCGCATGGGGAGGGGGGTGCATGGCCTTCATAGCCCATTTGGCCATGGTGCACATGCACTAAAATTCATCTTCCCCGATGGGAATAACCACCACATTCTTCCTCGATGAAGCGCCCGTTCGTCGATGAAGCACCCGTTCGTCAAGAAAGTGGTTATTTTCTAATGGCCGTGTGCCAAAAATGAAAAATAACATACTACGTGAACGGTCGGTTCTTCCTGTCACGGAGAGTTCCTACCATATCCGTAATGATAGGAGACCCTAACGTGAAAAGAACAACCGCTGCGTTCTCTCCGTCACGAAGCGTTCCTACCATATCCGTAATGGTAGGATACCCATTCGTGAAAAAGACAACGACTCGTTCATAGTTTCGACGGGACGGCGGTTTGACCGGGGCGAACCCGTATGGCTCTGATACCAATGAAGGATCCTGCCAAAACAGAGTTAGGATCGATAAATGAAGTTTAGACTTACGCTTGCGTATGCGGCACGGTAGTCTACGAACTTCGCCTTCGGATTCGCCACGACGGATCGAGTCTTCTCACGAACGGAGTAAGGCTACTAAATCCACAATCTAAATCTCTACTTTTAGATTAAGAACTTGGATAAAGGGAGATGAAGTATTTCGGCAGAGCTTCGCTAGAATGAAAATGCATGCAAGAATGCCATGCAAAAGTGTAAGGAAATGGCTAACCCTTGGGTCTTATTTATAGCCCCCAAGGTAGTTATTTTAGGAGCAATTGTTCCTTTGGAACAATTTAACTAAGGTGTACCATCGTACATGGCATATTATAAGCTTAAGTTGTACCATATGCATGGTACAACATAAGCTTAAGATATTACCCCTTTATTAGCCATATGTCGCATGCACTTATGCACATATAATGCGACTTTCCCATCAATCTAGTGATCCTCTCCGCAAGGGAACATATTCCCTTTGCGCATGACTTCGTGTACGCGACGTTCGAGGTCCGTATTCCCTCGTACATCCCCTACAAGGGTGTACTAACGTCTTCCATATCCAACATTGCTTGCAAACCAATTTCCGGCCACACATCATGTTGGTCTTGGGTTTGTGAATGCTAATGCATCCAATGCTCGCACTTCCTATAGTGGTGTCATTATAGACTTTGTGAGGCCTTCCTCTGATGCATCCACAAGTGGTGTCAAAGACACTATAGGTAGCAAACCTACCAAGAAATTCACCACTTCACCATCTCTTCCTTTTGGCAAGAAACCCACTAAGGGTGGAAACCAAAAGAGAAGCCATGCTTGCATGTACACTAACATTCATCCATGTATGAAACCTCCTACTTCACAAGTGGATAATCATGACACTTTCTATGCTCCACACCCACGGACACGTACAAATCTACACATGAGAAATTCTCATGTACGTGCTCCCATACACCCATATGCTCATGTGCATCATTCTTACATGTATGCACAACCTCCATATGTCATGCATGATCCATATGCTTCATACAACATGCATGTTTCCAAGCATACATATCATTCTCGTATGTCATATGCATATCCACCTCCTCATGTTTATGCTAGAAACCATGTCCCTAAGAAGCATGCACCACATAGAAATCTAACAAGTATGCATGCAACTAGGAAAAGGACTCCCAAAATTTACACCATTTGGGGTCTTAAGAACATAGCCTAAATGATAGGAATGCTTATGTTGATTCCTATTTCCATGATGTTATTAGGAATAGTAATTATGTTGGGAAGCGGAAGTCCACTTGGACTTGGCTTGCAAAGGGCTAATCCCCTTGGACCCAACAAACATTGGGTACCATGAGCTTATGGTATATTATGTAGGTACCCAAGAGAAAGAAGAAGAGCAATAAAGGTCAAACTAGCTCTAAAGGGAAAGGATGGATTCTCGATAGTAGTTGCTCCAAACATATGACGGGAGATCCCTCATTGCTCTCCGAAGTGATTAGCATCAAGGATGGTGCAACGGTCACTTTTGGAGGTAATCAAAAGGGAACCATCATTGGAGTAGGTATTGTCGGTAACTCTTCCAAACCCTTAATTACTAATGTATTTCTTGTTAGTGGTTTATGTCACAATCTCATTTCCATTAGTCAACTTTGTGACACAGGTTACAAGGTTAACTTTGGAGAAGGATTGTGTACAGTTGTTGATTGTGATTCGAATGTTTTATTTTTCGGTATTAGGCGTAAAAATATTTATTATTTGAGCTTGTCTAAAACCGTAGAACATTGCATAGTTACTAACACAAGTGAACAACTATTATGGCATCGCCGTTTTGGTCATGTTCACTTCAAGCACTTATATAAGTTAGCTAAGAATGATCTAGTCAAAGATTTTCCTAAAATCGCTTTTAATAAGAAAAACTTTTGTGATTCGTGTCAAAGAGGTAAACTTAGTAAATCTTCCTTTAAGCTTAAAGAAGGGATTACTTCTAAGAGGCCGCTAGAACTTCTTCATCTAGATTTGTTTGGGCCAACTAGAACCGCTTCTTTAGGTAATGCTCATTATGGATTAGTTGTCGTTGACGACTTTTCTAAATTTACTTGGGTTTCATTCTTAACTAATAAGAATGAAGCTTATGAAGAGTTTACCAAATTTGCAAAGAAGATTCAGAATCTCTTAGGATCCACCATTATCACTATCTGTAGTGATCATGGAGGAGAATTTGAGAATGAATCTTTTACTAAGTTTTGTGATGACACCGGGATAACTAATAAATTTTCCTTCCCTCGGGCACCACCACAAAATGGTGTTGTAGAGAGAAAGAATAGGACTCTTATTGAGTGTGCACGCACTATGCTCCATGATAGTCATCTTGGACTACAATTTTGGGCAGAGGCGGTGCACACTGCATGTTATGTGCTCAATAGGATCCTAGTGAGACCCCGAATGAACAAAACTTGTATTGAGTTGTTTTATGACAAAAAGCCTCAAGTAAAATATTTTCGTGTTTTTGGTTCAAAATATTTTATCAAGAACACTTTCGGTAATCTAGATAAATTTGAGCCAAGATCCGATGAAGGAATTTTTGTTGGATATTCCACATGTAGCAAAGCCTATCGGATATACAACAAAACTTCTTCAACGATTGAGGAATCACTACACGTATCATTTAATGAAGATTTTGATTTTCCTCGTGTTGATGATGATAGTGTAGATGTTTTGTGTGATCCTCTTAGTAATGTTAAGATTAATGATTCGATTATTGATACTAACACTACTAATGAGATTGTTGAAGATGTTCCAAGTGATGCAGGTTTACCCAAAGCTTACCCGACCGTTCGCAACCATCTCAATAACCAAATAATTGGAGATATTGGTGTGGGTGTTCGAACGAGGTCGAGAATTGAAGAATTCTCTCATTGTGAATTTGTATCTACCATTGAGCCAAAGAACATCCAAAAAGCTTGTGAGGATAGCTCTTGGATAGTGGCAATGGAAGAAGAACTAATGCAATTCGAGAGAAATGAAGTTTGGGAACTCGTTCCTCTTCCAAGTGGTCACCAAGTTATTGGGACCAAATGGATCTTCAAGAACAAGACCGATGAGAACGAGGTAATCACAAGGAACCAAGCAAGGTTAATAGCTCAAGGCTACCAGCAAGAGGAATGTATTGATTTCGAAGAATCTTTTGCCCCCGTAGCTAGATTAGAAGCTATCAGATTACTTTTATCTTTTGCATCCCATAAGAATTTTAAACTATTTCAAATGGATGTTAAAAGTGCATTTTTAAATGGGATTGTCAATGAAGAAGTATATGTTTCTCAACCTCCCGGTTTTATTCATGAAAAATTTCCAAACCATGTTTTCAAACTTAAGAAATCATTGTATAGGTTGAGACAAGCTCCTAGAGCTTGGTATGATCGACTTAAGACCTTTCTTTTGAATTTAGGTTTTAAAATGATAGAAGTTGATTCTACACTCTTCATTAAAGATTATGATAATGACATTCTCTTGATTCAAGTTTATGTAGACGATATAATTTTTGGATCTACTAACTTTAATCTTTAGCAAGAATTTTCCAAGTCTATGAAGGATGAATTCGAGATGAGCCACATGGGAGAGCTCAATTATTTCCTTGAACTGCAAATTCGACAAATGGAGAATGGAACATTCATACATCAGACAAAGTACACAGGGGAGCTTATTAAGCGATTCGGGATGGAATCGTCTTCAAATAAAAGGACTCCCATGAGTACTACTACCCATCTACACAAGGATGAGAACGGGAAAGATGTAGACATTCGTCTATATCGAGGAATGATCGGGAGCTTACTTTACTTAACCGCTAGTAGGCCAGATATTATGTTTTCCGTATGCTTGTGTGCTAGATATCAAGCTAGACCTAAGGAGTCACACTTGATTACGGTTAAACGAATATTTCGTTATCTCAATCAGTCTCTAGATTATGGGTTACTTTACCTTAAATCTAGCACATATGAGTTAATCTCATATAGTGATGCTGACTTTGCCGGATGCAAGTCCGACAGGAAAAGTACTAGTGGCACTTGCCATTTCCTAGGAAATTTCCTAGTTTCTTGGTTTTCCAAGGAACAGAATTCGGTATCATTGTCCACGACTGAAGCAGAATATATTGCCGCGGGTCTTGCATGTGCACAAGTTCTTTGGATGAGACATACTCTTATGGACTATGGTGTCAATTGTGATACTTGCCCGATCATGGTTGATAACCAAAGTGCCATATGTCTTTCCAAGAATCCGGTACATCACTCCCGTACCAAACACATAGATGTGAGACACCATTTTATAAATGATCATATAGCTAAGAAGGACATCATCTTAGAGTATATTGAAACCCAAAAACAAATTGCCGACATCTTCACAAAACCTCTTAAAGAAGATTCATTTATGAGGTTGCGTGGAGAATTAGGAATTATGGGTGAATCTGAAATTTAGAAGCTCAACATACATGTTATAACACTTTTTGAGCTCATATCATCATGTTGCCTATCTTCATTTGATATAACATATATATGTGTTTAAGAAAGGCAATTGAGATTTATGTGATTTCATGAGTTCTTTGAGATTGATTTTAGAGATTAGTGTTTCAATTGACTTATCATTTTACATTGTTTTTATGATGAGTTTGTGATTAGAGTATAGGTCCAGGGTGAGTGTTCTTATTCTCTGGATTTCTATCTCACTGTGAATTTTTGGACCAGGACAGACGACTGTCTTTCCTTCGACAGTCGACTGCTCCTAAGCTATCTTCTCTGTCAGAAACTCATATCTTTCGCACAGACGACTGATGACAATTTTCCAGTCGACTGTTGTTTCAACAGGTGACTGCATTTTAGTCATCAGGTGCCTGTCATCTTTGTCGAAAGTTTTACAGAGCTCATTGTCTTTTTGATGAAGTTTATTGATTCTCAGTCAGTCGACTGATGTGTATAGTACAGTTGACTGTCCCTCAGACAGATGACTGTATATTACTCAACAGTCGACTGTCTGTCATCCTAAGCTAATTTCTTATCACTTCATCCAGTTGACTGACATTTGTTCTTCAGTCGACTGTCTCCTGTTGCGGCGGTTCACTGCTTCGATCTGAGCCGTAGATTCTTTGATCCAATGGCCTAGATTATTTTCCCTTTCTTATAAACTTCGAGACCGGTTCATTTCGACACATATTTTCTCTCTCATTTCAACCCACGTCGTTCTCTCTCCTCCGACTGAAATTCACTCGACTTCCCGCTCGAAATCTCCTGTAGATCTCTCCTCCGATCTTCTTCGTGGAAACTCGATCTTCCTCCTTTGTGTGGTTGCTCGTGTGTTGCTCACCCGTTGATCGACTTCTCGCCGGAATCATGCCCTAGCTTGCTTGACCTAGCCTTTGATTGTTCGAGTGAGCTCATGGATCCTTTTGATCATCTGTTTCCTTAAGGTTCTTTCGAATTTCTCGACAATCCGATTCCTTCTCCTAAACCCACTGATCCGGTTTCCACTTCGCCACCATCTTCCGGGGAATTCTTGAATATCATTGTCGGTGACCCCATTCCTTCGGAGAATGTTGGTGAACACACTTCTGAGCCGGTCGATCATCCTCATCGTACTCCTCCTTCAGTACCCCGTGAGGATTTTCTTCTCGGTAGGCTGTGTGATCGTGTCACCGCTCTCGAGAAGCTTTCTACTTCTATGGATGAGAAGCTCAATCTTCTTTTGGAGCTACAGTACAAATCTCTTATGCTTCACGGATTTCCCATCCCCGCCGAGCTTCAGGCTCTGTTTGCTAAGTCTGAGGACACTGCCCCTGTTCGTGCTCCTCCTCCTCCAGGTTTTGTGCCTGTTTCTTCTGTTGTTCCGACCCCTGTTGTCCAGCCTCCTATTCACGATCGTGCGGAATCCTCTGCTGCTCGTGCTTCGTCTTCCAAGAGGAAGACTCCAGCCTTTCTTACTCGTCGCTCTGCTAGGCTGATGTTCCGCTCTTCTGGACGTCCTTCGGACCCCTCTATCATTCACATTGACTGACGTTGCAGCTGTTACTTTTTGTTCACTCACCCGACGACCTAGATTTTTTGGTCTGCTTTTGGTTTGGTTGAGTGGGTCTTCAGTGTGTTTGATGGTTAGATGTTTATTTGGATGATGTTTGGATATTTTGTATGATGATGTACGATGATATCATGATGTATTTTTTGGATCATGATGTATGTATTTTTGTTGGACATGTTGATGTCCATATGCCATGTACTCGTCTTTTGGTGTGTGTGTGTATATATATATATATATAAAGATGTTGATGTTTAATCTTATGTGTCACACCATGTATAATTGATTATCTTATCTGTGTGATGTTTGTCATATTGTCTCCATGAATGATTTATTCTCTTCTGATGTGTTTTTGAGACAATATAGGATTTGATATTGGATTATTCATGCTATCTCTGATGTGATGCATTCTTGAAACTATTTTTGTTTCGTATATCTAAAATATTGATATTGGACTTTAATTCCTCTATTCACATAACTATATGATGTGCTTTTCTGAGTTTTTGATTCTATATATTTTTATACTCCTTGATTGTTGTTAGTTCGTATTTAGCACGATTATTGTTGTTGTTATTTACTCCCACCTTTTTGGATAATGTCATAGAGGGATAAATAAACATACAAGATTCATAATGAATGTGCTAAGTATGTTCTAACACTTTGAATCTAAGCTTGAAGTTGCCTTAGATTCAGGGGGAGTAAGATTACAATGAATAAGGATTTTAATTCCTAGATTTCTGGAATTAAATTCATGCATATCTTACTCATTTGCTTCAATTGATATATAGATGCCCTAATATTTGTTGACTAACTTGATTGGCATCTATGTAGGGGAAGTAAGTTTTCATTACGCACAATTATTTATCTTTTTGTTTATGTTTGTTTGTCATCATCAAAAAGGGGGAGAATGTTGAGTATTGGACTTCTCCCTACTTGGTGTTAATGATGAGCAAACATAAATACTTGTGATTAATCCCCTATTTTGCAGTTAATCCATTGCCTAAGCTAATTATGAAGATCTTCTAGCAATGGATGACTCACAAAGATCATTGAATGCAAATGAAATGGATTGGATGACTGTAGATGATGATTGAAGCTCCATGAAGACTTCAAGTTCATACGTTGGATAGAAGAGAGAGTTCGTGAATGTAAATTTCTTTTATCTCTTCTAGTATGTAGCTTAGAAGTAGAACTTTAATGGAGCACTCACACACATCATCATTTCAGTCTTAGGATATCATTAGATCAATTGTCCTTAGACTCCAATTCATTTCTAGTTTGATTGTGCTTTTATTGTATATAACAGTCGACTGCTGAACATTTTACAGTCGCCTGTCTCAAAAACAGTCGACTGTGTTTTGTTCTACAGTCTCCTGTTATGCACAAACTTTTACAATCTAGTTTTGGGCCTCTTTGTTGATTTCACACAGGCAACTGATGAACGATTCACAGGCACCTGTCCAAGTGACAATCGACTGTGATTTGTAAATCAGTCGCCTATCTATCTTTTGCCCAAACTTTGTTGATCTGACTTTTACGGCCAGTCGACTAATGTTGAATATACAGTCGACTGTCCAATGGATCAGTCGACTGTCTGTGATACAACAGTCGTATGTCTGTGAGCCTATTTATTGACTCAGCTCTCTAGAAATTCTCAGGGTATTTGATAGTCGTCTGTATAAGGATTTACAATCGCCTATTCTGAGTAACAGTCGACTGTCTTTTCCTTATCAGTCGTTTGTCCTGTTCTCTCGGAAGATTTCCCGAATTCTAAAACTCACATCTCTCGGCCAATCGCCTGTAGAAGTATTTACAGTCGCCTGTTGGTTCAACAGTCGACTGTGTATGCTTCATCAGTCAACTGTCCACGTGGTAAGTTACCGTTTTGAATTCTCACCTACCCATGCTGACTGTGTAACAGTCGACTATGGTTTCCTCAACAGTCGACTGTCGCGAGCACAGATTCTATCCGTTGAGAATTTTCTCACGGATTCCAAAAGGGTTTTTGCCTAATCTGTTTGTGGATTTGAGAAACCTATATAAGGGACTTCTACTGTTCCATTGAGAGGTTACAAATTCTACCAAGGCTATTGTAAAATCTTTCAAGCTTTCATTCTCAAGTTTAAAAGCTCTTAAATCCAAAGCCCTAAGAATTCCTATCTTTGATCTCTTGCTCTCCAACCTAGAACCAAAGAGTTATCCTCTAGGCATTTGGTGCAGTCAAGAGAAAGGGCTTTCTCCTCTCTTCCAAGAGAGTCTTCAACACACAACACACTTCTCCTTCAAGTTCTACTTCAAGGCATAGGTGATTGTAAGTGTTGATTTCATAATTTCATAACTTTCGTTATTTGTATTTGATCTCGGGTTGTGAGAGCGGTTTGCTTGCTCCCAAGTTGTGGGAGTCAAGGTCAATCGATTGTACTTCGATTTCACTTGTAGGGTTACTACAAGTGGATTTTAAGGAAACATCAAGTTAGGGTTCTAACTTGAGTATCCGGAGGTATCCGGGTGGAAGGGACGTAGGATTACCGGGAACAAGTCGGGAAGTGACTTGGGTAATCCAAACCCTTGAAACATCTCTGTGTTTGCATGTGTTTCATTTTGGGTTTAATTTCTATTCCGCATTATTTTGTTGGATTGCATTTAAATTGGTGTAACTATCTTTTTGAATTGCATAAACACTATTCAACCACCCTTCTAGTGTTTTCCCCATAGACAGGATCCTTACACGTTTGACCCCTCAAACATATGTTCAAAGATGGCCCAAAAAATTGTATTTCGCAAATAGCAGCCGCCCAAAATAACTCAGGGTTTGAAAGCCTAGAGGTGGGGCCCACGCGGTGGGCCCCACCTCGTGGGTGCCAGCAGAATGGCCCGGCCCAATGGGCCGGACCATTCTTAAAGGCAGGGAAGCCTTTTTTCTTTCTTAAGAAAACTTTTGGGCTTTCTAATCTTGGTCCTTTTTTATTTTAATGTTTAAAACACTTTTAAACATCATTTTTGTGCCCGTTTGGACTCCGATTCGAGCATGTTTTTTTCCCGTCTTTCGTGAAAAAAGTCCTCTCTTTATTTCTATGCATTTATTGTAAAATTATTTGTAAATGTTTTGCAATATATTTTATTTTCTTTTGCATCATATGTAATAGTTGTTGGATATGGACGACATGAATACACCCATGAGGGGATGTATGAGGGTATACGGACCTCAGATGTCACGTGCACGAAAGTGTGCGCGAAGGGAACCTTTTCTCGTGTGAAAAGGACCACTCGATAAGTGGAAAAAGTCACTTTATAAGTGCATAAAGGCACTCGATAAGTGAATGAAGAAGAGGATAAGTAAAAGGGCTAATATAGGCTAATAAGCTTATAAGTGGTTATTTCCTACAATAACTACCCCTAAAGCCTATAAATAGGACCCAAGGGTATGCCTTTTACACTAATCTAACCATGCCATAAGTTTGCATAAGGCAACTTGTGTTCTTCTTCTCCCTTCCATTAAAATCCTCTTCTAAATAGAGATTTAGGCGGTGAAACTCTGCTTCGATCCTCCGTGACGAAGTATCGACCGTTGCGGCGAATCCGAGGGTGAAGTTCAGAGACTACGGTGCCGCATATGCAAGCGTAAGTCTATGATATTATTCGATCCTAATGTCGTTGTTTTGACAGGATCCCACATTGGTATCAGAGCCATACGGGTTCGCCCCGGTCTAACCGTCGCCCCGGTCTCAACGATGAACGCGGCGTTGTCTCTTTCACGAATGAGTCTCCTTCCATTATGGATATGGTAGGAACACATCGTGACGGAGAGAATCGCAATAGTTGTTCTTTTCACGTTAGGGTCTTCTGCCATTACGGATATGGCAGGAACTCTCCGTGACGGGAAGAACTTACCGTTCATATCGCCAAACTCGCGCTCCTCATGGATGCTGAGTCTCCATTCAATTGAGAATGTGAACATTCTTCATGTAGAGCGTGAAGTTTACGGCCTTGAAAACGCATTATCTTCATTTTCTGGCACACGTCCATTGATGCAAAACCGTTTTCTCGACAAACGGGTGCCTCATCGGAGAAGACGATGGTGGTTATTCTCAACGAAGAAGATGACATTTTTGGTGCATGATCACCATGGCCATATGGGCTATGGAGGCAATGCATCCCCCCTCCCCATGCGGAGGGGGTTGGCTACGGCCAATAACTACCACGGCCACCCCTCCGGCGGGGGTGTGCGGCCAACCCCATGCAAGGGGGTGGCCGGCCATGGCCATATGGGCCATGGCCGGCCAGGGCCAGGCCTGGCCAAGGCCAGACCTGGGCCAGGAGGCCCTGGCCGGCCTCGGCCATGGCCAGGGGCCGGCCTGGCTGGCCCTGGCAGGGGCCAGGGCCGGCGCCCTGGCCTCAGGCCAGGGCCAGGCCGGCCCTGGCCGGGGGCCAGGGCCAGGCCAGGGGCCTGGCCGGCCCTGGCAGAGGTGAGGGCCGGTGCCCTGGCCGGCCCTGGCCTCTGCCAGGGCCAGGCCGACCGGCCCTGGCAATGGCCAGGGCCAGGCGGAGGCCTGCCCAGGGCCACTGCCGGCCCTGGCCAAGGCCGGTGCCAGGCCACTGCCGGTCCCCGGTCTCGGCCAGTGCCGAGCCCCAGTTGACCCTGTATTTATGAGGGGGGGCTTGCATGAATGGGACATGCATGGCCAGCCCATACGGGGCCGACGGCAGTCGTCTGCGGCAAAATCCTCCTGTAGGGGGGGGGGGGGGGGCATGGATCCATACGGGAGCCGACGACGGTGGCTTGCAGATAAAATCCCTCAAGGGGGATTCGACCTAGGCACGGCTATGGCTCAATCCCGGCAATGGCCAGGGATTGCCGTATATTTCACTAGTATCATAAGGGTACTAAGTTGAAATATCGCATTTGCTTTTGAAAAATACGTTTTCAAAAACGCTTTTCCGCTGCGAAGTACTATAAGAGTACTATCGTTTGATAAGTGAGGGGGAAATATTGAAGGTTGTCCTAGATGGTGATTGGAATCGTAGAGACCTTTCAGATTCTAGAGCAACATCTTCAATATTTTTCGAAAGTAACTTATCAAATGTAATGATATCATTCCAAGTAGGATATTCCAAGTGGGAGTGATATCTATGTATAAGAATTTTATGCAATGTTTTTGATCGAACCTTCGGTTTTGTGTCTTTTGCAGCATTTTAAAGTTAAAATGTCTTCCGCTTCAAAGAACATCGTCGCTGAGTTAAACAGAGGTGAAAAACTCAACAGCGATAATTACAAACTATGGTCCATCAAGATACAATACGTTCTAGAGGAGCAAAACGTGCTCGAAAATCTAAAGAACAAGATGATTGAACCCGAGTTGGGCACTACGGCCCAACACAGACGAGACAAGGAAGCTTTTGATGCTTGGTCTCGGAAGAACAAGATAGCTCGCATTATGTTATTGTCCAGTATGGCCGATGACATAATGCGCATCTTTCGAGAGCATGACCTAGCCATGGACATATGGTCCAAGCTAGAGGAGAAGTTTGGTGGCACCTCGGTGTCCAAACTTCGTTCTTTAACTATCAGATTTGATTCATACAAGAAACGTCCAGATCATTCCATGGGGAAACATCTGCGACATATGGCAAATCTCATCTCAGAGTTAAAGGATGCAGGTCATGTGCTCACTGACGAGCAACAAATCCAAGCAGTCATACGTTTCCTACCAAATGGGTGGGACCAAATGAAGATGCATCTCACTCACAATGAGAGCATCAAGACCTTCAGCGATGTTTCTAAGCACCTCGAGTTAGAGGAAGAGCGGCTTGCGGCTGCCAAGCCAAGTGCAGAAGTGCACATGGTTGCTAGTTCCTCACACGGGGAAAGAAATGGAAAGATCGTTCGAAGTTTACTAATGAACGTAATAAGCAACCTGAGTCTACCAAGAAACCCAAACATAAGGGTGGGCATAAGAAATGGCACAAGAAGAAAGACTTGAAGAGGATCAAGTGCTTCAAGTGCAACAAGTTAGGTCACTATGCCCGTTCTTGTACGGATGAAGGTGACAAGGTAACTTGTAATACTAGTTACATATGTGTTTCTAGTTCAATATTTCTTGTAGAATCTAATCCATTTTGATAATTGATTCAGGTGCCACCGACCACATAGCAAGGGACAGACGGTCCTTCGTGGAGTATCACCGGATACCCCAAGGAACAAAGTGGATTTATGTAGGAAACAACACACGGGTTGAAGTGAAAGGCGTTGGGACTTGCAAGCTAGTCTTGGACAATGGCCGCACTATCTTACTACATGATGTCCTCTTCGCTCCAGATATTCGAAGGAATATTATATCTGTGGTCGTGTTAATGGGTCTTGGTTATAGCTGGTTTTTTCATGATTGTAAAGTGGACTTGTTTTGTAATAATTCCTTAATTGGTACTGGGTATGTATTCAAAGGATTTATTGTATTAAATACAATGTATGACTCTTCATTTTTTAATGAAAATTTTCTTGTTGCAAATTTTTCGACTTATGATTCAGATATAATTTGTTGGCACGCAAGGCTTGGTCACATTGGACCAACGCGTATGGATAGACTTGCCAAACGTGGCCTTCTATCCAATGTTTCAAAGGTTGATATGTCGACCTGCGAACATTGCCTTGTAGGGAAATCTTGTCGCAAGCCGTTTGGAACCGGCACAAGGGCCGAGGTTCCATTACAGCTCATTCATTCGGACATATGTGGTCTGATGAATGTCAAGACAAGATACGGGAAGTCCTATTTCATCACTTTTATTGATGACTTCACCCGATTCGGTCATATCTATTTGATATCCCACAAAATTGAAGCATTAACATGCTTTAAAAACTATATGAGTTTGGTGAAAAATCAATTAGATCGCAAGATTAAGGTCTTGCGAAACGATTGAGGCGGTGAATATCAATCGGCGAGTTTTAAGGAACTTTGTGATGAAAAAGGCATAGTTCATCAGGTAACTATGCCTTATACTTCGCAACAAAATGGTGTTGCAGAAAGGAGGAATAGGACTTTAATGAAAATGTTCCGTTTAATGATGCATTATTGACGGTCGCTTTCATCTTGAACCATCCTCGAAATCAGTTAGCTCCACTACTTACGAGTTGTGGAACCAAAGGTCTCCTGACTTAAACATTTTGAAACCTTGGGGGTGTGCATCCTACGCACATATTTCCTCCCATAAGTATGGCAAACTTGGGCCACGGGAAAGGAAATGTATCTTTATACGATACGCAGAAAACTCCAAAGGTTATGTTTCATTGGTCAGGAAGACAATGGAGGACTAATTGAATTTGAGTCGAGGGATGTCACTTTCTTGGAAAACGAGTTTCCAAGATAGGGCGAGATAAGTCAAGACTTATCTCTATTTGAGATTAATGATCAAGAAGGATTACCTCATTCGAGTGGGAGAATTCTTGGTGAAGACGAAAATACGTTTCAAACTTCACCAATGGATGATAGGAGTGACGCGAATCCTATTCCATACGGGAATAATGATCCAAGTGGGAGCATTTCTAATGACATTCCAAGTGGGAGTGATATTAGAATTGATCTAAATTCGAGTCAACAAGGACTTGAAGAATCTCAAATACGACGTAGTAGTCGTACAAGGTTGGCTCCTCTAAGATTTGAGGATGAATTTCCACAAACCTTTATGACTTTACTACAAGATGATGACGAGCCTGCTACTTTCAAACAGGCCGTATCATGCCCTGCAAAAGACAAATGGATGGAAGCGATGAAGGAGGAGTTGGAATCCATGAAAGTTAACCAAGTTTGGGACTTAGTTGACTTACCCAGAGGACGTAGAGCTATTGGGAACAAATGGGTTCTCAAGATCAAGCATAAGGCTGATGGCTCTATAGACAGATATAAGGCTCGCCTTGTCGCGAAAGGTTTTACGCAACAGGAAGGGATAGACTACGAAGAGACCTTCTCACCTGTTGTTCGTTTTACCTCGATTCGCCTGATTCTGGCTATGGTAGCTTGCTTAGACCTCGAATTACATCAGATGGATGTAAAGACTGCCTTTCTCAATGGAGAATTGGACGAGGAGATCTATATGGAACAACCAACAGGGTTTGTAAAAGAAGGAAACGAACATAAGGTTTGTAAACTTCGTAAGTCCATATATGGTCTTAAACAATCCTCGAGGCAATGGTATATACGATTTCAAGAAGTTGTCTTATCAAATGGTTTTTCCATGCTTGATGAAGATAACTGTGCATATATCAAGAGGATTAAGAGCAAGTACGTTATTATGTTTCTATATGTAGATGACATTTTAATGGCCGGAAATGACAAGGGCTTTGTGATGGATATCAAGGCTTGGCTTTCATCAGTATTTGAGATGAAAGATATGGAAGAAGCCGCATATATCATTGGAGTTAAGATTTCAAGGAATCGTTCGAAGAAACTTCTTTCTCTTTCACAAGAGACTTATATAAAGAAAGTTCTAGAACGTTTTAATATGCAGGACTGTAAGTCCATTGATATTCCAATAAAGCATATGCGATAATTTATGTCTGAAGATGTGTCCTAAGAACCAAAGGGAAAAGGAAATTTTGGAAAAAGTTCCATATTCCAGTGCAGTTGGTAGTCTAATGTATGCTATGATGTGTACAAGACCGGAAGTCTGTTTTGACGTTGGAATGGTAAGTCGTTACCAATCCAATACATGGCAAACACACTGGAAAGCGGTTAAGAGGATAATTTTGCAAAAGACTATGATAAGACCAAGAAGGTAGACATATGGTACATATCTACGCATGAGATGATAGCGGACCCGCTTATGAAGGCGATCCCCAGAGATGTGTTTTACAAACACTTATCATCTCAAGGATTGCGTAAGAGCTGAGTTGTACCAATGTAAATTCCCATGTCTGTAAAAGATCAAATTTAATAAAAGAATAAGTTCTTTTTCAACATTGCATATAAGTTTCTTGAAAATGTTTGTGTACATTTTAAAATCTCAGATATATTTTTTAGTATGTCGGACAGATTGAGGTTGGCTCTCTCACATGAGCAACCGCCTTTATTATATCAGACGGATAAAATAAAGATGAGACCTGTTTAAAGTCAAATCGTCAGACGAATGATTTAGAGTCATGACTTAAACAAAATGGTCGCATGAAAGATTTGCATCATATGGATGCTTACAAAAGATCTAATGGGATTCTTAAATCCTATCTGTCTTATGCGGGATGTGGGTCCAGAAGATTATTTGAGTAGTAGAAGGGACTCAAAATCAGACATTGTGGTGTCTGATCATCATCCTTACAACATCATTGAGACATATGCTCCCTGGGAAAGGAGTGATGTTGTAATACGTATTCATACTACGTATGCATTTGACCATTGGGTTAGAATAGTAATTATGTTTACTATTATGTGAGACCCAAAGACCACATGGGTCTTAACTCATTACCCTTATGAACTCTAATTGGTTCCTTCAGATTTGACTGGGTGATTGCTATCTTAGCATGTTGCTTATGGACTATAGTCAATTCGGTCCGGCGGGGCATGTTAGAAAAGCAAGTCAAGTCAAGATCGAAAGGATCGCAAGAAGAGGAAGATTAATTTCATATTTCACATTTGGACTTTAGAGATTCAAAGCTGGCCAGCCAATTGTAATCCAGATGGGATTCAATTGTTGAATATAAAGTATAAGAAATGTGAAGAAATAATCTAGGGTAATGCATGCGTTGATCTACTCAACTTTGCACCTCGAGGAGTGTTGTGTATCTATAACAAGTACACAACAGCGGACTCTATGCGCATGACTGTCACACGGCCTATATCTCGGTATGATAAACAGAAGAGTTAAAGGAAAGATGTTTCCTTACAATCCCCTCAAGTGTGAGTGGGAGATGTTGGATATGGACGACATGAATACACCCATGAGGGGATGTATGAGGGTATACGGACCTCAGATGTCGCGTGCACGAAAGCGTGCGCAAAGGGAACCTTTTCTCGTGTGAAAAGGACCACTCGATAAGTGGAAAAAGTCACTTTATAAGTACATAAAGGCACTCGATAAGTGAATGAAGAAGAGGATAAGTAAAAGGGCTAATATAGGCTAATAAGCTTATAAGTGGTTATTTCCTACAATAACTACCCCTAAAGCCTATAAATAGGACCCAAGGGTATGCCTTTTACACTAATCTAACCATGCCATAAGTTTGCATAAGGCAATTTGTGTTCTTCTTCTCCCTTCCATTAAAATCCTCTTCTAAATAGAGATTTAGGCGGTGAAACTCTGCTTCGATCCTCCGTGACGAAGTATCAACCGTTGTGGCGAATCCGAGGGTGAAGTTCAGAGATTACGGTGCCGCATACGCAAGCGTAAGTATATGATATTATTCGATCCTAATGTCGTTATTTTGACAGGATCCCATAATAGTCCACATCAAAAATATTTTAGACTTATTGTCACAAACCATTTGTAACTTTAATTATTCATGTGCACCCGAGTGCACTCCTCCTTAATTCTTCTTATTACTAAGACACAAATCCTACTCTGTGTGAGACCCTACAGTATGACCCTACTACAGGCTGGGGCTCGAAATCCCTAGGATACACTGACCACGAGCAGAAGGTGTCGTCCCTGTTCGGCATCACAATTATGTGATTGACCCATTGACTAAAGTGTCGTCGGGATCACTCTGACTGTGTCCGTGATGAATACCATAGTTTTAGTCCCTTCGTCATAACTAAGTCGTTTAGTCAAGCCTGAGGTATGGTCAACTGTCAACCCCAATAGCTCAAAATCGAAACCGGTTAGTCTCCATCGATCTTTAGTCAAATAATGTTGGACTTCTTCCAACTTACTCTGGCTAGAGTTTTTACTAAAGACCGAACTAACACATACGAAACTAACTCCTTATTAACGGGAGAGACGAATCCTCTCTGGGTAATTACTCTCCTCACACGCTTCAAGTTTCACCCAACCAAAGACCTTTCGAAAGGCATTACCTTGAAGCTAGGTCAGAGATCTTCACGTACAAGTTCATACGATGACATCAAGTCTAAGGACCAACTTGCCTATCATCATTGAGAGTTATCAATGACAGACTAGTTAATATTAACCTTATGATAACTCTTGTTGGGTCGTTTAGTGAACTCATTCTCCAATGAGCACATGCATCTCATCTCTGACTTCGCCTATTCGAACGACCATGAGATCATCGTCACCACTCCATGGTAAAGATAAAGACACAATGGTCTATCCAATGTATCGATATCCTTTTCTCGAAACATCTATGACCATGAACGGTTTTAGACTTATGCTACAAATGGTCAAACAATTCTCCTTGATCGAGATCCTCATCTCGATACTTGTTTAACCTCGCATGAAGTCTCAGTATTTTACTTAAGTTCTAATGTAGACTACATTATTATAAACTTAGGTAAATTCTATTCAAACAATGTACTGTTATTTCGAATAAGATGTTTGTACATATACATAGAGATAAATTGCCTTGAGGGCATACACATCTCCCAACACCAACTACCACCGAATTGCACAAGTATTTGGGAGTACCTCTCCTTCATGGTGGAGTGTCCAAGGACACTTATACAGAGCTGGTGGAAAATATTAGCTCCAAACTATCTGGTTGGAAATCAAAGTTGTTAAGTCTGGCTGGTAAATCCACACTTATAAGCTCAGTGACATATGATATTCCTATATATTCTATGCTCACTACTCTTTTTGCCAAAGCATACTAATAAGGAGGTTGACAAGCAGAACATATCGTTTCTTTGGGGAGGTGTGTTGGATCAGGATCTAAGCCTAGAGGGGAGTGGGGGGGGGGGGAATAGGCTAATAAAAATTCTCAAGATATCACAGGCAATAATCAGCACAATTAATCAATCGTATAGTAAATAAAGCCAATCACAGAGTGCACGAGAGATTTACCCTGGTTCAATCGCCTCAACGATCTACTCCAGCCCCAAAGCAAATACTAGATTCAATAGTGTCAAGGGTACAACTATAAAGAGCTACGAACACCTACTCTACGCTCACCAAGTTCCGTACCGCACTCACCAAAGTGTCAAACACTACTAATCAAGTAAACGCTCTCTCCTGACTGGCACCAACTAGTCAAGACCCCAAAACGCCAAAAAGAATGTTTAAGTAACCTACAAAGATCAACACACTAAATACACAAACATAAAGAGATAATGAGTTTAGAAAGCTCAGTTCGTGTTGGTGTTGTAGTCTCTGTCAATCATCACGCCGTCAGCTTCAGTCTGACGCAAACGGTATCTCGATAGGAGTTCTGGATCTCAATTTGTAACTTCACGAACTAGAGAGGCAATCAAGTCTGTGTGTATATCAAATCCAGCTCAAGCTTCATTTGAAGAGGGATGTGCAAAAGGTTATTTACCAAGCACCTTTCATGCATGCACCCACGTCATCTTAGTCTTTATATTCACGGCACGAACAAGACACCTATCAGTGTCTCGACAGTAGGTAGGGCTTCGTCTTCAACTCCTTGACAATGGTCAGATGGCGCTCCAGCAAACATGGATCACGGCGGATGTTAGAGCAGTGACGAAGATGATTTTCGTTCGAGTAGTCGACGGCAACATCGACTCACGACAACTGATCGCCCTCTTGTTGGCTAAGGCATGCAGTAGTCTTCTCGGCAAGCAGTGGGAAGATTAAGTTGGACTCGTCGGTGACAACTTGAACTCGTCGGCGACGGCAATGTAGAAAGGCTCCGGCAGCAAGTGGGTTCACACCGACATCAAGGTCTTGTCTTGATGATGAAGAGGAAGTTCTCCCAAGGCCTCAAGGAGTTACGACAGCAAGGAGAGGTTAAGGAAGGGTAGCAAAGAACATTTTCTTCCTTGTTGTTGCTGATAACGAGAGGAATGACAGGGTGGAGATTAGGCAGCCAACGGCACCAACAACGTCTCCACCTCGATGGCAATAAGTCACTCCACGACGAAAGCAAGTAGGGTACCACGACAACGAAGATGATGGCTAGGGCATGCAGGAGACTTGATGACTTGTGGTCATGGTAAATAATGATCTTCAACGGCAAGGAGGTTGACAATGAACGTCAGCTCGAGATACCGTCGGTTGGGAGTGATGCTCCTTCCTTGTATTCCCACGGCTTGAAGAGGTTGCAGCTGGAGATGTTCCTTAATGGATACAGGCTGCCTCGAGGGAGATGATGCGGCAGCCGACGGCCTTTTGAAGGAGTCGAGGGTATCTCGGCTTGGCGTTGGGCTTCAGTACATAATGGAGAACACGGCAACACTACACCCTCCGTAATGGCAGCAAGATGAGATGGTTTCCAGCGGGTGTCGAGGCAACAAAGAGTTGACGATGGCAGCAAGGTGATCTCCGAATGGCAGCAAGGAGGATGTACACGACTTGAGGCAAATTTTGTCGTTGTTGTCTTGACAGGAGGATGCCGCTAGTGTCTTGAGCTTGAGGAAGGTTGATGCTTGGTGCTTGCAGCTATGGGAATTTTCGTTGGCCTTGTGAGATGAAGCTTGTGTTCTTGGAGGTCCTTGCGGCTGTGTTAGTTTTGCTTGAGAAAAAATAATGTTGCGGCTATAGGTTTTGGAGAAAGGATGCGGTAAGTAGATGTATTTGAAATTAGGGTTCTATTTTTATTTTTTATGGCAGCATTGGATGATCTCCTTTGGTGGGGGTTTAAATAGGAGGTATGGAGAGTGTTTGGCTCAAAGTTCATCCCATAATAATAGTGATTTGAAAGTGATATCCAATTTGAATAGGATTTGAAATAATCATATGAAAGATCTTCTTCAATCACAATTAGATTTGAAATAGGATTTGGATGAATCACCATTTATTTTGAATTTTGATTGCAATGGGATTTGATTTAATTATATGTGAGATATGATTCAATCACCAATAGGTTTGAAGAAATCACTAATTGACTTGAAAGGGATTCTCTCCTTATCTCCATCTTTTGACCAAGTCCACTTTACGTATGAATTGCAATTTTCTCCATCACTTTGACCAAGTCTCTCTTTGAGGATTTACAAGCTTTCACTCCTGAAAACACTTAGCACACACATCATAATGTTCACACACATTTGTTATCATCAAACACGAATTCATCGATCATAGTATCCAACATGGAGGGCAAGGGAATCTTCACCTTGTTAGTTGGAAGGAGGTGTGTAAGCCAACGAAACTAGGAGGTCTTGGGATCCGATGCATGGCTCGGCAAAATGATGTTCTTCTGCAAGATTGGCATAACGATTTTTGATGGAGCTGGCTTCCAGCTTTTGAAGTCAAAGTATAAAGTGACTAGTGACATTATCACTTATATTTCTACCATGGATAAGCTAGCATCTTCATGGTTAAATTCTTGGCAAAGCCTAGTCCATGGGTTGCGGAGTTTGGAAGACGACCATGTGAAGTGGATTGGTGATGGCACAATCACAAAATTTTGGGATGATAACTGGTTGGGTAAGCCTCTGGAAACTATTATCTCTTCCTCACGTGGGTTGACTACGACCCCGTAATTTGTTCATGACTTTGTCCTTAATGGCTCTTGGGATGTGGGCAAATTATTAGTGCATGTTCCTGATAATGTGGCTCAACAGATTATGTCCTATCCACTGCCAAAGGTCACGACTATGGGTGATAGATACATATGGCGCCTCACGTCCAATGGAAAGTTCACTTTACAATCTTCTTATCGAATGTTGTTGGAGAAATATAGCCTACTATTGGCTGAACACTATGCATGTATCTGGAAGCTGCCCCTTTCGTCTCGGTGGCTTTATTTCTTTGGTTAGCTTTAAAGGATGGAATTATTACCAATTCCTTGTGTTGTCGTTGGGATATTGTACACTCAGATTTGTGCTCCACATGTGGTCTAGTAGTGGAGACTACTATCCATGTATTACACGATTGCATTGTGGCTACGAAGGTGTGGACGACCTACTTTCCCCATTCATCTTCTGGTGGTTTCTATGACCTTTTCTTATCAAACTGGCTGAAGGCTTTCTTGCGTAATACTATTTACCCCCTTAACCACAAAGTTCTCTTTGCGACCTGTGTGTGAACGATTTGGGGTTCCAGGTGAAGAAGGGGGGTTTAGATACAGCAGAAGGTACTACGGACACTTTCACTAGGCAACACATTGCTTCCATTGCAGAGGAGGTGGCACGAGTTAATGGCACAACTATAGAGGTTCAATCCATCCCTTTGGTAGTTAGGTAGTGCCCACCTGATTGTGGAATGGTAAAAATTAACGTTGATGGTGCAAGTATGTTGGTTCTTGAGTTCAAGACCAATGTTGTTTTGATGTTGATCAACATTATGTTGTATGCTAATTGGTCGTCCCGAAATACAACTCCGAAAACAATGTAGTTTTACTGCAAGCGCGCAGTTAGGTGGTGATCGGGTATCGAATCACGGGGAGGAACTATTGGTATCTATATAGATTACTAGGCAGAGGTGAAATAATAGTCAAGAAATGTCGGTGTTACAATCGTGTAAGGTGTTGTTTGTAAATTCAATTAATAAGAATGTCTAGGGCTTGAAAATCTCCACTATAGATCTGAAGCATCAATGTGAAACATGAATCTCCATATTACTATTCTTGGTTTAGGGTGAACTAGTCGTAACCATGTTATGAACAAACGCACGCTCTTGCGCTCGCTCTCATGCAAGTCTATAGTAATCTAAACTAGAGCCTCGCTCTCGCGCAAGCTTAGTTCAAACTACTAGCATTAAGATTGACAATATTATCCAATTCTAATTCAAGCTTGCTCTCGCGCAACTTAAATTCGAATCTAGATCGTGATAGTTCATATCCGTTTTACCATCGTACAAACGAATATAATTATAAAAATATAATAAAGATGTTAGGTTTGGTCGCTCTCGTGCACCAATTCTAGGGAATCTCGATTATAGATCTAAATCGAATATCTAGGGCTTCCCATAGATCAAGATCCTCTCTCGAGCTCCCAAGATCCAATAGAAATCTCTAGCTATCCGTAGTAAATCAATCACAACCTAACCCTTAACAATCTTAGCAATATGGCAATTCAATAGATCTCACATATCATACTTTAAATCCATAGGGTTCATCCCTTTGCCCTAGAGCAAAGAGACTACTCACAATTCATCATAGAAAAAGTAATAGAAATAAGATGTGCAAGAGAATTCATCACAAAACTCAGATCTAAGTAGAAATATATCATAAAAATATGAACTTGCAAAAAGTTTAGACAAACCAATTGAGTTCAAGCTCCAAAGAATAAGAAAATTTAGATCTTGCTCTCCAATACTTTCGCCAAAAGAAAACTACGACTAAAATTGTTCCCAATAAAATTAATCAAAAGAGACTCTCTTTGGGCTGCCCACAAAAATGGGTATTTATAGTCGCCCAAAAGCCCAAAAAATCCTGACAGATCTTCCACTGGATCGCTACAAAACCCATTTTCAAAACTGGGCTGACGTCGTGCTCGGCCGAGTAAACTTCTCACTCGGTCGAGATACACCTCTGCCGAAAAACTGAAATTTTTGGCATTCTGTAACATTCAGATCACTCGGTCGAGTGGTCTGCTCACTCGGTCGAGTGGGACTGATTGTAGATTCTCCCAAAAAACAGAGATCTGTCAATGAATTTCTTTGAATTTCCTATCTCCACTTGGTCGAGTGGGATTCTCACTTGGTCGAGTGGAAATTCCACTCGGCCGAGTACATTGCTGCTCTTCTTCATGCTGGAATTGGATATGTCAGCTTCACTCGGTCGAGTGAGCTGCTTCACTCGGTCGAGTAAGCTGTGTCACTCGGCCGAGTAGCATATTTCTCTTCTCAAAACTCCTTCTCGCTTCCTTCTCGATTCTCTCGCCTTTCTTCCTCTTCTCATCATCATCCAGCACCGTTAGCTCTCTGATATCGTTGTGATTGCTGCTCCGGCACATGTGTAAGCACTCATAGCTCCAAATTTCCCCCGATTACTTTATATTTCCTGTAATCGGACGGAACAAAGAAATAGTGAAATATATCGTAAAATCATCGTTTAAACGTTAAAATCGCGATATGAGCGGTCGTTATGGCATGGAAAAATGCAGAAATAAAGTGAAAAATATGAGCATATCACTAATCATCTTATTTGTTTTAGTCTCAATTATATAATAATGATTACATCTAATGGGAGACAAAACAAGTGGTGATTGGATGATGGACTCAAGGCATAGAGCATTGGATTTATGAAGCCATGAAGTTTTACATTGTAATCTTTTATGATCCTTTATGTATTTTACTCTTTCTTTAGTAGAATACTTGTATGCCTTGATTAGATGGACACACACATTAATTCATGTCTATTCCATCTTAGTGATCTATAGGAACTTCCTAGAATCCATCCTAAAAGGTTGAATGTCCAAAACACTCTATCATATGCTTTCAGCCTATCACCAGGCGCCTGGTATACACCCACCAGATGCCTGGAGCATCCGTTGTGTAATGGCCATATCCAAGGAAGTCCAGTCATCTGAAGTTCAGTCTCTAAGCATCTGCCCAGTGGTCCAGACGTCTGGTTAATGAAATCCATGTGCCTGATCAGTTGAGCCAAAATGTCCGTGCTCTCTGTTTTTAGCAATCTATTTTTCTACAGTCTGTCTGTATTCAAACCTCTGTAAGTTTTTCTGGGGTGTTAATTTCTTATCCATTCCAATCCCATCAGATTTCATTTTTTGTTATCTTTCCAACGCATTTTGAATCACCTCAATCTGAGTTCATTTGAGTTATATATGCCAGTTTTGGTGATTATGTGTTTTTTCTGGGAAGAGTCTATCAGACCAGACGCTGCACAATGTCAGACCAGACGTTTGGCCACTCTTCACCGGGCGTCTGGTCGACCACCAAAACTAGCCGTTGGGACTTTCTTGCTAGCTGTTTCTAGCGGTTTTTGTCTGTTTGTGGGCTGTTTTGAGGGGCGTTTAAGCTAGTTTGAGGGGATGTTTTTGGCATCTGTCCACACTTATGGAAAGCGTTTTAGAGAGCCAAAAGCTTGATGATAAAGCTCATCATATTCACTCTCTCTTCTCTTCTCCTACTCTTATTGAATGATCTAGATGTTGAAACCCTAGCCTAAGGAAAAGCTACCAAGTGCATCAACTTCATTATCTCAAGCACTTGGTTTCCACACTTCCATGCCTTCATCTTCACATAGGTAATATATATTTAAGGCATATGTAAGTGTGTAATTTGTGTTACATTTGTTTCATTGTAACCTTACTCCCGGGTTGTGAGAGTGTCTCGCTGGAAAGAGAGGTTAGCCCTTGGAATAGAGTGTGCTCTTGGAAAAGAGTGTGGCACTTGGAAAGTGCGTGTTGATATCCTAGAAGGGATTTTGTATTTGTACTCATGTAATGGAAGAATTGTGTGCCTTGGAAAAGGCTTGTTAGTGGATCCACGAAGTGCTATTGCAACGTGGGGCTGGAGTAGGATCGCCTTGGAATATGGATCCAAACCAGTATACATATCGTGTGTTTAAGATTTGTTTTGACGTATTTCCTTTGTGTGATTGTTGTTGTTGAGATAATCATTTTAATTCTGCTACGTTGTGCGCTTAATTTTAGTAACCTTTAATTACGCACTTTTGCTTGCCTTACACTGTTTATGCCATTGTTTAGTGTATTATGTAGACACTGGCCCTTAACAAGTGGTATCAAAGCCTTGGTTTGATGGCTTTTGCAAGCAAGATGTCGTTGTCTCAATAACCACTCTCGCTCCCCCCGTCTTCAAAGGCAAACACTTTTCAAATTGGAGGAAGAATATGTGCCGATGGCTTGATGAGCAAAAGGTGTCAAAGATTATTACTTCGGTTGCTCAAGCCTGGAATGCTTTGCTCAGTTCTTTCCACAAAAATCGCAAAGAAAATAATGGATTTTGAGACATTGCATGAGATATGTGATTATCTTGGAGCAAACTTCGGAAATGAGGAGATTGACTCAATCGAGTCTTGTGATGGTGTGAGCATCGTTGGGAATGAGGTATCTCATAAATTTATTTCTGATCTATACTATAATACTTTATTAGCTAGATATGACTCTCTTAAAGCAAAAAATAAGAAGCTTGAGAGAGATGCATGCACACACATCCTTATCATCCGGACCTCGTGATGAGACACAAATCATTGCGTTGAATTAAGAAATGATTGTGCTTGATTCACGTGTGTGTATGTTGAATAAGGAGAATGACTCTCTTAAAACTCAAATAAAGTTTGATCATGATTTTCACAAGTCTGTGAAAGAGAGTTTGTATGCCCCACATCTAGTAGAATTAGATTCATTGCATACCGAGAAAGATGGACTTCTTTCTTAGATTAGTGCATTGAGAGATGAGAATACTTCACTCAAACTCCAATTGGAGAATATGCACTCGGATAGTGACTCCTTCAATCTTGAGAGGGATTCTCTAATTGACGCTTTGAGAAATGAGACATTGGCTCTCAAATCTCAATGTCGCGAGCTCAAATCATGTCTATCCAAGAGGGATGATGACATTTCTTCACTTTTGAAGAAGTGTGAGCTATTATACACTCAAATTTCGAGTAAGGAAAATGTTGTGGGATCCTCTACTTTGAGTGTAACCAAACCAAGCTCTTTCTCTAGAAGCACCCAAAACAAATTTGTGGGGAGCCTTCTAAGGGATTTGTCACATCCAAACCCTCTCTTGGCAAGAAATCAACGAAGATTATAAAGCCAAAGAGGAATCATGCATATTTATATTTTGGTTAGGCGATAGTTAAGATGCCCGTTCATAAACCTCTGCATGCTGCTTCTACCCATAGGAATGATATGCACTGTTTACATGCTTGTACTGAACCCTCTCATTCTTCACATGTATCACATATTCCTATGATAGACAGAAATTTATCTCGTGTGAATATTTTGAATGCTCAATATCATGTTTCATATACGGACACGCTGATATTTATGTTCCACCTCATAAGCATGCACCCACACCTCCGATTCATGCCCCTACATGACCTCTCCGTAGAAATCCTACATTACTTTCTTCGTGGATTCCTTGGAATGTTTTTCGGCATGATAGGAACATGTATATAGAATCGTATGTCTGAAATGTTATATTTTCGTGCGACTATATACGGAAACCAAACTCCATGTTTGTTTGGTTTCCTCCTTGCTAGCACTCACACACTTACTTTATTGCTTGGGTACCAGGTTTGTTGATTACTTTATGTACCCATTTTTAATGTGAGATTCTCCATTGCTCCCAATTTTGCATGTTGTGTATGATTTAGGGGGAGTATGGAATTTATTACTTGCTATCATGTTTTATTTCTATTCATATGTTATGTTTCGTGTCATTTCATTATGTTGTGCATATGAGTAGGTTTTCTCTAGGCTTTGGGTATATCAATTTGGCACCGCCCCATATTTTTGATATGCTAAAGAGAGAGAGAGAGAGAGAGAAATGTGGGTTAGTAAAAATATATATCATATACCATTATGCATACTCTTTATGGTATCATTTTACAAAACACCCTTCAATATGTTGTATGCTTTAAATGTTCATTTTGTGCACATATGCATATTGATAGGGGGAGTTTGTTAGCACACACATTGTATTTCAATGTTTATTTTACATTTTTACATAATGTTTTGTCATCATCAATTAGGGGGAGAATGTTGGTTCTTGAGTTTAAGACCAATATTGTTTTGATGATGATCAACATTATGTTGTGTGCTACTCATCTTATTTGTTTTAGTCTTAGTTATATAACAATGTTTACATCTAATGGGATACAAAACAAGTGGGGATTGGATGATGGACTTAAGACATAGAGCATTGGATTTATGAAGCCATGAAGAATCTTGTTTTACATTGTAAATCTTTTATAATTCTTTATGTATTTTACTCTTTCTTTAGTAGAATATTTGTATGCCTTCATTAGATGAAGACACACATTCATTCATGTCTATTTCCATTTTAGTGATCTATATGAACTTTCTAGAATCCATCCCAATAGGTTGAATGGCCAAAACAATCTATCATATGCTTTCAGCCTATCACCAGGCGCCTGATATACACCCATCAGGTACCTGGTGTATCCGTTGTGTGATGGCCATATCCAAAGTCCAGTCATCTGAAGTTCAGTCTCTTGGCATCTGCATAGTGGTCCAGATGTTTGGTTAATGAACTCTAAGTGCCTGATCAGTTGAGCCAAAATTTCTGTGCTCTCTGTTTTCAGCAATAAGTTTTTCTACAGTCTGTCTGCATTCAAACATCTGTAAGTTTTTCTGTGGTTAGAATTTCTTATCTATTCCAATCCATCAGATTGCATTTTTGTTAGCTTTCCAACATATCTTGAATCACCTCAATCGGAGTTCATTTGTGTTATTTATGACTGTTTTGGTGATCAGGTGTTTTTCCTGGGAAGAGTCTGTCAGACCAGACACTCCATAACGTCGGACCAGATGTCTGGCCACTCTTCACCAGGCGTCTGGTCTTTATACATCAGGCATCTGGTCCACCCAAAACCTAGCCATTGGGACTTTCTAGCTGACCGTTTCTAGCAGTTTTGTGTCCGTTTGTGTGCTGTTTTGAGGGGCTTTTTAAGCTAGTTTGAGGGGCTGTTTTTGGCATCTCTCCATACTTACAGAAAACATTTTAGATAGCCAAAAGCTTGAGGATAAATCTCATCATCTTCACTTCCTCTTCTCTTCTCCTACTCTTATTCAATGATCTAGAGGTTGAAACCCTAGCCTAAGGAGAAGCTCCCAAGTGCATCAAGTTCATCATCTCAAGCACTTGGTTTTCACACTTCCATGCATTCATCTTCACATAGGTAATATCTATTCAAGGCATATGTAAGTGTGTAATTTTTATTACATTTGTTTCGTTGTAACCTTACTCTCAGGTTGTGGGAGTGTCTCTCTGGAAAGAGAGGTTGGCACTCGGAATATGGTGTGATCTTGAAAAAGAGCGTGACACTTCGAATAGTGCGTGTTGATATCCCAGAAGGGATTTTTTTTATTTGTACTCATGTAGTGGGAGAATTGTGTGCCTTGGCAAAGGCTTGTTAGTGGATCCACGGAGTGCAATTACAACATGGGCCTGGAGTAGGATCGCCTTGGAATATGGATCTGAACCAGTATACGCTCGTGCGTTCGTGATTTGTTTTGACACATTTCCTTTGTGTGATTGTTGTTGTTAAGATAATCATTTTAATTTTCGCTGTGATGTGTGCTTAATTTTAGTAACGTTTAATTATGTACTTTTGCTTGCCTTTACACTATTATGCCCTTGTTTAGTGTATTGTGTAGCCACAGGTCTCTAATAAAGTAAAGGATATCCAGGGATCCCTGGGGCCAGTGACATTTGTTTGGAGATGGGTAACCCTTGAGGTAATTTATCCATGTGTATGTGTATAAACATCTTGTTCGAAATAACAGTATGCTGTTTGGCAAGAATTTACCTAAGTTAATAATAATGTAGTCTTCATTAGAACTTAGGTAAAGTCCTGAGGCGTAATGAGAGGTCAATCATGTATCAAGATAGAGATCTTAATTATGGAGAAGTGTTTGACCAATTGTAGCATAGGTCTAAAATCGTTCTTGGTCGTAGATGTTTCGAGAATAGGATATCGATACATCGGATAGACCATTGTGTCTTTGTCTTCCCCATGGAGTGGTGACGATGATCTCATGGTTGTTTGACTTGGCGAAGTCGAAGACGAGACACATGTGCTCATTTGAGAATGAGTTCACCAAACGACACAGCGAGAGTTATCAAATGGTTAATATTGACTAATCTGTTAATGATAACTCACGATGATGATAAGCAAGTTGGTCCTTAGACTTGAGGCCAATGTACGAAGCTATACTTGAACTGTGTCACTTAGATCTCTGATCTAGCCTGGGGACAAGCCCCATTGAAAGGTCTTTGGTTGGGTGACACTTGAAGCGTGCGAGGAGAGTAATGACTAAGAGAGGATTCGTCTCTACCGTTTTTGGAAGTTAGTGTCGGACGTATTAGTTTGATCTTTAGTAAAAACTCTGGCCAGAGTATGTTGGAAGTAGTCCAACATTATTTGACTAAAGATCGATGATCGATGGAGATAAACCGACTTCGAGCTATTAGGGTTGAAGTTGACCATACCCTAGGCTTGACTAAGGGGCATAGTTTTGACGAAAGGACTAAAACAACAGTATTTATCATGGACACAGTTAGGGTGGTCCCAACAATACTCATGTTAATGAGTTAACCACATAATTATGATACCAAAAACAGGGATGACACCTACTGCTCGTGGTCTCTGCCGTCTGGGGTTTTAAGCCCCACCTATTGTTTGGTCAGGCTGTAGAGTATCACACAGAGTGAGACCTTCTTCAAGTAATGGGTAAGATTAGGATGATTATACATCGGATGTATGTGAGTTTATTGTGTTGCAAATAGTTTACGATATAATCTTTAGAATGTTAAGGATGTGAGAATATTGCATATGATGCGAAAGGTTTTGAAAATGTCGTAAAATATTTACGTGCATATTTTATATCGAATGAACACATAAGATGTGTACCTGGATGACGTGAACGTCTCGGTCTAAACCCAATTTCAAACGGCGTCCAAAACGGGCTCCAAACGAGTCAAGTAAGCCAAGAAACCTTTGTAAAAGAGGGCACAACTTAATAGAGGGAGGGAGCCCATTTCATAGGCCCGTCCCAAACTTAATGAAGGGAGGCAGATCCATACTGGTGCCCCTTTATGAGGCACCAGAATTGCATGCACGTGCCCATGTGTGGGCACGTGCATGGCACACGCCCAGCTAGGGCACATGTTTGGCATGCACCCTGCTGGGCTGGGCACGCGCATGGAAGGAGGGGCCTATGCCGTGGGCCCCACAGGAGGGGGATTAAGAACCCTAAATTATTTGTTTCTTCTGGCGGCTGCGTTTGTTGAAACGCATGATCTTGGGCTATCTTTGGACGATCGTTTGAGGGGTCAAACGATGTCGGAATTGAGCCCCGTTTGTTTCTATATGATCACCGTTCAGTGCTCTTCGATTTGATATATTGATATCACTTACGAAGCTCAATGGTGAGGGAGAAAAAATTAGCTAAAGATTGGCCTTCATGGAGGGCTAACTTTAATTGATTTTTTCCTCCAAAACTTTAGTCCCACATCGGATATGATGAGGAGGGATGTGGTCAGTCACCTATGTAAATAGGGGCCAACACCCCTCCTTGAAAGTTTCACCAAGCTTATGATCTGAGAAGCTCCATTAAACGTGAGCAAGCTCGGATCTAAGCTTAAATTAATATTCCATCTTCTCCCTAATTCTTCCTTGCTCCTGATCGGGCTCTCGCAATGCTACAAAGGAGTTCGGATCGGTTCCGAAGTCTTGAAGAGGATCCACTCAAGGTGAAACTTTCTGGAGCGCGTGGTTGGCTCGGCGACAAGGGTGTTGCTCGCCTTGGGACGCGATTCGACTCAGAAAGTGTTTCGACTCAGGACGCGGCTCAGCTCGGGAGAAGCGGCTCAGCCCCAGTGCGGGGCATTGCTTCGGAGATAAAGAAATGTTGCTGAAAACGACGCTTCGTATTTTGCGGAAACGAAGTGAAAGATATGTAGTTTAATTTACATGTATTTATAATTGCAATAGTTTGATAGATCTATCCTTAGGGGTTGGCCGGACCCAATGCCGGGATAGTAGAGACTCTGCCAAGGGTTTATTTCTTTAGGGCTGATCTTAAAAATAGTTTTAAGTTGTTTTCCGCTGCTTTTATTGCTTTCGTCGTCTGCCCGACTTAGGCCGGACGTCGAATTGATAGCCCTAAGGATGCAGAAAACCCTTCAGTGGTATCAGAGCCAGTCTACTTGATCTATATTTTTGCAATTATAAAGTGCATAGGATGCCGCATTTTTTCTCTTTGAGATAGATGTTTATTAAGTTATTAAAATTGTCGTTCCATGTGATGTTTTTATTTTCGAATTTTTTTTGAAATTAGATCTAATTTTAAAAATATTGTGAGAATTTTAAAAATTTTGATCTTGATAATTATATGATAATTATTAATGTAACTTAAATTTATGGGATAAATCTTTTAAGTTGAATGCTAAATTTTATGAGATAATTTTAGTTGATCGGTTATCATGCTAAAATGTTTAGTTGATATTTTTTAATGGTTATATTATTTCTTGTTGATTATGTGATAATACAAGAAAAACTTTTAGGATAGACATTAAAAGCTTTTCAGAAAATTATAAGATAATTTTTAATGGACATGCTATGATTTAAAAATTATTGCAACAAATTAAACTCCTAATACATGATTACTGTAGCCCGCTCGAATTATTATAATTTTAATTGTTCTAATAATAATTTTGAAAAAGGTTGTGATTTAAATTGTTGCAACTTGAACTTTAAATCCATAATACGTGATTAGGATAGCACCCTAAAAATCCTTATAGTTGATAAGGACATTAATAAAAGTTATTAACCAATCCTAAAAATTTTGAATTTTAGCATTCAACTAGTTGATAAGATTAACTATTTTTAATGAAGCCATTCCAAATCGATATTACACATGTAAATAATTCATACCTTAAAGGATCATGATCCAGTCTAGCGTTTTTTTGACTAGTGTTGTGGATCACCCTTGATCGACTGGGGATAGTGATATTGGCCTAGCCAAATACCTAGCCGTGTTTTGCTGGACCACTTGGATGTGAATTATGATTATGTGAAACCATCGAGTACATCTAATCAAATACGTTAAAAATCTTCTTCACGATTAGCCGTAGCCCTCCTTGTTGTTGGATCAGGGGGCTAAAAGATGCCTGTCATGGTTGTTGAGTCTCCTCAAGCTATGACATGGTCTCTTTTCGACACTGACTCCATCATACATGCGATGTAGTCTGGTATTAACCCAAAACGATACGTTAGGTCTCCTCGAGTATCGGTGTAGGTTAATATTAAACATGAAAACAAGGGTTCGAGTAGACTAGTCATTATGGTTTGTTGAGTCTCCTCAAGATCATAAATAACTAGGGGTAAAAACCATAGGAAGTCACATGTGATGTGATTGATAATGAGTTTATCTACCAATTGCAGAGTTGATCAGCTTGTTGAGTCTCCTCAAGGTTGTGAAGCTTAGGGTGGTTGGTCCCTCTCCCATTAAATGACTCAATTCGTGCATCTTTATGGCTTAACATGATCGCTAAAATAGTGGGAGGATATAATTGAATAAAAACCATTTTAACTATATTTAAAAATCATGAACATATGCTAAACTAGGAAAATTCTATGTTTTACCCCGTGGAATCCACATGATAATATCCTAAAAGAATAAAACAACTGGTCAAAATAGTGGTTAAGTAATATTTGATAAACCAAACTATTCTCACCGACCTTTCCCGTGAAGTGTCTTTCTTAGCACTGAGTTAAGGACAATGATTTACTTAAGCTCTAAGGTCTATCACAATAAAATCATGCAACTTAATACTTGCCTCTATGAACAGGGACAGCTTGAACATATTGATGTTTAAAACACGTTTCTCTATACAACTTGTTAAGTCTCCTCAAGGTTGTTTGGAAAACAGTTTCAATCTGCAAGGTTAGAAACTTCGATCGAATTGTTTGACTCGAAGATGAGTGTTAGAGCGGTACAAGACTATGTATCCAAATTAGATCTTGAGACGAACAACTTGTTGAGTCTCCTCAAGGTTGTAAAGCTCAAGTGTTTGGATGCATGCGTTGCTTGCACATCTAATATTTGTGTTAGGACATGAAATGTCTAAATGTGATTTAGAAAGGAGAATGAACTAAGGATAATTCATTGAGAAAGAATGTTTGGTGTATCATGAGAAAATTCATAGTAGGAGGAACTGAAAAATGTTTGATGTCTAAAGTTTCAATATAATTTCTATACAAATGAATAGATTGTCTCGCATATTGGCTAATGAGTAAGAGTTGTCTTTGGGCCATATGGGACGTGTTTCATACTTGGCGAATGTCGTCGCTTTACTTCTGAAGAAATGTTTAAGTGTGCATATTTTGTATTACAACATTGTATTAAGAGTTAATACATGAATGCGCAAGTTAGTAGCAAAGTATATCCATGGAAAATATTGACTAGAGCGTACCGAAGAAAACAGACTTGACAAGTTACATAAAGAGGGGTCTCTTGACCTCTCGTATTATGAGTCGAAAGACACTTGTGAGTTTTGGCTTAAATGTATGATGGTCAAAAAATCCTTCTGTAAGACAGTGGAAGAATGAGTTGGAGAACTCATGGTCTAGTACATACGGATGTATCCAGACACACGTCTAAATTAGCCAGGATATGGTGTTCTTATTTTATTATGACACATGTTCTTGATGAAACACGAGTCTGATGAAATAGAGAACACAATGACAGAAATATTTGAATCACTTCAATAGGAACGAAGAGGTGAATACTTTGATATGTAATTCTTGCATAATTAAAAGAAAATGAGATTTTCTCTCAGGTCAAGTCTCACAACACATTGGTGTGTTGGAGAGCATGGATCGCACTCTGTTAGACATGGTGCGATGCATGGCAAGTGACTCTGAGTTACAATCCTCCCTCTGGGTTAAGCCCCATATTATGATGCCTAGGTTCTTGATAAGGTTCTGTGATGACTTTATCAATATGATATTCCTTAAATCAATCGTTAGGAAGTTACATGATTACTTGAGCCTCGTGAGATGGAGAAGTCGAGTAAAACATCATAATTGATGATGGCCTACTCAACTTCTAGGATGCCATTGGAGTAGGGACTCTGAAAAATAGTTTGATGCGATCTGAAAAAGGTCATTGTACGTAAATAAGGTATGGACCTTTGAAGACATGCCCAAGGTGTTGGATCTGGATCGTAGCCTAGAGTGGGGGGGAATAGACTAATAAAAATATTCGTGCAACCCACGAACAGTCATACGCAGTTATAAGCACAGTCACAGTAAATAAAATGCAATCACAGAGAACACACAGATGTACCCTGGTTCAGTCGTCTCCACGACCTACTCTAGCCCCGAAAGCAACTACTAGATAGGTATGTAATCAAGGTACAGCTACAATGAGTCAAGATCACCAAGCTTGTACGCACTCCCGTGTGCTCTACACTATCAATCTAGTCAGATGCTTTCATCCTTGACGAGCCCCAACTCGTCAAGTCCACAATAACACAATAAACTGGTAAAGTTTCCCCTACAGAGATCGCTACACTACTACACAATAATAAATATAGAGTTTAGAAATGCTCAGTGTGTAGGCGTAGTCGTCTTTGTCAGTCAGCACAGCGTCAGCTTCAGTCTGGTGCAAACGGTGTCTCGATCTGACTCCTGGATATCAAACTGTAGCTCGAATAACACTCTGGTCTGTGTGTAAAGAAATCCAAGTTCAAAAATAATTAGTTGCGGTCTGTGTGCACAGCAATTCCCTTAAAACCTTTATCCACATCAGCATCAAATTAATTCTCTTCGTTTCATTTGCATGGGGTCTCCATGTTAGCTCTCTCCGACTTCGACAGCGGCATTCGACTTCATGGTGCAGCTTCTCCTTCAGATGATGCAACAACGACACCGGTGACGAGCTCAACGCAGTAGCGACTCAAGCAGCGGTGATGCGTCGTCTTCGTCGTACAGCGAGAGCTTATCCACGGCGTCGGCGTTCGACTACTACTTAATTCCGACGACGACTTCGTGCAGCAGCAAAAACCTAACAACTTCGACGGCGAGGAGAGGAACTCTACCGTGCGGGCTTGACGTCGACTCCAACAACTCTTCTACTTCTCCGAATGCATATCAGTTCATGCGACGACCTACGACAACTGATCCGAACGACGGCAGCGAAGAACTCGAATCCGCCTGAGCCTTCGACTTCAACTTCGCTCGACATCGACTCCGACAAGCAGGTCTACAGACGGTCACCCTATGATCACAATAGCTCTGTGACGACGTCTTCAATGATGGTCGGTGACTTGATCTTGTCGACGGCAACAAGATCTTCGTCGACGTTAAGGATGAGCAGCGCTTTGAGGGAAGAGCTGTTGACTCAATGTGGCAGCAGCGAATTCGACGTTTGCTTCTCCTTAAGGTGATCTCATGCAGCGGGATGACTCAACGGCGAGCATCGGGACTGTATTTGATCGGCGTTGGTGTGGGGGTTCCTTTGCTGTCGCGTTCTTCTGCGTGCGGCTTCGACTACGGCGGTGTGCTGTGAGAGTTCCTCTTGATGATGCCTAGATGATGTGAAGATGATACTTTATGCAAGCAAGATGATGGGCAATGTGGACTTTTGCTTGAAGAGTTGTATTTGATGCGTAAGGCTTTTTGGTGCTTGGCTTGCGTGAGATCTTTGGAGTTTTGGAATTGGCCACTTCCTCTCTTTTTCTTTTTCTTTACCGCTGCCCTAGTATATGGAGATTAGGGTTATTTTGTTGTATGGAGAAATTTGTATGGCCGAGGACTTGTTGCCTTGAAGAATTTTGTTTTTGGCCGCATGGTCTCTTGGTATTTGGAGATGGTTTTTTATAGGAGAACTTGGAGGAGAATTGCGCAAGGAGAGAATCACTCAAATCCCTCAAATATAGGAATTCAAGTTTGTATTTGATTTGAAATATGAAATGTGGGATTTGTATATGATTTGAATGTGAAGTGGTCTATGATTTGAATCTAGAAATATGGATTTGATATCATCACAAATTGGTATGAGTCAATCCAAAAGATTTGAATTGATCTCTCCTCCTCTCTCTAACCCATATTGACCAAGTCCTCTTTGCTAAGTGTATTGCTCTTTGACCAAGTCCATTTGCTACGTGAATAGCAATTCCTCCATATTTTGACTTAGTCATCGTCTGTGTAGTTACGTCCTTGCCATCACTGAAACACACTTAGTACACACGTTAAATAGCAACACACGTTTGTCATCATCAAACTAAAGATCCTAGATTGTTGCTTCCAACACAAGGAAGTGTTCCCTTTGGTTGCAAGTGAATCTTCAAGACAGAAGATTGGTGCAGATAGAAAATAGTGAAGTACACGTTATGCTGGTTGAGAACGTTTTTCATCAGAACTCCTATAAACAGATTGTGATGAAACTTTCTCGCCAACAGCTGTGTACAAATCTATTCGGATCAGACTCGATGTCAATGTACATGATGACCACGAACACTGGAAGATTTATGTGAAGTCTGTTTTCTAAACATGATTTACAAGAACAAATTTAAAAAGTTTTCAAGGTCAGTGGGAGTGAATAAAAGGCATGGGAGGCATCAAGGAGCTGGAACATATGTTTTGACCAAGTGGTCAAAGAGTTTGACACTTTATCAGAAACGATAATGAACCGAGCAGATGACCAGTAGTTATTTTTGGAGCTATTCTCATAGAAGACGATAAGCTGGATGAGATCCAAGCAAGACAAATTTTATGGATTCCAAGAGAATAAGAAAATGATTGGGATGAGATTCAAATCTATGATCTAGTAGAAACATAGAACCCCTTAAGTCTATTCAGAAGACAGTTTAGCAGATCCACTCACGAAGGCTTTGCCATATGAAGTCTAGAGAGACTTATGTGTTAATGCGGTATGAGATACCGGGATAAATGGGCCTGAGTGCAAGTGGGAGATGTTGGGAGATGGGTATGCACTCGAGGCAATTTATCCATGTATATGTGTACAAACATCTTGTTCGAAATAACAGTAAGATGTTGGGTAAGAATTTATCTAAGTTAATAATAATGTAGTCATCATTAGAACTTAGATAAAGTCCTGAGACTTAATACGAGGTCAAACATGTATCAAGATGGAGACCTCGATCATGGAGAAGTGTTTGACCGATTGTAGCATAGGTCTAAAACCGTTCTTGGTCGTAGATGTTTCGAGAATAGGATATCGATACATCGGATAGACCATTGTGTCTTTTTCTTCATCATGGAGTGGTGACGATGATCTCATAGTCATTTGACTTGGCGAAGTCAAAGACGAGACATAGGTGCTTATTAGAGAATGAGTTAACCGAACGACCCAACGATAGTTATCAAATGGTTAACATTGACTAATCTGTCAATGATAACTCTCGGTGATGATATGCAAATTGGTCCTTAGACTTGAGGCCATTGTGCAAACCTGTATGTGAACGGTGTCGGGGCAAGCCCCGTTGAAAGGTCTTTGGTTAGGTGACACTTGAAGCGAGCAAGGAGAGTAATGACCAAGAGAGGATTCGTCTCTTCCATTTATGGGGAGTTAGTGTCGCACGTGTTAGTTCGATCTTTAGTAAAAGATCTGGCCAGAGTATGTTGGAAGTAGTCCAACATTATTTGACTAAAGATCGATGGAAACTAACCGGCTTCGAGCTATTGGGGTTGACAGTTGACCATACCCTATACTTGACTAAGCGGCATAGTTTTGACTAAGGGATTAAAACTGCGGTATTCATCATGGACATAGTCACGGTGGTCCCGACAATACTCATGTTAATGAGTTAACCATATAATTATGATACCAAAACAGGGACATCACCTGCTGTTTGTGGACTCTGCCGTCTGGGGTTTCAAGCCCCACCTGTAATCGGGTCAGGCTGTAGGGTCTCACACAGTGTGATACCTTTGTCGAGAAATAAGTAGGATTAGGGAGATTATACATCGGATGTATGTGAATTTATTGTGTTGCAAATAGTTTGCGATATAAGCTTTAGAATATTAAGGATGTGGGAATATTTCATAGGATGCAAAAGGTTTTGAATATGTCGTAAAATATTTACGAGCATATTTTATACATAACGAACCCATGAGATGTGTATCTGGATGACAGGAACATCTCGGTCTAAACCCAGGTTCAAACGGCGTCCAAAACGCGCTCCAAACGAGTCAAATAAGCCAAAGAAACCTTTGTAAAAGAGGGCCAAAACTTAATAAAGGGAGGGAGACCCTTTTGTAAGGATCGTCTAACCCTTGCAATACTAACAACAACACACTAGAGGGGGGAGAGGGGGGGTGAATAGTGTAATGGCACAAATTACGTATATAAAAATTAAACTTGCAAATGCGGCATTATAAATGCCAGATGAATTTAACCACCACAAAAATCCAAACGCAAACACAAGATGTTACACTGGTTCCCCAAAGTTGGGTACGTCTAGCCACACCAATATCCACTATAATTCTCACACTGAGAAGTGAATACAATCTCACACAGAGATACCTCACACAGAGGATTTGGATTCGCACACAGAGAAATCCTTGCTCTCACACAGAGAGACTTAAACTCTCACACAAAGAGATCTCAATCAACCCTCACACAGAAGGTTATACTCTCGCACAGAGAGTAACTAGCTCTCACACAGAAAGCTAGGGTTTCAATGAAAATACAAATTAAAACAAATACTCTTACCAATGCCTTGATGATGAACTTACTTCTTAATAAATGCAAGTCATGGAAAAGGATCTCCAAGTGATGATATTTTCTTGAAAGCACTTGGATGATTTACCTTGATCTTGACTTCAATGCATGAAGGAGATTAAGAGCTCTAAGAGGGAAATGAGAGAGTTTGAGAGTGGCTTATTTGAACTCTAATGATTTTCAATAGCATCAAGAAGTTCTAATGAACTCAGCCCTCTCCTATATATAGGAAGCCCAAAGGAACCCTCAAACCCAAGTAAAAATGCCAAAAGAGAAAATCTGCAACTGTTAGATTTTGGCAGTTTATGACACAGACAGTCGACTGATGAACAAAAGACAGTCAACTGGTCAACAGCTATAAATTCCCAGCGGCTATAATCTAAGCCAGAATAGGCGACTGTAGACGACTACACAGGCGCCAGTAAATGAGCAGGCGCCTAAATACCCTTTAGCAGGCGACTGTCACTTGGGATGGAAAAGAGCTGAGAAAATGCAACTTTTATACTAGCGCCTTCAGACGATAGATGAACAAAACACATGAGACTGTAATTTGACAGGCGACTGAAATCTCGTCATCAGTGGACTGACTTGCAAAGTGAGATGAAACTCAGAAAATTCAAGTAACGCACTTTGGCACACAGACGCCTGGAGAACAAATCCCAGGCGCCTGAGGGAAGACAGGCGCCTGTAAAATGAACGTTAGTCGTCTGTCTCCAATAGCTCAAGGTAGAGTCAATAAAAGTTGACTTGAGCTAGTGCACAACAGCAGAATGTAGAAGGCTGGCCAGGCGCCTGAAATCACCCAGTCGCTGGTCCTTCCTTCATCAGTCGCATATTGGAGAGCCAGAGACTCCAATTGAGTCATATGGCATGTGATTCGGGTTCAATATTACATATTTAACCCCCCCATTTAGCCCTATTTTGTGCTCATGTGATGCTACATTGTTCTCTAATTCCTACGTATTTTGTACACAATTATTTATTAGAGAAAACACTCTATTTAAGCACAAAGCAGTAATTAATGGAGTATTTCGGTACTATTTTTATTTTTCATGACTTGGTCTCGATCTTATGATTCCAACGACTATTTATTTGTATTTTTCTGAGATCTGTGCTAATTACTGTGTATTTTTGAATGCAGAATACCTATAAAATAAAGAAATACGCACGAATCTTGGCGCAATGCGTGGCGGCCATCCGCGCTCTCCAGCCCGCATCCAACGGCATCAGCAAGCTAGCAACGTGGCTTCATTTGGTCCGTTGGATGCTGATCCAACGGACGCCAATATCGCAGAAGACAGCAGCGGCGGGAATCTTAAAGGGCTACGTGGCGGCATCTCATCGGTTAACCGTTGAATCGAACGGATGCGATCACCCCCGCTGCGAATTCGAATACGCGGGCGATGTGGCAAAATCCAGGCCATCCGTTCTTCATCCAACGGGCTAGGCGAGCTCCGCTCCGGAGTCGGAAAGAGCGGTGACGTGGCCGCCTCAGATCCACACGATCCACATCCAACGGTCGCGAACGAGGGCGATTCGACGAGCGAAGCGGGCTTCGCACGAACTTTAAAGCGCCACGCGACACGCTGTGGATGAATCCCGCATTTTGAAATTCGATCGGACGGTCGACATCTTCCAGCTGTTATTGAAGCGGGTTTGGGTTGTAAACGAAGCGGTTTTATACCCGTTAAGCACAGTAAAACCCGCAATGAGCCTTTATAAGCGTATTTCTAGGGTTTTTGAGGGAAAGCTGGCGTATTTTGGGCGTATTGGAGGCTCTAGGAGCCGTATTCCGCCAGGGAAAAATTCTGTAAAATTCCAGAGGCTATTCTTATTATTTCCAGAGAGTTTTGGTGTATATCTTGGAGATTTGGTGATGAATTCTAAACTTCTATCCCGTATTTGACACTTTTCTATCGTATTTGGATATTAGATTGATGTATTTTGCTATGAACGTTGTTTATTCTTGCATTATGAGTAGCTAAATCTTATTTGCGCATGGTATGTAGTAGTTAGGGGATGTGATTTGTGTTAGTTTGGTTGAATATTCATTGTGCTTAATCATTAACGTCGCTAAAGTTGTAATTTTTGTTATTAAATCGTCTTTTTCATCTTCCAAAAGAAGTGATTGAGTTGATGATCGCCCCAAAAGGGTGAGCTTTGATCTCTCCAAAAGAGAGTTTCATACCGTAGTTGTAAGATTATAACTTTAGCAACAATTTTATTCATATAGTGCTTTAACCTCCAAAAGGGCATCTTCCGATGAATTGCTCCCAAAAGGAGAATTCATTGAGTTATATTGAGTATTTTCCGGTGAATTGCTCTCAAAAAGAGAATTCATTATGTTATATTCGTCAACCAAGTTAATACGAATTATTGATCCTAACGAACCCATACCATGTGCATACTTTTCATAGATATTTTCGCACACGAATTTTCTTTATTCGTATTGCTCACGTATTCAAATTCACACCACCATCACCATCATTTAAAGTGGTTAGTTTCTTTTCGTCGGATTTCTATTTGATTTGGGCTGTGGTTGCAACAGATTTCCTCCCGAGGATTCGACATCTGGACTCCCAGATTATATTACTTGTACGGACTCTTGCGCTTGAGAGGAGCACCTTTTCCGGCCAACCAGCATGATGAACCAATTGGGTTGGATTCTATGATAATCCTAATGCTCACTAAGATGGTTAAATGCATATGCATGAATGAGTAGACCATCTATCAAGACATTACATTAAACCTAGACTCAAAAAGAGAAAAGCAATAAATGAAAAAAAACATGGATTACATTGCTTCCCTTAGAGTCTATGGCTTCAATCCTTGATGCCTTGATGCTCCCCATCATCTCCAAGCTTTGGCACCCCTTAAGTCCAAGCTTTGGCATTGCTCCTCTTGATGTTCATCCTTGCATGATGCATTTAGTCTCCAAGAATAATATTCTCTAAATGATAACTATGAGACTAAAACTTGAGAGACATTAGCAACAACATAATGTTGTGATCATTATCAAAATAATATTGGTATGAAACACCAATATCTAACAATCTCCATCTTTTTGATGACGACCCACATTATGTAAATATAAAGAAAATAAAGCACAATGCTAATGATCTCCCCCTACTTATATATACCAATTATAAAATGAGATACACAATTGTAATGTTAAGAAACAATGATGACATATAATAGGCATGGATTACATAAACCCCCATATCTCTCCATATAGATATATATCTCTCTCCCCAAGCTAGGATTAGAAGATATTATTAACAAAATCCTATCTCTCTCACCAAATGCATATGTATGAAATACATGATTTATATAATGCAGGTCTCTCTCCCTTGTCATTGTCAAAAAGGTGGACATCAAACATATCCCTGTTTTCATTCTAATAAAAGATGTGACAATAAGTAAGCGATAAAGAGATTTATGATACCAAATTGTAAAATTTAGTGGGTATCAATCACTATCTCATGCTCCACCTAGATCATAGAAATGGTCAAATTGTTGACTTCTAGGATATAATTCCAATTGTAAAGAAAATGATAAAAGATCTTTAACAATTGAGATAATACCAATTGTAAGAAAGAAATCTTGTGTGATAATCCTCTTTACCAATTGTAAATTAATATTTGGAGCCATGGGCCTAAAGTGTATCAAAGCAAAGACATGTAAAAATCAAACACATTGATGATACACACGACATTGCCAAAAGAAAAAATAACATGAAACATGTTGGCAATATTAATGGGTTAAGATCAAGACCATAATAACCAATTGTAAAAAATGATCTTAATCAAAACCAAAAATGAGAGTTAAATATGTTTTAAAAATATTTTAAAAATATTTACCATATTAACTCCCCCATCGTCATAACATTGTTCAAACGTTTCATGTATGACAATGTATTCCCCAAGGTCCCCATTTTCATGAAAAATAAATTTGAAAATATTTTCAATATCAAGAAACATCACACAAACAATGGGTATGCTAAAAATACACATTTAAGCACAATACACATGCAATATGCATATTTGTGAGAGACCTAAACATTAGGGAACCAAACCCAAGAGGAGTTTGATTTCCTAATGTAATCACATGAGGTGATCACATCCTTAACTAGAGAGTTGATGTATCAATCCCTCTCTTGCACACTACACCTAGTGGGAATCCATAAACTCAAGGATGTCCTAAGCAATGGTTTTGCCTTTGCAAGAGTGGTGGATGTGGCATGCATAGATGTAGAAAATAGTTTCTTGGCATGCATAGAATGATGATTTTTCTTCTTAACAAAAAAATGCAGGATTTTCATTCTTCCCCATCACTTTGTGATTTACATGCTTCTTGTTGGTGTTATTGTTAACAAGAAAGCATGCTGATTCTTCTTAGGTGATTTAGCAATATTTCTTGAATTTGCACCAAAAGAAGAAATATAGGTGTGTTTGGTAACCACCATTGGAGTGTATCCCAAACCTCATCTATGGTTTGCCGGATGTTGTTTTTCAAGCAAACCGTGGAGTAAATCCCGATAATGAACAAGGCTTATAAGCTTTTGGGATTCTTATTCGCACTTCAATGTAAGTTGTAGAATGCGAGATTCTAAGCTAAGGTTTTGAGCTACTAATTTATCATTTAACATGCTCAATTCCTTAACTTGAGAGAGAAGTGTGTCTCTCTCCCTAGTGTCACAAATATGCACATCATTGTTATTTACACTAGTAGATTCAAGTTTATGTACCATATTCATAGCATTTTAAAATTTAGCTTTCAATTTAGCATATGAGTCGATGCACTTACTTGCCCCATTGGAGACCACGTTGTAGCAGTATTCGAGCTCCTGGTAGGATAGCTTTGTCTCCTCCTCTACTTTCTCATCACTTTCCTCCTCGCTAAAGCTTGATGAGGACTCTTCCCCTTTAGCCATGAAGCACATTTCTTCGTTGGGGTTGAGCCATGCCTCCACGTCTTCATCGCTTGAACTTGAGGAGATCGATGAAGAATCATCAAAAGCCGCGAAGCACATGTGAGCTCGCTCCTTGTCATCATCATCTTCATTACTTGATGTGTCCTCATCGGAGTCATCAAATGTGCCGACAAGTCCCTTCTTTTGGTTCTTGAACTTGTACTTGCCTTTCCAATGCTTCTTTCCTTTACCCTTGTAAGTCTCTTTGGTGGGTTTGGAAGGGAATTCGGTGGAGAGATGAACTTTTCCTCTACAATTGAAACAAATCATATGGTTTGAATTAGAGGCAAACTTTGAAAAAGATTTACCTTGCTTGCTTTTGAGGAATGCTCTTAGTTGCTTGGCAATCTCCTTGATTTCATCTTCTTCACTAGAAGCTTCTCGATGGAATTTCTTCCTCCATTTGATTTGCTCTTCCTTGGCATGGAATACAACCCCCTTTTGCTTCTCGGGCTTCTCGGGCTTGGTTGCTTGAGTCTCATTCTTGTGTTGAAGCTTCACTTCATATGCCATGAGATTCCTAATGCACTCCTCAACGGTGTATTTGGACATGTCATTTGACTCCAAAATCCCGTTGGCCTTTGAATCCCATTGATATGTAAGCAAGTCAAGGATATTCTCGACTCGATCCTCTTGGGAAATCACCTTCCCAAGTCCTTCCAAAGCGTTCACGATGTCTGTGAACCTTGTGAACATTTTTGAGATGCTTTCTCCTTCCAGCATCTTAAACATTTCATATTTATATCTAAACACACTTTGTTTAGATTTCTTTACCTTGGACATCCATTCATAAGTAATCTCCAAGATATGCCAAATTTCGTTGGCCGATTTGCATATAGAGATGCGGTTGAACTCATTCGGAGTGAGGGTGCAATGGAATGTATTCATAGCCCTCGCATTGAATTTGACAGAGTCGTTCTTCGCCTTTGTCCTTGAGGCCGCAGCTGTAGTAGGCTTCTCAAAGGGCGACTTCGTGATGTCCCAAAGGTCTTGACCCTCTAAATAGATCATCATCCTGATCTTCCAACTTGGATAGTTGGTTCCGTTGAATAACGGGGGTCGAACGATTGATAGAACTTGTTTATGAGACATGGATGAAGTGTTGAATGCCATCATTGTAGTATGCTTCAACCTCGCTCTGATACCAATTGTAGGGATCGTCTTACCCTTGCAATACTAACAACAACACACTAAAGGAGGGGGGAATAGTGTAATGGCACAAATTGCGTATTTAAAAATTAAACTTGCAAATGCGGAATTAAAAATGCAAGAAGAATTTAAACACCACAAAAATCCAAACACAAACACAAGATGTTACACTGGTTCCCCAAACTTGGGTACGTCCAGCCACACCAATATCCACTATAATTCTCACACTGTGAAATGAATACAATCTCACACATAGATACCTCACACAGAGGATTTGGAATTTAGACAGATAAACCCTTGCTCTCATACAGAGAGACTTAAACTCTCACACAGAGAGCTCAACCAACTCTCACACAGAAGTTTATACTCTCACACAGAGAGTAACTGTCTCACACACTGAAAGCTAGGGTTTCAAAGAAAACACAAAGTAAAATAAATACTCTTACCTATGCCTTGATGATGAACTTACTTGTTAATGAATGCAAGGCTTGGAAGAGGATCTCCAAGTGATGAGATTTTCTTGAAAGCACTTGGATGATTTCCCTTGAGCTTGACTTCAATGCATGAAGGAGATTAAGTGCTCTAAGAGTGAAATGAGAGAGTTTGAGAGTGGCTTAATTAAACTCTAATGATTTTCAGTAGCATCAAGAAGTTCTAATGAACTCAGCGCTCTCCTATATATAGGAAGCGCAAAGGAACCCTCAAACCCAAGTAAAAATGTCAAAAGAGAAAATCTGTAATGGCTAGATTTTGGCAGTTTATGACACAGACAGTCGTTTGATGAACAAAAGACAGTCGACTGGTTAACGGCTATAAAATTACCAACGGCTATAATCTGAGCAAGGACATGCGATTGTAGACGACTACACATGTGCCTGTAAATGAGCAGGCGACTGTATATCCTTCAGCAGGTGTCTGTCACTTATGATGGAAAGGAGCTGAGAAAATGCAACATTCGCACTAGCGCCTTCAGACGATAGATGAACAAAACACATGCACCTGTAATTTGATAGGCGACTGAAATCTCGTCAACTGTTGACTGACTTGCAAAGTGGGATGAAACCCAGAAAATGTAAGTTACGCACTTTGGCACACTGATGACTGGAGAACAAATCCTAGGCGCCTAATGGAAGACAGGCGCCTGTAAAATGAACATCATTCGTCTGTCTCCAATAGCTCCAGATAGAGTCAATAAAAGTTAATTTGAGCTAGTGCACAACAGCCGACTGTAGAAGGCTGGCCAGGCGCCTGGAATCACCCAGTCGCATGTCCTTCCTTCATTAGTCACCTGTTGGAGAGCCAGAGACTCCAATTGAGCCATATGGCATGATGAACCAATTGGGTTGGATTCTATGATAATCTTAATGTTCACTAAGATGGTTATATGCATATGTATGAATGAGTAGACCATCTATCATGGCATTACATTAAACCTAGACTCAAAAAGAGAAAAACAATAAATGAAATAATACATGTATTACATTGCTTCCCTTATAGTCTATGCCTTCAATCCTTGATGTCTTGATGCTCCCCATAATCTCCAAGCTTTGACATTGCCCTCTTGATGTCCATCCTTGCACCAGGCATTTAGTCACCAAGAATAATATTCTCTAAATGATAACTATGAGACTACAACATGAGAGACATTAGCAACAGCATAATGTTGTGATCATCATCAAAATAATATTAGTATGAAACACCAATAACTAACAATCTATCCCTTTTGATGATGACACACATTATGTAAATATAAAGAAAATAAAGCAAAATGCTAAGGAGCTCCCCTGCTTATATGCACCAATTGTACAATGAGATAGACAATTGTAATGTTAAGAAACAGTGATGACATATAATAGGCATGGATTAAATACTCCCCCATATCTCTCCCCATAGATATATCTCTCTCCCCAAGCTATGATTAGAAGATATTATTTACATAATCCTATCTCTCTCCCTAAATGCTTATGTATGAAATACATGATGTATATAATGCATCTCTCTCTCCCACTTGTCATTGTCAAAAAGGTGGACATCAAACATATCCCTCTTTTCATTCTAATAAAAGATGTGACAATAAGCAAGAGATAAAGAGATGTATGATACCAAATTGTAAAATTTAGTGGGTATCAATCACTATCACATGCTCCCCCTAGATCATAGAAATGGTCAAATTGTTGACTTCTATGATCTAATACCAATTGTAAAGAAAAGGATAAAAGATCTTTAACAATTGAGAAAATACTAATTGTAAGAAAAAAAATCTTGTGAGATAATTATCTTTACTAATTGTAAATTAATATTTGGAGCCATGGGCCTAAAGTGTATCAAAGAATAGATATGGAAAAATCAAACGCATTGATACACATGACATTGCAAGAAGAAAATATAACATGAAACATGTTGGCAATATCGGTGGGTTAAGATCAAGACCATAATAAACAATTGAAAAAAATGAACTTAATCAAACCCCAAAATGAGAGTTAAAATATGTTTTAAAACATTTTAAAAATATTTACCGTATTAACTCCCCCATTGACATAACATTGTTCAAACGTTTCATGTATGACAATGTATTCCCCAAGGTCCACATTTTCATGAAAAATAATTTTGAAAATATTTTCAAAATCATGAAACATGACACAAACAATAGGTATGCTAAAAATACATATTTAAGTACAATACCCATGCAATATGCATATTTGTGAGAGACCTAAACATTAGGGAACCAAACCCAAGAGGAGTTTAATTTCCTAATGTAATCACAAGAGGTGATCACATTCCTAACTAGAGAGTTGATGTATCAATCCCTCTCTTGCACACTACACCTAGTGGAAATCCATAAACTCAAGGATTTCCTAGGCAATGGTTTTGCCTTTGCAAGAGTGGTAGATGTGGCATGCATAGGTGTAGAAAATAGTTTCTTGGCATGCATAGAATGAGGATTTTGCTTCTTAGCAAAAAATGCAGGATTTTCATTCTTCCCCATCACCTTGTGATTTACATGCTTCTTGTTGGTATTATTGTTGTACAAGAAAGCATTCTGATTCTTCTTAGGTGTTTTGGCAATATTTCTTGAATTTGCACCAAAAGAAAAAATAGACGTGAGTTTGGTAACCACCTTTGGAGTGTATCCAAAACCTCATCTATGGTTTGCCGGATGTTATTTTTCAAGCAAATCGTAGAGTGAATCCCGATAATGAACAAAGCCTATAAGCTTTCGGGATTCCTCTTCGCACTTCAACGTAAGTTGTAGAATGCGAGATTCTAAGCTAAGGTTTTGAGCTACAATTTTATCATTTAACATGCTCAATTCCTTAACTTAAACGAGAAGTGTGTCTCTTTCACAAGTGTCACAAACATGCACATCATTGTTATTTACACTAGTAGATTCAATTTTTTTACCATACTCATAGCATTTTTAAATTTAGCTTTCAATTTATCATATGAGTCGATGCACTTACTTGCCCCATTGGAGACCACGTTGTAGCAGTATTCGAGCTCCTGGTAGGATAGCTTTGTCTCCTCCTCTACTTTCTCATCGCTTTCCTCCTCGCCAGAGCTTGACGAAGACTCTTCCCCTTTAGCCATGAAGCACATTTCTTCGTTGGGGTTGAGCCACGCATGCACGTCTTCATCGCTTGAACTTGAGGAGATCGATGAAGAATCATCAAAAGCCACGAAGCACATGTGAGCTTGCTCCTTGTCATCATCTTCTTCATCACTTGATGTGTCTTCATCGGAGTCATCAAATGTGCCGACAAGTCCCTTCGTTTGGTTCTTGAACTTGGACTTGCCTTTCCAATGCTTCTTCCCTTTACCCTTGTAAGTCCCTTTGGTGGGTTTGGAAGGGCATTCGGTGGAGAGATGACCTTTTCCTCTACAATTGAAAGAAATCGGGTTGTTTGAATTAGAGGAAAACTTTGAAGAAGATTTACCTTACTCGCTTTTGAGGAATGCTCTTAGTTGCTTGGCAAGCTCCACGATTTCATCTCCACTAGCCTCATCTTCTTCATCTTCTTTACTAGAAGCTTCTCGATGGAATTTTTTCCTCCATTTGATTTGCTCTTCCTTGGCATGGAATGCAACCCCCTTTTGCTTCTTGGGCTTCTCGGGCTTGGTTGGTTGAATCTCATTCTTGTGTTGAAGCTTTACTTCGAATGCCATGAGATTGCCAATGCACTCGTCAACGGTGTATTTGGACATGTTATTTGACTCCAAAATCCCGTTGGCCTTTGAATCCCATTGAGATGTAAGCGAGTCAAGGATATTCTCCACTCGACTGAACCAGGGTAAAACTATTTATGCACTCTGTGATTGTCTTTATTTTCTCTGCATCTGATTATTTGTGTTGATAACTACCTGTGTTTTCGAAGATTTTTTATTAGCCTATTCACCCCCTCCCCTTTAGGCTTAGATCCAGATCCAACATGTTAACCTCAAGTTAAAGTGTGAATTTGTTAAAAGTTTGTAAATGAAAGTTGTAGATAAACAACTTATACTTTCATATATCAAATATCATGATTTTAGAGCAAGTAGGCTAATTGTTACAGCATAACTCCACAGGATATAGAAACTGTTTTTCAGTTAGCATCGGTAAGCTCTAAACATTGGTCATTTGTGATGTCTTACGGTCATTATTTCTGTGAGGTTAAAACATGAAAAGTGTATCTACTGAAGTTGTCTTTCCAAATTGACTAAAATTACACTTATTGGATTTCTACAATGGAAGTTCTCCCCTTTTGGTAATAGGGTGCAGATTCTGACGTAATCTGATACTAATGCGTTGATTAATGGTTCGATCAAAATATAAATAGAATTTGGTCAAGGTTAACAAAAAAAGTTGGAGCTAACTAGTTTAGCTTTACAAATTATATTTTTGCATGATTTTTGACATTCTAGATGAAAAAATTGTGCATAGATTAAGCTGTGGCAGAAACTGCCATGTACATGATCTACTTGGTGAAGTTAATTTCTTACAAATTTAAACATCTAACCTTAAGCGATTCTTAAGATTCCAACTCTACCTAGAGTAGATAGACCTCTTACCTCATCTAGTCCTTCTCTTGGAGTCTTTGGCCCTTCTGCTCCTTGAAGACCCCATTAATTTCTCAAGCTTCCTCTCCTAATCTTTAAGCTCTAATGGTGGATGTCGATTTGGGGGATTTGAACATTGAGATAGAGGTGCAAATGATTTGGCCTAATGGTAGGGCAAGGGGAGGAGATGGCTGGCCATGGTGGTGGAAGAGGGAAGCAAGATGATGATGGGGAAAGGGTTCGGCCCTAGCAGGGGGGGGGGGAGGATGAAGAGATTTCTTTTTTTTCCTTTCATTTTTTCTTCCCCTTTTCTTTTTATTTTTTTCCTTTAAAAATTATCTCTAAGCCTCATCACCATCTCCTATCTCTAATCCTTTGCCATGTGTCCATGAGATGGTAAGGTTTAGGTGGGATTAAATGAGGTAATGCCACATATTAGGGTTGTGTGTCATCATTAGAAATTTTAGGAATTTAGTATTTAGAAATATAAGTATACACATTTAAATACCATATACCCCATACCACACCATGTATTTCACCTAATATTTCATTCTTTATAAAGTAAATGAAGTTTAAAATAATTTTAAAAAATAATTTTGGCTTTATAAAAATTTAGGAAATTTAATGAAATCACTCATAATATTAATACTTACGAATACATGCATAAATACGTATATTATACTCATATTATGAATACGGGGTATTACACTATAGGATGTCGTCCTAAGGAAAAGTTTTTGCAACTGCAAGGTATGTTCTTTAAACTTTAAATAGCTAATTTATTTTAAATCTACCTTTGCGAGATAAGTTCTCCCTTCTCCTTAGATAGTAAAAGACATAATAAATGGTTTTAAACATTTTATTCCATAGGGTGTTTTCATAAAAATGCGATTTTTATGTTCTCTTTTCTTCCGTTACTTCCCATGTCTGTTAAGCCTTGGACTAGACGATGGGAAAAGCCATATGGAAGCTTGCTCACAATCCATCATTAGTATCAGAGCAAGGTTTTACCTAGGATCTTTTTTTGTTATTTATTACATGCATGCAGATGATGTTTGTACTTCTATTATGGCATGTAAGCTCTGTAGGTGTTAGTTTTAATTATGTAATTTATTGTGCCAGCGAGCACTGATTTTTATGTAATTAATTTTTTCCTCCTTTTTGTATTTATTTTTTTCAAAGGGAATATCCTTTTGCAAAATGTATAGTAAATTTAGGAGGCAGAGCTACCTGTAGTTGCTAAGGGTAGCAGATCCATGGAGTTGAGATGGGACAAAAAGGCACTTTGTCAGGTGTTGCTAGGTGGTAGCCGTCCCACTTGGACCATGAAGTAGTCTTAGTTAATTAGGGTGTACTAGATGTAAGGTCCCTGGCTATGAGGAAAACACTAGAAGGGGGGTTGAATAGTGTTTATACAATTTAAAATGATAATTACACCAAATTAAATTCCTAACCAACAATTAATGCGGAATGAAAATAAACCCTAAAATGAAACAATGCAAATCAATGATGTTTCAAGGGTTCGGATTACCCAAGTCAACTCCCAACATATTCCTAGTAATCCTACGTCCCTTCCACCCGGATACCACCGGATACTCAAGTTAGAACCCTAACTTGAGGTTTCCTTAAAACCCACTTATAGCAACCCTACAAGTGAAATCGAAGTACACTCGATGTCCTTAACTCCCACAACTTGGGAGCAAGCAAACCACTCTCATAAACCGAGAGTAAATCAAATAATGAAAGTTATGAAATATGAAATACAACACTTACAATCACTTATACCTTGAAGTAGAACTTGAAGGAGAGTGTGTTGTGTGTTGATGTCTCTCTTGGAAGAGAGGAAAACCATTTCTCTTGACTGCACCAAATGCCTAGAAGATTTCTCTTTGGTTCTAGGTTGGAGAGCAAGAGATTGAAAGATAAGAATTCTAGGGCTTTGGGATTTTGAGAGCTTAGATCAATGAAGATAGAAATCTTGAATGGTTGAGCTGATGAGTAACCTCTCAATGGAACAGAAGAGGCAGCTTTTATAGGTTTCTCAAATCCCTCAAACAGAATCCCCAAAAACCCTTTGAAATCCGTGGAGAAAACCCTAACGGATAGAATTTGCACACGCGATAGTCGACTGTTGAACAAAACACAGTCGACTGCTGCACTATGTCAGAGGGTAGGTGAGAATTCAAACGATAACTTACCACGTGGACAGTCGACTGATGAAGAGAAGACAGTCGACTGCAAAACCAACAGGCGACTGTAATTCCTTCTACAGGCGACTGGCCGCAATATGGATAAGCTGAGAATGTCTTGGAAAATTCTGGGAAGACAGGACAGGCGACTGATGTGGAACACACATGCGACTGTGCCATGGGCAGGCGCCTGTGAAACCAACATCAGTCAACTGTCACAAACCCTGACATTTTCCAGAGAGCTGAGTCTGCAGAGAAGCTCAAAGACAGACGACTGTTGAAGCATTGACAGTCGACTGTACCTTTGGACAGTCGACTGTAAATGCAACATCAGTCGACTGGCACTAGAACTAGAAATATTCTAAAGAGCAAGTTCTGTAGAAGAATCATGGACAGGCGACTGTTGAAGCATTTACAGTCGACTGTGCCTTGGACCGGCGACTGTAAATACAACATCAGTCGACTGGCCAGATGAAACTGAGAATGATCTTTGGGCTGAAGATAGACAGGCGACTGATTAACAAATCACAGCCGACTGTCTCTTGGACTGGCGCCTGTAAAATGTACAGCAGTTGCCTGAAATAGTTAAAGCTTAGAAAGCCCAAAAATCAACTGATTAAGTATGTGCATAACATGCGACTTTAGAAAAAATCACAATCAACTGTTTTTAGACAAGCGACTGTAAAACATTCAACAGTCGACTGTTGAAATCACAACATGCACATTCTTTGAGAATTATGAATTGGAGTCTAAGGAAAATTGATCTAATGATTTCCTAAGACTGAAATGAAGATGTGTGTATTCTCCAACATAGTTCTACTTCTAAGCTACATACTAGAAGAGAAAAAGAAGATTAAGTCTTGTAGAGCTCTCTCTTCTATCCAAAGTATGATTTTGAAGTCTTCTAAGAGCTTCAATCACCATCTTTGATCATCCAATCCACTTCTCTTGCTTTCATTGATCTTTGAATGTCATCCATTGCTATTTGATCTTCAAGATATGCTTAGGCAATGGATTAATTGTAAATAGGGGATCGGTCACAAGTATTTATGTTTGCTCATTATTAACACCAAGTAGGGAGACGTCCAATATTCAACATTCTCTCCCTTTTTGATGATGACAAACAAACATAAACAAAAAGATAAATAATTGTGCTTAAAGAAAACTTACTCCGCTTACATAGATGCCAATCAAGTTAGGCTATAAATATTAGGGCATTTATAGATCAAATGAAGCAAATAAGTAAGATATGCATGAATGGAATAATTTTCATGAAATTTAGTATTTTATAATCCATGTTTATTATATCTTACTCCCCCTGAATTTAAGGCAACTTCAATCTTTGATTCAATTTTAGAATTAGAATTTACTTAGCACATAATTATGATATGTTTATTTCTCTCCCCCTATGGCATTATCCAAAAGGTAGGAGTAGAATAACAACAACAATAGTGCTAAATAAATATTAAAACAATTATGAGAGTCTAAAGATAGCGTGTATATCAAAAGTGATGCCAACAAATTTTTGGAGAAAAACTAATCACAAAGGGGCATCTCGATGATATACAAATCAAAAAGTCATAAAACACAAGTAATCTGTGTTGAATAAAGGAATGCGAATCCAATATCAACATTACATGCCAAATGATAAATTCGTCTCAAATCACATCATATATATGAGATAGCATAAAAATAGACAATATCACAAATTTTTCACACAATTAACATTAACAATGAGACAAAGTGTGAATCCACATATGAAGTAAAAGCAACGTCATATATATAGGGTAAAGGGATCCTAAGGTGCATCCTTAGATTTAATCTAAGGAGGCACCCCCATTTCCCCCATCGCACACATTTTTTTTGAATTTTTTTCATGGGTTTGTTGTTCACCTTATGGATGATCAACATACCAAATTTCAAGGGATTCCAATACTTTTTGAGCCCCCATCTACCCCTTGCAACTTCGTGGGGGTTTAAGCACGTTTTCAGCCCGTTGAAGTTGTAAAGGATAGATGTGGGCTCAAAAAGTATTGGAATCTCTTGAAATTTGGTATGTTGATCATCCATGATGTGAACAACAACCCCATGAAAAAACATTTCAAAATAAATTATAGGAGAAGGGGGAAAATGAGGGCACCTCCTTAGATTTCATCTAAGGAGGCACCTTAGATCCCTTTTTCCCATATATATATATATATATATATATATATATATATATATATATATATATATATATATATATATATATATATATATACTAGCAAATAACCCGTGCACACGTACACGTGGACTGGAAAAAAATGTTCGGAAAGGGGTGTGAAGAATAAAAAGTGTGGGTGGGTGGGTGGGGAGTGTGCAGGGGCAAAAATGCAAAACCCGGGGTTGTATGTGCAAAATTTCCCACCTCTTCTCTTATCTCTTAAAATCTCATCACAAAATTCCCCACCTCTTCTCTTATCTCTCAAAATCTCATCACTTATCCAATTTCTCTTGTCCAATTTCTCTTGTCCAATTTCTCTTATCCAATTTCTCTTGATATCATCCCTATTTTATAGACTAGACTAGCAAATAACCCGTGCACACGTGCACGTGGACTGGAAAAAAATGTTTGGGAAGTGGTGGGAAGAATAAAAAGTGTGGGTGTGTGGGTGGGGAGGGTCCAGTGGCAAAAATGCAAAACCCGGGGTTGCATGTGCAAAATTTCCCACCTCTTCTCTTATCTCTTAAAATCTCATCACAAAATTCCCCATCTCTTCTCTTATCTCTCAAAATCTCATCACTTATCCAATTTCTCTTGTCAAATTTCTATTGATATCATCCCTATTTTATAGAATAGATATATGTATATGTATGTATGTATATGTATATATGTATATGTGTATATGTGTATATGTATGTATATATATGTATGTATATACTCTTGTCCAATTTCTCTTATCCAATTTTTCTTGTCCAATTTCTCTTATCCAATTTTTCTTGATAACATCCCTATTTTATAGAATATAAGATATGTATGTATGTATGTATATGTATATATGTATATGTATATATGTATATGTATACTCTTGTCCAAATTCTCTTATCCAATTTCTCTTGTCCAATTTCACTTATCCAATTTCTCTTGATACCATCCCTATTTTATAGAATAGATGTATGTATATGTATGTATGTATGTATGTATATGTATATATGTATATTTATATATGTATGTATATATATGTATATACTCTTGTCCAATTTCTCTTATCCAATTTCTCTTGTCCAAATTCTCTTATCCAATTTCTCTTGATAACATCCCTCTTTTATATAATAGATATATGTATATGTATGTATGTATATGTATATATGTATATATGTATATGTATATATGTATGTATATATATGTATGTATATACTCTTGTCCAATTTCTCTTATCCAACTTTTCTTGTCCAATTTTTCTTATCCAATTTCTCTTGATAACATCCCTATTTTATAGAATATATATATATATATATATATATATATATATATATATATATATATATATATATATATATATATATATATAAAATCCAAAGATACAGGAGTACAAAATACAAATTACATCTATAACTCCATGTACATCAACAAAAGTGTGATCATCATACAGACAACATCCATACATCACTCAAAAACAACAGGATACAGACAGACACTCAAACCATACTAACAAAAAGATCCTATGGTGAGTCTATCCAAAATAGCATCAGTCAATCTGGATGACGGATGGGTCTGAAGGGCGACCAGATTGACGGAACATCGGTCTGGTGGAGCGACGAGTTGGGTATGCACGAGCCTTCTGCTTGGATGACGAAGCACCAGCTGCGGGAGACTCACTGTGAACAGGCACAGAGGGCTGTACGACAGTAGCCAAAGGGGCAAAGCCGGGAGGAGGAGGGACAGTCGAATGGGAAGTATCCTTGGAGGGAGAAAACATGGCCTGGAGTGCGGTCGGAATGGGAAAGCCGTGAAGTAGGAACGACTTATCCTGAAGCTCAAGTAGAAGCAAGAGCTTCTGATCCATGATGGAAACTTGTGCTTCGAGTGAAGAAACTCGGTCACACATCTGAGCAAGGAGAAACTCATCGAGTGGAACCGACAGTGGAGAAGACGGTGGCTGGTCAGCAGGCGGAGGAGTGGGTTCAGTGACGGTGGCTGAGGGAATAGGGTTAGCAATGAAGATACCCAAATACTCCCCTGAAGACGATGGACTCGCTGGATCCATGAATGTCGATCGAAAGAGACTAGGGCACAAACGAATGATAATAGACGAAGATACCTAATCCGAAGAGAACGACAGAGAGGGAGACAAGCGACCAAGCAATCGAATGATCAGAGGGAGAGATCTAAGACTGGGGCTTCGAATCAGATAGAAATCGACAGCAATAGTAGATTTTGAAAGAGGAAGACGAGGAACTGAGTCGGATGAGAGAGAAACAGTTTGATCAAATCGACGGTTCCCGAAAATATAAAGAGGGGTCCAAAGAATCTGGGCCGTTGGATCGAAAAATCGACAGCTCAGATCAAGTTAACGAACCGCCATAGCAGTAGACAGTCGACTGATGAACAATCTTCAATCGACTGATCGATAAGATAGAAATAAGCTTGGGTTGACAGACAGTCGACTATTGGGTAATTCACAGTCGCCTGTCGGAGAGACAGTCGCCTGTAACTTACATATCAGTCGACTGACAGAGAATCAAAAATATGATGATAAAAATAGAGACTTCTGAATATTTGGACATGCGCCTGAAGACCAAATTGCAGTCGCCTGTCGCACAGACAGTCGACTGTAAAATCGTCATCAGTCCCATGTGCGAAAAATACAGTCTGTTGTATGAGGAAATAGAGTTGGGCAGTCGACCGTCGAATCAATCCAATCTATCGAAATCATCAAAATCTCAAATACATATCTTAAAACAAATATATGTGAAACATATAATTTATCAAACGAAGAGAAGTAAAAATGATGATATGAGTTCAAGCATGATATATCATGAAAGAATGAACTCCTACAATTCAGATTCACCTGTAATCCCTAATTCTCCACGCAACCTCACAAATGAATCTTCTTTAAGAGGTTTAGTGAAGATGTCGGTGATTTGTTTTTGGGTTTCAATGTACTCTAAGATGATGTCCTGCTTAGCTACATGATCATTAATAAAATGGTGTCTCATATTTATGTGTTTGGTACGGGAGTGGTGTACCGGATTCTTGGAAAGACAAATAGCACTTTGATTATCAACCATGATAGGGCAAGTATCAAAATCAACCATGATAGGGCAAGCAAACCACTCTCACAAACCGAGAGTAAATCAAATAACGAAAGTTATGAAATATGAAATACAACACTTACAATCACCTATACCTTGAAGTAGAACTTGAAGGAGAGTGTGTTGTGTGTTGATGTCTCTCTTGGAAGAGAGGAAAGACATTTCTCTTGACTGCACCAACTGCTAGAAGATTTCTCTTTGGTTCTAGGTTGGAAAGCAAGAGATTGAAAGATAATAATTCTAGGGCTTTGGGATTTTGAGAGCTTAGATCAATGAAGATTGAAAGCTTGAATGGTTGAGCTGATGAGTAACCTCTCAATGGAACAGAAGATGCCGCTTTTATAGGTTTCTCAAATCCCTCAAACAGAATCCCCAAAAACCCCTTTGAAATCCGTGGAGAAAACCCCCAACGAATAGAATTTGCACACGCGACAGTTGACTGTTGAACAAAACACAGTCGACTGCTGCACTGTGTCAGATGGTAGGTGAGAATTCAAAGGTAACTTACCACGTGGACAGTCGACTGATGAAGAGAAGACAGTCGACTGTAAAACCAACATGTGACTGTAATTCCTTCTACAGGTGATTGGCCGTAATATGGGTAAGCTGAGAAAGTCTTGAAAAATTCTGGGAAGACAGGACATGCGACTGATGTGGAACACACAGGCGACTGTGCCATGGGCAGGCGCCTGTGAAACCAACATCAGTCGACTGTCAGAAACCTTGACATTTTCCAGAGAGCTGAGTCTGTAGAGAAGCTCAAAGATAGACGACTGTTGAAGCATTGACAGTCCCGCGCCGAATTTTTTTACGCTAATTTGTTGTTCCACGCGAATTTGTTGCTCTGCGCCGAATTTGTTGTTTCGCAACGAAGGCGCCTGCGACGAATTTGTTGTTCTATATCGAAGATGCATGCACCAAATTTGTTGTTCCACGCCAAAGGTGCCCGTGCCGCTAAATATTTTTACGCTAATTTTTTGTTCCGTGTAATTTTGGTTGTGTAAATAATTTTTTGGAAACAAAGATTTCGCCGGGGAAAATTTTAAATGAACCGTGCCCGCGGGCACGGGTTTTGCCTAGTAATTTTATATTGCAAAGATCCTACCATTGCTCTGCCATAGTTATCTAACCTATGGGGATGACGTGGTCACATAGCCTTACGTAATAATTATATGTGGTTTTGAGTCTTCGAAAATTGTTTTTGAAAATTAGACTTTCTTTCTGTTTTATGATAACTGCGTGAGATGTCTGTGTTGTGATATTATGGATTCTTACAATATTATTTTCAGGAATCGCCTAGAATTAGGGTTAACTAATTCGAAAGAACCCATAAACAAATCAATGATGCATATTTTGATAATCGACGTTCTTAAGGTATCCTCGAACCAGTGTCTAGAATCGTTTGGTGTCTACGACTAGATCACCTTAGTAAGGCGCATCCTAGCTAGGGATAAGTGATCCAAACATGGCTAAGCCTATATGGACGTGTTCAACTGAATCAATAAAGATCTCCAATTATCAATAATGCAGGCGTTGATTATATCTAATCAATTACGTTAATGATCCTTTCCAGGATTAGTCATAACCCTATTTGCTTTTGGAATTTGGCAACTGGGGATTCCTGATATAGTTGTTTGGAAAAATCAAGCTATCACATGGTTATATTTTGGGAAACAATTCCATTATACATGTGATGTAGTTCGGCACAAACCAAATCGTCTTGTCGTGAACACAACCGAGCGCCAGTGTAAGTTAGGAATAGACAAGAAAGTAAGGGACTGAGTAGACCAGTCATTATGATTTGTTGAGCACACTCAAGGTCATAAGTGAGTAGGGGTAAAAACCAATAAGGGAATCACATATGTGATGGGAAATCGAATCCCATCCATAAGTGTTTTAATGATGAGCACACCAAATGATATTAGTGTACTAATTACACTACTACTCAAGTGTGCAGGTTGTGCAAACAATAAGCTTTTACGCATGTTGAGTATTGGTGTTTCATACCAATCTTATTTTGATGATGATCAAAACATTATGTTGTTGCTAATGATTCTCATGTTTTAGTCTCACAGTTTTATTTCAAGAATATCTTTCTTGGAGACTAATCACTCTGTGCAAGGATGAACATCAAGTGGAGGAGTGCCAAAGCTTGGAGATGATGGAGAGCAATCAAGACATCAAGATTAAAGACTTAGACTCTAAGGAAAGCAATGTAATCCATGTAATTTACTTTATTGCTTTCTCTCTCTTTTGAGTCTAGGATTAATGTAATGCCTTGTTAGATGGTTTACTCATTCATGCATATGCATTTAACCATCTTACCAAGCCTTAGGATTATCATAGAATCCAACCCAATAGGTTCATTTTGTCCAAAGACTCATTTGGAGTCTCTGGCTTTCCATCAGTCGCCTGATGAAGGAAACACAGTCGACTGGGTGATTTTCAGTAGCATGTAGATCCTTCTACAGTCGCCTGATATGCACAGCTCAAGTCAACATTTCAATTGACTCAAACTTGAGCTTTACGCACAGTCGATTACTGGTCAGTTTACAGTCGTCTGTATATTTACAGTCGCCTGTTGATTGGTCATAAGTCGCCTGAGTATCATAAGTGCAATCTCTTCTTCTCTCTGTCTTTTCTCCATCTTATTCAGCAGACGACTGATAAGGTTTTACAGTCGCCTGACTATTTGACAGTCGACTGTATTATTGACAGCAGTCGCTTGTGTGCTTAACTGGAGAAAGAGTGCAACTCTCTGTTTTATTCCATCCCCTGCAGCAGTCGCCTACTGAAGGATTAACAGGCGCATGTCCTGTTTACAGTCGACTGTCTCGACTTCATCAGTCGACTGTCCTGGCTTAGATTATAGCCGTTGGATATTTTCTAGCCGTTGATCAGTCGACTGTCTTTTGATCATCAGTCGACTGTTCCTGTCGTTTTCGTCCAGTTTCTAGCTGTTGCAGAATTGATTCTTTGGTTGTTTTCTTGGGTTTTGGGGTTTGATATAGGGTTCATATATATATGGGTGCGCTGCCATCTCTTATACTTCTTGATGCTATTGAATATCTCAAGAGATCTATAAGCAACTCTCAAACTCCCTCAATTCCCTCTTTAGAGCTCTCATTCCTCTTCATGCTTTGAAGTCCAGCTCAAGGGAATTCATCCAAGTGCTATCAAGCATATCTCAACACTTGGAGATCCTCTTCCATGCCTTGCATTCATTTATGAGTAAGCATCTCAAGGCATATGTAAGAGTATTTATTTTACTTGGTGAATTTGTGTCTCTAATTCTCTTTGTGGGAATTAGTCTTTCTCTCTTTGTGCGAGGTTATCACTTTGTGGGATTAGGATATTCTCTTTGTGGGAATAACTCTCTTTGTGGGAGTAACTCTCTTTGTGGGAGTTTAGTATCCTAGTGTAGGGCTTACCCTAATTCTCTGAGTGGGATTTAGTGATTCTCTGTGTGGGAGTCTTGACCCTCGTGTAGGGTTGGTTGGGTCCTTGTGTAGGGCAAAATCCTCTTTGTGGGGGTATCTCCTTGTGAGATTTGTATTCACTTCTCTGTGTGGGATTATAGTGAATATTTGGTGTGGCTGGATGTACCCAAGTTTGGGGAACCATGGTAATTCCTTGTGTTTACGTTTGGATTAATTGTGTCAATTATTTCCTCTTGCATTTATAATTCCGCATTTGCAAGTTTAATTTTAATTGGACAATTTTATTGCCATTACACTATTCACCCCCCTCTAGTGTGTGTTGTTAGTAATGCAAGGCTAAGGCGATCCCTACAACGCATACTCTGGAGAAGCTCAACTACACTCAAAAGACGAAGACGAATTTGCTAGCTCCACGTCAAGCACAAGTATAGCTCAATGATGAAGCGCATGCAAGTGCTCAAGCTTAATGAAGAAGAGGCTCAAATTCAAGAGAATCGCGCATTCACTTTAATCATCTGATCAACTTCTTGAAGACTCATCTTAGTCTAAGTGTGTGAGTTTTGTTTCTTAGGAACTATGTTAAAGCCAAAGTAAAAATTGCACACACACAAAATGATTTCAAAACAAAATGTTTATAAATGTTTTCAAATATGTTTAAACTCTTGAGAGCATTTGCTAGCTATCTTATATCTTAGTAGTCCCAGGAGTTGATTACATCTTTGCTAGCTGAGTTTCAGTGAAAACTGCTCTGGGAGTCAACTACCAGAGGATGGATTCAACTACCAGCTGGAAGCAGAATTTCTACTGAAATTCTCTGGAAGTCGACCTACCACCCTTAGGGAGTCGACTACCAGTTGTCGTTTTGCTATGAAACTGCTTCCTGATTTCACTCCATTTCCTTATCTGTTCGGACTGAAAGTCAATTCTTTTTTAAATTCAAAATTCCCTAGAAACTCTATAAATAGAGCCTTCATTGAGATCATTCATACACTATCTAAACCCTCTATTCTTTGTGTAAAATTCTGATCTCAATTGCTCTCATTTGCTCTCTACACTAATAGCCAATTTCTGATTTTATATTCTCTGATCTCAGCTCTTATTTTTGTCTGATATTATTTTGAGATCTGCATTTTTATTTTGGCTATTCTTAAAAGTGTTTTTAAAAATCCTTGTTCTTCAATTTTCATTTCTTGAAAGGATTTTGAAAATCTATAGATCTAAGATCACAACGAATAATCTCATATTCCTTGTATGATCTAAAACATCTATTTAAAATTCTTTTAGCCACGTAATGCATAAATCACTATATTTACTTTTGTTATAGAATTTTTGAGTGTAATCCAATCTCCACTAATTATTGTGGTGAGTTGGAAGCTTTGTTTTATTTGTGGACTCCCCTTGTTGTAAGGGACGGGAAAATCCTAGCAAGTCTAGGTGTTGGAAATCCTGGTCAAGGCTATGTCGTTAGAAAATCTAAACAAGTGAAATTAGGTAATTGTATTGCTAAGGCAATAGTGGATTAAATCTCGTACCGGACTGATCGGGGACTGGACGTACCCAAGTTGTAGGGAACCAGGATAAAATCACTTGTCTCTGTGTTTGTCTTTTTCTGTGATTGTTTATCTTTGTTGTACAAGCATTTTATTTCATTTGCTAACATTTGTATCTTTGTAATTTCTTTATATTATTGCAAAGTTCATTTATTTATTTCCGTTGTGTAAAGATCTATTTTTGTGTAAACATTATTTGTTTATAATCTTAACTTGCATGTAACTTATCTCTATATTCCTGTTAAGATTAACTTGTTGATTAAGAACCAAGCGTAGATCACTCTACTTGGTTTCTTAGGCAACTTTAGAAGGTTTTTATTTGTGCTATTATTAACGAACGAAAAAGTTTACTATTTGCACAACATTATTCAACCCCCCTTCTAATGTTGTTTTCCATCCACAAGATCCAACAATATGATGTGATTGATGAGTCATCTACCATTCACAGAGTCAAGTAACTTGTTGGGCACACCCAAAGTTTTGAAACTCAGGGTGGTTAGATCCATTTCCCACAAAATATCACTATGTGTTCAATCTCTATGGGTTGAGAAGATCGCTAAAATAGTGAGAGGATATGGTTAGAAAAAAACCAATCTGACTATATTAAAAATTATGAACGCATGCTAAATTTAGGTGTTCTATTTTTTGCAGTAATGTCATCTGAACTTAAGCTTATTTTAGACAAGAATAGGCTTAATGGTAATAATTATGAAGACTGGCTCAGAAATATCTAACTTGCACACTCCTTTGAAATAATTAACTATGTCCTCAAGATCACATGCCTAAAGAACCACCTAAAGGGGCTAATGCTAAGATTGTTGAATCCTGGATGATGAAAAAGCTCACTGCTTCACTCTAGCCTCTATGGACAATGAGCTCCAAAGGCGGCACAAACATATGGATGTTTGTAGCATTTTTCTTAATGCAAAACAGTTGTATGGGAAATCATCTTTGGCCGCAAGTTTGAGGCTTAACACGAAGATAAGTGGGGGCACAGTGCAAGACTATATGCTCAATATGATTGCATACTTAGAGGATCTTGCATAGCTTGGTTTCGTTTTGGATCATGAGTTGTCTACGGACTTGGTCCTAAATTCTCTTACCTTGAAGTTTGCCCCGTTCATAAGTAATTTTATTATGAACAAAATTGAGGTTGAACTTCCTGAACTCCTCAATAAGCTTTGGCATTCGAGGATGGCTTGAAGGACAAGTCTCTTGTGTTGGTTGGCGGCTATTCTTCTTCCACCAAGTCCAAGGTCAAGGGAAAGAAGAAGAAGGCCCTTAAACCAACGAAGGTTATCGAGAAGGGTAAGGGAAAGGTGACTAAAATGGGGTCGGCCTAGGCAGAGTGTTCTTTCTGCCATAAGAAAGGGCATTGGAGGACGAACTGCAAGATGTTCATGGAACAAAAGAAAAAGGGGCATACTGATGCCTCAACTTTAGGTATAGTTGTTATACAAAATATAGTTCTTTTCGTGACTTCTAAAGGCATGGTATTTGATACCAGTGTGATTTCTCTCTCACATCTGTAACTGGTTACAGGAGCTGAGAAGGAGTAGAAGGCTGAAAAGGAAGAGATCGTTCTCAAGGTTAATAAAAGGGCAAGAATTGCTGCTTGGGCCGTAAAAGACGACCAACACACCTTGGCGAGTATCGCCAATTTGCTTTAAAGCAGATATATTTTGTCCCAATATTTTCTATGCAATGTAATCTCTGTCTCGGTTTTGACTAAAGACAGAAATATATCTACAATCAATGAAAAGTTATGAACTTATTTCTTTGATCGTAAAATTGCTTGAATTTGGGATTATGGTGTAGATATACTTTGAATGATGCTTTGAGTGTAATAGCCTTCTTCTTGTTGGCTTGCTCTTTGTCCCTCCTTTCTTAGATTTGGAGCTATTATACCATAATGTTGCCGATGAGATCCTCCAGCGTGGCGTGGAGAGATCATTTCCTTCCTCTATGGTCTTCGTCTTTCTCTCCCCATCGGCTGTGAGAGACCAGCGAATCTTGCTTGCTTGCTTTTAGTGTAATTCTTGCCTACCTCAGCAAGGGTGTTGATGATCTCCGTAAAGCAAATGTACATCTTTGTTATGAATTCACCTACATACCTCATGAAGAAGTTGTACTTATGGGTATAAAGAGAAGATTTGGTCGTTTTAACTTTATCATTATCTTCATGAGTTACCTTGTGTCATAGTCACCAAGGAAACCTGGTTGTACTCCATGATATCAAGTGCACAATATAGAATAGACATAGCTTTGGCATTCAAAGCAGCTTTGGCTTTCTCTTCCTTGGTCCATAAGTTGCACTCTTTTGTTAGTGATTTATAAGAAAACTCCACCATGCTCCACAAATCATAGGACATAGACATGCGGCATATCTTTATTCTATTTTTCCAACTTCCATAGTTGGATCTGGTAAGAAAGGATGGACCAGTGATTGGTTGGCCTTCAAGAAATTTGTTGTCTGTTGACACCATTTTTCAACTCAAGCTCTGATATCACGTGTTGGATCCTGAGATGACAAGCAGAAACACTAGATGATGATGAATAGTGTTTATGAAATTTAAAATAAATTCTCTAAGATTCTACCTAAGATTTAATCTTGAGTGACCAAGATAAATCTTAATCAAAAATCTTACAAATAATGTAAGCAACAGAAAATAAAGTATTGCAAGGGAATAACGTAATCATAAAAAAGCAACCACAAACAATAGAATTTTACCTTGGTTTAGTCACCACATGACCTACATCTAGCACCAACGTCCCATTTGAAAAGATCCACTACTAACCTCTCAACCGAGAGAATTACAAGCTCCTCAACCCTTGAGGATTTCTATTTTCAATGAACACCTCAACTCCTTTAGGATTTCCCAACACTTCAACATTTTAAGGATTTCCAAATCAACAACCACACTTCTCACAATCACAAGTGAGAATATACTTACAATGATTTGTTGAATACAATTGCCTATAGCCCGAAATGAAGCTCTTGTGAAAGTGATGGAGCTATATGAGACTTGATCTCAAAATGGTGGAAATTGAGGCACTTTGGAGATCAAGAGATTGGCCAATAAAAGAATGAAAACTTCGAGAAACTTGGCCAAAAGAAGGGTTTTCTTGAAATCAATTTGAGCATAAAAACACTTTTTCTTTTGCAAAATAATGATTTTTCTTTTCATAAATTCATATCATTACATCTGAACTACCCTATATAAATAAGGTAGAAAATGAGCCAAAACACGACTCAAACGGTCAAAACGGATAGTAAAAATTCCCATTATAAGCCAACGACTAGTTCTAGTCCACTAGAGTAGTCTATCTAGTCGACTACTGGCTCAGCGAATCGACTAGGTGGAAGCTTCAAGTCAACTAGCACATGCATGTCAAGAGGGTTGTTGCTCTTTGTATCTTCTAGTCGACCATAATACTCTTACTAGTCGACTAGCTTATGAGTTAGTTGATTAGTTCATGTACTTCAGTTGACTAGATTGACATGCCATAGCCTATGATTTCTAGGTCTAGCAAGTTGACTGGGTGTCTGATTGATTCAGGGATAATATTGCATTTTCATCCCCTCATTTGTTAGTATTTTGTGCATATATGGTTTTAAAATATCATTTAATATTAGAGCTAAACCTTTATTATGCACAAAAAATCATTTTAAGGCCTGAATTTGTCTTCCCTTATTTTTAGGTGAAGATAGTTATTTTTCGAGTCCAACAGTTATTTTTCTAGATTTTTTGAGCTTGGGGCTATTTTCTACAAATTTTAGAAGGCAAAAAGGATTTTCTGAAAATAAAAAAAGAAGAATCAAGGTCAAAAGGAGGAATGACATGGTCGTGCCAACTCAGTACAGAAGTTGGCACGGTTGTGCAAAGTTGACAGAGATTTAGTAGGCGAGTGCACTGTCATGACATTTTTTGTACTAGGTTGGCACGGTCTTGCCAGTCAGACAAAGATATTGCATAGTACAGTGCACGACCGTGTCGACATGTAGGATACGAATTTTGAACTATTTTGAGGTCTGAATTGGTTGGGACTCTTATGGGATATAAATACCAATTTGTAAAGGTCGAAAGGACACATTTTTTCCTAGGTTTTTATTAGTTTTGTTCCTCCTTCGGTGAATCTATTGCTTTGGAGATTCTCAAGTCAATTTGGTGCATAAATTCTTGAAGATCAATGAATTTGGAGCTTGAGGGAGGAGATACTTTGTGACAGAGATCTAGCATTCATTTGAAGCAAATTGGTGATAAAGTTTCTATCTTTGAGTTTTATTCATTGTATTAGGGATTACATATGATGTTTTTATTTATGAAGATTGAATCTTTTCTCTCAATGCTTGGCTAAATATCTTGTATGTTGGTTATGACATAGTTAGAGTTTTGTGATCATTGTTATTAATGTCTTTTCGCCCTATTTTCATGACATATTGAGTGTTTTACCAATTTCTACATATTCTATTTGAGTGTGATCATTGTCGATGTGACCACACTTAAATCAAATATGACCCTAGCAGGATTATTTGAGATTTGATCCTAGCGGATGTATCGTGACCCTAGCAGGCATCTATGCTTAGATTCTTTATGAAATCGTATTTCACTTGATTACATATGGAATTTTCTTGATCTTGATTGTTATATTTTCCAATGTTTTCATGCTCTAGTTAGATGAAACGTTGAGTTATAGTCAAGACATTGATATTCATCGATTGTAAACACCCTAATAAAATCATAACCAACACATGTTCTTTTGATTGATATCATATCATTTACCTCTCTGTAATTATTTTAGGACTACTTTTTACTATTTAAAACCTTTGAATCATTACTTCGCCTTCGAAATGTGGTGGCTTTCTTATTGGATTATTACTCTTGATAATTGGAATTTGTTGTATTGCAGGTCAGTTGTCCCGTGGATTCGATACTAGTCTCGCCATGTATTACTTGATCGATCTCCTAACTTGGAAGTAGTGCATTCATATTAAACATTGTATTTGGCCATTAAAACCTTAAGAATGATTTTAAAAAATATTTTAAATCATTTAAAAAACATTTGTTTGTTATGAATAGGACCCATTGGGCCTATTGGGTATCCACCCACATGAGTACCCATTATGAATACTATATAAAGGAGGCTAGGGGTTTCCTAGCCTCAACCCTTCTCCAAATCTGTTTCTCGTTCATAACACGTTATCAGCACGATCACGCTCGTAGGAGGAGACATCGGCTCGCAGGGAAGGAGATCCATCAATCGCTCAGATTCAAGAAGATCGTAATCTTCTCAACGGGGAGCGAAAAGGGCATCTTTCACCAACCGTCGACTAGATTCCTTTGTCGAATCTAGAGGTAAAAATCAAAACTTTTTATATCTAAACTTGCTTTTCACGTTAGATCTGCATGTTTTAGTATCAAAAAGTTTAAAAACACGGTAAAAATCACTTTTTTAGATCCGCATGCCTAAAAACAATGAAAATCTGTTTTTAGCGATCTAAATCCTTGAAAAATCCGGTTTTTACCCTCCTTTGATCCAAAATATCCGCACGCCGTAAGGCGAAATGGCGGCGCCTCACAAGCGCCGCCGGCGGCAAATAAACGCCACGGCCATAGGCCGCGGCGGCCGCGGCCTGACTGATTCGGGGTATAAATTGCTTATTTCTCCCCCCATTTCTGGGTATTTTATATGTATACCGTATTAATTTCGGCGTTGATACGTGCGTTTTCGTGATTTTGTGGATTATTAACGCCTAATATATTTTTATACATAAAATACAATTTCTATGGACTAATTTTAGCTCATCTTATTTTTCAGGTACTCCTGGAAATTTTCCAGATTTTCTGGAATTTTTCCAGAATTTTTTGGTGATTGGAGCTATTTTTGGTGAATTTTTGGAGCTACAAGGGAATTTCTGGGCATTAAAACAAAGAAAAAAGGGTTTACTGGGCCTTGGGGCCCGCGGCCCGCTGCTGAGCGGGCCGCAGAGAAGTTATTAAAAAAAAAAAATTTAAAAATTTTTTTTTTCGCCCAGCGGGCCGGCCCGCCAGGCGAACGGGCCCATCCCCGCTCGCAAGAGCGGGGAACGGAGGGGGGGCCACGTGTCCCCCCCCCCAAATTCGAAAGCGCAGTGCGCTGCGCTGGCGGGGGGGCCGGGAAAATTTAATCCCGCCCCCCAGGTTGGAAAAATATTACTCTTTGGTCCAAAAATTGCCTGGACGGACAAAAAAACACGGAAATGAGCTTGGGCCTGAAACGTAATTGTGTTCTGTTTTTTTCCTTGGGCTGAACACGTTTTTTTGGGGAGTTAGTTTTTTTTTTGGGAGCAGTTTTTTTTAGGGTTTGTTTTTTTTGGGGGATTCTTTTTGAAGGAGAAATTGCTAGGGCTTGGGAGACCAAGGGAGAAAGAGAAAAGCTCAAAGGAGAAGATCAAAAGGGAGTCCTCTTGTATTAAACTCTATAATTTCAGTTTCTCTTTTGTTTGTTTTTATATGCTATTTGTAAGAACTATTGGATGAATATTTTGGAATCAAAGATGGTGTTCTTGTGTATAATGAGTGGCTAATCATATTGTGTGTGTTTATGGTGGATGGATGTAGATTGGGCTTGTAGATTTCATTTCCAACTTGTTTTTAACCTCTTGTATGTGGATGAAATATTGAGTTAGGGTTGTCTATTGGAACCCTAGTGGGAAATCCAAAGAGAGGTTCATCCTAGTGGACCCTCTCTATTGTGTTTATTGTAAAATTTTCTCAATGTTTCATTCACTATCTTTTTGCACATAACGTGTTCGATGAAATGCCAAACCATCCGATCACTCTCTCCTTAGCCGGATGAGGGATCATAGTGATTTGAAATGAAGTTTGAAGCCCGACTACACCCTGAAACCATGAACACCCACATTTCTCATCTTTGTTTGCTATCCTACATATTTCGTTGTTTGCATGCTTAACGGTAGGGTGTTCTAAAATCTCATCAACCAATCCTCGCCCCAAAAAGGGTGGTATTTCTCACACCGTTTAGGCTAATTGTGATCACTGTTGATTGTAAGCAAGTTGTCCCCGTGTTCGACCCTAGGCTCACTAGGATATTTACTACTTGGCGACCTCCTACACTTGGGAGTTAGCACGTGCAATCTTTTGTTCACGCCAAGTTTTTGGCGCCGTTGCCGGGGACAACGGTTTCTATTATTAGCAATTTTTGATTGATTTTGAAAGTTTTAGTGTGATACTACTATCTCTTAGTGTGAGTCTTTTCGATTCTTCATCTTTCACTTATTGTTCATCCTTATTTATTTTACATTTTTTTTGAGTCTTTTTGATTGTTTGTTTTTGCTTTTTTTTCAAAAATGGCAAGTACTTCAAACTCTCTTGGGTTTGACATGCGGGTGACCAAATCCCTACCGAGATTCCTCGGTAAGGATGCGGAGAGCCCTTACCTACATATTAAGAAGTTTGAGAGTGCTTGCAAGCTTCATTTTGATGGGAACACATGTGCAGAAAAGTTTTATCTTAAATTCTTTCCCTATTCTTTGGATGGTAGTGCATTAAATTGGTTTAAAGTTTATATCTCTCATATTATTCCATCTTGGCATGTACTAAAGCTAAAATTTTGTATGAAGTTTTTTCCATCTTACAGGACCAAAACATGGCAAGGAAGAATTGTGAACTTTGGTCAGCGCATCGGTGAGACATTTTTTCAGGCTTGGACGCGATTTTCAGAGTTGGTGTATGGTTGTCCACATCATGGATTTGACAGGGTGCGTCTTCTTGGGTTCTTCTTGGAGGGTCTGTTTCCGGAGACGCATGATTTTGTGGATTTGTTGGACAACGGTCACTTTTTGGACATGGATGAGAATGCGGCTTGGCGTTATTTGGAGTCCTATAAGGAGGAAGATCACATATTGGTTGCGACTCCAAGTGAGCCAAGACATGAAGTTTTGGTCCACCAAGCCCCGAATGAAGAAGATCTTTTGGATCTCACCCCACCTGTAATTGAAGAATTGAGTGTCCCATGCCAAGTAGTAGTTGAGGAACCAAGTGTTGGCATGGAGGAGTTGGTTGAGTCGGTGGAGGAAATTGTCTTGTCGGCACCTACTATTTCTGCTGGTCCGTGTCACTTAGTTGTTGAGGAATTGTTTGTTGACATGGTGGAGATAGAGGAGCCGATCGCGCGCACACTTGGGAGCGAAGTGGGCAAGGAGGATTGTTCTTGTATTGATGAGCCCGAAGAAGAGGCAAGCGAGGATGAGTTTATACCACATGCTATAATGGATTCCGAGCTTCCCTCTCCTTCGGTGGTTTCTTTGGAGATATCTCTTCCTCCCGCGATTGATATTGAATGCCGCGGGGATGAACTTCAAACCACATCACTTTCTACCATCCAGGGAGTTTTCTCACACATTCATCATACTTTCCATTTCGTATTTTTTATTGATGATTATGTGTGGAATTCATTTTTTGGGAATGTGTCCCCATCTCTTTCTTACACAGCCTGTCTCCTTCCTTATATAGGTACACACTTTGAGGAGATGCTTGGGGTTGTGTACGTGACCGCCATTGTCACGTTTGGCCGAGGAGCATTGGCGGAGGAAACAAAAGGGGCGTTGGAACAATTGACACAGCCGATGGAAATTTTGGATCCGCCTTTTGCTAAGGTGTATTCTTTCCTTTAAGTAGTGTAAATAAATAAAAAGTTAGTTAGTTTGCTTTTGCATGTTTGCTTTCGTTTTTTTCTCTTTTCTAGGATCTTTTGTCAAGATCTGATACTCTTCCATCATTGAGGACAATGCTTATTTTAAGTTGGGGTGAGAGTGTTAGAATCTTTAGGTTTGTTAGGATTTTGGCCTAAAATTTTTTTTTTTGAGATCCCTTCATGTTTCCATCACCCAATGAATTTCATTGCATATCATATTTTGGCCTCCTTATCCATACGCCATTAGCTTTGTTTAGTCCATACATGCTTAATTCCATGCAATTTTTTCGGATTATCATTTTGGTATCAATTTTTCGATGTTTGATTGGCAAGTCTTCATTTCTTTTCCAATTTGGAGTCAAATGCTAATATGCCATGTATGAATCTATTTTATACGTCGTGATATCTTTTTGAAACAATTTGGGAAAAGTTTGGTGTAAGCGATTTCATGATTTGGGATGAATGGTGTAGTTTCTAATTGGATTGGATTTGGCCAATTGTGCATGCTTTGATTTCTTCTTAGAAGTGGGTGGATGAGTTGATAATTCATGTTGGAGGATGAAAAAGAGAGCTAAAATAAGTGAATGTTTCTTTCTAATCGAATTGAGTAGCCGGTGCCCCACGAAACATTGGGGAGGAAGCCAAAATGAGATTTAGGAGATCATTCCATCCATTTGCATATATAGCGTCATCGCGTGTATGTAAATGTGTTCGTGTTTGCATTTATAGCGTTATAGCGTGAATGCAAAACATAAACATCAAAAACAAAAAAAAGAGAGAAAAGAAAAGAAAAGAAAAATGAATGAAAAATGAAAGAATAAGCAACATGAGTGATGCAATCTCATCTCCCATAACTTAGAGGAATTTCTTTTGTTTTGGCCATATTCATGAAAATTGGAAATTTTGACATCTTGATAATTTCCCGATACGTGTGATACGGTGCTTATTTCCTTACTTTTCTTTGAATTGGATTGAAGAGAGTATCATTTGTTGTTTACTTTCATACTTTGGGTATATTGGCTTTGGAATCAATTGGAAATACCATTTTGGAGTATGCCATGATGATATCGTGAAGTTGGTGCATGTTTTTCAATTTTATTAATCCGAATTTATCGCATATTTTGCTAGGGACTAGCAAAAAGCTAGTTGGGGGGTGTGATTCGGAGTAAAAATTGTATATTTATACCCCCTAACTATCCTCATTTTGTGCTAAAGATTACACTTAATCGTGCTCTTTTGAGTATATTTTCATTTCATATCAATTTTACGACTTACTCTCATTCTTGGCACAAAATACGGTTTTTATCATACTTATTGGCTTCCTACTATTTTTCACATGCTCCTGGTATTATTTTGATCATATTGACAAATTTTGAGAATTATTTGAGCAATAGGTTATTTTATATGATTCTTGGAAGTCAATATTTGGTTATATAAGTCATTATATTTATTTTCACATCATATGGACTAATTTCCACTTCTCCTATTTTTCAGGTACTCCTGGAATTGTTTTGGATTTTCTGGAATTTTTCCAGAATTTTTAGGATTTTCTAGCTATTTTTTGGAGATTTTTGGAGCTAGAATGGCATTTCTGTAAATTCTGGAAAGAAGAAAAAATATACAGCGGAAAATTTAATCCCGCCCCCCGGTTTGCAAAGATATTATTTTTTGGGCCCAGATTTCGGGTTTGATTGAAAAAAGAAGAAGAAAAATAGAGCAGGGGCCTGAAATGAATTGTGTTCTGTTATTTCCTGGGCTGAAGACGTTTTTTGGGGGGGGAAGCTTCGTTTTTTTTGGTTTTCTTGCTGTTTTTCTTGGGGGTTCTTCTTCCCCAAAGGGCTTGGCTAGGGGAGGAGGCCATGAATGAAGCTTGGAGCTTGGAGGAGCATTTGGGGAGGAGGATTTCCATCTTGGAGTGACACTTGGGTGAAATTTCTCCAACTTCTTGTGTTTTGATTTAGGGTTTTACATTGTAATTGGATGATTGATTTTGAGTAAAAACGTCTCTTCTTTTCATCATGAATTGCTAGATCTTGCTTGTGTTGTTGTGTTGTGAAATTGTTGTTGTTTGGGTTGTGAATTTCATCTCTAGCACGTTTCTATTTTCTATTTGGTGGATGAAACTTTGAGATGTTGGTTGTTGAGGGAACCCTAGAGGGTAATCCATAGAGAGGAACTATCGTAGTCGACCCTCTCTTCATTGCTCAAAGTATTTCTCTTTGTTTCATACACTACTTTTATTGCACCCCACATGTTCGATGAAATGCCACACCCACCGATTGTTCGTCCCTTAGTCGGGAAAACAATTGAGTTATATTTGAGATGAATTCCCACGCACACGGCCTCATTCACACACACAACATACGAGTCCTCCTTGTTACTTGCCGATTCGGCTCTCCACCCCTAGCCACTTAGGTTAGATTTTTAGTTTCTTCACACGTTTTTCCCACACACTCATCCACCATAATTGAGGTGGTTGTTATCACACTTTATTTTTCGTTATCGATCAATTTTGTGAACTAGAACGACTTGTCCCTGTGATCCGACCCGGTACTCACCGGTTATTTTTATTGCATTGACGCTCCTACGCTTGGGAGCGGAAGGCGTGCACTTGCGCGTTTTACCATCGACAATTACATTACTTTTAGCTTTGCTTTGTGACTATATCATCTTTTCGTACATAATCGTATATAAATTTCACTTTGTTTGTTTTCATTTTACATAACATCGCTTGCTTGGTTAGTTTATGTGGCTTCGAACACCTCGAACACATAGACTAACGCGCACACACGTCATGGAGGAAGAAAACTTAAACAATGATAATACTAATAACCATGACACTAATTCTCAAGCCGATGTCCCTAGGTCTTTGAGGGATCTTTTGAGACCCACCCGGTCTAGTTCGGCTTCATGCTTTGTGTTACCTACGGATGCGAACTCCTTTAATTTTAAACCCGGGGTAATTCAACTCCTACCCACTTTTCATGGGTTGGAGAGGGAAAACCCATACCTTCACATAAAGGAGTTTGAAGATGTATGTTCCACATGTTTTGATGGGAAAACGAGCGCCGACACGATATACTTGAAATTATTTCCGTTTTCTCTCAAAGATAAAGCCAAGAATTGGCTTAATGCTTTACCACCCCCGCTCAATTACTTCATGGTTGCAATTTCAAGCCGAGTTTCTAAAGAAATTTTTTCCCTTGCACAGGACACAGGGATTGAAGAAGCAAATCATGAGCTTTGCCCAACGCAACAATGAGACATTCTACCAAACTTGGGAAAGGCTAAAGGAACTTCTACTCTCATGTCCTCACCACGGATTCGAGAAATGCCGTGTCATCGGGTTCTTCTACGAAGGACTCTTACCGACATCAAAGCAATTTTTGGAAACAATGTGCAACGGGGAGTTTTTTGATAAGGAACCGGATGAAGCGTGGGAATATTTGGAGATGGTGGCGGAGAATGCACAAACATGGGACACAACTTCGGAGTTTGATAGAGGCGACTCCTCTTCATCACAACCAACTCGTGGGGGCTTACACACTTTGAAGACCGATGATGCTATGGAAGCCCGGTTAGAAGCTATGCAAAAGAAGATCCAAGCCATGGAGTTGAGGGCGGTGAAGAGTGTAGCCATGGAGAAGAGTTGTGCTATTTGCGAGACTACGGGGCACGATACATCAAATTGCCCCACCATTCCCACATTGAAGGAGGTGTTGAGGGAGCCTAATGCGGAGGTAAATCAAGTGTTTGGACAAAACTTCAACTCCAACACATATAACCAAAGTTGGAAGAATCATCCCAACTTGAGTTGGAGGCCTCAACAACCGCAACATCAAGGGCCACCACAACAACCTCATCAACCGTACAAGGCTCCCCCTTTCAACAACAATTACCAAGGAGGCGGTTTCCAAAGAAAGAGAGAGGAAGGGAGTGAGACCCAAATGAACTCCATGAATGAGACTTTGCAACAACTCATCCAAGTGCAACAAGCCCAAAGCCAACAATTCCAACAATTCCAACAACTCCAACAAACTCAAAATCAACAAATGGCGGAGCACTTGGCGAAGTTGACCGCAAGTCTAGAGAAGGGGAAGCTTCCATCCCAACCATTGCCCAACCCCAATATGAACTCTTCTTCGTCATCGGGGGGTTCAATGAAGCAATGCCAAGCGGTGACGACATTGAGAAGTGGAAAAACTTTTGAAAATGTGGAGTCACCTAAAGATCCACAAGTGGAGGAAGTGGGAGAGAAGGAACAAATACCGGATTTGGTGCTAGAGGAGGAGCAAGGTGAAGGCCCAACAAAGAAGAATCCATCCAAGGAGCCCGCGCCTTATTCCACTCCGGTACCTTTCCCTCAAAGGCTCGCCCCGCCATCCAAGGACAAGTATCAAGCGGAAATCATGGAGATTTTTCAACGATGTCAAATTAATATCCCTTTACTTGATGCTATTAATCAAATTCCAACGTATGCTAAGTTTCTTAAAGATTTGTGCACGGTAAAGAGGAATTTGAATGTGAAGAAAAAGGCTTTCTTAACGGAGCAAGTGAGCTCCATTGTGCAACACAACACTCCCCAAAAATGTAGAGACCCAGGATCCCCTACAATTGAATGCACCATAGGCACAAAGAGGATAGGTCAAGCACTTTTGGATTTGGGGTCTAGTGTTAACATATTGCCTTACCCGGTCTTTCTTCAACTAGGATTGGGTGAATTAAAAAGCACGCCGGTTGTTTTACAACTAGCGGATAGGAGTGTGAAGATTCCACGGGGTTGTGTGGAAGATGTGCTTGTCCAAGTGGACAAATTTTATTACCCCGTTGACTTCATTGTCCTTGACATTCAAGGACCCACATCGGGGAATCCCACCCCGATAATCCTAGGAAGACCATTTTTGGCCACTTGCAACGCCTTGATAAATTGTAGGAGTGGCCAATTAAAAATTTCTTTTGGCAACATGACTCTTGAACACAATATATTCAATGCATGCAAATTGCCACCCTGAGAAGGGGAATACGATGAAGTTAACATGGTTGACTTTTTGGCTTCGGAACCTATAGACTCATGTGTTGAAGATCATTTCGGTTCCGAATTTGATAATGCTTTAGATTTTCTTGACTCTTTTTGTGAGCATATTGATGAATCTTTTCTTGTGCAGGAGACACATGCGGGACCAAGCACCAAATGGGTTCCGAGATTCGAGACATTGCCGTTGGACTCCCCACCTCAAATGCCGTCATCTTCGGAGCATCCCAAATTGGATCTAAAGCCACTTCCGGAATATTTGAAGTATGCATACCTTGGGGAGGGTGAGACATTCCCGGTGGTAATAAATTCTAACCTCACACCTAAGCAAGAACACGATTTGTTGGATGTGTTGAGAACACACAAAAAGGCTATAGGTTGGACACTAGCGGATATCACGGGAATTAACCCTTTAGTGTGCTCACATCACATTTATTTGGAAGATGATTCAAAACCCTCGAGAGAGTTGCAACGTCGGCTTAACCCGACGTTGAAGGAGGTTGTAAAAAATGAACTTTTAAAATTGTTGGATGCGGGTATCATTTACCCGATTTCAGATAGTAGGTGGGTGAGTCCCATCCAAATCGTGCCCAAAAAGTCCGGAATCACCGTCATTAGGGACAAGAATGATGAATTGATTCCTACGCGAACCACCACCGGTTGGCGTATGTTTGTAGATTACCAGAAACTTAATGCCATGACCCGCAAGGATCATTTTCCTTTGCCATTCATTGACCAAATTGTAGAAAGGGTTGCGGGCCATGAATTCTATTGCTTTTTGGACGGGTATTCGGGCTATTATCAAATAGAAATTGCCCCGGAGGACCAAGAGAAAACCACTTTCACTTGTCCCTTCGGCACATTTGCTTTTCGTAGGATGCCCTTCGGGTTGTGTAATGCACCCGCCACATTTCAACGATGCGTTCTAAGCATTTTTAGTGATATGGTTGAAATTGTGGAGATTTTTATGGATGACTTTTCGGTTTTTGGATTTTCATTTGAAAGTTGTTTGTCTAACCTTTCTCTGGTTTTGAGTAGATGCATTGAGAAGAACCTCCTCCTAAATTGGGAGAAATGCCACTTCATGGCTACGGAGGGGATGGTTCTTGGCCATAAAGTCTCAAAGCAAGGAATGGAGGTAGACCGAGCCAAAGTTGAGATAATTGAAAAGCTACCGGCTCCAAAAACCGTGAGGGATGTGCGATCTTTTCTTGGGCATGCGGGGTTCTATCGTCGTTTCATCAAGGATTTTAGTGCCATCTCCCGACCCCTTTGCCATTTGCTAACTCTTGATGCAGAATTTATTTGGACACGTGAGTGTCAATCCTCATTTGAATTATTAAAATGCGCATTGACTACTTCTCCCATTTTGCAGGTGCCGGATTGGAGCCTCCCATTCGAGATTATGTGTGATGCAAGTGATTTTGCCGTGGGAGCGGTGCTTGGTCAAAAGAGGGAGAAAGTACCATGTGTCATTTACTACGCGAGCAAAACTCTCAATGAAGCCCAAAAGAACTACACAACAACGGAAAAAGAGTTGCTCGCCGTAGTGTTTGCTTTGGAGAAATTTAGGAGTTACATCTTAGGGTCACCCGTTCTCATTTTTACGGATCATGCGGCCCTAAAATATTTGCTTTCAAAGAAAGATGCAAAACCGAGGCTTATTAGATGGATCTTACTTTTGCAGGAATTCCACGTCGTGATTAAGGATAAGAAGGGCGTGGAAAACTTGGTGGCGGATCATTTGTCACGCCTTACTTTCGGGAACGAGCCCGCCACCGCACCAATTCATGATGCATTTCCGGATGAACAACTTTTCGCCGTGTCTTCCTTGCCGTGGTACGCCGATATTGCAAACTACTTGGTTTCCGGTAAGGTTCCTCACTTTTGGTCGATTCGGGACATAAAAAGATTTAAACACGAGGTAAAATCATTCTTTTTCGATGATCCATACTTGTATAAATATTGTTCCGACCAAATTGTTAGGAAGTGTGTGCCAAATGACGAGTTTGCTAGTGTATTAAAATTTTGTCATTGTGGTGCATGTGGGGGACATTTTTCCGCACATAAAACGGTGGCCAAAATTTTGCAATGTGGATTTTATTGGCCCACCATGTTTAAGGACACATACACATATTGTAAATCTTGTGTGCCATGTCAAAAGTTAGGGGGAATAACAAAAAGAAATATGATGCCCTTAAATCCGATCTTAGAAATTGAAATTTTTGATTGTTGGGGCATAGATTTTATGGGGCCATTCCCCATTTCATTTGGGTACACATATATCTTAGTGGCCGTTGATTACGTATCCAAATGGGTGGAGGCCATTGCATGTAGGAATAATGAGGGTGCCACCGTGCTCAAATTTCTCAAAGAAAATATTTTTGCACGTTTTGGAATTCCTAAAGCTATTATTAGTGATGGTGGATCTCATTTTTGTAATAAACCATTCTCTAACTTGATGAAGAGGTTTGGGGTCACACACAAAATTTCCACACCTTACCACCCCCAAACCAATGGCCAAGCGGAATTGGCTAATAGAGAAATAACAAACATCCTACAAAAAACGGTGAATCCTACACGGAAGGATTGGAGTGTCCGATTGCCGGAAACACTTTGGGCGTATCGGACCGCTTACAAAACAATTTTAGGAATGTCGCCGTATAGGATTGTTTATGGAAAACATTGCCATTTGCCCGTGGAGTTAGAGCACAAATCATTGTGGGCAATTAAACAATTTAATTCTATTTGTGACTCATCCAATAATTTTCGTAAATTGCAGATTTGTGAATTGGAGGAGTTGCGGCGGGATGCATATGACAATGCCAAATTGGCCAAGGAGCGCATGAAATTTGAGCATGACAAAATGATTTTGAGGAGGGAATTTTTTCCGGGCCAAAGCGTGCTATTATACAACTCCCGGCTCCATCTCTTTCCGGGAAAATTGAGATCTAGATGGTCCGGGCCGTTTGTGGTGAAACATGTCTACAACCATGGAGCGGTGACCTTGGTGAACAACAAAGATGGGAGCGAGTTCAAGGTCAATGGACAACGTTTGAAGCCTTACTTTGATTCATGGGCTAAGGAGCGAAACACCGAGGAGCTTGCGGACCCGCCTTCGGGCGGCGACTAAATAGGTGTGTTTGTTCCAACTTTTGCTTCTACTACCCTTTCATCCATTGAGGACAATGCATATTTTTAGTTGGGGGGAGGGTTGTAGGTTGTTTTAGGATGTTTAGGATGTTTAGTTAGTTGTTTTGTAAAAAAAAAAAATTCAAAAAAATTCAAAAAAATTCAAAAAAAAATTCAAAAAAAAAACAATTTTTTTTTGTTTTGCGAGCTTAACATCGACTATCCTTGCTCATTTGCTAGCTTTGTGCTTGATCCCTTACATGCTACATCTTAATGCATACATTTGGATTTAAATCCTATTTTGGTGTCAACTCATGAATCTTTGATTGGCGTGCTTTAATTTCTTTTCCAAGTTGATTTCAAATGCTAATATAACATGAATGAAATTATTTCATATGTCGTGATGCTCTATTTGAAACAATTTGGGAAAAGTGTGGTGTAAGAAATTTCATGTTGGGATGAGCGATGTAGTTTTGATTGGATAGGAGATGGCCAATTTGTTATGCATTGTTTTATTCTTAGGAGGTGGTGGATGAATTGCTAATTCGTGAGGGAGAATGAGAGTAATATAAGTGAATTGCTTTTCTAATCAAGTTTAGTAGCCGGTGCCCCACGAAACATTGGGGAGGACGCCAAAAAAACGAGATTTAGAAATCATTTCACCTTTTTGCCTATATTGCGTTATCGCGTGTATGCAAATAATAATAAAAAAACAAAAAAAATAGAAAAGAAAAGGTGCATCGTTCTTCTAGTCTTGTCAAGTAGTCGGTGCCCCACGAAACATTGGGGAGGACACGAAAGAGAAGATTTAGGGGAGTGCACAAAAACATAAACAAAGAAAAAAAGAGAAAAAAAGGGGGTATGAATAATTGAGTGAATAACCTACATGAATTTTGCAAATCTCATTCCCCCACAACTTAGAGAAAAATTTCTTTTGTAGTGGCCATTTTCCTTGAAGATTAGCATTTTTGACATCGTGATATCCCGACACATGTGATACGGGCTTATTGCCTCACTTTTCTTTGAATTGGATTGAAGAGAGTGTCACTTATTATTTACTTTCATACATTGGTTATATTGATTTTGAGATCACTTGGAAATAACTTTTGGAATATGCCATGAGAATTTTGTGAGTTTGATGCACGTTTCCATTTTAATCCGAATGTATCGCTTGATTTGCTAGGGACTAGCAAATAGCTAGTTGGGGGGTGTGATTCGGGGTATAAATTGCTTATTTCTCCCCCCATTTCTGGGTATTTTATATGTATACCGTATTAATTTCGGCGTTGATACGTGCGTTTTCGTGATTTTGTGGATTATTAACGCCTAATATATTTTTATACATAAAATACAATTTCTATGGACTAATTTTAGCTCATCTTATTTTTCAGGTACTCCTGGAAATTTTCCAGATTTTCTGGAATTTTTCCAGAATTTTTTGGTGATTGGAGCTATTTTTGGTGAATTTTTGGAGCTACAAGGGAATTTCTGGGCATTAAAACAAAGAAAAAAGGGTTTACTGGGCCTTGGGGCCCGCGGCCCGCTGCTGAGCGGGCCGCAGAGAAGTTATTTAAAAAAAAAAAAAATTTAAAATTTTTTTTTTCGCCCAGCGGGCCGGCCCGCCAGGCGAACGGGCCCATCCCCGCTCGCAAGAGCGGGGAACGGAGGGGGGGGGGGCACGTGTCCCCCCCCCCAAATTCGAAAGCGCAGTGCGCTGCGCTGGCGGGGGGGCCGGGAAAATTTAATCCCGCCCCCCAGGTTGGAAAAATATTACTCTTTGGTCCAAAAATTGCCTGGACGGACAAAAAAACACGGAAATGAGCTTGGGCCTGAAACGTAATTGTGTTCTGTTTTTTTCCTTGGGCTGAACACGTTTTTTTGGGGAGTTAGTTTTTTTTTTGGGAGCAGTTTTTTTTAGGGTTTGTTTTTTTGGGGGATTCTTTTTGAAGGAGAAATTGCTAGGGCTTGGGAGACCAAGGGAGAAAGAGAAAAGCTCAAAGGAGAAGATCAAAAGGGAGTCCTCTTGTATTAAACTCTATAATTTCAGTTTCTCTTTTGTTTGTTTTTATATGCTATTTGTAAGAACTATTGGATGAATATTTTGGAATCAAAGATGGTGTTCTTGTGTATAATGAGTGGCTAATCATATTGTGTGTGTTTATGGTGGATGGATGTAGATTGGGCTTGTAGATTTCATTTCCAACTTGTTTTTAACCTCTTGTATGTGGATGAAATATTGAGTTAGGGTTGTCTATTGGAACCCTAGTGGGAAATCCAAAGAGAGGTTCATCCTAGTGGACCCTCTCTATTGTGTTTATTGTAAAATTTTCTCAATGTTTCATTCACTATCTTTTTGCACATAACGTGTTCGATGAAATGCCAAACCATCCGATCACTCTCTCCTTAGCCGGACGAGGGATCGTAGTGATTTGAAATGAAGTTTGAAGCCCGACTACACCCTGAAACCATGAACACCCACATTTCTCATCTTTGTTTGCTATCCTACATATTTCGTTGTTTGCATGCTTAACGGTAGGGTGTTCTAAAATCTCATCAACCAATCCTCGCCCCAAAAAGGGTGGTATTTCTCACACCGTTTAGGCTAATTGTGATCACTGTTGATTGTAAGCAAGTTGTCCCCGTGTTCGACCCTAGGCTCACTAGGATATTTACTACTTGGCGACCTCCTACACTTGGGAGTTAGCACGTGCAATCTTTTGTTCACGCCACTGACGCCGCGGCCTGACGCCGCGGCCCCGTGCCACGGCCACAGGCCGCGGCCCGCCGCTGCGGCGGCCGCGGCACGCAGCCGCGGCCCGCCGCTGCCACGGCGGCCGCGTTCTGCGCGGCCAGCCATCGCGGCGACACGCCGCGGGCCCCCCCGAGGGTTTTCCGAAACCCTAACCCTAAACGGGCCAATTTTTCGGGGGAGGCCCAATTAACCCTAATGGGTTGTTTTCATGGCCCATAAGGCCAGAAAATTAGCCCATTTACATAAATAATTTTTCTTCTTTTATTTTTGGCCCTAAAAAGCCCAAAATAATTAAAAGAAAATTTAAAGGGTTTTAAAGCGGTAAGCAAAACATTAAAATATGGATCAAAGGTAAAAATTTTTCAAAATAAATTTTTGCACGTCACAATTTAGATTATTTAAATTAATCTTTACATGCCTGTGATTGATTATCTGCGTGGTTGTATGTTTCCAATATATTATCTGCGTGGATGTGCAAATTAGGCTATGTTTTTAGGGATCAGCCAGGTTTCCGACACCTTTTTAATTTTCTGCAATTTTTCTTTTTTTGAGAGAAATTTGTAAGTGAGGATATAAATGTAAAAAGAAGACCGAAGGACACCAAAAAGGAGCTGAAGGCGTACACACAATGAAGATAGGGGCTTCTCTCTGAAGTTCCCGAGTTGTATTTTATTCTTTCATGCTATTTTTGATGTAACTTCGGACTGTACTTCTTTTTATTTCGGTGTCGGCTGGCTGATCCCCATAGTCCTAAGTCATTTTCGTTTTCATTGCTTATGCATTAATTGCGTGGATGTTAATTATTTTAATACCATGTTAATGTTACAATGAAACTGTCAAAAAGCATGCCAAAATCACTTTGATATTGTTCAACGCCTATTGCTAGACTATATACCTGCGATAAGATTATTTTAAATGCATGCAGCATATAAATAGCATGTGTACATCATACTTGTTTCAATTCAATTGAACATAATCTTCAGTTTACAAGCTTTACATTATATGTATGATGGGCTCATGATATGATGATATTTATGACAATAAGACAATAAAGATTTCAACAAAAAATTTTTTTTTAATATCATATCCACTTTGACAAAATGAACCTGAAGTTCAAAATCAAAAGTCAACACACTCTCTCCCTAATAAAATAAATACGATGGTTTATGCGAAAATTATAATTGCTATCTTTATAAAAGATGCACACTTTGCGTAAAAGATGCACACTTTGCGGTAAATAGATATATAAGATCTATGATCTATATAATCCAATATGGACACCAGAAGTTTTCCATAATACCGCTAAACTCTTTAAAAGAGTACTCTCCTTTATTTTTACAAGGAAAGATTTTTTCTAGCCTTGAATATAAGCATACGCCTGAAGTCGTGGCTTAATGAATAAGTGAGAAATATATTACACACCCACGTATTTGTTCCCCTCTGAGCATGGTAAACTATCCACATAAAATTTGAACGACTCAAGTAAAAGGCCTGAAGCTATACTCGAGCATTCAAATAGACTTTTTAAAAGTCTGTTATGAATTAGAAAAGTGGAAGTATAAATAATTTGCTCAAACCCCTGCTTATGTCTCCTTAGCAAGACTAATTTTCATTGTCCTTTATAAATAAGGAATATTGAAATCAGGGGAAGTTCAGGATCAAACATGACCTGAAATAAAAATAAGGAAAACTCACAATAGGGGAAGTCTTGGATTAAATGGGAAAGGGAAGATAAGATATACCTCGACATGGAGTAAGTAATGGCAAGCCAAAATCAGACCGGAAGTTCTGATAAGAGCCATAATGTTTTTGCAAACATGAATGTGCATTAACTTATGCCATATAAAAATACATACATATCTAGTCAAAACGACGAAAGTCTAATTGACCTTATGTATATTTAGCTACTCCCCGAGGACAAATAAATTTTGAAATCAAATATAATCTGTTGTCATAACATAAGTCTTAAATGAGCATAATTATTGTTGTATGTTTTCAAGAGCACACGTCACACTATGTCACTTGTTGACTTATCATCAGTATTATTCCCTTATAGTTTTAATACATTTTATTTTACTGCGTATGTTTTGCTATCTTGAATACCCCTAAAAAATAAAATGAGGATGCCATATACTCTCTGAAACTTATACAGTTTCAAAAAGGATATTCGTCAAAACGAAATCCCTAATGACTCAAGAAATAAATGAAGCCTGAAGCTTTGTCCCAAAATGATCCGCACAATAGTCAAAGTGAAGATGTAATCCTTCACAGTTTGAACACAGTTCAACTATTACCAGACAAAATTAACTTGAGCATTTTAATGGAATTTTCAAAAGTGCCACATAAATTCAAAAGAGGAATTATTTTGGAACACCAGAAGTGTCCAGAATCGACCAACTTTGGATCGATATCACCCTGGAGTGATGATGCAAGACATCATCAACCAGACGAACCCGAAGATTCTTCAAAAAGGGTGAAACTTTCATTGTCCTATTCAAAAAGGAAAAATGATAATGAGATCATCTCCATTCATATGGACCTTGACTCTCCCCACTTCCTTAAATGAATTTAAGATGATATACCATCATCATTAAAGATAATGAAGACCTTTAGGTCTCTTGAGAGTATTTAAGAGATATAAATAGGCTTCGTCCACTCCCTTGACCGGACTGATGATGTACCCTTGGTGTACTCATCAATATATCCTCTAAATAAATGGTCATTATCCAACCACATTCTTTTATAAAATGGTGGTAACTTTGGATAACACTGGGAAATTTAAATGTTTTACAACTGGAAAAATAACGAACCCTGAAGCTTGTGTTCACACCCAAGTATGGGTAATATAAATCACTAAAATGATTTAAATGGATTTCTTATCCATTAAAAATCCAGTTGTAGGTGACCACATGTGAACATGCAATTACATTGCAAACCATCAAAACGCCTCCTTAGAACCTATTTATATGAGTCTGATCACCTCATATAAACAGTTTCCGAAACCCCCGACGGGGGAAGCGTTTAGAGCACATCTTATAGATTGTGCCATGATGAGTAGACACCCCCATATCACCACTATAGACCATCAAAATGCAGAACTATTTATCGGAAGTAAATATCCCAGATAAATAGAGTCTGAGCACTCTGAACAGGGGAAGCATTCAAATTCACTTCTCCTAAGACGTGCATCGATGATCCTATTTTAAAGATTTGATGAGATCCTGAAGATCCCTCACAACTTTAATGTCCCAGAATCAGTTTCAACAGAAATACTACAATCATCCATGAGCCTGAAGCTCAAATGACCATTTAAATCATTAATACCTATGATCTGGTTATCATGAATTGTGATGAGATCCTGAAGATCCACACTTATGAAACTGTTAAAACAGTTATCAGACATAGTTACTGACAATATAGATATTGTCAAAACTTTCACATCCCTGCTACTAAAAATCCAGCTAGGATTGACATACCAAATATATTGGATGCAATCCACCAGTAGCAGAAGTGGATATCCTCAATGGATGAGAGGACATACCACTAGGCTCCAAAAAGAGAGATCTACTCCTGGAGACCGAAAAAACAAAACCACCACAGGAAAGTGAGCTCAAATCCAGAACCTTATTGCAACTTGGTTGCTAAGGACCAATTCTGGATCTGTCCATATTCTTTACCCATCCCAGAACCTTCACTTCTTTAACGCGTCGTGAAGGAGACACCTCTGGGAGAAATCAAATGATTATAGTACGTACGGGGTGAGTTTTGGACAAGAAAGAACACATTTTGTCGACAAATTCTCTCATATTTCATTTTGCTAGTTAAATATAAAATATCGTTTCCACAACTCTGCTTTGCCTGAAGCAAAGATAGAGCTTTGGCCAAATTATAATAATGTGGAATGAGGCAATAATAAGGTGAGCTGGACTCACTTATGAAATATGAGGTGTTGGACCTGAAGTCCTGGTATCAAAAATGATATCAAATCCTGTGGGATAACTGAGTATTGAAGGAGAATTAAAATAAAATCGTTAGCTATAAGCATTTTAATTTGCTATAATTTTTAGAGGTATAAATCGCTCAAACCAGGAAGTAATCAAGTAAGATGAGCTGAACTCACTTACAAGATGAATCTGATGCATCGACTGGTTTATGTCAAGGCGTAACCCAACGAATGGCAAAAAGAGGGAATTTTTGGTTGATGTTGCTATTGGATGTGACAACATCACCGATATAAAATTTCTTCAACTGCATGTACAAATTTTTTTCTTACTTTCCTTTCTTTTTGGGACACATATTAATAATATGATTAAAGGAAAGACAACCTAGACAAAGATCCTTAAAAGACTCATACTAAAAGGTTGTTGTTTGCACCTCTTAAAAACAGTATTGTTCTTAAGAGAGCAAATTAAAAGAATTGAGATTATTTTAATAACTCAAAATATTATCGGATCTCCTGAAGAGAAATTACCGAAATATCTGTTAAAGCCTATCTATCAGATATGATATGATATGAAAGCCCTAGCTAGGCATAAATTTTAGGCTTACAGAACATTAATCATCCTGAAGATGAACAATCATCCCGAAGATGAACTATTATCCTGGAAATGAACTATCATCCTGAAGATGACGTTAATTAATCACCCCGAAGATGTAAACTTCATACAATGATGATTGATGAAGAAACATTAATTTCATTCTCCACCAAATACACCTATTTGGTTGTATGGATATACATTAAAAGACCCCTTTCCGTTAGCTGGAAGAGGGGAAGAATATATATGGTCCAGAAGTACCTTAAGTGTCTTTGAAACACTCTTCTACCTGGCCAACTGCATGCGTCTCTTTTGAGCGTTAGCAGTATAGCTATTAGCCAGGTACAGTGCAGTGCCCCCAGCGCGCCACTGGACCAGGGATATGTAGCTTCTGCGCTATCTCCAAGGGTCGAGGAAAAATCCTCTATGTTAAATGTATTTGCATATGTAGGTTACAGATCATCGCGATGAATGACATAAAAGGGACGTCCACCTCCTGAAGATCTACACAGAATCCTTCCAAGTCTACATCCTTCCACCATCCCGAGAAGCTCATCACCCAAGGAGCAGTTCAAGAACATACAAAGCCAGGTCCTGAAGTACCTCGCAGACAATGACGATTGAGACGTGGAGCTATCTACCAAGTTTGCTAGCGTTCTTTTAGCTTCTGCTAATGCCTTATATGAGTGAAACTTGTATAGATGAGTGATGCTTGTACTTTACTTTTGCTTTCGGAATGTTGCAGATGAGATGGATGTATAGACACATAGGAGATAAATGTATAGATATATAGGAGATCTGCAAGCCTGAAGCTTGATCAGATTAGGGGGAGTCAACTGTAAAGTTGTATTCTTTTTCCTTGGCTAGTGGTTTTTCCCACAGGGTTTTCCATAGTCAAGGTTTTAATGAGGCAACGACATTGACTCTGGATCCAGAAGTATCCACCCCTCGACACATCCCCAAATCAGGGGAAGTTATGGAGTGCTGTACTCTTTTCCCTTCGCTATTGGTTTTTCCCACAGGGTTTTCCATAGCTAAGGGGTTTTTAACGAGGCAGTTACCCTTAACTTGGATCCAGAAGTATCCACCCTTTAAGATACTCATTAGTACTAATGAATCATTCAGTATTCATAAAAGTCGAGTATACCACGTTGGTTGGATAAGGGGAAGTGTTATGAATAGGACCCATTGGGCCTATTGGGTATACACCCACATGAGTACCCATTATGAATACTATATAAAGGAGGCTAGGGGTTTCCTAGCCTCAACCCTTCTCCAAATCTGTTTCTCGTTCATAACATTGTTATATTTTTCTAAGTGTGTATGAGCTTTAACTAAGGCTTTAACATACTAATCCAGACAAACCTAAAATTACATCAAATAATTATTACTTTGAGTTCCTTGATGTAGTCATGACTTCATTCCCTTATCTTGGTTCCCTTGAGTGATATGCCTTGGTTGTTGAACACACTTTACTTTAAGTGCAGTTTGATTTTCTTTATGCTTTCATATCTGCACCTTGATATTATTAAATGACATGTTTGGTCATCATCGAAACATACATGGTGTCACTTAAAATTCAATAACTTTAGTATAATCCTTGCCAAATCAACCTAAAAATAAATTATTAAAACTAGAATTAAATCTTGAAAATTAATTTAAAAGTCAAATATGAATCATGGCATAATAATTTTTTTGAGTTAATTTCTTAAAAATTAACTTTTATGTAGAATTTCTTCCAAATCCATTTAAAACTAAAATTCAGATTTAAAGTAACTGAAAATTACAAAAGAAATTAAAAGGAACCTACATATCCAATAATTATTGAATGAAATCCTTCCAAAATCTAAATTAAACATAATTTTTTTATAAATTTAATTAAACAAAATTAAAATCAAGTAAACCGAATTATTATACATGAAAGATGAATATCTGATATTATGATCTAATGTGGTCATAATCTGATATTTTTTCTATTGAGGGCATAAAGTTGATACCAATTTTTTTGGGATGAAGGCTATAATGATGATGCTGATTTTTTTTTTCAAAAGATAAAGTATAACTGTAATAGCTAAATAACATCCTTTAATTTAATACAAATAGCATAGTCCTTATAATTCTTGATGATTATATAATTATATTTTTTATATTTTTTACTAAAAATATTTTAAAAAAATTAATAGTCCCATTATTTTTAATATTCTTTGATGTATACTTTTCTTAATGAATGATGTAGACACTTCTTTACGATGCATTTGGTATTTATATTTTTTAATGTTATTTGCATTTTTTTAAAAAAATTATGAATTTTTGTAAGAAATTTTTTTGTTGCACTTTCGTATTAATAATAAATATTTATATATTATTTAACTTAGAATGATTATTATATATATATATATATATATATATATATATATATATATATATATATATATAGTTATGTATTTTTTTGAAAACTTTTGATACTTTTAATTTCAGAAAAGAATGAAAATTAAATTTATTGTATTTTTTTAGTGTTATAAATTTTAAACTATAATAAAAAATTATTTTTAAAATTGTGATATGTAATATACTTTTTTTTACTAATAACTCAATAATAAATAGTTTATACTTCTAACAAAATTCTAATTTAAGAACGGTTTTATTCCGTTTATGAGCTTTTATATTTTTGATGATTTTTTAAATTTTTATTTCAAAATTATATAATAAGATAAAACAAATAAAATAAATTCCTATAGTGAAAAAAATAAAGAAGTAAAATTGAAATGGTGAAAAAAGAAAATTGTTGCAAGTAAAAGAAAGTATATCGTAGTATTATATGTTTTTAATATATTATAGTTTTAAAACTTATGCATTTTTATGTAACTTATAATGAAAGGCATCGAACATTTGAGCCTTTCTCTAAATAAATAAATAAATAAATAATGACATTTTTTGTCATTTTTTATTTTTTGAAGTGGTTTTTAAAGGTTTAGGATGGTTGTGTTAATCATCCTAATGTTTAAAATAGGTTTTAAAAATCTAGACATTTTTCTTGAAGGCACACAAAGAAAAATAATTTGTGCAAAATTGCACCATCCAAGACACCGTTTCTACCACTACACATCAGAAACCTAGCAAGCTCTTAGTAATTGCTTACCATATCGTAAAATAAAAATTCATGCTTCTTTTTTAGATGCTTTAGAGAAAACAAAGCAAAAAAGAGTAACAAAATGTACATTTTTTCCATATTTAAAATAAAAGAAAAAAAATAAGGAAGTGATCTAGGAGAAAGTTGCCTCTCCTCACTCAACCACCAACATCATCATCTATTTTTTTTCCTTCCCATCCGTAATTCAATTGTTTTGATGTGGGCTGTTTCTGCCCATACAAACCCTATTAAGACGTGGGCTGTTCCGGCCCATAGAAAACATATTAAATTATCAACATCCTCCTCCTCCTCAAACGATCAAATGATAGTCTGGTCAAAAGATGAACTAAACATACCATTAGGGATGAATACAAAGAAAGATGGAAATGAAAAATGATTTTTTTAATTAAAGTATTTTATTAATAAATTTATCTTAGTATTTTATGTTTTTTAGAGTGTGTGGGGGTAGATATGTGAATGTTATAGTAGATGTGTGGAACGGTGGAAAGCTAAGATAAGAAATGAGAATATCTAAGCGACAGTATGTGTGGTCCTTATAGGGGATATAATAAAAGAACATCGCTTGAGATGGTTTGAAAAAAGATTTTTTAATGCACTGGACAGAACATATGAACGTTAAGATCAAGAGAAATGTCGGAAGGCCGAAGAAGATATGAATTGAAATAGTAAGAAAGCTCTTGGTTTGATGGAAGAGAAAGTTGTAGATTGTAATGCATGGAAAATGAGTATTCGATATCATGATCTGGCATTATCACGTGTCACGCCCCGTTCTCCCAAATACGTGGGAATACGTACATTCCTGGGTATTCGTAGGGAACAAAGTGAGACAATGCCGCAGTAGTATTTGGACCAATGGCTTTGACCCATTGACTCCAAATACTACTAAGCGTAAATCGTGATTTATAGAAACTTTCCCGCAGGCCACTATGATACACTGGAATAGTACAAATAAGGAAAATGAAAATGTGCGCTAACACAAAAAAATCCACAAACACTCACAAAGATCACAAAATATTTATATACATTAATATACGAGAGTACATATTACATACATCAGCTGTCTGTACAGATACAAAAGGGATAACAACCAAACTCGCTAAACCCACAAAAAATAACTGTGTCCACACACCGGGTACAATGCACTCCTTAAACTACCCCTGGGAACCCAAATTCACGAATTCGCCCTCCCAGGGCTCCAACTCTGACTTGAAGCTCAGGGTAAACTCCTGGACAGTGTCATGCTCTGTCATCTCTGTCTCTAGTCCTGGGGAAAAGGGGGGACACGTCAACGCGTGACCTAGTAAGAAAATCTAACAACACTAGGTAGAGGGTCAATCTCAGAACTATCCTACCTAAGGGTCGGGCTACTGGTGATAATCATGGCAACAGATTAAATGCATAAAAGTAAGCAGAAACATCATAGGCATGTATTGAGCTCAAGAGAAAAGTATTGCAATGATAATATGCATAAAGAAAAGCAAACAACAGTAACTGAACATCCATAAGTAATAATTCAGGGAAATTTTCTTATAACATTATTCTTCAAAGTTCTTCAGTTATAATTGTGATTTGGAAACCCAGGTAAAACATAGGACATAAGGAACTGCACTTCATCCATGGTGGGTGAAAAGGTGGTACCCCGTCAATGGCACGAGCACTGTAGCATCACGAGGTCTCTCGTAGCTCCCCCATTTTGGGAGTGAGAATGGTGTTACTCCACTACCTCATGGTGCATTACGAGTACACTATATGCCTCTCTAACCCTGCCCACTCCCCCTTTGCTGGCTGCCGGGAGTGCGAGTGAGACACATATCAACTGGTCCAGTCCTTAAGCCTACCTTTTACACGTGATTCCCCAGACCCAAAGCCTGGAATATCACCTACCTCAAGGTAGACCGAGATTTCCAGTATGTTATTACGCTCAAATTTCTCACTTACAATTATGGAACAATTCATCGATTCATTTATTTCTGCGGTCTCATTTACCGCTTTCACATCTTTCCATTTCTTTCATAATTTCACAGATGTCATTTTTCAACAATGACCATCGCATCACAATTTCCAAAAGAAGAACATTCTACATTCTTGCACATTTATGCTCATGTCTTCACAATATAATCAAGTTTCATCCATTTCAATATACAAGCTCAAATTCCTCACTCACAATTATGGAACAATTCTTCGATTTATTTGTTTCTGCGGTCTCATTTACTGCTTTCAAATCTTTCCATATCTTTCATAATTTCACCGATGTCATTTTTCAACAATGACCATCGCATCACAATTTCCACAAGAAGAACATTCTACATTCATGCACATTTATACTCATGTCTTCACAATGTAATCAAGTTTCATCCATTTCGATGTACAAAGAAATTTCCAAATGATGAGAAATAAGTTCAACCATTTGTATTGTACATGGCACACCACATTGACATGGAATATCTTTTCATGAACATAAAGCATGAGGAAATTAACATGAGGTTTTTGCACTCTTAGTCTTAACATAAACATGGCATACATGAAATTTAACATAAACATAGCATATCATTCTCAACATAATCTTTAACATGGCAATTAGAACATAGAATCTCTATGTTAAGCCCCATGGCAATTGAAGATGGCAATTAGAACATAGCATTATCATTCTCCACATATTCTTTATCATGGCCTCTAAGATGAACGTTTAGCATATAAGCATGAATTCCTAGGCATTTCATTTTAACTTACACTTGAGCATACTTGATTCATACATGCATATTAGTACTAGAGCATGAGAGCATGAAAAATCATTGCAATATGGACATTGTAAAATCGCTACAACATTTACATGTTACAAATTTACATAATGAGGCTACCATATGCGACGTACCCCTAATTTTTAACATGCTACAAGTTGACATCATTTAACATGTTACAAATTGAGTCATATTGCAACCCAATTCATACAACCATCACAACATACTAATTTTTACATGCTACACAATAAAAGCTAACATAAGTGATAATTTGACATGCTACTAGTTTAACATAAAACATGCAACAAGTCTACATCCTACTAACTTTGAACATACAACAAGTTTAACCTAATTTGACATGCTACAAGTTTAACCATCACAACATACTAAGGAGTTACATGTTGTAATTTAAAAGTGAACATATGAGGTAATTTTACATATCACTAATTTAACAAGCAACAAGGCGGTCTAATTTGTAGGATGCATATCATACGAATGTACATGATATTCGTACAAATTTACATTTTAATCACATCATACTAAGAACAATCCTAAAACTAACACCCTAACTAGGGATTTAGAAATCCTACCTCAAAGGTCCTTCTTTCTTCAAGCTCTATCCTCCCTTCTCCAAGTTACAAGCTTTTCCTCTCAGCTTTCTTCTCCAAGAACTTCAACCTCCTTCTTCCTCCTTCCTTCTTCTTCAATTCAAGGGGAAATGGTGGAGGGAATTTCGGCCTATGGGAGGAGAGCCAAGGAGGTGGTGGTGGTCGGCCTAGGTGGTGGAAGGGGGGAATATAGTGGTGGACTTGGTGGTGCAAGAGGAGGAAGCCATGGGCTATGGTGATTCGGACTTAATGGAAGAAGGGAGAGGGAGAATGACAACAAATTTTTGTTTTCCTTTTTCCTTTTTCTTTTTCTTTTTCTTTCCTTTTCTTTACTTTTTCTCCTTTAATTTTCCTTTAATTTCTTCATCCACCTCATCACTAAGAATGTAGGAAGGTGCCAAGTGTAATTCAATGTGGCAAGATTTGGTCAATGATGTTTAGGCAAATGACACCTAAGGGGTTAGGTGGCAAGCTCTTAAAATTAGGGATTTTCTATTTTTGATAAAAAGAAATACACATCAGTATACACCATACCACTCATATACAATTCCACTATATAAATATCACATTATTATATCTAATGAGACATTTAAAACTAGTTTTATCGTTATAATAATTTTAGAAAAATAGGGACAAATCTCAAATATACGTAAAAATATATGCGTATTAAATACGGCCGAAAAAATACCTAGTATAATACACGTACATATGGGAACCATGTTTTACATAACAATTCAGCATTTTCTTTATTAAGTCCATGAAATTAAGTCCGCATTTTTTTGGGATGAAGGTTATGCTGGTGATTTTGTTTTTTTTCAAAAAAAAAACTAAGCATAACTATAATAGCTATGTTACTTATAATTCTGTTATGAAGTGCTTTCTGGGAGAGACCACATGCCTTTATTTATAGGGGAATATGGAAGAGTTCATACAATGGTAGAATACAGTGTTCATGTAGGATACAAACTACTAATCTGTTATTGGATAGGATAAGCCCTACATAGGCCGTTACATGGGCCTAAATAACACATTCATAACAATCGCCCTTATCTTGCCATAAGTGTGAACTCTACTCATGAATACTTTGAGATTCTGAGCATTATGTGAGTATCACAAGGGGTGGATACTTCGTGATCCAGAGTTAATGGGATTTGCCTCATTAAAACCTTTAGATATGTAAACCCCTATGGGGAAAAACCATAAAGGAAAAAAGAGTACAATTCTCCTTTAGCTCCCCTGGTCTGTACAAGCTCTTAGGCTTTCAGATCTCTTAGGTGGTTTACATAAATCCTATTTACAACATTCCGAAAAAGTATGTACAAATCACAGATATCACCCTTCTTTGGCAGCTGCTAAGTCCAAAAGAGCTCTGGAGAGATGTGCTTTATCTTGTCGCCTCCGATCTGGTCTCCTCAAAACTGGTGTAAGCATGCGTCATAGTCTGTAGATTGAATGGTCAGCTCCAAATCACCAGTCTTTGACCCAGTCGTCATGTAATGTACCACTAGGCACACCCAAACACACTCTCGGCTTGTTTCTGGAATGGAGAGGATCTCAAAATGATAGGATGATGTTGCCTTTATAGTTTGCTTTGCAGATCTATAGGAGATGGTCGTCCTACCGTAGGTACCCAGTTTGTGACTTCTCATTATGGGGACCGGACCAGTAACCTGTATCTGCGTAGCCAACAAGTGTACAAGTGTGGAGGATGGTTCTTTCTTATAATATATGTCAAAATCTGTTGACCCTGGGAGGTAGTGCAGAAGATGCTTAACTTCGGTCAAGTGGCATTTTGTAGGCGCAGCACTGTATTTGGCCAGTAAATTTACTGCAAATGCTATATCGGGACACGTGCAATTAACTAAATAGAGAAGTGCTCCAATTGCACTTAGATAAGGGACTTTAGGACCAAGAATATCGTCTCCCTCTTCCAGTTGATGGAAGGGTTCTTTATATACATCAATGAATGTACTACCATATGTGTACTTAGTGGATGACAATGGTCCTTGTGTGAATTCTTCAACACACTCTGGGTGTATTAAGTCTAATGTAACAGGATTTTATCTTTAGATAATAAATATATGAGCCATGACATATCTTTATTTTGCCTAGGTCTTTCATATCATATTTGCTAGTCAGGATTGAACAGATATTTCGGTTTTCTCTTCAGGAGTCCGATGAGATTTAAGTTGTTTACAACTATAATCTCAAATCGTGGACTTTGATCTTATTAAGATGCAAAGACAACCTTTAGTAGGAATCCTTGCTTTTGCAATGTGAGTGGTAATATGATACGTGAATATATTGTCGATAATTGTGTTCTTTCTGTCCAACACCTCTTTAATATGTACAACATTTAATGATATTTCAGTTTCTCCCAGATTATTCTCTTCTTGGAGTTTCGGGAGAGCCGAGGATACGGACATGAGCTCATTATCCTATGGTAGTATTGTCTCAAGTCCTCCATGAGTTTTCCTCTTTCTGGGAATTTTATCCTTGGAGCCTGGTGGCCTGCCTCTTCTCAAATCATGTACTTTGATATTATAAAGATGCAAAGACAACATTAGTAGGAATCCTTGCTTTGTCAAGGGATTCACTTGGTTGTACAATATTTTATTATTTCTTCAATAGAATAGACGTCTTGAAGTCTATTAAGGTATTTAAGGAAATTAGGGATGTATCTTTATCAAGATATCCATATAGATATGATGTCACAACATCCAATAACAACATATCCAAAATTTCCTTCGCCAAATCATAAGGTATTCTCAACTATAACCAGGGAGTCTGATGCATTATGTATATAAGTGAGTCAAAGTATCTTACTTGTCTATTCCCCAGTTTCAGCGAAAAACCCTTGAGCTATATGCTGTACCTTATAGCATAAAATGTTACTTATATTCATATTTATGAAATACTCATTATGCCCACATGTTTGGTGCCTTTTGATGTCTGGACTTCAGCTTTGAACACTTCACATTTCATAAGCGAGTCTAGCTCGGCTTTTATTGCCTCGTTCCACATTGGCCAATCTCTACGTTTGCATTTTAGCAACAGAGTGTGTGTCGATATTATATAATTATCATGGCTTTTGCGATGTGAGTGGTAATATGATACATGAATATATTGTCGACAATTGTGTTCTTTCTGTTCAACACATCCCAAGTATGTACAACATTTAATGATATTTCAGTTTCTCCCGGATTATTTTCTTGTTGGAGTTCCTGGAGGGCTGAGGGTATGGACAAGAGCTCATTATCCTATGGTAGTATTGTCTCAAGGCCTCCATGAGTTTCCTCTTTCTGTGAATTTTATCCTTGGAGCTTGGTAGCCTTCCTCTTTTCATTTGAGGAACAGCCACTTCTGCTGTTGATGAATTATATCCATTCTCGGGGATGTATTGTCGACAATAATATGATACATGAATATATTGTCGACAATTGTGTTCTTTCTGTTCAACACATTCCAAGTATGTACACCATTTAATGATATTTCAGTTTCTCCCAGATTATTCTCTTCTTGGAGTTCCTGGAGGGCTGAGGGGATGGACAAGTGCTCATTATCGTATGGTAGTATTGTCTCAAGGCCTCCATGAGTTTCCTCTTTCTGTGGATTTTATCCTTGGAGCTTGGTAGCCTTCCTCTTTTCATTTGAGGTACAACCACTTCTGCTGGTGGTGAATTATATCCATTCTCGGGGATGTCAATCCTAGTTGAGTATTAGCAGCAGGGATATGTGATCTGACAATTTTCTTATTGTTAGTAACTATGTCCGATAACTATTGAACAATTTTCTTAAATGTGGATGATCTTCAGGATCTAATTATCACAATTCATAATTGTCAGATCATAGAATTTTATTCATTTTTGATATTTTGAATAGTCAATGCAGCTTCATGCTTCAACCGTGTTAAGCCTAGTACTGGGAATGTGGACACATCAATGCACAGTATTCGAAACGTGTTTTTAATGCCTCCCTGGTTTGGGGCATAGTATTCGAGACGTGTATTCCAATACGGCTTTGAGGTCCTGATTTTATTCTCTGTGGTGGTGCTACGGGGATGTAAACTCCGCGACCAAAAATCCTCACATGAGAGATATTTAGTAGTGTTCCGTATGCAAGTTGCATCAGAGAATAACTCTGACTCTTAGAGGGTCTGAGTCTTATTAATGAAGCAACATGCAAGATTGCACGTCCCCAAGCAGTCACCGACAACCGGAATTTTATTAACAACGGATGAGTAATCCATTAGAGTCGTTTTAATAATCGAATCATCCAACCCATTTTGGGTGTGAACACATGCTTTAGGGTGTTCAACTTTTATACCAGTTGCAAATTATTATTTATATCCCAATATCATCCAATGTGCCCATAATTTTGATAATTTGTCCTAATAGCTTTAGAAAAAGCTGGACCGCGGTTGGATAATAGGTCTACTTATGACCATTTATAGGATACATCGATAAGTACGGTAAGTTGCTTTATTTGCCCTTTCTTAGAAAGTGAATAAGTCCACAATAATCCCTCAAATACTCTCAAGAAACTCAAAGGTCTGATTATTTCATTTTTAATGGAGATATTTTCACAATTGGTTTTACTCCATAAGTGAGATATGGAGATTCACCATTCTGAAGAATTTTCGTGTTCTTCAGATTATATTCATGGGATTGGGATATGATGGAGATCATCATCACATATCTTGAGTGTCTAAACCACTTGTAACAATTATACACTTATACGAGTCCGGGCACATTTGTGTGCTCCTAGTAATTTTGCTCCATTCTTCGAATTTTGTATGGTATCAACCTTTTTGAAGGTACATATTCAACTCTCAAGTATGGTCTTCAACCATTAATTTTTTTGAGTCGTTATATACAAAAATTCGGTATTTATTCTATCAGTTTCAATATTGATTTCGTATCAAAGAATATCTTCGAAACTTGGTGAGTATATTTTTCCATGTTTTCTGAGAGTACTAGGCATCCTCATATTTTGTTCAGGAGTTTACATGCTTGCAATGATTGATCCTCAAGTCAGACATCCCAAGATAGTACTTCGAGACTATCATTAGGGTGAGATACTTTTGGTAGCATGCATCATAAGTGATCATGTGGATGGTAAATTTATCCATAATTTGTTTGACAAGTTCACTTAGTGAAATAAGTATAACTTATAGCAAGCATAACCATTGCAACATATACTTTAATGTATAAATACATAACCATTATATCTCAAACTATGGCATGTAAGTAAAACATTTAAAATGATTTATTTCAGTGCATAGAAGTATAATTATTTTATTGCAATCTACGATGTGTAGTGAAAAATACTCCTAACAATTATAATTTTGGCAACTAGTCAAGCAAATTATTGTTTTCACAATCTTTATGTTCTCCAAGAATAGCTAAGTATACAATAGCTAGATTTATTTCAGTGTTAGTCTGTTGACTAGTTTAATAAATCTTGCGATTGTTGTGGCATATTGTAAACTAATGATATCTTTAGATCTTGCCAGACCTTACTGGGCTTGGTTAGCCATTGCTATTCCTTGTCGAGGTATACCTTTATCTTCCCTTCCCCTTTCTTTTGTTGTTCCTTGTAATTTCTGTACTCCAAGTGTGTCCATTTTTCACTTTTATTAATTTTCGGAATGAAGAGATATTAGCCTCATTTAGGAGACAGAAACAAAGGCGCGAGCTCCCTGTGTTTCTATCTTCTAGTTTTATAATTTTTTCTGGAGGAATAAACATTAGCCGCATTAAGGAGAAAGACACTAGGGTGTGAGCTCCCCATGTTGCTATTCTTCCAGGTTTTAATTTTTTTTCTTTTTCATCTGTGGAAGAAGAAACATGGCACAGAGTGACAAATGCAAGGGTGCAATTGTCATGCACTATCATATGTCTCTCACTTATTCTGTCAAGTCACGAATTCAGGCATGATCTTATTATTATTATTATTCAAGACAGTATTATTAAGCATGGCTAGATTTCAGAATCATGCCTTATGAGTTAAGATCACTTAGCGGTGATATGACATCCTTTTGGTGTCCATATTGGTCTATAATAAAATCAAAGATCTTATGGGATCTATTTACCACGAGATGCTCATCTTTAAGACTTATCTAGAAGATGGCAAAATTGTTGGGAAACTAGTCCCACCCCAAGTGGTTTTGATGAAGATCAAACCAAATGTTGTTGTGTACTAATTATTGCTTAAGTGGGTAGGCTGTGCAATAAGCTAATTGAAGCTCGAAGCATATTCCGAGAAGAAAAACGATAACAACACACATAGAAGATGAAGATGGATTGAGCTCGCATTCCACGTCTACATCCTGAAGCATTAACTTAAGTACAAGAGGAGCTCGAAAGATGAAGCTCAAAGAATGTGTTCAAGCTCAAGCTAAAGAGGAGCTCAAATTCAAGTGAACCTATGCAACAAGATCAAGTTCAACCATGGCTTTAAATTCTTCATAGTGTCTAGTGTGTGAGTTGTTTTTTCATTTTCTTAGGATTATGTCAAAGCCAAGAAGAATATGCACAGATACACACAAAATGATTTTCTAAAATGTTTACTGAACTTATTTTAAACTCATTTGAGAGTATACTTTCCATAGAAGATAAGTTTCAACTTGTAGTCAACTACAAACACTCAGTAGTCAGCTACTCTAATTTTTGAAAACTGCACTAGCAGTCGACTACTAAAGGTAGGAGTCGACTACCAGTTGTGGCAGAGTTTTTCCTGGAAACTCTCTGGGAGTCGAGTACCACCTTGGGAGTCGACTACCAGCTGTGCGACCAGAATTCCTTGATTCATTCTCTCATTTATTCTAAGCTGATTTTTTGGGCTGAAGTAAAACCTTATTTGAATTATTTCAAATCCCTTCTTAGTTCTATAAATAGAGAGCTTTTGGAGATCATTTTCTTAACTAATCATTCTTGAGGAAAGTTCAAATTCTCTCAAGCAATTCAAGCTCTCTAAATTCTCATCGCTCTCAAGTTCTTCATAGCCAAACTATTTTAGTTTTTGACCTTATTATTGTGCATATTTTTCTATCTTCTTTTAAGATCACTTTTATTTAGCTATTGCAAGTTGTTTTTCAAAATCCCCATCCACTTTATTTTTGAATATTCTTAAAGGATTTTAAAGCAACGAAAGTTTCTTGATCACATTGAATCATCTAATATTCTTTGTATAATCAAAGAAAAGATTAATTCTTTAGCCACATAGAGCACAATTGCACATTCTTCTTGGCTATAGAATTATTGGGTGTAAAACCAATCTCCACTAATTTATTGTGGTGAATTGGATCTTGATCTTACTTTGAGTCCCTTAGAGATAAGGGTGTTGAAAATCCAATCTAAGGCTAGGTGGTGTTGTTGTAAAACCGAGTTGAGACTAGGTAGCTGGAAATCCTAGTGGTGGAGCTAGGTCGTTGGAAATCCTAGCGAGTGAAGCTAGGTAATTGTATTGCTAAGGCAATAGTGGATTTAATCTCGGTCTGTGACGATCGGGGATTGGATGTACCCAGTTGGGAAACCAGGATAAAATCGCGTGTCTCTCTATGTGAATTTTCTGTGATTGCTTATTGTCATTTACTTTACGCTCATTTATTTATTGTTTTAAAGTATATATCACTTGCAATCACGTGTTAATATATTCTTGCTTATTAATCGCAAGCTTTTATTTCATTCCGCTATGAGATTTATTTTATTGTTGTCACTCTTTTGTCTCAATCGTTGATATATCACCTCATCTTCATTTGGAGATTATCGTGTTGATTAAGGACCTAGCGTAGATCACTCTACTTGGTTCCTTGGGCAACATTGAAAGGAAAGTTATTTGTTGTGTTGGTAATTTACGAAAAAGTTTATTTATTCAGACAACACTATTCAACCCCCTCTTTTAGTGTTGTTTGCCATCCACATGATCCAACACTTGGTATCAGAGCAAGGTTCTGTCCATAATGAAGGACTTAACACTCTTCGACCACCTCTCTTCGATGGCACGAACTATGCCAACTAGAAGTTCTGTATGATGATTCATCTCCAGTCAGTTGACATAGATTTTTGAACAATCACGAAGAACAAACACACAATGCCGATCACCAAGATGGAGAAATGGTCTATAGATGAGAAGAAAGCAGGCAACCTAAATGCCAAAGCAATGAACTCTTGGTTCTGTGCTGTAACCGGACCCGAATTCAACCGAATGTCTCATTGTGTGACTGCTCATCAGATCTGGCACACACTTGAAGTAAGTTATGAGGGAACGGCTAAGGTAAAAGAGTCTAATATTAATCTGCTTAATTCTAAGTTCGAAAGTTTTAAAATCAAAGAAAGTGAATCTATCAGTGATCTGAATATTCGCTTCACTAAGATAACCAATGAGCTTGCAAGGTTAGGGAAAAAGCTATCTGAGTATGATCAGGTAATGAAGATCTTGAGATCGCTCAGACCTGAATGAAAAGAAAAGATGACAGCCATTCGAGAAGCTCATAACATAAGTGACCTCACTCTTGAAGAGTTGATGGGAAATCTTATGGCATATAAGATTGAACTCGGAGAAGATAAGAAGGCTGAAGAAAAACCAAAGAAAAAGAACCTAGCATTCAATGTCAATGAAGAAGAATCCGACAACACTGACAGAGAAGAACATATTGCATTCATCACAAAAAATTTCAATACTTCATGTCAAGTAAGTATGGTAAACGGTCTTTTCATTCTACTAACAACATTATCTGTTTTGGCTGTAACAAACCAGGACACGTGAAAAGAGACTGTTCGCTAGAGAAGAACAATAGAGACAGCAAAGATCGAGGCAAAAGCAGAGATAGCAATGGGAAAAAGAGCAATAGAAGAAACAAGTTCTGACAACTGAGAAAGGAAGCATATGCAGCCTTTGACCAAAGTGATGACTAGACCTCCGACGAATCGTCATCCTCATCCGACGACAAAGGAGATAGAAGAGAGTCAGCTCATATGTGTTTCATGGCTTCCACATCCTCTCAGGTAAACTTAACCCATTACTCATCATTTAGCGAAGATGATACTTTATCTAGTGATGATGAAGATATAGACTTTAGGGGTGTATATAAAGAACGTTGTGACCTTCATGAAAAACTCATTAGAGAGCATAGAAAAATTCTTAACTTGTTTATGAAAAATACAAAAGATAAAGAAGAATTATTCAAAGAAAATACAGTTTTAAAGGACAAAAATGAATTGCTTAAAAAGGATATTGATTCCATGAGTAAAAAAGATAGAAGGCTTAGATAATCTTCTAGCGTCTAATAAAGATAAATATGACTCCACTATGAAGATTGTTGAAAATGTTAATAAAGGAAAAGGGAAACTAGATAGCTTAATTGATAGTTATAAAGCATCCTCTAGTAAGACCGGACTTGGGTATAACTTTAATCGTGCTAAGAAAAAGAATAAGCATACTATGGTGCATCATGCTAACACTAAATTCTTAATCGTATGGATTACAAAGCATGAGACCAATCAAAAGAAACAAAGGTACGTAATTGATTTTATTCAAAATATTCATTTGAATAAAAACTATAAATATGTTTCTCTTGAAGGAGCTAAACCATATTGGGTTTGTCTTCCTACAAACTAATCCTCCGGACTCAAGAATATGAGAGTACCATAAAATTTACATATTTTCAGGTACTCTAAACGAAGGAGGAAGGCAAAAGACATATGTTCAACACTTGGAACGAAATTCAGCACATTGCGGAAAAACGTCTAAATTTCGTCGCTTCGCAAGTGTGTAATAAGTATATAAGAGTTTAAAATTTACAATTATGATTTTTAGTGACTTCATATATGTGTATTTTTAATTTTCTTAAAACACTCTTTTCAAAATTTTGGCAAATACTCATCTAGCAAATTGGATCCCATTGGGATGAGAAAATTCTCAAATCTAGGAGGGAGTCGACTCCCAAAGTAGTGTTAGCTGAAATTCTGTGCAAATTTGACTAAGTTTAAGTGGGGTTTCCCATGCCTATTGGGTTCATATCCACTAGGTGACTTATGCCCAATAGGATGTTTTGATCTCAACCATTGCTTTTTTAGATCAATGGACATAATTCCTCCTTCTCTTCATCAACATTTTATAAAACCCCCAACTCTCAAACCATATGTAGCCGACTCCACCATTGGGAGCTTCATTTGGGATTTCTCTTGGTTCTCTTGGTTCTCTTGGTTCTCACGTGTTTTGGAGCTTAAATCTCTTTAGGATCCCTCATTTCCTCAAGGAAACTTCCCTTATCAAGGTAATCTCTTCCCTCTCTCTCCTTATATTCCATTTCAATTCCTAGAAATCATGCCTAGGAAAGAGCTTGTTTCCAAGAAAAGGAGAGTAGATGAATATTCTCATCCATTAAGCGAAAGAGAAGTAATTCAACCATATCTTGTTAATTCCAGTTCCTATGCTAAATTTCTTAGCATCTCTAAAAGGCAAATTCTTTATGAAAGATTTGTCAATCTAGAAGATGTTGAAAATTATGGAATAAATAGCATTCTTGAATATCAAAATCCATCGAATCTATTCTCTAAGGACATTTCATATCTATGCTTTCCCAGATTGGTTCACTTATTTTATGCCAACATTGATGATCATCTTAACAAATCTCGCTTTCGTACTAAAGTTTTGGACACTCAACTCCAGATTACTGTTCGATCTTTAGGACAAGCATTAGGAGTTCCCTACACCGGGAAACTCCTTGATGAGATTGAAATGGTTGATGAAACTATTTTGAACAAGATGTTCTTGCATGGAAGGTATTTCCTCACCAAAATGCCTAGTACTGATCTTAGATATCACGCTATGATCCTAACGAACATCTTGTCCTACAACATCACCCAAAAGTCTGGTAGACATGCTGTTCTATCTTAGCGTCGGGCTAAGTGCATCTATGTTATGCTGGGCAACATTAAAGTAAACTGGGCTAGGATCATTATGGACTCCATCATCCACTCTGCCTTATCCAATAGAGTCGACACTCCTTTAGCCCATGGCCACTATCTTACCATCCTCTTTAGGGCATATGACATCACCCTGGACAATGAATCTGAGGTCTTGGAACCTACGTTTGTTTTTGATGTTCGTACTCTTTCTCGTATGGGACTTCACCGAGACTTAGACCAGAATGTTCCAGAGGAGAGGTTAGTGGCTGAATCGGTTTTTCTACGGAGAGAAGGAAATGTAAGAAAGTCATATAAGAAGAAGAAGAAGAAGAAGAAGAGATTAAGAAGAAGAAGAGCATTCCCCTTCTGATGATGTTCCTGCATATGTCATTGAGCTTTAGGATATGCTCTTGAAAAAGATTAACAGATTGAAGATTCTTCAAAACAAGAGCTTCAAAGATCTCAATAACAAAGTGGAGAATCTGAAGGACTTGGTGGAAAGCACAAATGAGATTACTGAAAAAGTTCTTAAAGAGATCCTTGATGAGATAAAGGAACTGAAGAAGGAGAAGAAGAACGGTGGTTCTTCTTAGATTATTTGATCACATGCTTAATACTTTTTTTAAACAATGGTCTGTAATAATTCTTAAATATTTTGTGCATGTGATGTGTTGATGTTTTTATGTTTTGTTGTCTTGATGTTTGATGACTTAATGTGTAATATGCTTGATACACTATCCTTAAACCGCTTTAGTTATTGTGACAAGCCTATTATTATTTATCGATACATCCCGTATAACTTGCTTGCTTGAAAATGAAATTGCATGGGTTATATATTGACTCTTTTGTGCAGATTTTTCAAGGGAGATTGATTATTTTCACTCATGTTAAATTTTTTTCTTCATTTGTCGCTTGACAAACAATTAGTATGTTTACTATCATATTTTTGTATGATGACAAGGGGAGAAAAAGTGAAAAGCAAAAAACATGAATGAATAATATATGATAATATGTTGCTAACCAGCTTTGATGCAGGGGGAGAATGATATGATTCCATACTGCATCTAAGCAAAGGGAGTAAGTACATTTACTCATCTCTTTCAAAGTCATATTATTCATATGTTTTTTATTTGGGTGTCATCATCAAAAAGGGGAAGAGTGTTAGGAAATCTAATCTCACCCCTAAGTGGTTTTGATGATGATCACACCAAATGTTGTTGTGTACTAATTAGTGGTTTAAAATGTTTTCTAAACTTGGTTTAAACTCATTTGAGAGCATACTTTCCATAGAAGCTAAGTTTCAACTTGTAGTCAACTACAAATGCACAGTAGTCAACAACTCTGATTTCTGAAAACTGCTCTGGGAGTCGACTATCAAAGGTGGGAGTCGACTACCAGCGGTGGCAGAGTTTTCCCTGGAAACTCTCTGGGAGTCGACTACCAGCAATGGCAGAGTTTTCCATGGAAACTCTCTGGGAGTCGACTCCCACCTTGGGAGTCGACTACCACCGTGGGAGTCGACTACCAACTGTGTGACCAGAATCCTTAATTCATTCTCTCATTTATTCTAAGCTGATTTTTTGGTCTGAAGTCAAACCTTATTTGAATTATTTCAAATCCCTTCTTAGCTCTATAAATAAAGAGCTTTTTGAGATCATTTTCTTAACCAATCACTCTTGAGGAAAGTTCAAATTCTCTCAAGCAATTCAAGCTCTCTAAATTCTCATCACTCTCAAGTTCTTCATAGCCAAACTGTTTTAATATCTGATCTTATTATTGTGCGTATTTTTCTATCTTCTCTTAAAACCACTTTTATCTGGCTATTGCAAGTTTTTTATCAAAACCCTTTCTGATTTATTTTTTAATATTCTGAAAGGATTTTAAAGCAACGAAAGTTTCTTGATCACATTGAATCATCTAATATTCTTTGTGTGATCAAAGAAAAGATTAATTCTTTAGCCACATAGAACACAATTGCACATTCTTCTTGGCTATAGAATTATTGGGTGTAAAACCAATCTCCACTAATTTATTATGGTGAATTGGATCTTGATCTTAATTTGAGTCCCTTAGAGATAAGGGTGTTGGAAATCCTAGCTAAGGCTAGGTGGTGTTGTTGTAAATCCTAGTTGAGACTAGGTGGTTGGAAATCCTAGTGGTGAAACTAGGTCGATGGAAATCCTAGCGAGTGAAGTTAGGTAATTATATTGCTAAGGCAATAGTGGATTAAATCTTGATCTATGACGGTCGGGGACTGGATGTACCCAGGTGGGGAACCAGGATAAAATCCCTTGTCTCTCTATGTGAATTTTTTGTGATAGCTTATTTGTCATTTACTTTATGCTCATTTATTTATTGTATAAGTATATGTCACTTGCAATCACGTGTTAATATATTCTTGCTCATTAATCGCAAGCTTTTATTTCATTCCAATGTGAGATTTATTTTATTGTTGTTACTCTTTTAATCTCAATCGTTGATATATCACCTCATCTTCAATTGGAGATCATCGTGTTGATTAAGGACCAAGAGTAGGTCACTCTACTTGGTTCCTTAGGCAACATTGGAAGGCAAGTTATCGTTGTGTTGGTAATTTACGAAAAAGTTTATTTATTGATACAACACTATTCAACCCCCCTTCTAGTGTTGTTTGCCATCCATAGGATCCAACAAAAATGACTTTCACTTTATCCTTTTGCATTCATTCATTTGTATTTTATAAGGGAAGAAGGGTATTGGCATTTCAGTTGGTCTTAGGGTCCAATTGCCAATAATAATTATTCAAACTTTTGAAAACAATAATTATGACATGTGCCATTATACATAATTATTTATAAGCACGATTGCATGATCATATATTAATTTATGAAAATGATAAAACATTTCATGTATAATAAGCATAGAGTAAATCGGCTAATTGCGTGTATTGTTGGCCAGTCACCACAAATAAATAATGTCCACAGTCCCAATAATACATTTCTTTGTACATAAATGAGAAAGTACAACTTTGGAAACCATGTGGGTCCCATAAAAATTCTTCTCCTTCAGGGGGCCTCCACGTTCATGTAAGTAGCCATCGGTCTTGGGCATTATATAATATTCCTCAATACATTTTTCTCTCAAAAGAGAAAAGTGCAGGAAAACAAAAGTGGAACTTTAAAGGTTGATCCAAAACCACAATATAGCCATTCATGCAAAAATTGTGCTCAAGACATTTTCATCACAAATCACATATTAGACGTATAACATTCACATGATATGAAAATTCAAATATTTTATGCTTAATAATTAATTGGATCACGAGGCAACTTCATACACCGTTAGGTTAGGTAACTAACGACAGAGTGATCACTGGATCCTCATAATTATTAAGCAAATGCTTACAAAAATAAGCCAATAGGCAGTAGAATTAATAATCATGCAATTATAGCATGGTTATATACACAATAATTATACTTGTTGTATGCCTAGAATTATGTTACCCACCCAAGTTCAGGTATGGACCGGGTCAATAGGGTCTTGCTCAGAAAAAAAATTGAAAACTAAGCAAGGCCCCACTATTTATATTATGTTGTAAACGGATGTTGACAAGTATTTGTATTTGGGATTACGTCTTATCCATAGGATAAGATCGTATCTATTATACCCCATCCTTGTATGCTCTTTCCTCCACTATAAATAAAGAGCTGGCGTCTCCTCCCCAGATTGATGATTCATAACACGTAATCAGCACGAGCCTCTAAATAATTTTCCACACAAAAACTGATCGTTGCAAAAGCGAAGGAAAGGCAGGAGATCCATGCGTGCAGCTTCGTCTACTTAAAACAGGTGTCGTCATCCACGCATAGGCTTCGTCAACCGTCGCTAGATCTGGAGGACGGATCTAGAGGTATTATCCCTAATAATTCAATTTTTAATCATGATCATGATTTGTTTATCCATCAATCTCGCATGATCAGAGTGAAAATAGGGTTGATTGCCTATATAGACGATTTTTAATCGTCAAAACTTAATGTTTTTTGGATATTAAAACTGAAAAACATTATAATAATAATCCCCCACCCACGGCTTCGTCGGCGGCTTTGTCGCCGGCCACCGTGGGCTCCCTATCGCCCGCCCCGAAGGCGGTCCGACCTGCCCCCCGCCTCACGGTGGGTCCCCCCTTCATGGTAACCCCACGGTGGGACTGCTGTCCCTCGCACCCCCGACTCACGATAGGGCTGCCGTCCCACATCCCCTCTGCCTCACGGCAGGGCTGCCCGATGCCCCCTACCTCACGGCGGGGGCTGCTCCTTAACCCCACCTCACGGAGGGGCTACCCCTCGACCCGCCTCATGGCGGCACTCTACCCCCCTCCCGATCTCATGTTTCGCCACTATCAAAGATGAAGGGGGGCGACGGCAGCAAACCTTAGCTGCCACCCCTCCCCTCTCTCGCTAGCATTTTGGGCTGCAGGCACACACACAAAAAACAGTAAAAGCTTTGCGGGCATGAAGCCCTCAGCTTGGCTGCGGACCTCAGGCCAGCATGCCAAAGATTTTTTTGAAAAAAAAGAAAATATAAAGTTGCGAGCCTGAAGCTTGCAGCCACACTGTGGGCTTCAGGCCCGCAGGCTGGAAAAAACACAGAAAGAAAAGAAATTGAAAATGTATAGGGGAGGGGTTATAATTAAGAATAAATAGGCTTTTGGGTGCCTAAAAATTGCAAAAATTCTGATAAAAATGTGGGATTAATGGGACTTTATGAGGGCGTTTGGGGACTTGTGGGGATTGTTTGGGGGTATATAAAAAGGAAAACTTTTTCCTTTTTCATGAAGAACAATTAATTTTGGGCACTTTTCAAATTCTTTTGAATAAGCCCATCATGCACAACATTTTGCATTCTATGATACCATTCTGGATCATACTTATATGCATTGCATCACTGTTAAAGGCTCATTTTGTGGATAAATTTATGCTTAGTTATGTAGCATTAATTTAATAATTAAGAAGATTATGTGACCGCTCTGCCGTTAGTCACCTAACCTAACAGTGTATGACGTTGCCTAATGGTCCAATAATTATTAAGTATTTAAATTGTTATGTTTATCCTTCTGTGATTCTGTGATGACTGTGATGCCTTTGATGAAAATGTTTGATGAGCATAAATTTTTGAATGGATGGCTAATTGTGGTTTTGGATCGGCTGTTTAAGTCCCACATTTTACTTTTCCTGCTTTTTTCTTTTCTTTTTGAGAGAAATTGTAGTAAGGAAATTATATAATGACTACTTTCCATGGAGGCGGAGGCCACTCTTGAAGCTGAAGATTTTATATATGGGACCCACATGGTTTCTATAATGGCCCACAGTGCCCTGTATGCTAGGGCATTAGTTTTTCTTGATGTATAGTGTATTGCATGCTTGACTATGTATGTAGTGTGTACAGTAATGATGTAGGGTGTGTAGTGACATGCTATTGGGTGCCTATTGTATGGTTATCTGGATGAGTATATGCCTATGTGAAGGACTTGCTTGGATGCATATTGTTGACTATGATATGGCATAGTTGGTGTTATTACTTGTGGGTAGTGCTATAGCTATTGTAGTGTATTATTATTGTGTGTGTATCGTAGGCTATGTGGTGTATATAGTAATGCTTGATTGATATTGTGTATTATTATTAATTGTATTTTGTTATTATTGTTGTTGTTGTTGTTGTTATATTATGGATGATCCTCTTAAGTGATGTCATTATTGTATTTAAGTATGGTGCGTATTAATGTTAGTGTGTTATAATAGTGTATCCTTAATGGGTGATTCTTTAATATGTAGTATTTTGTAAAGTGTCTTATTAATGTGGTGTATTTGATTAATGTAGTGTATGGTAATGTATTAATGATGGATGGCCTTGTTGTATTTAAGAGTGTGGTGTGTGTATCTAAGAAGGGGGAGTGTGTAGAGAGAAGGTTTATTAGTAATTAAGTGAGGTGTGTGCTTTAGGGAAGAGGGAGTGTGCAAAGTAGTTGGACTATTCCAACATGGTAGCACAAGAGATAAGTATGGATTAAAGAATAAAGGAAAGTGTGGGCAAAGAAATCTTCATGGATAAGTAATGGATTTAAGAAAAAAGAAAAGAGGAAAAAAAGAGGAAAATGACAAAGGATGGAAGAGTGGAGAAGAATTAAGAAAACCCTCTCATTATTAACCCTTATCTCTATCTTTTCTCCATCATCCCCTAATAATTTCGTTCTCCCCCTCTTCCCTCTCCTTTTGCTCCATTTTTAAAGGAAAATCCCATATTTTCTCTCCTTTAGTTCCATGGTTCAAGGTGCATGCAAGAGGGTTTAGTTAGAGCTTTTAAAGAGAAGTTTAAAGGAGAAGTTCTTAAGCAAGATGGAGGCTTTTGGATGGAGCTTTGAGAGGGTTGTGTTGAGTATTGGTGTTTCATACCAATGTTATTTAGATGATGATCACAACATTATGTTGTTGCTAATGACTTCCTTGTGTTAGTCTCATAGTTACATTTCAAGAATATCATTTTTGGAGACTAAACACTTGGTGCAAGGATGGACATCAAGTGGAGAAGGGCCAAAGTTTGGACTCAAGGGGTGCCAAAGCTTGGAGATAATTGGAAGCATCAAGGTATCGTGAGCTTGAAGACTTAGACTCTAGGAGATGCAATATGTAATCCATGTAATTTCAATTACTTGCATTTCTCTCTTTGAGTCTAGGATTATTGTAATACCTTGATAGATGGTCATACTCTCATGCATATGCATTTAACCATCTTAGTGAGCCTTAGGATTATCATAGAATCCAACCCAATAGGTTCATCTTGCCCAAAGACTCATTTGGAGTCTCTGGCTTTCCATCAGTCGCCTGCTGAAGCTTTTACAGTCGACTGGGTGATTCCAGTCGTCTGTCGAGCCTTCTATAGTCGACTGTGGTGCACTACTCAAGTCAACCTTTTATTGACTCTACTTGAGCTTTTCGCATCAGTCGGCTGATGAAGTATTTACAGTCACCTGTGTATTTACAGTCGCCTGTGAAATGGTCAACAGTCGTCTGAAAGGCGTAAAGTGCGAATGTTGAAACTCTCTGTTTGTTTTCATCTCCTGCAGCAGTCAACTGATGAAGGATAAACAGTCGCATGTCTATTTTATAGTCGACTGTCATTTGTTCATCAGTCGCCTGTATGCATACTGGGAGTAAGAGTGCATCTCTCTGTTTTATTCCATCCCCTGCAGCAGTTGCCTACTGAAGGTTTAACGGGCGATTGTCCTGTTTTCGGTCGACTGTATTGTCTTCATCGATCGACTGTCGTGGCTCATAATATAGCCGTTGAGATTTATTTAACCGTTAGACAGTCGACTGTCATTTTTTCATCAGTCGACTGTCTGTGACGTTTCAGCCCAAAATCTAGCCGTTGCAGCTTTTTGTTTTTGGCTGTTTTCTTGGCTTTTGAGAGTTCCTATAGGGTTCCTATATATATGAGAGGGCTGAGTTCATTAGAACTTCTTGATGCTATTGAAAATCATTAGAGTTTAATTAAGCCACTCACAAACTCTCTCATTTCCCTCTTAGAGCTTATTCTCTCCTTCATGCATTGAAGTCAAGCTCAAGGGAAATCATCCCAGTGCTATTCAAAAAAATCTCATCACTTGGATATCCTCTTCCATGCCTTGCATTCATCTATGAGTAAGCATCTCAAGGCATAGGTAAGAGTATTTGTTTTACTTTGTGTTTCTTTGAAACCCTAATTCTCTTTGTGGGAATTAGATACACTCTTTGTGGGAGTTACTCTCTTTGTGGGAGTTTGGTGTCCTAGTGTAGGGCTAACCCTAATTCTCTGTGTGGGAGTTAGTAATTCTCTGTGTGGGAGTTAGACCCTTGTGTAGGTTTGGTTTGGTTCTTGTGTAGGACAAAATACTCTTGGTGAGGTATCTCCTTGTGAGATTGTATTCACTTCTTTTTGTGGGAAATATAGTGAATATTGGTGTGGCTGGACGTACCCAAGTTTTGGTGAACCAGTGTAAAATCTTGTGGTTGCGTTTGTTTTGATTGTGGTGATTAATTTCTCTTGCATTTATTATTCCGCATTTGCAAGTTTAATTTCAATTGCACAATTTATTGCCATTACACTATTCACCCCTCCCTCTAGTGTGTTGTTGTTAGTATTGCAAGGGTAAGGCGATCCTTACAGGTTGTTCTTGGAGTCTTTCAAGAGGAGAATGAAGCTCATGATCGATATAATCCCTCTCTTATCTCATGTCACTTGCATTTGCCCATTTCTTTGCAAAAAGTTGTTGATGTTCTGTTTTCAGATTTTCCAACAGAATCGATCCATGTTCATCTGTGTATACAGCTCAGTGTCAATTGAATAAATTCTGAAAAAATTATGTTTGAGTAGATCATGAAATTCAGGCCAAATGTCATATAGGATGTCAAGTATGTTTATGGCCAACATCCAGGGTTAATTCGGCTTGCTCTGTAACATATCAGAAATCTACCAATTTGGACACCCTTCACTAACTCAGCCATATCTGCTACTGCACTTATCAGAATTAGGTGTTTTAGGACATTATGGATATCTACTCTTCAAGATACACAATTTTCATGTTTTTCACTTCATCCAGATCTGACTTCAACTCAGGTTAATTTACTAATTGAGTTGATACAATTTTCTGTTTTTTGCAGAATTTCTATCTGTTACTAGTTTGGACACCATAAATCACAAACTCATGAATATTTTCTAAAATTTGGTTTGGAAATGTAAAACTTGCATATCTACAACTTTGTAGTTGGGACTTTTCTCATATGATGACTAGAATTCCCTGGAAATAGCACTATTTGATGAACTTTTACCAATCCCAACATCTTACTATGTGCTATAACTTTTGTTTCATAATGCCATTGGTAGTTACATGATGTTCAATACATGTCTTGGCTTATGTTTCATGATGCTATGGTATTTATATGATGTTGTGAGGTTGGCTTAGTTGTGGATCCATGGAAGTCATGGCCTTTTTGTTGTGATACATGGAAATGGAAAAGGGAATGCACAAGGAGAAGCATGTCCCATGCATGTTATGAAATTGGCAAAGAAGAGATTAGAAAGAAAGTGTTATGGCCATGCCGACATGATGATTTCCTTCATATTTATAACTTTCATGTTGATGCATGTATGTTTTTTAAGTAAACAAATGACTTAGTCCTCTTAAAGGATGGTGGGCTATAAACATGGTGTTGGGGAAACCTAAGTATCGGGAAGGCATATGGGCTGAACTGGCTATGTGGTTTCACTCGCACTCCTGACGGGCTAGCGCGGTGGGGAGTGGGCAGAGTTTTGGGTCCCTTTTGTAACAGTGTATCTGGGGGGACCATGGCTCCTTTTTTAACTGTGTATCTGGGGGAGTCATAGCATCCACCCACCTTACTGGGTGAGGTCCAGTTTTTTATGTTCCACTCGATACCTAGATTTCTAAAGTACAAGACTAATTAAATAAATAAATTATTTAACCTTGTGGTTCTTGTAACTTTGCCTCTGCGTTGCACTTGTGGTTGTTTATTTCCTTTAACTAGTTCTGTTTTTCTCTGTGTTGTTTATGTTTGTGTTTGTAGAACATTACAGGTACTACCCGAGCAGTGCACAATAGCTTGCCGTCTCTGTTGTATTTTTCTTTTCTCCCTTCGTAACACTCACTGTTCAAGGAGATCCTGGGACGGATTCGTACTTCCCGGGTATCCTGGGGAGCGGGGCGTTACAGTTTCCAAAGTTGTAATTTCTTTTTTCTCTTTCATTTGTGTAATATGGACTGTAATATGGACTTTGGACTCTTTTATTTATGTGGGATTGGCTGATCCACGCAATTAGCTCTTCATTTAAAAATTTGCCTCCGTATGAAAATGTTTGGTACATAAATTGCTCTGCTAGATAAAATGGCAAAAATCGTAAGCGTCGATTTCAAAGTGCTGGATGTATTGGGGAGAAATTATTTGAGCTGGCAGCTCGATGACAAATTTCACCTGCGGGCTAAGTCCCTTATTTCTGTTGTGACAAAAGATGGTAAGGTAAATGATATAGAAAATGCGCAAGCCATTATCTATATTCATCGCCATGTGGAAAAGACCCTAAAGGCTGAATACCTTACGGTCGAAGATCCACTTGAGCTGTGGACTATCCTTGAGGAAAGATATAAACATCAGAAAGATGTTATACTTCCAAAGGCATGATATGAGTGGGAGAACCTGAGACTGTATGACTTTAAGTCCATAGATGAGTACAACTTAGCTCTTATTAGCATCATCTCACGCCTGAAGCTGTGTGGTGAAAAGGTCTCAGAAGATTGCATGCTGGAAAAGACGTACACGTCTTTCCATGAGAAAGATGCGATACTGATGCAGCAATACCATGAATGATAGTTCACCAAGTATTCTGAGCTGCTGTCATGTTTACTCATGGCTGAACAAAATAGAGGGTTTCTCCTCGTCACTCACAACATGTGCCCCCTGGCACTACCCCCTCCCAGAAGCTCACAATGCATCTTCTTCTAAAAAGAAGAAAGATAATAAAAGAAAAGAAAACCCACAGAAAGGGGGACAGAACAAGAAGGCCAGAGGCCAAGTTCAACAGCGAAGAAATGAAGGAAGGCGAAAGTTCACTTGGCGCAGAAATGAAGCACCCCCGCCTAAGAGGGAATGGGAAGACCAGTGCCATAGCCGTGGCATAAAAGGCCACTGGCTTAGAGTGTGCTGAACTCCACAGAATCTCCAAGAATTGTATAAAGAGAACATGAAAAAGAAAGCTGAAACAAACCTGGTGACCACTAACGCTCCAGTCAAGTTCTCAGCTGACAACTTCAAAAGAGATGATCTGCTTAATTAGCCATTTTTATCTTTGTATTTGTTTTCAGAACAATTTATGTTATGAGAGCTAGTTGAATTTATGAATTTGTTTTGAATAAAATTTGATTATGTTCCTGAAAAGTAAATGTTTTTATTCATCTTTTATAGATGGATCGCTCTCATGACTGCTTAGTAGACAGTGCTTCGACACAGACGATCCTTCAATATAAATGTTATTTTCATTACATTATACCATATAAAAGCCCTGTAAATACAATTTCAGGGCCATCAAATATTATTGAAGGTTCTGGGAATGCAACTTTGTTGCTCCCAAATGGAACATAAATAAAATAAAGGATGCACTATTCTCTTCGAATTCCAAAAGAAACTTACTAAGTTTCAAGGACATCCGTTTAAACAGATTCCATCTGGAAACAGTAAATGTAAATAAAAAAGAATTATTGTATGTAACGTCTCAAGAAAAAGGAGTAAAATCTATACTTGAACGTTTTGAGAGCCTTTCATCAGGCCTCTATCATACAAAGATTCGGAGAGAGGAAGCTAATTTAACGGAGCACCTAAAGTGCCCGACATCGGCCAAGTTTTTACTATGGCATGATAGACTTGGCCACCCTGGATTAGTGATGATGCACCGCATCTTATCTCAATCCCATGGGCATGACTTGAAGAACCAAAAGATTCTTCAGAAGAGAGATTCCATTGCATCCTATGTTTCAAGGGGAAATTAATAACACGGCCATCACCACTAAAAGTGGATATTGAATCTCCAAGCTTCCTTGAAAGAATACAAGGAGACATATGTGGACATATCCACCCCCCAAGTGGGCCATTTCGGTACTTTATTTTACTGATTGAAGCATCCTCGAAATACTCGTATGTGTGTCTACTATCGACCCGCACTTAGCTTTTCTAAAGCTATTGGCACAAATTATAAAGTTGCGGGCATATTTTCCAGACAACCAAATAAAGAAAATAAGTCTAGATAATGCTGGGGAATTTACCTCCCGGTCATTTCAAGAGTAATGCCAAGCAATGGGAATTGAAATTGAACATCCAGTGCCACATGTTCATACCCAAAACAGGTTGGCATAGTCAATGATAAAAAGACTCCAATGGATAGCATGTCCATTGTTAATGAAATTCCAGTTGCCGGTGGATGCAAGGGGACAAGCAGTTTTGCATGCTACATCATTAATAAAAATAAGACCATCTGGAGGTCAGAGTCTCTCTCCAATGCAACTTGCATATGGAATGCCACCGAACATTTCTCACTTGAGAATCTTCGATTGCATAGTTTATATCCCCGTTGCACCACCACAGAGGAAAAAATTGGGTCATCAACGTTACCTAGGTATCTATGTAGGGTTTGACTCACCCTCAATTATAATATACCTAGAACCCGAAACAAAGGACGCATTTAAGGCACGTCTTGAAGACTGTGAATTTGATGAAACTAATTTCCCCAAAATGGGCCCAGATACTGAAAAATCTGGAGCGAAGCAAATTATATCATGGGATACAAAAACTTTGACCAACTATGATCCGGTAACGAAACAATGTGAAGATGAGATCCTGAAGATCCTCCACATACAGAACATTGTTCACCAGTTACCGGACTCATTTACTGATAACTAGAAGATTGTTAGATCACACATCCATGATGCAAATACTCTAGCTAGGATTGACATCCCCAAGAATGGATGCAATCCACCTGCAGCAGAAGTGGCGCACCTCAACAGAAAAGAGGCAGACCACCAGGCTCCAAGGACAAAAATCCAAGAAAAAGAAAAATACCTGGAGACCTTGGGACGATACCCCCACATAAAAATGAGCTCATGTCCATACCCTTACCCCTCCCAGAATCCACTGTAGAGGAATTGCTATGAGAAACTGAAATATCATTAAATTATGTAAGTACAGGGGAGGTGTTGAACAGAAAGAGTATAGTCGTTGACGATGACTTCGCGTTTCACATTACCATTCATGTCGCTGAAAGCGACGATGATCGTTATCCACATTACGTTGCTGAATGCAAACAAAGAAATGATTGGCCAAAGTGGAATGAGGCAATATAAGTAGAGCTGGACTCGCTTGAGAAACACAAAGTCTTTGGGCAAATAGTCCAGACACCAGTTGGTGTCAAACCTATGGGATATAAATGGGTATTTGTCAGAAAAAGAAAATGAAAATAATGAGATCACATGCTACAAAGCAAGGCTTGTAGCACAGGGATTTTCCCAAAGACTAGGCATAGACTATGAAGAAACATACTCCCCGGTAATGGATGTGATCACTTTCTGATTCTTAATAAGCTTAACAGCAAAGGAAGGATTAGATATGCAGCTAATGGATGTTATTACTGCATATCTATATGTTAATCTCGATAAAGAGATATTTATGAAACTTCCTGATGGCTTTTCAATGCCTGCTGAACTAAAAGATAGACCTCGGCACGTCTACTCTGTTAAGCTTCAAAGATCATTGTATGGTCTTAAACAGTCGGTAAGAATGTGGTACAACAGACTTAGTGAATTCCTTGTACAACAAGGAATCAACAATAATGAAGTCTGCCCTTGCATCTTTATAAGAACAAAGGGAAAAGGATTCGTCATAATAGCAGTCTACGTAAATGATCTGAACCTCATTGGTCTCCGAAAGAGATCACTGAGATATTTGTAAGCCTAACAAAAGAATTCGAAATGAAAGACCTAGGCAAAACGAGATTCTGCCTTGGCTTACAGATTGAACATTTAAAAGACGGAATCCTGCTACATCAAACCACATATACAAAGAAACTGTTGCAAAGATTTCATATGGACCAATATCATCCATTAAGTACACCTATGGTGGTATGATCTTTGGATGCACATAAAGACCCCTTCCGGCTGCTGGAAGAGGGAGAGGATATACTTGGTCCAGAAGTCCCTTATCTGAGTGCTATTGGAGAACTTCTATATCTAGAAAACTGCATGCATCCCGATATAGCATTTGCAGTAAATTTACTAGCCAGATACGGTACAGTGCCTACACAGCATCACTAGATCGGGGTTAAGCACCTTCTGTACTACCTCCAAGGGTCAACATATTTGGGGCTATTTTACAAAAATGGATTATCATCCACACTTATTGTTATACTGATGCAGGTTACATGTCTGATCCCCATAATGAAAAGTCACAGACAGTGTACGTGTTTACCTATGAAGGGATAGCCATTTCCTGTAGATCCATCAAGCAAACCATGACGGTGACCTCATCCAATCACTCAGAGATCCTCGCCATCCATGAAGCAAGCAGAGAATGTGTCTGCACATGCTCAGTTGTACATCATATCCTGGTAACGACCAGATTGAAAACTGGGGACATTGACCTACTACTATGTTTAAGGACAACGCTGCTTGCTTCGCTCAGCTATGAGGTGGCTACATCAAAGGCGACAGAATGAAGCATATTTCACCAAAATTCTTCTGGATGCATGAGCTACAAAGAGATGGCGAGAACGACATCAGACAAGTACAATCATGTGACAACCTGGCAGACTTCTTCACTAAATCTCTTCCTACTGCTACCTTTAGGAAGTTTGTACAGAAAATTGGCATGAGGCGCCTAAGAGATCTGAAAGCCTAAGTGCTTATATAGATCAGGGGGGTTAGAGAGAGTTTGTACTCTTTTTCCTTAGCTATGGCTTTTCCCACAGAGTTTTCCATAGCCAAAGGTTTTAACAAGGCAAACCTCATCAACGCAAGATCCTGAAGTATCCACCCCATGCGAGACTCATAAAAGACTCAGAATCCCGAAGTATTCATGAGCAAGAGTCCACACCTATGGGTGGATAAGGAGGAGTGTTTTAAACGGATGTTGACGATTATTTGTATTTGGGATTACGTCTTATCCATAAGATAAGATCGTATCTATTGTACCCCATCCTTGTACGCTCTTCCCTCCATTATAAATAAAGAACTAGGGTCTCCTCCCCAGATTGATGATTCATAGCATATTATTTATTTTATATCCCTCTTCATTTTCATTCTCTGTCTTTTCTATTTTTTTGAGGCCGAGTCATACAGTAAAATCTACGGGCTTCGGCCCACCAGTCCACCCCGGTCCCCTTTTTTTATTTTTATTTTTTTGTTTTCATTTTTGGGGCCGAGGCCTGTAGAAAAAGCTGCGAGCTTTGGCCAACCAGTTGACCCCCCACTGTGTTATTTTTTTGACTTTTTGCATTGGCACTTGGGCCGAAGTCGGCGGGCTGTTGCTGCGGGCTTCGGCCCATAGTCATGATTTTTGTGTGTTGAATTTTTTTGTGGGCCGAGGCCCGCAGCGCGGGTTGCGGGCTTTGGCCCACAACTAAAAATAAATTTTTTCTCAAAGGGGAAACCCTAACGGGGCGCTCCGTCGCGGCAGAGCCCGGTCGCAATTATGGTCAAGTGGGGAGGGGGTGCCACTTCCAGTGGCGACAGCATGGCAGGGGGTCCGACGACTTGGGACCACCGGCCGGCGAGAAAGATGGTTTTTTTCGAAATACTCTTAGAAGGGTTTGTGTCGCCGCTGCAAGGGGCGGTAAAGGGGGGTGTTGTTGTGCTTACGGTAAGGGGGCCGCCGGCTGGCCTTGTTCTATATTACTATTCTTTTCTTTCTTTAGCTGACAGGGGCTGTTAGCCTCTTGGCCGCCGCCCCTCTCCCATAATGGGTTGGGTCGGCAGCCAGTTGGTCGCCGTCTTGAGGTTGATGGCCAGTGGCCATCGCCCTTTTTCCCATGTTTTTTGGTTTGATTTGGGTTTGATCCGATCTAAGGTATTCAACGTTATAAACATCATGATCATGATGAAATATACTGGGGTTTTAAGTATAACTCAAGATCGATGAAGATGGACATTTTGATTTTGATTTGTCATCCACACAAGAACAAGGTCTCATTCTTCAACGTCCAATCAGCAACGTACTCATAATCCTCTGTTGTCAGCCAAGGCTATCGCAACATCCGGTCTCTCTCTCTCTCTTTCTCTCTCTCTCTCTCTCTCTCTCTCTCTCTCTCTCTCTCTCTCTCTCTCTCTCTCTCTCTCTCTCTCTCTCTCTCTCTCTCTCTCTCTCTCTCTCTCTCTCTCTCTCTCTCTCTCTCTCTCGTGTGTGTGTGTGTGTGTGTGTGTGTGTGTGTGTGTGTGGAAGAGCATGCTGATAACATGTTGTGAAGTGCTTTATGGTAGAGACCTCAGTCCTTTATTTATAGGGGAATAGAGAAGCATTCATACAATGGTAGGATACAATGGTCTTGTATGATACAAACTCCTAATCTGCTATTGGATAGGGTAGGCCCTACATGGGTCGTTACATGGGCCTACAGAACACATTCATAACAAATTCTTGATTATTATATAATTATATTTTTTATGATTAAATAATTTTAAAAAATTATCTTAATTAAAATTTTATATTCCCATTATTTGTAATATTCATTTAGTTTATACACTTTATAATAAATGATATATGCCTTTCTTAGTGATGCAATTGATTTTAAATTTTTTTATGTTCAATGCATTTTATTTTTGCATTTTTGTATGAAATAATTTTTTACACTTCATTATTAAATAATAAATAGTTTTATGTTATTTAAATTAGAATCATTATTTAATATATAATTAGTCATAACCTGTTTTCTAATGGCAATGTTCATTTTAAATATCCCCCCTCAAAATCTTAGATCACATAATTTTAACCGGACAACAATAAGTAAAGCGCAATAATTGTTATTTAAGTCCCCAAAAAATTTTAAATCCCCTAAAAATTTTAGGTCACCTTAAAATTTAGTTCAGATCAAAGAATTTAGTTCCCCTAAAAATTTTAATTCCCCTGTAAAAATTTAGAAGGTGGAACCACCATTGTATCCCATTACCCTTTATCTCAAAATTGTTGGCTTCTCTTTTGAATTTTTCTCCATATATTTTTCCTACATTAGAAATGATTTGCAGCAAGTCAGTAGGTCTCAATAACAGCCCCTGCCTCAACTTTGTTTGTAAAACTCTATGAATAGATAGCACAAATACATGATCTTGATCGGAGACACCCTTTGTGACCTAGTTTACATGTTACAACTCTCCCCAAAGCTTTCTGGTAACTATAACCATATCCGCACAATAAGGAATTTATGATTAAAATCCTTGATTACATAAGTAATAATTTAATAAATTGTTGATGGCATCAGAACAAAAGAAAATTTCTTTTCCCCTTCCAAAAGTGATTCACACATCACAAAGAATCCATTAATTTATATCAATATTAAATCTAGCATCATTCAACGTAATAATTACTATCCCGCAACTACAGAATTTCATAAGACAACTACCATAAATCCAGTTTCTTATACATCTTAGGGAATATGTCCAACTTACATACCCATGGGGAGTAGGCATCCCAAAGTTGTGCTTGACGTTCTCCTTTGTATTTCTACCTTTTTTATGACAAATAAACATGTAGCTTTTGCCCTCTATGCTTCTAATACCAATCACAAATTCAGGATCATCATATCCAACTCAATCTCCATGGAGCTCTACAAACCGCATAAATAAAAGATGAAAAGTGCCATTCAACCCGATTTATTTGACATCCACAGAAATTTAGCTACGTAAAATATACAAATATGCTCTTCTATAATTCTAGTAATCATTATACCTTTTCAGTGATGTCGAACACATGATCCAAAAAAGTTGTTCTATTAGGATGTCGAGCAATGTAAAATCGCGAGAAGCAAAGTAAAAGTTCATCATCACATCTAATCCCTAAAATTAAGTTCAATTACAAAACCTATGATCAGCAACAACCTTGAAGCCCACTATCTCTAAGTATGGCCAAACTCAAAAATGTAAAATTTGAGTTTCAAAGTAAAGTAATCGCATGTTCATACTTGGACTCCAAAGAAATTATCTAGTCCCTGAAGTCTAGACCAGTTTCAGCAGCCATCGTTTGCACCTACAAACAATAATAGCAACCATATTAGACTATATAATATTAATAGCTAAATGTGGTCTTTTTCAACTTATCCATAAGATCTTAAAAAGACTCGCAAAAAATTCAAAAAATCCACAAAAAATCTGAATGCTTTTGTAGTCACTCACATACATGATCTTCTTATTGAGATCCATTAATAGCTTTGCGAAGGACAATGTGACGGGCTTGGGATTTTATTTGAGGGGCTTGAACTCCGATAGATAGCTCAAAACCTCTCCCTTCACGTTGGGATCGGGCTCCATCTCATCGGGCTATGGATATGCATGCCTCATCTTTCCCTTCTTCATGATCTTGTCCACCATGCTCGTCGTCACCCTCCTGCTTGGACCAGTCCTCACCCTCGATTTGCCTAAAGCCTCAAAATAACGCCCTTCATAATCTTGGTTTTTTATTGTTTGCATGAGGGAATTTTCCCCCAGAGAAAGAGAGAGTGTGTGTGTATGTGTTGTGGATGTGAGAGAATGTGTTTCCCACTGGTTTTCCCCCAAAATCAATGTTCTTCCTCCCCCCAAATTCTTCCAAAATCACATCTCAATCATTGATTTCTCAATATTAAATCTCAACCATCTTTCTATCAACCATTTTGTCCTAGTCAGCAAACACATCCAAAAACATCCCTCATTTGTATAATAGGTTATATATCGTGAATTTTTTGAGAATATTTGATATTTTTAATGTATAAAACAAATTCCAATTAAATTTCGTTTATTCTGATAGCTTATAATTTTTAAACGATAATAAATAATTATTTTTAAACATTACGATATGTAGTATACTGCTTTTAACTAATGACTCAATAATCAATAGTTTGAACCTTCTAATAAAATTATAATTTATGAAGTTTTTTGCTTTTATGAGTTTATATATATTTTTAATGATTTTAAGGTGTTTTAATTATTTCAAAATAATGTTATTAGAGAAAAAAATAAAATAAAAAATATAGAAGAAATATAGAAGAAAGATTGAAATAAAAAAATGTTATAGCACGATATGAAAATATATAGTATTGTTATATTTTTTAAATATATGATGGTTTTTAAAACTTATTAGAAAGTGTAGGATAGTTTTAAGAATTTTATTCGAACCTTTGTGACTTTCTTAAAATAAATAAATAAATAAATAATGGCATTTTGGTCATTTTATATTTTATGAAACGGTTTTTGAATGTTTCAGATAGTCTTTTAAAATCATCCCAAAGTTTAAAGAAGTTGCTTAAGTTTTAACCGCTTTTTTAAGACGGATAAAGAAAAATAATTTGCAAAAAGCTGCACTTTTTGATATTGTCACTGTTCACTCAACCACCAGTATCATCATCTCCTTTTTTCTTCCTACCCTCAAATGAATTGTTTCGATGTGGGCCGTTCCTGCCCATAGGAACCATATCAAAGTCTTAATCTCCTCCTCCTCAAACAATCTAATACTCTAGAGTCTGGTTAAAAGAGGAATGGAACTTAGAGTTAGGGATGAATAAGAAGGAAGATGGAAAATGAAGATGAATTTTTTAATAATATTTTTAATAATAAGTTAATCTTGTTGTGAAGCATCAAATCTGGGGGGAGACCCTAGTCCTTTATTTATAGTAGAGGGAAGAGCGTACACGGATAGGGTTATAATAGATATGGTCTTATCATATGGATAAGACGTAATCCCAATACAAACTCTCGTCAACATCTGTTTACAACACTCCCCTTATCTAGCCATAGGTGTGGACTCTTGCTTATGAATACTTTGGAATTCTGAGTGTTTTATGAGTCTCACATGGGGTGGATACTTCAGGATCCAGAGTTGATAAGGTTTGCCTCGTTAAAACCTTTGGCTATGGAAAACCCTGTGGGAAAAGGCCATAGCTAGGGAAAAAGAGTACAAAATCTCTCTAACTCCCCCTAATCTGTACAAGCACTCAGGCTTTCAGATCTCTTAGGCATTTTTCATCACTCCTATTTACAACTTTCCGAAAATATACACAGATTACAAATATCACCATCATTAAGCAGCTGCTGAAACCAAAAACTCTGGAGAGGTGTGCTTTGTTTCAACGCCTTTGATGTGGTCTCCTCAAAAGTGTGGTAAGCAAGTGGCATGGTCTTCAAATTATGTGGTCAGCTCTAAAAGATCAGCCTCGGTCCCAGTCGTCACTGGGATGTGATGTACCACCAGGCGCACTTAAATACACCATTGGTTTGTTTCTGGAGTAGTGAGGATCTCGGAATGATAGGATGATGTTGCCTTCATAGTTTGTTTTACAGATCTGCAGTAGATGGCCGTCCCACTGTGGGTACCCAGTCTATAAATTCTCATCATAGGGGTCAGACATGTAACCAGCATTTGCAAAAGCATGGAGGATAAGTCTTTATGATGTAAGCCCAAATCTATCGACCCTTGGAGGAAGCGCAGAAGATGCTTAACTCCGGTCTAATGGCACTTTATAGGTGCCTAACTATGTCTAATGGCACTTTATAGGTGCCTAACTATCACTGGCTAGTGAATTTACTGCAACTGCTATATCAGGACGCGTGCAGTTAGCCAGGAGTGCATTAATTTCACTTAGATAAGGGACTTTAGGACCTAGTATATCCTCCCCCTCTTCCAGCGAACAGAAGGGGTCTTTTTGTACATCCATTGAGCGTACTACCATATGTGTACTTATTGGATGAAAATGATCCTTGTAATTTCCTCAACGCACTCTGGGCGTATGAATTTTAATGTAACAAGATTTAATCCATTAAGATAATAAATCTGTGAGCCGTGACTTAATTTATTTTGCCTAGGTCTTTCATTTCATGTTTTATAATCAGGCTTGAACAGATATTTCGGTTTTCTCTTCAAGAGATCCGATGAGATTTAAGTTGTTAACAACTATGATCTCAAATCATGTCCTTTGCTCTTTATACAGATGCAAAGACAACCATTAGTAGGAACCATTGCTTTGTCAAATGATTATCTTTTCATTATTTATTATTATTATTCTTCTTCTTCAATAGAATAGACATCCCAAAGTCTATTCAGGCATTTAAGGAAATGTGGAATTTATCTTGTCAAGATATGTATAGAGGTATGCCTCACAACATCTAATAGCAACATATCCAAAATTTCCATTGTCAAATCGTAAGGTATTCGCAGTGTATAACTTGGGGAATCTGATGCATCATATGAGTCATGCTCATTTTAATTTATTTATTCCCCAGTTTCAGCGAAAATATCTTTGAGTTATAGGTTGTACCTTGTAGCATGCGATTTTTTTATTTATTTATTCTTATTTAAGAAATACTTATTTTGCCCACAGGTTTGACACCTTTTGGTGTCTGGACTTCAGGTCCGAACACTTCACGTTTTATTAGCCAGTCCAGCTCATCTTTCATTGCCTCGTTCCATATTTGGCAAAACTCTACGTTTGCATTTTAGCAACAGAGTATGCAACGATATTATATAAATATCATCGCTTTTGCGATGTATGTGGCAATACGATACGTGAATATATTGTCGACAATTGTGTTCTATCTGTCCAATACCTCCCTAGTACGTACAACATTTACTTTCATTTCGGTTTTTCCCGGCATTTCCTCTGTAGTGGATTCCAGGAAGGGTGAGGGTATGGACATGAGCTCATTTATTGAGTATTGGACTTCTCCCTACTTGGTGTTAATGATGAGCAAACATAAATAGTTGTGACTAATCCCTTATTTGCAGTTAATCCATTGACTGAGCATATCATGAAGATCAATTAGCAATGGATGTCACTCAAAGATCAATCAAAGCATGAAAATTGGATTGGATGATTAAAGATAGTGATTGAATCTTTTAGAAGATTTCAAGCTCATACTTTGGATAGAATAGAGGCTTCTACAAAATGTAATCTTTTTATTCTCTTCTAGTATGTAGCTTAGAAGTAGAACTATGTTGGAGCACACACACATCTTCATTTCTGTCCTAGGAAATCATTAGATCATATTTCCTTAGACTCCAATTCACATTTCTCAAGCATGTGCATTCAGGATTTCAACAAGCGAATGCTGAATGATTTACAGGTGCCTGTCTCAAAACAGTCGACTGTGATTTGTTCTACAGTCGCCTGTTATGCACATACTTTATCAATTGATTTTTGGGCCTTTTAGCTTTAACTCCATTCAAGCGACTGCTGTACAAAAGACAGGCGCCTGTCTAAGCTACAGGCACCTGTGATTTGTTAATCAGTCGCATGTCTCTCTCCTGCCTAAAGGTCACTTTCCATTCCATTTGGCCAGTCGACTGATGTTGGATGACAGTCACATGTCCAAGGCACAGTCGATTGTCAATGCTTCAACAGTCGCCAGTCTATGATTCCTCTGCAGACTCTGCTCTCTGGAAAATGTCAAGTATTAGTGACAGTCAACTGATGTTGGTTTCACAGTCGCCTGTCCATGGAACATGCACCTGTGTGTTCTACATCAGTCGTCTGTCGTATCTTTCCAAAACTTTTTGAGTTTTCTCAGCTTACCCATGTTGTGGCCAGTCGCCTGTAGAAGGATTTACAGTCACCTGTTAGGTTTACAGGCGCATGTCTTTTCTTCATCAGTCGACTGTCATATGTGGTAAGTTACCATTTGAATTCCTACCTACCCTCTGACACAGTGCAGCAGTCAACTGCATTTTCTTCACCAGTCGACTGTCGACTGTGTAAATTCTATCTGTTGGCTTTTTCTCCACGGATTTCAAAGAGGTTTTGGGGATTCTGTTTGGGGGTTTTGGAGAACCTATAAAGAGAGCTTCTACTGTTCATTGAAGGGTTACTCATCATCTTGATCATCTCTTGAAAACCCCTAGCTTTCAACGTCAAGTTTTTCAAATCTCTCAAATTCAAAAGCCCAAGAATTCCAATCTCATTCTCTCTTGCTCTCCAACCTAGAATCAAAGTGATATCCTTTAGGCAATTGGTGGTGACAAAAGAAAGGGCTTTTCTCTCTTTTTGGAAGAGACTTCAACACACAACAAACTTGCTCCTTCAAGTTCTACTTCAATGCATAGGTGATTGTAAGTGTTGCTATTTCATTATTTCATATCTTTCGGTATTAGTTTAACTCTCGGTTTGTGAGAGTGGTTTGCTTGCTCCCAAGTTGTGGGAGTTGACCGGCTCCCCGTTTATGATTATGGCGCGGTGTCGTTTTACCGCAAGTGCACGGTTAGTGTAGGGTGCAGGTATATCGAAGACATGGAGGTGGATGGCTTGAAGGCTACTAGCCTCGCCTAGGTTGTGTGCGAGCTACGGGGATGATATGAGCGGGCAGTGTAGAAATAAAGGAAAGGAATGAAAAAGACAAGAAATGAATCCCCGCTAACATGGGCTAGAGCACTCATGACACTTGGCATTCGACTCGACCCAGGGTGATACATTGCCCCAAAAGGTGGTACCTAGTGCCCCATGGGACCGATATTCCGGTCGATGCCCAGGATGATACGCTAGGTCTACCCAATTTCGGATGGTGGGCATTCCCATGTCCAACACCCTCTGCAACGGGAGCACTAAGCTCGCAATGATTGCTCCCAACATTTCGTCCAAACCGTTCCCACGCGCGAGGAATCAATGTCTACGCTAGGGGCATGAGCTGTGGCTAGGGGATCAAACTCCTGTTTTCTTTCCCTTGGCCCTACGGTTGAAGGCGGTCTTTCTCCTGCCAGTGACAATAAAACGCCCCCGCGTAACCCTAATGTCCAAATAGGTCAAATGTGATTCCTAGCAATACATCAAAGCGGATCTTGATAGGACAAGCATCCGGAGCCCAACCCCCAACTCCAACTAGTGTGTTGCCATACGTGTTGGTCTCAGATTGCTATACATCCCCATTGACACATTTCATCAAACACTTGCCATGTAATCAAGTAAAATGAAATATCACAAGCATCAATCCTACTCTAACCCATATTAGGGTTCATCAAGAACTACTCAATGATGAAGAACATGATAGCAAGCAATAATAAATGCAAACAAACATTCATCATCAAGCTTATTGAAAATAACACAAAGCAATAGAAATAAGAGAAAAATACTTATCTTGCATTTGAATCCATCAATCCATTACAAGATTTATTCAAATAGAAACCCTAATCTAACCAAATCTAAGGCTCCCATGAAAGGGGTAGAAAGCTGCTGAAAAATAGAGGGAAACCCTTTACATGTCGTTCAACATCCCATATTTATAGGCCCCCACAAAAACCCTAACAGTTCGGGTCCAAAAACCCACTAAAACCGCTAAAAAGGGCCACTCGATCGGTTGGAAGGTCAACCGATCGGGTGACAGCTTCTGAAAATCTTCACCCGATCGCTGAACCGATCGGGTGAGTCATCGGGTCGTGAGCTGGGGAAGCTTCGGCTACAGCTGACCCAATCGATTGACAAGTCAACCGATCGGGTGGATTTTGCGCTCAAAAACAGAGAGCACTGTCACACCCAACCGATCACTGAACCAATCGGTTGGGGTTTGCATCATCCTTGCTTCTCCTCGGGTCTGATATGTGTGCACGAACTGATCGTGTGGATCTGTCCACCCGATCGGTTGAAGCTCCAAAACTTCAAATCCTCATCTTTGGCCATCGGATCTTTGCCGTGTAAGCGCGCTTTGGTCCCAACATGCAAAGTTGACTCCAGAAGACACCGAAATGCCGACATTTACCTGAAATACAAATAATACACCCAATAGTCAATATGAACCAAAATGTGATATATACAACATGGCATGAGATGAAACGCATATGAAAACACGATGAAGAGCGTGTGCAAAAGGTGAAATATGAACACACGTCAAGCCCCCAAGCTAAACTCTTCCTCGTCCCGAGGAAGACGAGTTGGAATGAAGATCGGGTGCGAGAGCAAGAAAGGAAAGCAAAGAATCCTTGATCATCCTCTCCAAACCACAATTGTAATCACCAACACAATTAAGCACAAGGAAAAAGCATATCACAATCTAAATCAAGAATTCAATCTCATAAAATAGCATCATGGGTTCAGATCAATAGAGCACAAAAGAGATAGAAGCATGACATTGGCAAAGGCATAGCTATCATAGCATATTATAGTAGATAATATGCCCAAATATGATGAAGCTCAAAATTCATATCAAATCTTCCAAACGGTGAATATGAGATACACATACATGCATGAAGAAGTAAGAAAGAATAGATATGAATCATGTGAATAACTATCAATCTTTAGGATGAAAGGAATCACCACACACACTTGTCGTTTTTGATTTTTTAAACACTTTCTTGCCTTGCTTGTATTTTCAAAAGGAGATGGAGAAGATGTGGAAAGATCACTTTGTACAAACTCTCGCCTTCCCTATATACATTGGAGCTCTCAAATATAGGAGATGTTGAAAGCGAAGGAAAAGGGGAGAATGTGGCATATATACATATTTTTGGTTTTTTGGTTTGTTTTTGTTGTTTTTGATTTTAATATTTTTGTCTTGCAAACTTGCGGAATCGCAATGGAATGCAAGGGCGGCCTACGCATCCCAAGCCAGATGGCTTTAGGGTGTCGGGTTACGAAGAACCCCGAAGGACCATTATACAAAAATATGTACAAAAGTGTGCACTCCCCCAAATGGGAGAACGATGCACGACGAGGGGGGATGTACAAAGTAAAACAAAAGAGAATTTTTGAGAAATCCAAGCATGGCAAGAAAATCCTCCATGAATTAAAGCACAGAACAAAGGTGTGGTTATCTTAATCCCGTTGAAAGATAGCTAACACATGCGATAAGAGTACACATATAGTATTTCATGCAAGAGTTAGAAGCACGGGGGTAGGATGGTAAAATAACCGTTTTTTTGGAAATGAAGCATGAAAATCTAGGAACTTCAAATAGAGGGGCATATTAAAATATGATATAAAGCTAGAAGCATGCCTTAAACACAATCACAACCAACAATCTCGGAATATAGCAAATAAACCCAAAAGATGGCAAAGCACATATATGAGCATTGAATAATCAAAGAAATAGTGTGATGGAGAAAGGTGCTCAAATGCGAAAAGTGAATCATGAGTGGCAAAATATCATTGAGGTTTCATCTCTAGAAAGAGGCAAGAATGAAATGGAGAAAAAAAAAGCATGATGGGAATGATGCATAAAAATGAAAAGAAAAATTTTTAATGCATGACAAAGGTGAAAAACAGAAGAAAATAAAGGAAACATGCATGAAATGTGACTCCCCCAAGCTAAAGCTTGCATTGCCCTCAATGTAGTGAGATCACTCATGAGAGGGCAAAGATAAAATGGGAGGGGAAATGCATCAAAAATAACAAAGATGACTATGGGCGATACTCTCCCCCAAGCTAATATAAGCTATCCCCAAAAGATATGAAAATCCGATATGGTGCATAAAAGATAAAGGGGAGAGTGAATAATAGGCAAAACAGGCATCGCCACCCTTTGGAGGCGGTAGGGGTCTCATGGAGAAAAATGTTAATGGGGCCAAGAAAAGTGCCAAAAGAACAAGGATAGGTGATGGGGGTGAAATGATAGAAGGGCACAACATGTTGGGTTATTATGATGCAAGAGTAAACCCTAGATACGCCCCCCTCACTAATGAGAGGAGACGAGATTATTATAATCTAAACTAGAAAGCGGTAAATATTTACACTACTAGATTAGGATACACCTGAGCATAGGCGGATCCAGAATTTGGAGTAGGGCAGGTAGTTGCTCTAACTGCTCCTTCTGTGGCTCCGCCAGAAGCGATGTGCCATGTGTGCCAATGGACCCAAGCAATGCACCTCTAAGCATCCCTCGTAGGTGTCCACCTGTAACCTGCAAAGAATGAGGTGCATTAACCCATGGCTAGAAATCATTTTCCAAAATACATGTATCCCAGAGATAATCGTCAATATAAGATCGAAAAATAATAAAAGGGTGACGAATACTCCCTGAGAATGGGTCGCTATCCTCTGTACTAGTGACGACCAAATCCTCGCTCTCCATGAGAAGTGGCTCTCCAGGTGGTGACGCACCGTAGCATACCTCAAGGGAAGTAGATCCTGCGTACCGCGAGAGATTTGGTGTGTCAAAAATATATGAGTCTAAAGAAATAGGAAGTGAAAAGCGAGACTCAAAAGTGGAGTGAGAGTGAGTATGAAAATCTCTCTGAATATGGGCAATATGCTCAAGTAGATGCTCAGCCGCAGAAGAAGTGGAGAGTGACGGTAGAGGTAGATGTGACTTGGGCTCCATGAAGTGGACCATCGTATCCAAGCCCTCAGGCACATTCTCCTCTAAGATATGCTCATGCTCTACCATATGCCTGATATCCTGAATGAAATCATCGTGGTTGACCACAGACCAAGGAAGAAATAGCGACAGAGATGGCTGTGGAGGTGGAGGTGGAGGTGGATGTGGAGTGGACCACTCGTGTGTGATCGTGGTGTCCTCATCCTCACGCACATCCTCCTCGTCGGTATGCATAAGCTATGTAGCCTCCTCGGTGCTCTCGTAGGACTCATGTGGGGTATCCAAATCAAGATGAGAAGTCTCCCCCACAGATCCTAGAGAAATCACCCCATCCTCCCTATCATCAACAAAAAATTTGTTGTCATCCAAGTGGTAGTGTGGGAAAAATGGGACATCGGCATGAGATGTGTATATGGTGGCCGATGGAAAGGTGGTCTCAACCATGAAAGTGGGTATATCCTCTCCTCCATCCCCTCTCCTCGACGTAGGCTCGGTGATTGGTACCATAAAGTTTTGCAATATTTGGCCTTGGTTAAAATGGCTCTTTCAAGGAGAGACTCAGGCCTTGATTTTTCTTGTGTTGGTGGAGGTATATAAGGTTGAAGAAATGGATGGGAGGTATTTGGGCTAAGGTTGTGGGAAAATGTTTGGCCATGGTTTAGAATGAGGCTCTCAAGCGTAAATGGGCAATCATTATGCACGTGCCCTACCTTCCCACAAATCTCACAAACCACAAATGAATAAGGATCATAGCCTCCCATCTGAGCATCGAAATTTGGTCTCCATATGGTAATAGCAAAGATACCTGGACAACAAAAATAAGAAAACTAGAGAGGAGCGTCAATAGTACAAGAGAATAAAAAAAGATAATATGATGGTGGGGGAAAAATTTCTTGGTTATTGTATTTGTTTTTTTTTTGTTTTTTTTGTTTTTATGTGTAGTCTAACGAACCTAAGCTAAGCTAATACCAAACCGAACGCCTCCCCGGCAACGGTGCCAAAAACTTGACCGGCGCCCCGTTTATGATTAGGGCGCATTGTCGTTTTACTGCAAGTGCACGGTTAGTGTAGGGTGCAGGTATATCGAACACAGGGAGGTGGATGGCTTGAAGGCTACTAGCCTCGCCTAGGTTGTGTGAGAGCTACGCGGATGATATGAGCGGGTAGTGTAGAAATAAATGAAAGAAATGAAAAAGACAAGAAATGAATCGCCGCTAACACGGGCTAGAGCACTCATGACACTTAGCATTTGACTCGACCTAGGGTGAGACATTTCCTCAAAAGGTGGTACCGAGTGTCCCATGGGCCCGATATTCTGGTCGATGCCCAGGATGATACGCTAGGTCTACCCGAGTTCGAACGGTGGGCATTCCCATGTCCAACACCCTCCGCAACCGGGAGCACTAAGCTCGCAATTATTGCTCCCAACATTTTGTCCAAGCCGTTCCCACGCACGACGAATCAATGTCTACGCTATGGGCGTGAGCTGTGGCTAGGGGTTCAAACTCCCGTTTTATTTCCCCTTGGCCCTACGGTCAAAGGTGGTCTTTCTTTCGCCAGTGACAATAAAGCGCCCCCGCGTAACCCTAATGGCCAAATAGGTCAAATGTGATTCCTAGCAATACGTCAAAGCGGATCTTGACAGGACAAGCATCTGGAGCCCAACCCCCAACTCCAACTAGTGTGTTGCCATACGGGTTGGTCTCAGATTGCTAGACATCCCCATTGACACATTTCATCAAACACTTGCCATACAATCAAGTCAAATGAAATATCCCAAGCATTAATCCTACTCTAACCTATATTAGGGTTCATCAAGAACTACTCAATGATGAAGAACATGATAGCAAGCAATAATAAATGCAAACAAACATTCATCATCAAGCTTATTGAAAATAACACAAAGCAATATAAATAAGAGAAAAAATACTTATCTTACATTTGAATCCATCAATCCATTACAAGATTTATTCAAATAAAAACCCTAATCTAACCTAATCTAAGGCTCTCATGAAAGGGGCAGAAAGCTGCTGAAAAATAGAGGGGAACCCTTTACATGTCGTTCAACATCCCATATTGATAGGCCCCCACAAAAACCCTAACAGTTCGGGTCCAAAACCCCACTAAAACCGCTGAAAAGGGGCCACCCGATCGGTTGGAAGGTCAACCGATCGGGTGACAGCTTCTGAAAATCTTCACCCGATCGCTGAACCGATCGGGTGAGTCATCGGGTCGTGAGCCGGGGAAGCTTCGGCTACAGTTGACCCGATCGGTTGTCAAGTCAACCGATCGGGTGGATTTTGCCCTCAAAAACAGAGAGCCCTGTCACACCCAACCGATCGGTTGGCGTTTGCCTCATCCTTGCTTCTCCTCGGGTCTGATACGTGTGCACGAACCAATCGTGTGGATCTCTTCACCCGATCGGTTGAAGCTCCAAAACTTCAAATCCTCATCTTTGGCCATCGGATCTTTGCCGTGTAAGTGCGCTTTGGTCCCGACATGCAAAGTTGACTCCAGAAGACACAGAAATGCCGACATTTACCTGAAATACAAATAATACACCCAATAGTCAATATGAACCAAAATGTGATATATACAACATGGAATGAGATGAAATGCATATGAAAACACGATGAAGAGCGTGTGCCAAAGGTGAAATATGAACACGCATCAGGAGTCAAGGACATCGATTGTGTTTCAATTTCACTTGTAGGGTTGCTACAAGTGGGTTTAAATGAAACCTCAAGTTAGGGTTCTAACTTGAGTATCCGGTGGTATCCGGGTAGAAGGGACGTAAGATTACCGGGAACAAGTCGGGAGTTGACTTGGGTAATCCGAATCCTTGAAACATACTTTGTGTTAGCATTGTTTCAATTTGGGTTTATTTATAATTCCGTATTTATTGTTGGTTAGGAATTTAAATTGGTATAACTATCATTTAAATTTTATAAACACTATTCAAACCCCCCTTCTAGTGTTTTCCTCATAGCCAGAGTCCTTACAATTGGTATCAAAGCATTGGTTTATAGTTATGGCATCCAACAACAACAACATTCCTCCACCTCCTTCGTACAACAATCACGACCATGATGGTGCGTCTACTGTCTTCGAAGGACAATCAACGGTTCGTCCTCCGCATTTCAATGGCACGAATTTCGGCTATTAGAAATACCGGATGGAGACGTTTCTTAGGAGTGCTTCTCTTTGGAGAACCCTCCATAAGGAATACGTTGAACCCTCCGAAGAGGATTTTGACAAATGGACTCCCTCCGAGAAGACTGCCGAAGTGAACAACGCCAAGGCAATGAACGCTCTTCATTATGCATTGGATCTGAATGAGTTCAATAAGATATGCACATGTAAGAGTGCATATCAAATATGGAACCATCTAGTCGTTACCCATGAGGGAACGAACAAGGTAAAGTTGTCTAAATTATATGTTGCAATACAAAACTTCGATATATTTTATATGTAGGATAATGAGAACATTGCAACTATGTACAGACGCTTACCGACATCACCAATGAGCTTGAAGCTCTTGGACAAGTCTACACCCAAGAAGAAAAGGTGAGAAAGATAATCATGTGAATGACCTCAAAATGGAAAAGAAGAGCAAGCGCCATTGAGGAGGTCAATGACATGAAGAACTACACTGTGGTGAATCTCATCGGTACTCTCATGTCTTACGAAGTAAGAAGGGAGAACCGAATAAAGATTAGAGCAATGATGAACCTAACGGAGGCCAAGAAGAAAGCGTTAGCATTCAAGGCTACTCTTCATCCTCCGATAGTGAAGAATTCGAGAACGAAATGGACTTGAAAGAAATGGCACAAATGGCGAACAAGTTCGAACGCTTCTTTCGCAAAGGTAAATTTCCTTCCAAAAATAAATTTGATTACACTAACAATACCTCATCTCTTTGTTTTAAGTGTAACAAGCCGGGGCACATCAAGAAGGATTGCACAATGCTTAGAAACAAAGAAAAGTGGAAAGCTCCAAAATACCACATGTCCAACAAATACAAGAAGGATAAGAAGAAAGGACTTATTGGGACGTTCGATGATTCAAGCAGAGATTCCTCAAACGAATCCGAGGATGAAAAGGGTAAGAGTGCACATATGTGCTTCATGGCCCGAGAAAATCCACTCTCCGATAAGAGTGATAGTGACATCGATGAACCTGAGGTAACCATGGATGAACTTCGTATTGCTAACGAAGAATTATTTTCTACGTATCAATCTCTTATGCTTAGATATACTATTTTAAAGAAATCTAATGTTAGCAAATCATCCATGCCAAGCATTATCAATAATGACACCAGTGTTGATACACTTACACTTGAGAAGCCACTTTGGTTTCTCAAAATGACATCTTGATAAATGAGGTGAATTCCCTCAAATCTCTACTAGATCAAACTTATCCTAAAGATAGTATTGATCTAGCTTCACATAACACACAATTGGGTATTGAGAATGATTCTCTTAAAACCCAAGTGCACGAGCTCAAAACACGTGTGTCTACCTTGAATACCAGTATTTCTTCTCTTAAAGAGAAATATGAGCTCATGTCCTCCCAAAATAAGAGATTTAACAAAGGGATATGGCAATAGGATGAATTGCTTGCAAACCAATTTTCGGCCACACATCCTGTTGGACTTGGTTATGTGGAAGTAAATGCATCCAAATCTCGCACCTCCTATAGTTGTGTAACTATAGATTTTGTGAGGCCATCCTCCGGTGCATCCACAAGTGGTGTCAAAAACACTATTGGTAGCAAATGTACCAAGAAGGCCACCACTTCACATTCTCTTCCTTTTGGCAAGAAACCCGCTAAGGGTGGAAACCAAAAGAAAGGTCATACATATATGTACACCAACTCTCATACACATAGGAAATCTTCTACTTCACATATGGACACTAATGACACTTTTTATGCTCCACACCCATGGACACGTGTAAACACACACATGAGAAATACTCATGCACTTGCCCTTACACGTTCATATGTTCATACACATCATTCTTCCATGTATGCTCATCCACCTTATGTTATGCATGCTCCATATGTTGCATATAACCTGCTTGCTCCTAATTTTGCATACAACCCATATATGTCTCATGCTTATCCACCTCCATCTTCATATGCTATAAATCATGCTCCTAGGATGCACGCACCACATAGAACTCAACCAAATGTGCATGCAACTAGGAAAAGGACACCTAAAACATACACAATTTGGGGTCCTAAGAACACTAGCATAATTGATAGGAATGCTTATGTTGACTCCTATTTTAATGAAGTAATAAATAGTGGTAATTATGTTGGGAAGCGAAAGTCCACTTGGACTTGGCTTCCAAAGGGCTAATCCCCTTGGACCCAACAAAGCTTGGGTACCATAAGCTTATGGTATATTATGTAGGTACCCAAGAAAAAGAAAGAGAGCAATAAAAGTTGTATTTGCTCTAAAAAGAAAGGATGGATACTCGATAGCAGATGCTCCAAACACATGGCGGGAGATCCCACATTGCTATCTGAAGTGATTAGCATCAAGGATGGTGCAACGGTCACTTTTGGAGGTAATCAAAAGGGAACCATCATTGGAGTAGGCAAAGTTGTTAATCCTTCCAACCGACTTATTGCAAATGTCTATTTAGTTAGTTGTTTATGTCATAACCTTATCTCCATTAGTCAACTTTGTGACAAGGGTTACAAGGTTAACTTTGGAGAGGGTATGTGTAAAATTGTAGATATTGATTCACATATTTTATTTACCGGTATTCGGCATGAAAACATTTATTATTTGAGCTTGCCGAAAACCATAGAACATTGCTTAGTTGCTAATACAAATGAACAACTATTATGGCATCGTCGTTTTGGTCATGTTCAATTTAAGCACTTATATAAGTTAGCTAAGCATGATCTTGTAAACGGTTTTCCGAAAATTGTTTTTAGTAAGAAAAACTTTTGTGATTTTTGTCAAAGAGGTAAACTAAGTAAATCATCTTTCAAACTTAAAGAAGGCATAAATTCTAAGAGGCCCCTAGAATTACTTCATCTAGATTTATTTCGGCCAACTAGAACCGCCTCTTTAGGTAATGCTCATTATGGATTAGTTGTCGTTGATGACTTCTCTATATTTACTTGGGTTTCATTTTTAACTAATAAGAATGAAGATTTTGAAGAGTTTACTATATTTGCAAAGAAAATTCAAAAGTTCTTAGAATCCACCATTATCACTATTCGTAGTGATCATAGAGGAGAATTTGAGAATGAATCTTTCACCAAGTTTTGTGATGACAACGAGATTACTCACAACTTTTCTTTTCCTCGCGCACCACCACAAAATGGTGTTGTTGAGAGAAATCATCAATTCTTGACCTTGTTGAAGTAATTCTATTGAGCCAAAGAACATCCAAAAAGCGTGTGAAGATAGCTCTTGGATAGTTGCAATGGAAAAAGAGCTCATGCAATTTGAGAGAAATGAAGTTTGGGATCTCGTTCCTCTTCCAAGTGGTCACCAAGTGATTGGGACCAAGTGGATTTTTAAGAACAAGACCGATGAGAACGATGTCATCACAAGGAATAAAGCAAGGTTAGTAGCTCAAGGCTATCGACAAGAGGAAGGTATTGATTTCGAAGAATAATTTGCCTCATGTAGCTAGATTAGAATCTATTAGATTGCTTTTATCTTTTGCATCGCATAAAAATTTAAATTATTTCAACTGTATTGTTAATGAAGAAGTTTATGTTTTTCAACCATCCGGTTTCATTCATGAAAAATTTCCATACCATGTTTTCAAACTTAAGAAATCATTATATGGGTTGAGACAAGCTCCTAGAGCTTGGTATGATCGACTCAAAAACCTTTCTTTTGGATTTAGGTTTTAAAATGGGTGAAATTGATTCAACTCTTTTTATTAAAGACTATGAAAATGACATCCTGTTAATTCAAGTTTATGTAGACGATATAATATTTGGTTCTACTAACTTTAATCTTTGCCAAGAATTTTCTAAGTCTATGAAGGATGAATTCGAAATGAGCCATCTGGGTGAGCTCAACTACTTACTTGGACTACAAATTCGGTAATGAAGGATGGAACTTTCATATATCAAACAAAGTACACCGGGGAGCTTATCAAGCGATTTGGGATGGAATCGTCTTCAAGAAAATGGACTCCCATGAGTACGACAACCTATCTACACAAGGATGAGAACGGGAAAGATGTAAACGTTCGTCTATATCGAGGTGTGATCGGTAGCTTACTTTACTTAACCACTAGTAGGCCCGATATTATGTTCTACGTATGTCTTTGTGCTAGATATCAAGCTAGACCTAAGGAGTCACACTTGATTGCGGCTAAACAAATTTTTCGTTACCTCAATCATTCACTATATTATGGGTTACTTTACCATAAGGCTAGCACTTATGAGCTAATCTCATATAATGGTGCCGACTTTGTCGAATGTAAATCCGATAGGAAGAGTACTAGTGGCACTTGCCATTTTTTAGGAAATTCCCTAGTTTCTTGGTTTTTCCAAGATACAGAACTCGGTATCATTGTCCACGACTGAAGCCGAATATATTGTTGCGGGTCTTGCATGTGCACAAGTTCTTTAGATGAGACACACACTTAAAGACTATGGTGTCAATTGTGATACTTTTCCTATCATGGTTAATAACCAAAGTGCAATTTGTCTTTCCAAGAATCTGGTACATCACTCCTGTACCAAACACATAGATGTGAGACACCACTTTATTAATGATCATATAGCTAAGAAGGACATCATCTTAGAGTACATTAAAACCCAAAAACAAATCGTCGACATCTTCACTAAACCTATTAAAGAAGATTCATTTGTGAGATTGTGTGGAGAATTAGGGTTTATGTGTGAATCTGAAGTATATAAGTTCATTCTTTCATTTTATATCATGCTTGAACTCATATCATCATTTTACTTCTCTTGTTTTGATATGCTATATGTTTTTCATATATTGTTGAAGAGAGGTATTTGAGATTTTTGATGATTTCGATTGTTTGGATTAATATACATGATTTGTATGTTAATCTATAATATTTTGATATTGATTTCTTGATTAGAGTATTGTTAGAATTTAGGCCCTAGGGTGAGTTGTCTCAATCCTCTGGATTTCAACCTCTCTGTACATTTTTGGACCAGGACAAACGACTTTCATTCCTTCGACAGTCGCCTGCCCAACTCTATTTTTCCTACTGCAGTCTGAATTTTTCACATAGGCGACTAATGAACTTTTTCCAATCGACTGTCTATCCGATAGGCGACTACAAGTTGTTCATCAGGCGCATGTCCTAATCTTGAGATGTCTCTGTTTATTCAACATATTTTTTGATCCTCTGTCAGACGACTGTTATGTAAGTTACATTCGACTGTCTCCATGACAAGCGACTGTGAGTTACTCAACAGGCGACTGTCTGTCAATCCAAGCCAATTTCTATCTTTTTGGCAAGTCGACTAACGATTACACATCAGTCGACTGTCCCCTTCAGTGGCAGTTCGTTAACTCGATCTGAGCCATCGATCTGACAATCCAACGGCCCAGATTCTTTTGACCTCATCTTATATACGCGAGGGCGTCGATTTTTTCTCTCTCATCCGTTCGTCTTCCCTCGTCTTCCACTTCTAACTCCAACCATTTCTTCGCCTCCCTCGTCGTTTCGAAGATCCAACCCATCGATCTCCCTCCCCGATCACTCGATTGAGAATTTAGGTCTCTCCTTCCACATCGTTCGTCGCATATTATGTATATCTCCCTTTTCGTTTGATCATGCCCTATTTTCGTGTCGTTCTGTTAATCTGTGATCATGGCCCCCAAAAATGATACATCTTGGTTTAAATCGTTAAGGAAACAAGGTTCTCCTTCCTCACTCCGCTCTCAGAGTCCTCAGTCCTTGCCATCCTCTGGTGAGTTTCTGGGGATATCAGTCGCTGATCCTCTTCCTTCAGCTTCTGAGGTTGAACCCTCTCCTCCGCATATTGCCAAGCCATCCTCTCCTTCTCTTTCAGCTCCGTCAGATGACCCTCTCCTCGTTCAGTTGAATGAGCGAGTTTCTTTACTTGAAACGAAAGTTTCAGACATGGATCAGAAGCTTTCGCTCTTCTTGAGCTGAACTATAAGTCGTTTCAGTATCACAGCTTTCCGGTTCCGATCGCCCTTCAGGCTCTGTTCCCTCCTTCTGAGGATGCTCACCATTCTGTTGTTCCTCATCCTCCTGTTGATACTCAGGCACCTCCTGCTGAGTTCACCCCGCCTTTATCTACTAATGTTCTGTCCTCTGCGCCTGTTACTACTCTCGTTGGTCAGTCTTATGTGCCTGATCATGTGGAGACCCCTACTGCTGCTAGTGATTTGTCATCAAAGCTGTAGGCTCGTGTGTGTCCTTCTCGTCGCTCTTCCAGACTGGTGTTCTGTCGCTCTGGCTACCCTTTAGACTCCTCTGTCATTCAGATTGACTGATGCTGCTCTGCCTCTACTCACCATAGGACTTTTTTTATATAGTTTGAGTATGTGTATGTATCTTTTTGGTGTGTCTGTTTGTACCTCTGGATGATGTTATAGTATTAGCAGTTAGTCTTTTTGTACTCCTGGTATGCTTTTGGCTGCATCATAGAGTTACTCTCTGATGGATGATGATGTATGTATGATGATCATACTTTGATGTACATGGAGTTGATGTTGTATTTTGTACCCCTTGTATCTTTTGATTATATATATATATATATATATATATATATATATATATATATATATATATATATATATATATATATATATATATATATATATATATATGACAATGCTTTGACTTTATCATATGCCGCTTCACACTGTGTCTCATTTTTTATGTTGATTGTGTGAACATTGTGAACTTATCTCTCTTTGTATTCTCTATTATATACATGATGTGATGTGAGACGTTTTTCTCATTTTTGAAATGTTGATATTGGATTTTCATTCCTTTAGTCAACTAAGTTTCTTGTGTTTATGAGCTTTTGGTATATATATCAATGAGATGCACCCTCGTGATTTTTTTCCGATAATATTTTGGCATCATATTAGATATATATCCTATCTTTAGACTCTCATGATTGTTTTAGTACTTATTTAGCACTATTGTTATTGTTATTCTACTCCCACTTTTTTGATAATGCCATAGGGGGAGAGAAATAAACATATCATAATTATGTGCTAAGTAAATTCTAAACTTGAATCTACGATTGAAGTTGCCTTAGATTCAAGGGGAGTAAGGTATAATTAACTTGGATTATAAAATACTAGATTTCAAGAAAAAAATCATTTCATTCATACATATCTTACATCGGTTCAATTGATCTATAGATGCCCTGATATACATTGACTAACTTGATTGGCATCTATGTAGGAGGAGTAAGTTTTCATTAAGCACAATTATTTATCTTTTTGTTTATGTTTGTTTGTCATCATCAAAAAGGGAGAGAATGTTGAGTATTGGACTTCTCCCAACTTGGTGTTAATGATGAGCAAACATAAATACTTGTGACTAATCCCTTAGTTGCAGTTAATCCATTGCCTGAGCATATCATGAAGATTAATTAGCAATGGATGTCACTCAAAGATCAATCAAAGAATGAAAAGTGGATTGGATGATTAAAGATGGTGATTGAATCTCCTAGAAGACTTCAAGCGCATACTTTGGATAGAAGAGAGGCTTCTTGTAACACCCCGCTCCCCGGGATACCCGATAAGTACGAATCCGTATCAGGTATTCCCGAAGAGGCGGGTGTTACGATGGAAATACAAAATTTCAAAACTCTAGCAGGTCCACTGCGCACTGTTGGATTAGTACCTATAGCATTCCAGACAACACAGAAACACAAAAAGAGTCATCAACTCAATGCACCAATATATCATATATATATATATATATATATATATATATATATATATATATATATATATATATATATGTATATATGTATATATATATATATATGTATATATATATATGTATATATATACAAACTATTCAATTACAACATCAATTACAAAACTCATACTCACTCTTTATATGTCCTTTACCTTGCAGACTAAGCAGGTACGTGTTTTGTACCATTTACCTTTTCAGTTTGTTATTTAATGTAATTTTTGTGCGTCATGTATTTTACGGGTGTTGGACCTTGGAGTCTTAGGCCGCTAGCTTAGTTGGATGGATTTGAGAGTGTGGGTGAATGTGTGAGAGCGCACTGTTGGATTAGTACCTATAGCATTCCAGACAACACAGAAACACAAAAAGAGTCATCAACTCAATGCACCAATATATCATATATATATATATATATATATGTATATATATATATATGTATATATATATATATATGTATATATATACAAACTATTCAATTACAACATCAATTACAAAACTGATATGCAATATATAACCCAAATCTCACCAAAGTACATTAACACACCCAAATCTCTCACACATTCACCCACACTCTCAAATCCATCCAACTAAGCTAGCGGCCTCAGACTCCAAGGTCCAACACCCGTAAAATAACCACGGGACACGTCACAGCGTGACCCAGTAGGAAACCCAAACCCAACTCACATGACGCACAAAAATGCAATACACTAAATAACAAACGGGAAACTAACTCAGGGCATATCACGGCAAATTCATATGAAAAGGTAAATGGTATCATTAACAAAACACGTACCTGCTGCAAAAGGGTAGTCTGCAAGGTAAAGTAAGTACGACATATAAAGAGTGAGCTGCAATATTAAGGAACTGAATCCTATCGTTACAACATTTGGACTACAACATTTATTACAAGCTTTAGGCCATTTAGCATTCTTAGCAAAGTTAAAGCATTCCCTAGCCACATATGACAACTCCAATAACCAACATATTGACTAAATGGGAACATTGTCAAGCATTAGTAATTAGCATGCCTTCCAATGAAGGATTTAATCCTTGAAAATATCAAATAATTGAACATCTAGCATAAGTGGGTAATGATGTAATCATGCTACACATAAGTTTTCACAAAATGCTAACTTTAATTAAGAAGACCAAGAAAGATTCCATCCTTTGCTTCATTGGCCAAAGTACTTAAGGAAGGAACTATCCTTTCATCTATAATTTGGATAAATACATTTTCCTCTAAACATGGAAATTGGAGAGAAGTAGCAAGGGGAATTTGTGTAGTTGTCTTGGCTTAAGTTTCTAATACTTCGGATGTCATGGAAATACCAACAAAAATTTCGGCAGAGTTTCTCTTGTATTTATCAAACTTTTCCAAATACAACATAAACAATATTTAAAAGAAACATGTTTTCTTCATAAGAAAAATATAACAATGTGCAAGAATCATAAGAGAGTGCCATGAAGGGATGTTGGGACTAGCATGCACTAAAATTAAGACCCAATATAACCAACTTTAAGATTGTGGATGAAGAAAATGCAACATTTAACATCTTATCCATTAACTTCACAATTTTCCCAACAAATTCCAGACAAAACTCATGGACAATATTATTTAGCAACCATTCTTTCACACAAAATGGAGAGTACGCAACTCTACTCTCATTAGCACAAAGTTTGCCATGAAGTTGGTAACATTGAACATAATCCTAGAATAAATGACTACCTATAGCATGACTACTTCATTCAAATGACAACGAGTGCATCAAGCTTGGGTAAAAGTCACCACTTGCATGAAAAGAGGGCAATTTGTATATAATTCAATAACTTTTTCCATGTTCTCATTTAATTTAGCCAATGAAAGGGACTAACTACGCAAGGGTGCCAACTTGCACATGGGTTCTCAATCAAATTAACTTCTTGAACAACAATCCTTAATAATTTAGCAATGGCAATCTTAACATCACCAAGTACTAGAGAAGCCAACTTAGTTAGCAAGGCCCTTAAAGACACCACCTTGACACAACTACAACATGGAATTAAGAGGGATGGAAGCTTGCATTAGGATCTTAAGTAAAACAACAATTTCTCAACAATTAGGGCTACTAGTAACTTAACGATCCCAATCACTTGAAAAGGAGTTAGCTCGGGTTAAGGGAGGTGTGAGTAATGTTATCTTGGCCTTAAGTCGAGACATTAATAATAGCACCAACAAGAACTCTAACAACAATAACCACTGCGACAACGACAACAACAACGTTATAACATCAACAACAACATTTTAATTCAAGAGAAGGAAACACAACTTCAACACATACATCCATTCCAACACATAATGCATTCATGGCAACATTCATTCTCATAAAACAACAATCACATATATATAATCACCAATCACACAAATGCTCAATGATGCCACGATGCAAATGAATCATAAGCAATACGATGCAATGCAATGCAATGGGAATCCCATGTGTGAGCCGGCGTGCATGTGCAAATGATTCTACTCCGTTATCAACGTGGAGCCATCTAATGGATCAAGAGGGGGCCAACGGCGTATTCACCCGCCTCCTACCGCGGCACTTTGTCCATGCACGTGCACTCCACCTCGTGTCCTAACGTGACCATGTCACCATGTCACCCATTCCATATTCCGCAAATTTCCAACATCCCTTTCCAATTTCCCAATTCATTTCATTTTCACATGCTTCTCATTTCATACACATTAAATTGAATAAATAGTTTCCAACACCCCAAAATGAGAGCAATTTCATAAAAGTGGGCAATTATAACTTCCAACAAGGTTAATGAAGGCAAAATGAGATCAAATTCTCCTGTCATTGAAACATGACATTACAGAGCATCATGATCCATATCATAGACTCATATTACACTACACAATTTAATATAACCTACTTCTCATTTTTCTTACAAGGAATATGGAAGCAATCTTATTTAATCCATAAGACAAAATGAGAGCTATTCCATGCAAGGTAAATTGAATGTTAAACTTCCAACATTTCATACCAACATCCAATACCCCAACATGCCATACAAACTTCCAACATTTCCTAATAAAATTTCCAACATGCTAAAAAAGAGAGCAATTTCTCAAAATTAATATAACAAGCTTTCAATTGCATCATGAGGCTTCCAATAAAATGAGAACTCTTTCATAATGAAAATTAACCATAAAAAGTGATGAGGGTAATTCCATACAACTTCACATAACATGGAAGTTAAGCGTTAAGCTCCCAACATTTCAACAAACAAACAACTCAACCTAATATCATGATTCCTGAAAATGATGAGGCCAGGTTTTATTGTCATTTCTACTTCCCTCATTTCATGAGGCAACATTGGTTCATGAGAACTTAATTAAGCAACATTTTCCTTGTTCTCATTTTTCATTGAATTAGCTTGTCTTGCATTTTAGAATTGGAATTAAACATCATACACGCTAGATGAGAGCATTATCACATATTCATGGCCAAATTACTTATACCATTTCATTGTTCACATATTTCATATTTCTTATATTTATCCATATTCATGCAAGGGAGAGTAGGGAATAAAACATTCAACATTGCAAATGTGAGCAATTCCTCATGAATAGTGAAACAAGACATTCAAGAGCATCAATAGCATCATATAGCATAATCATGGCATCAAATAACTCACTACAACAAATATAATCAACCGAACTGCATCATGACAAGGGGTTTCTACAAAAACCCAGAAAAAATGCTAATTTTATAATTCAAAATGGAATAAATGAAACATGAGAGTGGGGATTGGAATCCTACCTCATTAGAGAAGCAAAGCCCATATCCATTAGAGAGAGCCCACCATCTTTAAGCTTCAAGCCCTAATCCTTTTTCAATTAGATGAAATCTCCCTCTAGTTCCATGAAATTCACCATGAACCCATCATCCATCTCCAAAATCCCAATTCTCCTCTTCAAATCCAAACCCTAATCAAAGCCCTCTTCCAATTTCAAGAAGCTCATCCTTCTTCATCAAGCTCCCAAAATCTCAAACCCTAACTTCCTCTTCTCCATTCCCCCTTCCTCCTCCTCATTCTTTCTCTTCTTTTCCCCCCTTTCCTCTTGCTTGGGAATTCGGCCTGGCCATGAAAAATTTTCGGCCAGCTCTGGGGAATTCAGCCAATAGGGAGGGGATGAGATCAGCTGGTTCTTTGGGGGAAACGAGAAGAGGGGCTGATTTCGGCAACCATGGGAGGATTCGGCCTGGAATCAGGGGGGAGGCTGATTTCGGCGACCAGCAAGGGGGGAAAAGGGGGAGTCGGCCTGGGTTGGGGAAACAGGGTGAAGGGGAAGAGAAAATAAAAGAATGAAGGGGAAGAAGTTTGTAGAAAGAAAAGAATTTGATATTTACAAGTTTGCCATCCTCTCATCTCATACTAAAAATCCAAGCCCTATGATAAGCCTATTCAACACTAGCTAAAATAATCAACGCTAACTTGTAATAATAAGCCGGTTGGATGTTTGTAATTGATGAAATGATACGAAAGCATATAGGAAAAGCTTGATCATAGTAAAAACAACATGCAAAAATCTTAACCTTATTAGGTGCATTACACATATGAGCTTCCTGACATTTAGAGCTTACCCTTTAATACGGTGCATAGCAAAAATCTCACTTAGCTGTTTATGGAAATTCATTTTGTGAAAGTTAAAGTGGATAGAATAGTTATCTTATTACAGTATGTCTAGACTTTAGATACTTTAACCCGGTTTTGTGTTATCACAACTTGTTTTCATCATGGTTAAAATAATCCTAGCCCAACTCTAGCTACAAAATTAACTAAGGCCTTCACAATAGTAGTGAAATATTAATCAACATCACCAAGGATAAAAAAACTAATACCAATTCTAATAACAACATCTCCAAGAATAATAACCAAACATCAATAATATTATTATCTTTCGGTAATAACTATCCCAGTATCACCAAGTACCATAAACATACCATTTTACTATACATACTCCCCAACTAAAATCGCCAAGCACGTTAATAAACACCATTAGCATGCTAACAATTGTATCTATTTACTATCCAACCACACGCGTTCACCTATATATCCAAAGCAAATCGTAGTCACCTTATAGCCATACATGTAGGAAATAACTATACACACAACAAAATTACTATACGCGCACACGCAAATAGTCTTGTACACATACGGGCATTAAAATCTACCCACCTTAAAAATAAAGTTCGTCCTCGAACTTTCTAACTTAGGACATAGCTGAGGGTGAATAGAGATATATAAGGTCACTCTACCCCATCATATAGATAAAGCACATTCATATACACACCAGTATAACATTTCAAACATACCCACATGCACTGCCATCCTGAGACATACAACCACCTATGTCACCATTTACACATTTAAACATACACACTCGTCATACATAGAGTCTTACACATCGACATCCATACACCCAGATATCACTATATCTATCCTAACACCGGTGTAAGCGCACCTGCTTACAACCAGTCATGCAACCATATACATCTTCAATATATACATATATCATGCACACAACTCTAATACGCCCAAGGCATGCCCACTCACACCTGAGTGGAACACAAAGATCCATACAGACAACATACCATAACTATAGACGGCCTAGAGATCAATCAGTTATATAATATCATGACACAATTACTCAGAGGCTACCATTCATCAACACATAAACACATGCACCTCTAAACCCAGACATACAATCGTGTATGTCCCTTAATATCCATCCAACATTTGCACATGCCTCGTCACACAGAGTCTTACATATCAATAGAAATACACAGATATCCATACAAAACTATAATCATCCATATTTAGGTGTAGCGTACCAGCCTACAGCCATGCATGTATCATATACTCATCACATACACCCACTCATAACAATATTACTATCAAGACATATTCACACATACATGGGTGGAGCTCAGGGATCCACTCATGCAGCTGTACACTCTACATGTGCATATCACATACAGTATATAGCCACCATGCAATGAATCTATACACTACATACACCTCAATCAAGTAGGTAACTCAAGTTTACACACTACTCATATGTTAATCAGTTATTAACACATACAATTCAAATATAATCACATAGCCATATACTCATTCATACATATACCATAGTCACATACGATCATCATTACACTTAGGAGTATATCGTCTCAATATACTCGACAAGCCATTCAAAACCTATATAGCTATCACCACATAAGTGTACATACATACACACATACATATGCATAAACATACATACTCAAGCAACACTTTAATGTCCACCCGCAGGGGTTCTACACCCTAAGCTTCTGATATCCGCTGGACTCTACCCACCTTAGGACTCAACTACTCTCAACACCGGGGTACTACACGTACTAATCCTATACAGCTGCAGTACGGTGACCTGCATGGGCCACCAAAATGTAACACCCCGCTCCCCGGGATACCCGATAAGTACGAATCCGTATCAGGTATTCCCGAAGAGGCGGGTGTTACGATGGAAATACAAAATTTCAAAACTCTAGCAGGTCCACTGCGCACTGTTGGGTTAGTACCTATAGCATTCCAGACAACACAGAAACACAAAAAGAGTCATCAACTCAATGCACCAATATATCATATATATATACAAACTATTCAACTACAACATCAATTACAAAACTCATATGCAATATATAACCCAAATCTCACCAAAGTACATTAACACACCCAAATCTCTCACACATTCACCCACACTCTCAAATCCATTCAACTGGGCTAGTGGCCTCAGACTCCAAGGTCCAACACCTGTAAAATAACCACGGGACACATCACAGCGTGACCTAGTAGGAAACCCAAACCCAACTCACATGGCGCACAAAAATGCAATACACTAAATAACAAACTGGAAACTAACTCAGGGCATATCACGGCAAATTCATATGAAAAGGTAAATTGTATCATTAACCAAACACGTACCTACGACAAGAGGGTAGCCTGCAAGGTAAAGTGAGTACGACATATAAAGAGTGAGCTGCAATATTAAGGAACTGAATCCTATCGTTACAACATTTGGACTACAACATTTATTACAAGCTTTAGGCCATTTAGCATTCTTAGCAAATTTAAAGCATTCCCTAGCCACATATGACAACTCCAATAACCAACATATTGACTAAATGGGAACATTGTCAATCATTAGTAATTAGCATGCCTTCCAATGAAGGATTTAATCCTTGACAAAATCAAATAATTGAACATCTAGCATAAGTGGGTAATGATGTAATCATGCTACACATAAGTTTTCACAAAATGCTAACTTTAATTAAGAAAACCAAAAAAGATTCCATCCTTTGCTTCATTGGGCCAAAGTACTTAAGGAAGGAACTATCCTTTCATCTATAATTTGGATAAATACATTTTCCTCTAAACATGGAAATTGGAGAGAAGTAGCAAGGGGAATTTGTGTAGTAGTCTTGGCTTAAGTTTCTAATACTTCGGATGTCATGGAAATACCTACAAAAATTTCGACAGAGTTTCTCTTGTATTTATCAAACTTTTCCAAATACAACATAAACAATATTTAAAAGAAACATGCTTTCTTTATAAGAAAAATATAACAATGTGCAAGAATCATAAGAGAGTGCCATGAAGGGATGTTGGGACTAGCATGCACTAAAATTAAGACCCAACATAACCCACTTTAAGATTGTGGAGGAAGAAAATGCATCATTCAACATCTTATCCATTAACTTCACAATTTTCCCAACAAATTCCACACAAACTCATGGACAAGATTATTTAGAAACCATTCTTTCACACAAAATGGAGAGTACGCAACTCTACTCTCATTAGCACAAAGTTTGCCATGAAGTTGGTAACATTGAACATAATCCTAGAATAAATGACTACCTATAGCATGACTACTTCATTCAAATGACAACGAGTTCATCAAGCTTGGGTAAAGGTCACCACTTGCATGAAAAGAGGGCAATTTGCATATAATTCAATAATGTTTTCCATGTTCTCATTGAATTTAGCCAATGAAAGGGACTAACTACGCAAGGGTGCCAACTTGCACATGGGTTCTCAATCAAATTAACTTCTTGAACAACAATCCTTAATAATTTAGCAAGGGCAATCTTAACATCACCAAGTACTAGAGATGCCAACTTAGTTAGCAAGGTCCTTAAAGACACCACCTTGACACAACTACAACATGGAATTAAGAGGGATGGAAGCTTGCATTAGGATCTTAAGTAAAATAACAACTTCTCAACAATTAGGGCTACTAGTAACTTAACGATCCCAATCATTTAAAAAGGAGTTAGCTTGGGTTAAGGGAGGTGTGAGTAATGTTATCTTGGCCTTAAGTCGAGACATTAACAATAGCGCCAACAATAACTCTAACAACAACAGCCACTGCGACAACGACAACAACAACGTTATAACATCAACAACAACATTTTAATTCAAGAGAAGGAAACACAACTTCAACACATACATCCATTCCACCACATGATGCATTCAAGGGAACATTCATTCTCATAAAACAACAATCACATATATATAATCACCAATCACACAAATGCTCAATGATGCCACGATGCAAATGAATCACAAGCAATGCGATGCAATGCAATGCAAAGGGAATCCCATGTGTGAGCCGGCGTGCATGTGCAAATGATTCTACTCCGTTATCAACGTGGAGCCACCTAATGGATCAAGAGGGGGCCAACGGCGTATTCACCCGCCTCCTACCGCGGCATTTTGTCCATGCCTGTGCACTCCCCCTCGTGTCCTAACGTGACCATGTCACCATGTCACCCATTCCATATTCCGCAAGTTTCCAACATCCCTTTCCAATTTCCCAATTCATTTCATTTTCACATGCTTCTCATTTCATACACATTAAATTGAATAAATAGTTTCCAGCACCCCCAAAATGAGAGCAATTTCATAAAAGTGGGCAATTATAGCTTCCAACTAGGTTAATGAAGGCAAAATGAGAACAAATTCATCCGTCATTGAAACATGACATTACAGAGCATCATGATCCATTTCATAGCCTCATATTACACTACACAATTTAATATAACCTACTTCTCATTTTTCTTACAAGCAATATGGAAGCAATCTTATTTAATCCATGAGACAAAATGAGAGCTATTCCATGCAGGGTAAATTAAATGTTAAACTTCCAACATTTCATACCAACATCCAATACCCCAACATGCCATACAAACTTCCAACATTTCCTAATAAAATTTCCAACATGCTAAAAAAAGAGAGCAATTTCTCAAAATTAATATAACAAGCTTTCAATTGCATCATGAGGCTTCCAATAAAATGAGAACTCTTTCGTAATGAAAATTAACCATAAAAAGTGATGAGGGTAATTCCATACAACTTCACATAACATGGAAGTTAAGCGTTAAGCTACCAACATTTCAACAAACAAACAACTCAACCTAATATCATGATTCCTGAAAATGATGAGGCCAGTTTTTATTGTCATTTCTACTTCCCTCATTTCATGAGGCAACATTGGTTCATGAGAGCTTAATTAAACAACATTTTCCTTATTCTCGTTTTTCATGGAATTAGCTTGTCTTGCATTTTAGAATTGGAATTAAACATCCTACACGCTAGATGAGAGCATTACCACAGATTCATGGCCAAATTACTTATACCATTTCATTGTTCACATATTTCATATTTCTTATATTTATCCCTATTCATGCAAGGGAGAGTAGGGAATAAAACATTCAACATTGCAAATGTGAGCAATTCCTCATGAATAGTGAAACAAGACATTCAAGAGCATCAATAGCATCATATAGCATAATCATGGCATCAAATAACTCACTACAACAAATATAATCAACCCAACTGCATCATGAGAAGGGGTTTCTACAAAAACCCAGAAAAAAATGCTAATTTTATAATTCAAAATGGAATAAATGAAACATGAGAGAGGGGATTGGAATCCTACCTCATTAGAGAAGCAAAGCCCCTATCCATTAGAGAGAGCCCACCATCTTTAAGCTTCAAGCCCTAATCCTTTTTCAATTAGATGAAATCTCCCTCTAGTTCCATGAAATTCACCATGAACCCATCATCCATCTCCAAAATCCCAATTCTCCTCTTCAAATCCAAACACTAATCAAAGCCCTCTTCCAATTTCAAGAAGCTCCTCCTTCTTCATCAAGCTCCCAAAATCTCAAACCCTAACTTCCTCTTCTCCCTTCCCCCTTCCTCCTCCTCATTCTTTCTCTTCTTTTCCCCTCTTTCCTCTTGCTTTGGAATTCGGCCTGGCCATGAAAAATTTTCGGCCAGCTCTGGGGAATTCGGCCAATAGGGAGGGGATGAGATCAGCTGGTTCTTTGGGGGAAACGAGAAGAGGGGCTGATTTCGGCAACCATGGGAGGATTCGGCCTGGAATCAGGGGGGAGGCTGATTTCGGCGACCAGCAAGGGGGGAAAAGGGGAGTCGGCCTGGGTTGGGGAAACAGGGTGAAGGGGAAGAGAAAATAAAAGAATGAAGGGGAAGAATTTTGTAGAAAGAAAAGAATTTGATATTTACAAGTTTGCCATCCTCTCATCTCGTACTAAAAATCCAAGCCCTATGATAAGCCTATTCAACACTAGCTAAAATAATCAACGCTAACTTGTAATAATAAGCCAGTTGGATGTTTGTAATTGATGAAATGATATGAAAGCATATAGGAAAAGCTTGAACATAGTAAAAACAACATGCAAAAATCTTAACCTTATTAGGTGCATTACCCATATGAGCTTCCTAGCATTTAGAGCTTACCCTTTAATACGGTGCATAGCAAAAATCTCACTTAGCTGTTTATGGAAATTCATTTTGTGAAAGTTAAAGTGGATAGAATAGTTATCTTATTACAGTATGTCTAGACTTTTGATACTTTAACCCGGTTTTGTGATATCACAACTTGTTTTCATCATGGTTAAAATAATCCATGCCCAACTCTAGCTACAAAATTAACTAAGGCCTTCACAATAGTAGTGAAATATTAATCAACATCACCAAGGGTAAAAATACTAATACCAATTCTAATAACAACATCCCCAAGAATAATAAACAAACATCAATAATATTATTATCTTTCGGTAATAACTATCCCAGTATCACCAAGTACCATAAACATACCATTTTACTATACATACTCCCCAACTAAAATCGCCAAACACGTTAATAAACACCATTAACATGCTAACAATAGTATCTATTTACTATCCAACCACACGCTTTACCTATATATCCAAAGCAAATCGTAGTCACCTTATAGCCATACATGTATGAAATAACTATACACACAACAAAATTCCTATACGCGCACACGCGAATAGTCTTGTACACATACTGGCATTACACTTCTACAAAATGTAATCTTTTTATTCTCTTATGGTATATAGCTTAGAAGTAGAACTATGTTGGAGCACACACGTATCTTCATTTCTGTCCTAGGAAATCATTAGATCACATTTCCTTAGACTCCAATTCACATTTCTCAAGCATGTGCATTTTGGGATTTCTACAGGTGAATGCTGAACGATTTATAGGCGCATGTCTCAAAACAGTCGACTGTGATTTGTTCTACAGTCGCCTGTTATGTACATACTTTATCAATTGATTTTTGGGCCTTTTAGCTTTAACTCCATTCAGGCGACTGATGTATAAAAGACAGGCGCCTGTCCAAGCTACAAGCACATGTGATTTGTTAATCAGTAGCATGTCTCTCTCCTGCCCAAAGGTCACTTTCCTTTCCATTTGGCCAGTCGACTGATGTTGGATTGACAGTCGCCTTTCCAAGGCACAGTCGACTGTCAATGCTTCAACAGTCGCCTGTCTATGATTCCTCTGCAGACTCTGCTCTCTGGAAAGTTTCAAGTATTAGTGACAGTCGACTGATGTTGGTTTCACAGTCGCCTGCCCATGGCACAGGCGCCTGTGTGTTCCATATCAATCGCTTGTCATGTCTTCCCAAAACTTTCTGAGTTTTCTCAGCTTACCCATGTTGCGGCCAGTCGCCTGTAGAAGGATTTACAGTCACCTGTTAGGTTTACATGCGCCTGTCTTTTCTTCGTCAGTCGACTATCCTACGTGGTAAGTTATCATCTGAATTCTCACCTACCCTCTGACACAGTGCAGCAGTCGATTGCGTTTTTTTCACAAGTCGACTATCGACTGTGTAAATTCTATCAGTTGGCTTTTTCTCCACGGATTTCAAAGCGGGTTTTGGCGATTCTGTTTGGGGGTTTTGGGGAACCTATAAAGAGAGCTTCTACTGTTCCATTGAGGGATTACTCATCATCTTGATCGTCTCTTGAAAACCCCTAGCTTTCAACTTCAAGTTTTTCAAAGATCTCAAATTCAAAAGCCCAAGAATTCCAATCTCATTCTCTCTTGCTCTCCAACCTAGAATCAAAGTGATATCCTATAGGCAATTGGTGGTGACAAGAGAAAGGGTTTTCTCTCTTTTTGGAAGAGACTTCAACACACAACACACTTGCTCCTTCAAGTTCTACTTCAAGGCATATGTGATTGTAAGTGTTGCTATTTCATTATTTTACATCTTTCGATATTAGTTTAACCCTCGGTTTGTGAGAGTGGTTTGCTTGCTCCCAAGTTGTGGGAGTCAAGGACATCGATTGTGTTTCAATTTCACTTGTAGGGTTGCTACAAGTGGGTTTAAAGGAAACCTCAAGTTCGGGTTCTAACTTGAGTATCCGGTGGTATCCGGGTGGAAGGGACGTAGGATTACCGGGAACAAGTCGGGAGTTGACTTGGATAATCCGAACCCTTGAAACATACTTTGTGTTAGCATTGTTTCAATTTGGGTTTATTTATAATTCCGTATTTATTGATGGTTAGGAATTTAAATTGGTATAACTATCGTTTAAATTTTATAAACACTATTCAACCGCCCTTCTAGTGTTTTCATCAAATGGTGGCATCCGTGTTTTTTGTAAATCTGTACGCTTACCATGATATGTTATTTCTATGTAAAAATTACTATTGTTATTTCTAACTTGGAAGCTTGTTTGTGAATAAAAATATTTTCTTCTGACATTTTCGCTCACCCAGCAATTTCCCACAACTGCTTTGAACACAGGGCCCATGTAAATGCGGGTATAAAGTATTCGTTTAGTCTGTGTTCAGAAATCGGATGCAATAATAAGCAATAATCTCAGGTGAAAATTGTAACGCCCCGCTTCCCAAAGTACGATGGAAGCGAGAACGTTACAAAGGTCCGCATGAACTGGAACGGTGAAGCTCGAGTTCACTAAGCGTATGTGATAACAACATAGCAGGTTTTTGCATACATTCAGAACAATAAAAACATTCGTATATTTAAGCCACATCCAGAAGTTCATACATGAAATAAAATCGACAAGGTCTCAGCATGACCGAAAGAAACTACAACATAGAAAGCATACCCTACTACAAGTACTAAAGCAAATCTAAAAACAGCAACAGAAACCGGTCTCTTGTTCGCAAGGAGCGACTCCTGGTCAACAAATGCCTGGCTCACTTGGTCAGCCATCTCAAACAACTGTTCCGTGATCTGACATACATTCAAAAAACACGAATGTATGTCAGCAAGGGTCTGGCAATTGAATGTGAGATGACCCAAGGCAAGGGGTACGAATATTAAACAGATTATAAAGTATTAGCAGTTCTAATGTCAGAGTTATACAATTAATCAGCAGTGCAATTTATGAACATAGCAATTCTAAAGAAATAAAGTAAGCAGTTATGACATGGCAATTCTAAAGAATTAAAGTAAGCAGTTATGACATGGCAATTCTAAAGAATTAAAGTAAGCACTATAAACATGGCAATTCTATGTGCGAGTAAGGTAGCAACAATTATTTCAAGTTCCATGTAAATGTTTTCTATCATGCATAGGGTTCTCGCCTTTAAGACGTGGTGAGTGAATTGCTTCTTCTCACGGGGGTATAACCGTGATTGACGCCACCCACCGCATGCGGGTGGTGCTCTTGAAGAGGGATCCTTTCACACGCTTAGTAGCCGCTCAACCCTAACCACACCCCAAATGTTGTGCTGGAACACGAGCCAGCCTAATCAATGCACGAGTTCACGAATTCAAGTCCATTCAAGGTATTCCATCTCTTTCAAGGTATTCCATCTCTGTTCATTCTATCAAGTGTGTGTGTGTGTACAGCATGAAGTGAAGCATGATACAAGTGTACAAGCAATTTAAGGCATTTCAGAACAAGAAATTAATTGGTTAATTAATGAACATGTTGCATATATGTGTTTTTCATTGACAAGTCAAAATGCAATTAAAATGTATTAGATTACAGTAATTCGCACACTAGCCTGGTTTAGTCAATTTCGGGTATCCACGTGATCGCGATGAAGACGTATTATATCTGCGTCATTAGATTATGATATCAAGCCAAGGAATCTAACTTATTAAAATAATATTAAAATTTAACATATATATGTATACTGTTTACTAACACTTATATATATATTATAACTGTATCGTACATTTAAACTTATATTATATTAACACATCTTTATATAAACTTGCACTGTTTATATAATGAGTATATTGTTTGCATTTATACTGTTTTCACATAATATAATGTGCACAAATAATGCAAAACTCACAGTTTATGTTGTAGAGTTCCTTGTTGTCGTTTGCATGCAGTGGGTTGAACGATGGCCGTAGCTGAGACTTTGAATGGGTACGTAAGAAGATGAAAGAAAGGAGGCTCCTGAGGTCGGTAGCGTCGTGACGAGCATCCGGTGGCATACGGCTGAAGGGGTGGCGTGGGTTCGAGATGAGCTGGGGCGGCGTTGATGGAGGGGAGGTCGGCGTGTGGAGGGTGAAGGAGGCAGAGTTGGCCAGAGTTGTGTATGGAGCGGGGAGTCCTCGGCAGCGTTGGGAAGTAGCGACAGCGGCACGGGCACATAACGTCGACGTCGGAAGGCACAGAGGGAGCTCGCCAGCGGTCTCAAGTGGGGGCATAGAGCGAATCTGAGAGCAGAGCAGGTAGAGCGGGGGCTGGGTGGTGCAGCAGCCGGAGGGGGCTCTCAGGCAGACTATGGGAAGAGGAGGGCAACGCGGGCTGGGGCTGCCGATGACAGGGGAGGTGGTCGTCGGGGTTGGGTCATCGGCAGGAGGCGCGGTGGTTAGGGCGAAGTTGGGGCTGGGTCGGAGGCTGTCGGGTTTGTTTGGCTGTCGTGAAGAGAGGAGGAAGAGATGGCGTGGAGTTATGTTGTAACGACTGGTTTTCATGTATTTTGGATTATCTATATTATATATGTGTTTTGGTGGATTTTCTCCTTATGTGTGATTTTCCGTCTCCGTAGCTTTCGTTTTCGTTCGTTTCGTTGTGAATTTCTAGCTTCTTCCTTAAATCGTTGATCTTGGAGTGAGTCACTTGTGACGAACTTCAAATCGCTCATATTTTAGGGTTAGAGTGATCTTAGAAGCTATAGAAATCTTCCCGAAGCTTCGCGCTTCAATTCGGCACTTTTCGTGCACCTTAGTTGGTTCAAGAAGGGGGACCAACCGACTAGATTGAGATCTAGTCGGTCTGGAACTCTTCTCGAACCGACTAGTTCATTAAATCAATAATTCAGAAGTTACTATTTACTCTTAGTCGGTTTAAGAACAACCACCGACCGACTAGATGTGAAACTAGTCGGTCAGAACTTGCTCTCAGACCGACTAGTTCCTTTGATAAATTTCACCTAAGTTAATGTTTATTGTTAGTCGGTCTAAGAACGTTTTTCGACTGACTAGGTTGTAAACTAGTCGGTCAGCCATTGTTCTTTAATCGACTAGTTCTTTGACCATTTTGACGACCTGAGTTACTGTTTGGTGTTAGTCGGTCACAGTTGGTCGACCGACCGACTAGTTATTAAACTAGTCGGTCAACAACCCTTCTTTGACCGACTAACCAACCCAGAAACCCTAATTTTTGGGCAGCCGCCGGTTCATCCCTATAAATAGCCGAACAGTTTCTTCTTCTTTCTTTTCTCCTCTAAACCTAGTTCTTCCCCATTGATTCCCCTTCAATCCTAAACCCTTCCTCCTTCCTCTTGAGCCATTCCTTCATCCCCCGAGCTCCCCTCACGCATTCTAGCGCCGGCCACTACCCATAGGCCGTCGGCCTTCCCCAAAACCCCATCAAACCTCATTTTCTCCAGATTTCTCCATCCATTCCAGATCTGAACCGTGGTTCCCCGGATCGTTTCTTCCGTTGCCGTGCTTGCTCGGCATCGATCTTCCGCTTCCTACGGTAGTGTTCGAACCTTTAATATTTTCATCACCCATATTTGATATTGTGAAACCCGAATAAAAATGGTTATTGTTTTGATGATTGTTTCTTCATAACAGCGACATTCCCCGTAGATTAGCGATTGTGAGACGAACCTTCGCGATCGTCATCCTCGGTGCTAGGCAAGTGAAACTTGCCACTTATGGTTTTAGGCCATGTTCTAGGCCATTTACTTGTCTTAGCATAAAAGAGACTAGGCAGTGAAAGGATAGCTACTTAGACGCCCTTGATCTAGCTTGACAACGAAGCTAGATCCGTCACCGTCATCATGCTTGCATGTCATGTTTAATTTCATTTAACGATACGCGAATATCTGTTCATGTCATTGCATACTTGCTTGTTCATCGTGTTTGTGTAGCATACTTGCTTGTTCATCGTGTTTGTGTAGCACACGCTACTTTAAAATGTAAGCTGCGGCGAGTAGGATTTTGACTCCTACATCGTGACTTGAGGCTAGGTGCACCCCTATGCCAAATACACTTCCTGGCTCGTGATCCAAAAGCGAGCACAGTGTGTTACTAATCCCAACGCTCGATACACGTGGAGGTGTAGGGTTAAACGGTCGCTTGAGCTTAGGAGTTGGCCGATCAGCCACTCTAGCCAAAAGACAGAAACTCTGAGCACAAAGTGAAAATCGTGATAAGTGATTCGTGATAAGTGAAAATCGTGATAAGTGATTCGTGAATTAGTGATTTGGTAGCTTTTGCTTCATCGTGTGTGCTTGTCCCTTCTTGTCCTTTTTAACTATTGCATCATACTTAAATGTCATGTCATTGCATCCTACTTGAACTGTTAGGTTGTTAGTTTACTTTCAGTTTCCTTGCACAAGTCTTTTAGACTTGCTGACATATGCCCCTCTCTCTTTTGGGTGACACATGTTAGATCCTGAGCCAGAGTTCGTTGGAGAGGACGTGGTGTTTGCTGACACCGAGTCAGGACCCGCGTTTGCTGAGGAGGAGTACGTGGACACCGGGGACCAGTCTTAGTGTCTTCGTTGAGCTTTCCCCTTTTATTTTAGACTGCTGTAGTTGTCGGTGCGCAGCACCAATACTTTGTTATGTTGTGTTGTTGGCCATGTTTTGGGCCTTTAGACTCTTTCCTTTAGCCTGGTGGCTTTTCTGGATGTTGAATATTGTTGTGGACAAATTCTGAGATTGGTTAACTTTTATCAGTCTCCCTTACCATGTTATTATTATTGTTGTTCCGTTTGCACTTACAGGGACCTGCTTATGTTTTATTGACGCTTATCAGGCGTGTGGCTTCACAGCTCCACGTCTATGCGGATCTTCTCACGTCTCGCCTCCATCGCTTTGGGAAGCGGGGCGTGACAGGTTTTGTTGGTGGCCCATGCAGGTCCGCTTTCTGTAACTGTGAATGATCGGATCAACGATAATAATATTAGATTGTCCAATAACTAAAATTTGACATCCGAGTCCTAAGCTATGAGTCTAATTGTTTCGTTTTCTGCGTCATTAGATGGCAAGAAGGCGGTTTACCCGTGGTGGTGGTAGCACGCCCCCTCATGACGAGGAGCTTGAGCGATAGCCCACCAATGGGGAGATGATGCGGATGATGCTTCAGATGATGCAGGTGCAGCAGGGCGTGCTCCTGCAAGTCCAGAATGCTCCAATTGCTCAAGCTGCTCGGGCAATCCAGGATGCCCCTCGCTCCGAGCCGGGAGCGAAGCAATTTCAGGAGCTGGGTCCCGCTTATTTTGATGGGTCTGAGGGTCCTCTAGCTGCCGATGAGTGGATTCAGAACATAGAGGATAACTTGAAGATGGCCAAGATCAGCCCGGTTGGATGGGTTGATTTGGCGAAGAGGCAGCTCAAGGATAATGCTCGGAACTGGTGGGATGCAGAAGAGAAGATGCTGGTGGAGCCGATAGCTTGGGATACCTTTAAGTCCAGGTTCGATGAGGAGTTCTTTCCGAAGGCTGCTAGGAAGGAGATGCTGCAGTGTTTTATTGAGCTGAAGCAACGGAGCTTGACGGTGGACCAGTACCACCAAGAGTTCAATAGGCTTAGTCGGTTCGCACCGAAGATGGTACAGGATGCTGATGAGAGGGCTCAGAGGTTCCTGCAGGGACTTGCTTTGGAGCTTCAGAGTTTCGTGTCTTCCTCTGATCTGGAATCTTATCAGAAGGTTCTGGTAGCTGAAAGGAGGCAGGAGCTGAACCTGAGCCAGACAAGGGGACATGTTGCTGGAGCTGGGAAGAGGCCTATGGAGCAGGCCAGGGCAGTGACGAGACCAGGATTCTGGCCCAACCAGCCAGCTCAGTTCAAGAGGCCAGGTGGGCCTGTTCTGAAGACTTGCAATCATTGTGGCAAGCCGGGTCATGTGAAGGACCAGTGCCGGAGGCTTTTGGGTCAGTGTTTGGGCTGTGGTGATGCTTCACATTCTCTGAAGGATTGTCCGAGTATCAAGTAGCCTTGGAGGGCACCTGTTGCAGCACAGCCGTTGCAGCAGAGGGCGTCTGTTCCTGCTGGACGTGGAGCAGCTCTTGTTCCACAGAGGCAGGCTTTTCAGCAGGCTTTTCCGCCGAGGAGGCAGGCTTTTCTGATGACCGCTGTGGAGAGCGAGGCAGTGGATGAGGTTATCGCAGGTAACTCTCACTCTAGCTGTTTTCTTTCCTTAGTTTTAGTTATTAGATCATGTTTGGTTGCTGGCATATGATTGGTTGCTAGAATAGGATTTGATTGTTAAATTGCTTGTTATGTGTGGTTTTGGTTTGCACATTTCCTACACGAGTCCTCTTTGACTCTGGTGCATCGATGTGCATTTTGGCGCGGTGCTTCGTGGAGAAGTATTCCTTGTCGACGTCCCCTCTTTCCAAGAGTTGGAATATCGTTACAGGGAATGGCGTGATCTCGGTGCATCGTGGTTGCAATTCTTGCTCGTTGGTGGTTTGTGGACATGAGCTTTACGCTGATTTCATTGTCCACGGCATCATCAACTATGATGCGGTCCTTGGGATGGATTGGCTTGCGAGCTTCTATGCTACGATTGATTGTCGTCGGAAGAAGGTGGTGTTCGAGATTCCCGGACATCCAGTATTTGAGTTCAGTCGAGGTAGCAGTTCGCTTGGCCCTATCAGATTTCGGGCCAGGCCAGTGGAGATTGTGGCTATGCAGATGGAGCTGGAGAGGCCTGCTGTAGTGCGTGAATTTGATGACGTCTTCCCCGAGGAGATGTCTGGATTACCACCTGATCGAGCTCTGGAATTTTCGATTGATCTTATTCTGGGAGCGCAGCCGATTTCGAAAGCGCCCTATCGTATGGCACCCGCTGAGTTGGAGGAATTGCGGAAGCAGCTGGATAAGCCTTTGCAGAAGGGTTATATCAATCCTAGTGTGTCTCTGTGGGGAGCACCGGTGCTGCTAGTGAAGAAGAAGGATGGTTCGCGTCGCATGTGCGTGGACTATCGGGAGCTGAATGCGGTGACCATCAAGAATAAATACCCGTTGCCTCACATCGATGATATTTTTGATCAGCTTGGAGGATCAAGGGTGTTTTCTAAGTTGGATCTGAGGAGTGGTTATCATCAGCTAAAGGTGAAGAAGGAAGACGTTCCGAAGACAGCGTTCAGGACGAAGTATGGACACTACGAGTTTATGGTTATGCCCTTCGGTGTAACCAATGCACCCGCAGTTTTCATGAATCTGATGAACCTGATTTTCTACGACTTTTAGACAAGTTTGTCGTTATCTTTATTGACGACATTCTGATCTATTCAAAGTCGGAGGAAGAGTATGCCTCACACTTGAGGACGATGTTGGAGATTTTGAGAAAGCATCGGTTGTATGCTAAGTTTTCGAAGTGCGAGTTTTGGCTGGACAGAGTTGCTTTTCTCGGGCATGTGGTGACTAGAGATGGTATTTCAGTGGATCCCGAGAAGATTAAGGCCATCAGAGAATGGCATGTTCCGTAGTCAGCGTCTGAGATCCGAAGTTTCCCTAGACTTGCTGGCTACTATTGGCGCTTCATTAAGAACTTTTCTCGTATTACTGAGCCGATGACCAGATTGACGCGGAAGGATGTGCCTTTTGCTTGGTCGGGTGATTGTGAGAATGCTTTTGGCATTCTGAGAGAGAGGTTGACGACTGCCCCTATTCTTGTTGTGCCTGATCGCAGTGGAGGATTTGAGATCTTTTGCGATGCTTCTGGCAAGGGTCTCGGTTGTGTGTTGTATCAGCAAGGGCATGTTGTGGCTTATGCTTCGCGTTAGCTCAAGACTCATGAGAAGAATTACCCGACGCACGATTTGGAGTTGGCTGATGTCGTGTTTGCGCTCAAGATTTGGAGGCACTTCCTGCTGAGTGAGAAAGTGAAGATCTTCACCGATCACAAAAGCCTGAAGTATATTTTTACTCAGAAGGAACTCAACATGCGACATCGTCGATGGTTGGAGCTCATGGCGGATTATGAGATTGATTTGCAGTTTCACCCTGGCAAGGTGAATGTGGTCCCGGATGCGCTGAATAGGCTTCCAGCGGTGATGTTGTTGACTTCGCAGTGGAGATTGCAGCAGGATTTTTGCGAGTCTGGTGTTGAGATCGTTCTTCCTGGAGAGGCCTCTTTGTTGATGAGTATGCAGATTCAGTCGTCGATTGTGGATAGGATCAAGGCTGGCCAGACTGGAGATCCGAAGCTGGTGAAGATTTGGGAGCAGGTAGAAGCCGGTCTGCGGACTGACTTTTTGATTCATGAGGATGGCTCGCTGAGGTTTGGAGCTAGGTTGTGTGTGCCAGCTGGGGATATCAGAGAGGAGTTGTTGGTGGAGGCACACAGTTCGCCGTATTCTGTGCATCCTGGTGGCACCAAGATGTACAAGGATCTTCGTCTGAACTTTTGGTGGCATGGCATGAAGAGGAGTGTGGCTCGGAGTGTGGCCAAGTGTCTGGTTTGCCAGTAAGTGAAGGCAGAGCATCAGCGTACAGCAGGGTTGCTACAATCACTTCTGATTCCGGAGTGGAAGTGGCAACACATCACTATGGACTTTGTGACTGGACTACCTCGGAGTCCGAAGCAGAATGACGCGATTTGGGTGATCGTAGATCGATTGACCAAATCTGCGCACTTTGTTCCATTCCGAGTGGGACAGTCCACTGAGGCGCTAGCGAGGAGATACATGGAGGTAAATTCTTTTACTCCCCGTTTCTATTTCCTTTTCCTAGATAGATAGTGATGTAACGTGAATCGTGCAGGAGATCGTACGACTTCACGGAGTCCCTGTGAGTATCGTGTCGGACAGAGACACGAGGTTCACTTCTCAGTTCTGGCAGAGTTTGCAGAAGACTTTGGGTACGCGTCTGAGTTTCAGCACGGCGTACCATCCGCAGACAGATGGCCAGTCCGAGAGGATGATTCAGATCTTGGAGGACATGCTGAGGGCGTGCATGTTGGATTTCAAAGGTTCGTGGGAGGACCATCTACATCTGGTAGAGTTTTCCTACAACAACAGCTTCCAGGCGAGCATTGGCATGGCGCCTTTCACCACGCTGTATGGGAGGAAATGTCGATCGCCATTGAGTTGGGATGACGTTGGTGATCGGGAGCTGTTGGGACCTGAGATGATAGTGGAGGCCGTGGATGTTGTCAGGAACATTCGGGAGAGGCTGAGGATTGCTCAGGACCGTTTTAAGCATTGGGCGGATGCTAAACGGCGTCCTTTGGAGTTTCAGCCAGGCGACCATGTGTTCTTGAAGATTTCCCCGAATCGTGGTGTGATTCGCTTTGGGAAGCGAGGGAAGTTGAGCCCGCAATACATTGGACCGTTTGACATTCTGGAGAGAGTTGGCGAGGTAGCCTACCGCTTGGCCTTGTCGCCATCTTTGGAGAGAGTTCACAATGTTTTCCATGTGTCGCAGCTTCGTCGATACATTAGCCATTGAGTTGGGATGACGTTGGTGATCGGGAGCTGTTGGGACCTGAGATGATAGTGGAGGCCGTGGATGTTGTCAGGAACATTCGGGAGAGGCTGAGGATTGCTCAGGACCGTTTTAAGCATTGGGCGGATGCTAAACGGCGTCCTTTGGAGTTTCAGCCAGGCGACCATGTGTTCTTGAAGATTTCCCCGAATCGTGGTGTGATTCGCTTTGGGAAGCGAGGGAAGTTGAGCCCGCAATACATTGGACCGTTTGACATTCTGGAGAGAGTTGGCGAGGTAGCCTACCGCTTGGCCTTGTCGCCATCTTTGGAGAGAGTTCACAATGTTTTCCATGTGTCGCAGCTTCGTCGATACATTAGCGATCCATCTCATGCTATGGATTTCTCGGAGATCACTGTTCGCCCTGATATGACGTATGACCAGCAGCCAGTGCGGATTCTGGACAGGCGTCAGAAGTCACTCCGGAACAAGGTTGTCAATCTTGTGAGGGTGATGTGGCGACACGGCTCGCCAGGAGAGTCTACTTGGGAGAGAGAGGATGAGACGCGAGAGCGTTACCCACTTTTGTTCCCGGACACGTGAGTGTTGGAAAATTCCGAGGACGGAATTTTTCTTAAGTTGGGGAGGATGTAACGACTGGTTTTCATGTATTTTGGATTATCTATATTATATATGTGTTTTGGTGGATTTTCTCCTTATGTGTGATTTTCCGTCTCCGTAGCTTTCGTTTTCGTTCGTTTCGTTGTGAATTTCTAGCTTCTTTCTTAAATCGTTGATCTTGGAGTAAGTCACTCGTGACGAACTTCAAATCGCTCATATTTTAGGGTTAGAGTGATCTTAGAAGCTATAGAAATCTTCCCGAAGCTTCGCGCTTCAATTCGGCACTTTTCGTGCACCTTAGTTGGTTCAAGAAGGGGGACCAACCGACTAGATTGAGATCTAGTCGGTCAAGAACTCTTCTCGAACCGACTAGTTCATTAAATCAATAATTTAGAAGTTACTGTTTACTCTTAGTCGGTCTAAGAACAACCACCGACCGACTAGATGTGAAACTAGTCGGTCAGAACTTGCTCTCAGACCGACTAGTTCCTTTGATAAATTTCACCTAAGTTAATGTTTATTGTTAGTCGGTCTAAGAACGTTTTTCGACCGACTAGGTTGCAAACTAGTCGGTCAGCCATTGTTCTTTAACCGACTAGTTCTTTGACCATTTTGACGACCTGAGTTACTGTTTGGTGTTAGTCGGTCACAGTTGGTCGACCGACCGACTAGTTATTAAACTAGTCGGTCAACAACCCTTCTTTGACCGACTAACCAACCCAGAAACCCTAATTTTTGGGCGGCCGCCGGTTCATCCCTATAAATAGCCGATCATTTTCTTCTTCTTTTTTTTCTCCTCTAAACCTAGTTCTTCCCCATTGATTCCCCTTCAATCCTAAACCCTTCCTCCGTCCTCTTAAGCCATTCCTTCATCCCCCGAGCTCCCCTCACGCATTCTAGCGCCGGCCACTACCCCTAGGCCGTCGGCCTTCCCCAAAACCCCATCAAACCTCATTTCCTCCAGATTTCTCCATCCATTCCAGATCTGAACCGTGGTTCCCCGGATCGTTTCTTCCGTTGCCGTGCTTGCTCGGCATCGATCTTCCGCTTTCTACGGTAGTGTTCGAACCTTTAATATTTTCATCACCCACATTTGATATTGTGAAACCCTAATAAAAATGGTTATTGTTTTGATGATTGTTTCTCCATAACAGCGACATTCCCCGTAGATTAGCGATTGTGAGACGAACCTTCGCGATCGTCATCCTCGGTGCTAGGCAAGTGAAACTTGCCACTTAGGGTTTTAGGCCATGTTCTAGGCCATTTACTTGTTTTAGCGTAAAAGAGACTAGGCAGTGAAAGGGTAGCTGCCTAGACGCCCTTGATCTAGGTTGACAACGAAGCTAGATCCGTCACCTTCATCATGCTTGCATGTCATGTTTAATTTCAATTAACGGTACGTGAATATCTGTTCATGTCATTGCATACTTGCTTGTTCATCGTGTTTGTGTAGCATACTTGCTTGTTCATCGTGTTTGTGTAGCACACGCTACTTTAAAATGTAAGCTGCGGCGAGTAGGATTTTGACTCCTACATCGTGACTTGAGGCTAGGTGCACCCCTATGCCAAATACACTTCCTGGCTCGTGATCCAAAAGCGAGCACAGTGTGTTACTAATCCCAACGCTCGATACACGTGGAGGTGTAGGGTTAAACGGTCGCTTGAGCTTAGGAGTTGGCCGATCAGCCACTCTAGCCAAAAGACGGAAACTCTGAGCACAAAGTGAAAATCGTGATAAGTGATTCGTGATAAGTGAAAATCGTGATAAGTGATTCGTGAATTAGTGATTTGGTAGCTTTTGCTACGTCGTGCGTGCTTGTCCCTTCTTGTCCTTTTTAACTATTGCATCATACTTAAATGTCATGTCATTGCATCCTACTTGAACTGTTAGGTTGTTAGTTTACTTTCAGTTTCCTTGCACAAGTCTTTTAGACTTGCTGACATGTTCCCCTCTCTCTTTTGGGTGACACATGTTAGATCCTGAGCCAGAGTTCATTGGAGAGGACGTGGTGTTTGCTGACGCCGAGTCAGGACCCGCGTTTGCTGAGGAGGAGTACGTGGACACCGGGGACCAGTCTTAGTGTCTTCGTTGAGCTTTCCCCTTTTATTTTAGACTGCTGTAGTTGTCGGTGCGCAGCACCAATACTTTGTTATGTTGTCGTTTTGTTGGCCATGTTTTGGGCCTTTAGACTCTTTCCTTTAGCCTGGTGGCTTTTCTGGATGTTGAATATTGTTGTGGACAAATTCTGAGATTGGTTAACTTTTATCAGTCTCCCTTACCATGTTATTATTATTGTTGTTCCGTTTGCACTTACAGGGACCTGCTTATGTTTTATTGACGCTTATCAGGCGTGTGGCTTCACAGCTCCACGTCTGTGCGGACCTTCTCACGTCTCGCCTCCATCGCTTTGGGAAGCGGGGCGTGACATATGTGGTTGAGAGTTTTGTGGGTGCTGTTTGGCTCTTTGGATGGAAGAGGGAAGAAGCCAGGGATGCTGCCTTGGGAGGGAAGAAAAGAAAAGAAAAGGAGGAAGGCTGCGCTGATTCCTTCCTCTTTCGTTTTATTTTCTTTTTGAGTTTTCTTTTGGTTTTACAGAGGAGAGAGAGAGAGAAAAGAAATTGAGTTTACCTGGGTTTGGTTTAGAGAGGGAGATGGGGTATTCTGTGCGTGGGTTATGCTGAGAACGTGGATTAGGTACGAAAAGATAGGGAGCGGGAGATCGTGTGTGCATGGTTGTCATGAGGGAGAGATAACGAGATAGTTAGTTGCAACAAATCATGGGGGAGGTTGCGAGATTCTCATTCAGTTAATAAAATTTTATTAGAGGAAAAATGAATCTAATTTAAGATATTAAAATTAGCTAAGCCTTGATTTGGAGAATTATTATTTAAAGTTAAAGGAAGATTAAGAAAATAATATAGCTAATATGATCGGATTATTGCAATATCGCCCCTACACTCGATATAAACCAAAAATGATAAAATTAATATAAGCGCGATCGTAAAGTCGCATGCATCGTGAATACGGGGTTCGATCATGTGTTTGAGCTATGGAATATGAAATTAAATAATAATATTCCAATGAATCACTATATTAATAAAATACGTACGGAAATACGTACGTATAGAAACAGGCAGTTACACAAATCCCAACCGACTGTTCAAGTTCCCCCAAAAAGAGAGAGTCAGGTGCGTTTTTCCATAAAAATTTCAAAATTCTGAGTTTTCCAACCAAATTTATTCCCCCCCCCCAACTTTATCAAAACTCATCTCAACCTTCCATTCTTCAAGAACAAATCCTAGCCAATCTTTATCTTATCCGAGTCAGCCCTAAAATTCAAAAAAGGTTTGTCAAATGTAATATAGATAATACATTAATACATTATATAATAAATTAATAATAATACGAAAACGGTTCCGTCGGTTCGTTATCTCTTCGCAGACGGTTTCGATTCTCCAAGACTGTTCCTATTCTCCGAGAGACGTTCCTTTTTGTGCAGATAATTGATGATTTTGCTTCTAAAAATGCAAGGACGAGTCATTTTAGATGAGATGTGGTTTATATGTGATTTTTGTGCAGGTACAACATCAAGATTTCCAGAAGCAAGAAGTATGGTGTGAATATGCCAAGAGTTCCAAATCAAGCCGAGCCAGACGTGGAATGGTCATAATGACATGTTCTCGTACGCTAATCCTTGTATTTGTTTTATTTTAAGGGGTATTGGTTTTATGTCCCCCCTATTTTGAACCATCTTTTAGCATATCAATAAATATTTTAGGTGTAGGGATAAGCCTCCTAGCATTGCACTTGGCTAGGTTCCAAACCCCAAAAATTTTAATATTTCTATTTTTTAAAAACAATTATAAAGGGCCCAAATTTTTAACTCGCCCTGGGCCCCAATATCTCAGGACCGGCCCTGACTGGCCGCGGTTGGAAACCACAGCCAAAATGGAGTTCACGGGCCGCATTACCATTTTTGCTGTGGTTGCCAACCGCGACATATTCAATTGGATGATGTTGGTAACCGCGGTCGATCTGATACTACTACGTCCCAGCAGCTAACTTCACTCTCGTACGCAAATTACAACAACTTCCACAAAAACCACAAGCTTCCATACGTCCGCAAAAAACCAAACTTTTCCTAGACCCATTGAAGCTTATAAATTTGTTATTATCTCTTGAAAATAAGTTATACTGTTTTTGAAATATTTCAAATCTTGTTGGTTTTAAATATTAATTGTTTAAAGTAACCACTAAATGTCGATTTTGTGTCGGGTTAAAGTAATGGAAAGTGAAAGGATGTTCGTCACATGCTATTTTGATGGAGATTTAGTGATTGATGAAAATCACGAATTGAGGTATGTTGGGGGGCTGTGAGACCAATTACTGTGAGAAGACCGTCAACGTATTCCGAGCTAGTTGATCGGATATACCAATGCATATGGATAAACCGGCGAGAGTATGCATTGAATCTAGTGTGCAAATGGCCGATAACGAATCACAGGTTTACAGCTGTGAATATATCAGATGACGGTGATATGGAGATTCTATTTAGCTTTGGTGAAGTTCAATAGTCAGTTGAAATATATGTGGAAAAAGAAGCAATAATCAACACCAGAGTGAGTGAACCCCATGACACATTTGCTCGTATGTTGGATATGGGTAATAACTCGGCTGACTATATGCCATATTCTCCAAATCAAGTGGACCAGCATATAGAGAATATGACGGGAGAAATGTGTTTGTATTACCCACAAGAGGATGCGTAAGTATAGAAATTTTTGAAATAATAAATAAGTTTATGTTATATCTGTATGAAGTAAATTCGATATTCTAAACATTTCACATTTTCATATGACATTTGCAGTTGGAATGTTGCGGGACAAGGAGGTCATGCAACTTATTCCACTTATATGCACGGTCCATCTGTACCAGAGTCATTGCCAACGCAAGCAAATGTGCTTCCTAAAGATATTGGCAGACCCACATATATTGGAGCATTGACGTCTTTGGCGAGGCAGGTGGAGGAAGAAAGTGATGGCACAGATAATGATGAACATGTAGTTGTGAGAGAGGATAGCATGCAGTTTGCTGTCGATCTAAACGTAGATGATACAGAATGGATACATCAATCTGTTGCAGACAATACAAATGTGCAATTTGAAGAGCCATTGCCAGATGGAGAGGATGAGGAACAATGTGTAAACACTACAATTATGATGAATACGCTACAATTATGATGAATACACAAGAAAGGCATATGCTAGAGCCAAGGCTTCCTAGTAGTAATGGAGTTTTCAACGTCGGTGATCTATATGATACAAAGACCGACTTGATAAAAGCAATTACGGAATGAAGCATCGAGCACAATGGCTCATTTAGACCAATCAAGACAAACAAAACTTGATATTCCGTGATATGTTGCTTGAATCATGAGGTGAATCTGCATACTCAAGATGAGGCGAGTAGGAATTGTCCTTGGAGGATTTATGCAGCGGTGGGAAAAAGAACAACTGGGAGGTTCGAGATAATTAAAATAGGTGAGGAACATACCTGCAACAATCCCACGCTAAATACCGATCATAGTCAAGCCACATCAGCTTTCATAAGTTACAAAATTATGCCAATGGTGAAGATAAAGCTTGATATGACACCGGCAGAAATACAAGAGCCATTCACACCATGTTACACATCAGAATATCATATCACAAAGCATGGATGGCTAGATCGAAGGCTTTAGCGAGGATATTTGGTGATTGGGACGAGTCATACTAGAGGCTCCCATAATACTTAGAGGCCATCAAGAAAAGCAATCATGGAACAGTGTATAAGACACATATGAAACTATTGGGCCAAGAGTGGCACAGTTTACATGAGTGTTTTGGTCTTTTGGACCATCAATTGAAGGGTTCAAACACTGTAGGCCGGTCCTAAGTATTGATGGCACACATTTGTATAGGAAATATGCAGGGTGCTTACGTGTGGCTACAGGTGTGGTGCAAATGAGGGCCTTTTTCTGTTAGCATTTGCAGTAGTATCGGCTGAAAATGTAGAAAATTGGAAATGGTTTTTCTACTAAATCTATGAGTTGATACCGAGTGCTCGTAGAAACCAAACGATTACCTTCATTTTGATAGAATGAAAGGTATTCCGAGAGCACTACGAGAGGGATGGCTAGCTTCTAGACACCATAGGTATTGTCTTCGACATATTATTGCAAATTTCAAGTCGAATGGATATCGAACAATTACATTGGAAAATCACTTATGGAGAGCTAGCAATGCATCTGACTTGCTGACATATAATGCATTTCGTGCAAAGATTAGAGCAGAGTCTGTTGTAGCTGATGATTAGATTACTGCAGACTTGGGGGAGCAAACAAGGAGGTGGGCGATACACGAAGATGGTGGGAGACGATATTGTATAATGAAAACCAATTATTCAGAAAGCTTCAATGGGGGTTTTAAAGGAGCTAGAACGCTTTCGATACAAGCGTTGATTGCAAGAACCTTTTATAGGTTAAACAAGTATTTCTATTATCGACGGCTTGATGGACATCGTTGGACGAACACTTTCACCCCCAAAAACTGAGAACATTATTGGTGCATGTGTGAAAGCAGCTTGGTGTTGCTACATCACACGATTTAGTAATTATGAGTGGCTGGTGATGGATAATAATGCACATGCATATACCGTGACGATAGAAGGCGACCGTTGCACATGTACGTGTAATATTTCTATGTTTCAGCATATGCCATGTGTCCATGTTATCGCTGCAACGTCCAGACAGCAATATGGTGCCATTGGTCGCTTTGTTCACCATAGTATAGTGTGAGTAAATATCGACGAATGCATACCTGATGCAAGATACTGGAAGGATTGTGATGGTCCCAGCTTTCTTCCTCCAGAAAAAAGAAGACCTCCCGGCCAGCAAAGATCGACTGGATTCGGGGAGCAATGGATCTTTTACGTGAGGGTAGAAAGCAGAATAGATGCAACAACTGTCATCAGCTCGGTCATAAGAAATCATGTTGCCAAAATCCTCTACGCACATCATCGTATGTTATTTTCACATTTCATGTTTAGTACTTGTGAAAATACTTGTGTACTAATTTCATCCAATATTGTAGGGCTTCATCTCATCGAGGAGGCAGTTCACATGCCCGAAGCAATATAATGCATCCAACTGAAGACACATCGACTGCATAAAGAGTATATGTATCTTATATGTGATTTTTATGGGAATGTAAAATTTGAGAGTATATGGGATGTTATAGGTATCTTATATGTAAAATTTTAAAGCATTTGTGCTTTTCATGTATCTTATATCAATTGCTCGGCCCGTTATTTACATTTGGAATAAAATCGGATATATGTGCCACAGGAGATATATGGTGATATATGTGTGATATATTACATAATTGATTGGGATTTGTGTGATTGGGATGCGATGTGTTATTGTGAGAAGCTTGCAGGAGCAGTTTGTGGTAGCAGCAGCTGTGTGCACGAAAAGAACTGAATCAGACAGCAGCTGTGTGCTGCTGCTTGAGTCCAGGATCAGTGCAATTTGGCCGCGGTTGCATTGATCCTGGACTCAAGCAGCAGCACACAGCTGCTGTCTGATTCAGTTCTTTTCGTGCACACAGCTGCTGCCACCACAAACTGCTTCTGCGAGCTTCTCCCAATAACACATCGCATCCCAATCACACAAATCCCAATCAATTATGTAATATATCACACATACATCACCCATATATCGCATTTCTATCCCATATATCGCATATATCACACACACATATCCCATATATCACATATATATCACACATATCACGTATATCACACACATATCGGATATACCACATATATCCAACGCATATCTCATATATCACATCTCAAACATATCAAACCCAGAAGATTTAAATTTCTGATTTCATTCAAAAATTAAATAACGGTTCGACAATATCTTGATTCCAAAATTAAACACAATGACCAAAATTAAACACAATGATAATATCTTGATTACATACATTGCCGCCTATGTAAAATCCTGCTCATAAGTGACCGACGATGCATGTATGTTACAAACGTAGCTTGTTGAGTTAATGTGTCACCTGCCATTTCTGGTTGGGTGTGTTGCATCGGCAAAGGGTCAGGTTGTTGGACTTGAGTCTGATGTGGCTCGTGACCGTAGCCCCGGGAGTACACACACCCGGGACAGACGATGTTGTAGTCTTACCGCAAGCGTACGGTGTTGTAACGGCTGGTTTTTGTATGGTGAATATTATTTATATATATATGTGATCGTTCATCTTCTTTCTTTACCTCCTCGCGCTCATATCTTAGTATAGGTTCACTTTTGGAACTCATCGGAATCATTCCGAAGCTTCACGCTTCAATTTCCGACTTCCTGTGCCAATTAGCCGGTTCACGTTGAGGCACCGACCGACTAAATGTCCATCTAGTCGGTCAACAACTCCTCATGGACCGACTAGTTTCTGTCAGGCTTTTTCCTTGAGTTACTGTTTACGCTTAGTTGGTCTAAGTTCAACCACCGACCGACTAGTTATTGAACTAGTCGGTCAACACTTCTTCGCAGACCGACTAAGTACAGAGATCATTTTTCGCACCAGGTTACTGTTTACCGTTAGTCGGTCAAAGAACGAAAACCGATCGACTAGTTGACAAACTAGTCGGTTAGGTATCCTTCTTTGACCGACTAACCTTCAAAATATCTTGTTGACCATTTTCACCCTTTAGTCGGTCTATGAACACTGGCCGACCGACTAGGTTGCAAACTAGTCGGTCGACGAGCCTTCACAGACCGACTAACTCTATAAATTCTACAATAACCCTGTTCACGGTTTGGGTTTTAGTCGGTCACAGTTATACGACCGACCGACTAGTTCCCAAACCAGTCGGTCGACCGCCCTTCTCTGACCGACTAGTTGACTCCGAAACCCTAATTTCTGTGCTAGCCGCCGTTTCATTTTCTTATTTAAACGGGGCTTTCTCTTTCATTTCTCTTGATTATTTTCAGTCTCCTTCTTCCCCAAACCTATTCCCCGACCTCTCACGCCCTCCCCTTTGCTCATTCCTCCATCCTTGCGTCCTCCACCTTCCCCAAAGCTCTCCCTTTTCTCTCATTTCTCCCTTTTGCCCTAGCTTGAAGTTCCCATTTCAGATCCAGCAGCAACGACGTCAGGAGATGCTGGGATCTTCACCATCACCGGCGATCAACATTCCTCGCTGCGCTAACCGCGGCCTAGGAATTTCCGGACAACGTAAAGCTTCCAGATTTGACGCCGGATCTCCGTGCAATCGTCAATTTCAGGTTGGTGCCCTAAATTCGTAGTAACCCCCACAATAGATGATCAAACCCTAATTAAAATCAGCAACCTAATCAAACTAAATCTATTTCCCGCTGATCTTTAAAACGTTGTGCAAACCGTAGAAACCGACGAATGGACATTATGCATGTGCACATAGGATAGATCGTCGATTAGGTTAATTACACTAAAAAAATATGATTTTTGATTGAATAGGATAGTCCCGATAACCTAGACACAACCCTAATAGGGATTAATAAATCGTGATCTGACACCGTCGATGTGTCACAATTTTCAGACACTTTTCCACCGACGAGACGTTTGGACGAGTCGTGCCAGGGAGACGACGCACTCGCCACCACAGGCAAGTGTATCACTTGCGTTCTTGGCCGTGTTTTAGGCCTTAGTTTTGCTAGAACTGTTAGTCTTGATCATTGAGAACCAGACGTGAAATGATAGCGTCCGGGACGCTTTTGATGGCCCAGATTTGACAACGAAATCTGAGTCTAACAACAAAAAATTTCTGACATCATAGGATTGACATGCGTGTGCGTGAGTTGTGGACACCGTAGTACAACCCCTCCTGTTTTGTCGTGTCTTGTTCCTTTCTGTCTGCACAGCCCGCTGGGCAATAGGGCACTCGCCAAGCCAGAGCGAGTGATCCCTTGTAATAGTTCACAGCCCGATGGGCAATTGGGCACCTGTCAAGCTAGAGCAGGTGATCACATGTACTGATACACAGCTCAGAGAGCAATTGGGCACTTGTCAAGCTAGAGCAAGTGATCACATGTCTTGTCACGATTCTTGGGGTTATGGGGTAGGGTTGAGCGTGCAAGCGGCAAGAGGGACTGATCCCCCTCGAACCGAATAGGCGTGAACCCTTTCGTGTCTTGTCTTGTCTTGTCTGGCTTCCGTGTTCCGTCTTGTCTTGACACCCGTAGGCTAGTCTCGTAGTCCGTAGCACTCGTTACGACTACTACTTGTCTTGGTTACTTTCCTGTTGTGTTTCTTTCTGTTGTTAAAACCTCAGCATGTTAATCAACCAGTAAAATGTTGTAAGTAAATGGTACACTTGTAGCTTGGTCTAATCTTTTCTTGTAGACCTTGCCTGACGTAGAGTTCCTTCTTTTGGTGATGTACGTCAGGGATTGAGCCAGAGTACATGGAGGAGACTGACCTGCCAGCCGACGTGGAGCCGGAGAGCGTCGATCCCGAGTACGACCCTGAGGAGGATCAGAGCTAGAGACTTCTAGTTGCAGTTCCAGTGACGTTATTCATTTTGTTGGGTGCGTAGCACCTTTATGTTCCTTTGTCTAGGTTGGGTGCCTGCACCTTTAGATTTACTTTTACGCTATTGTAGCCCTTCGGGCGTTGAGACTTGGTACTCTTGATATGTTGGAATAAAATGTGATGTTCTTCTCTTTCTTGTACTTTTATTGTTCTGTACTAACTTGCAGGGACCTGTACCTTTGCCTTGGTTTCACACAGACGCTTATTAGGTCAGGGCTTCATAGCCCTGGCCTAAGCGGGCCTAGTCACGCTTCACCTCCGCTGTTTAGGGAAGCGGGGCGTGACAGGTTTTAGTGGTGGCCCATACAGGTCCACGTCCCAAACTTTCTGCAAGTACAGAACAGTAAGAGTAAGGACATTCACTTTGATATTCAAACATTGTACGAGTCTAACCTTCGTCTTTCTGTCAATAGGATGGCCGGACGACGCGTTACTCGATCGGGAAACTTAGGCGATGGAGTTCCGGAGGACCAGGGCGGAGAGTTCCGTCAGTTTCTGGGTGTGATGAGGGAGATGCTGGATGTTCAGCATCAGCTGGTACAGCAGTCTCAGCGTGCTGCCCAGGCTCCACCTGCTGCACCACCTCCTCCTCCGCCAGCCCCACGAGCTGCTCCAGGAGTGAAGCAGTTCAACGAGCTGCAGCCGAAGACCTTCTCTGGGAAGGAAGGACCTCTGGGTGCCGATGAGTGGATCCAGAGCACGGAGGAGAAATTAGTTGTTGCAAAGATTCCAGACGATACCCGAGTGGAGATAGCGAAGATGCAGCTGACGGAGAATGCGAGGAACTGGTGGCGTCTTGAGGAGAGGCGTCTGGAGAAACCAGTGGAGTGGAGGACCTTCAGATCGATGTTTAAGGATAAATATTTCACCAAGTCTGCTAGGAGGGAGCTGCTGAGCAAGTTTATAGATCTGAAGCAGGGGGATAGGACTGTCGAGGAGTATGAAGCCGAGTTCGAGATGTTGAACCGTTTTGCCCCGCACATGGTGAAGAAGGAGGAGAAGCGAGCTGATCGCTTTCGTCAGGGACTGCGTCTGAAGATTCAGGCTTCGATGTCTTCGGCGAGTTTCTCGACTATGAGGGAGGTGCTTGATGCTGTGAAGAATCATGAGCTCATAGCTCTTCTGCCTGACCCTCCAGCTGATAAAGGGAAGCGTCACATGGAGCAGTACCGGCCACCTGCTAGGCCGGCGATGAGGCCAGTTCAGACTGTGCCATTTAAGAGGCCTGGAGCACCAGTGTAGCAGCAGAGCAAGGGTCCGTGTCATTTCTGCGGCAAGCCCGGACATGTTCAGACCAACTGTCGGAGGAAGCTGGGACTGTGCCTACTTTGTGGAGATGCTTCGCATGCTGCGAAGGACTGTCCTAGAGCCAGCAATGCTGTTGTTGGAGCACCAGCACCGTTACAAATGAGGGCACCTGCTCCGGTTCAGAGAGGACCTGCCGTTCGTGGACCACCCTTGGTGCCACATAGGCAGCTATACCAGCGAGCAGTGCAGCCTCCGAGTCCGGCCTATACTATGACTGCTGTAGAGATCGAGGAGCTGGATGGAGTGATTGCAGGTAACATCTTGACCTAGTCTTTTCATTTCGTAATTATATTGTATTGCTAGTCTAGTTAGTGTTGTCTGTTTGTTTGATTGTTAGAGTAGTGTTTGACCTTAGACCCCTTGATTTCGTAGGCACCATTCTTGTGTTCTCTCACCCCGCTTTGGCTTTGTTTGACTCCGGTGCATCTATGTGCATCTTATCCCGGAGGTTCATAACAAAGCACTCCATTCCTACCCACACACTTCCTAAGTGTTAGGACATCACTACTGGGAACGGAGTAGTGACGGTGAATCTGGGATGTCGGTCGATTCCCTTAGTGGTTAGTGGACATGAGCTATATGCGGATTTCATCGTCCACGATCTGCCGCATTTCGATGTCGTCCTTGGCATCGATTGGCTGGGAGATTTCCACGCTTCGATCGATTTTCACAGCAAGAGAGTGGTTTTCCGGATTCCAGGACATCCGGAGTTCGAGTTTCACAGCCGAGATGAGTCGCTTGGGCCCATCAGATTTCGGGCCAAGCCGGAGGTGCCGGTGATAGCAGCATTGCAGATGGAGATGGAGATCGACCGACCAGCGGTTGTCAGAGACTTTGACGACGTCTTCCCGGAGGATATCTCGGGTCTGCCACCCGACAGAGCTTTGGAGTTCGGCATCGATCTGATGCCGGGTGCGCAGCCGATATCGAAGGCGCCGTATCGGATGGCTACCGTGGAGCTTGAGGAGCTGCGGAAGCAGTTGAATGAGTTGTTGCAGAAGGGTTTCATCCACCCTAGTGTGTCACCGTGGGGTGCACCTGTGTTGCTAGTGAAGAAGAAGGATGGGTCCCGCAGGATGTGCGTAAATTATCGAGGATTGAATGTTGTCACCGTGAAGAACAAGTATCCGCTGCCGCGCATCGACGACATATTTGATCAGCTGGGAGGTTCGAGAGTTTTCTCGAAGTTGGACTTGAGGAGCGGTTACCATCAGTTAAAAGTAAAGAAGGATGACGTCCCGAAGACAACTTTCCGGACGAAGTACGGGCACTATGAGTTTGTGGTGATGCCATTCGGCGTGACCAATGCTCCAGCTGTGTTCATGAATCTTATGAACTTGATTTTCTACGACTTCCTGGATAAGTTTGTCGTTATTTTCATTGACGACATTCTTATTTACTCGAAGTCTGAGGAGGAGCACAGCTGTCATCTGAGGACAGTGTTGGAGACGCTGAGGCAACACAAATTGTATGCCAAGTATATCAAGTGCGAGTTCTGGCTGGACAGAGTCGCGTTCCTGGGACACATGGTGTTTGGTGATGGTATATATGTGGATCCGGAGAAGGTCAAAGCAGTCAGAGATTGGCCGACTCCACAGTCAGCGTCCAACATCAGGAGTTTCCTTGGTCTAGCAGGCTATTATCGGCGGTTCATCAAAGATTTCTCGATGATTGCTGAGCCGATGACGAAGCTGACGAGGAAGGATGAAGAGTTTCTGTGGTCTGATGCTTGTGAGGAGGCTTTCAGTATCTTGAAGGCGAGGTTGACCACGGCACCAGTTTTGACGGTACCGGATCGGAGCGGAGGCTTTGAAGTTTATTGTGATGCATCGGGGAAGGGCCTGGGATGCGTTCTGCATCAGCATGGCCACGTGGTCGCGTATGCTTCTCGTCAATTGAGGACTCATGAGAAGAATTACCCGACGCACGATCTGGAGTTGGCAGCGGTGATCTTTGCGCTGAAGATTTGGAGGCACTTCTTGCTGGGTGAGTGTGTGAAGATTTATACCGATCATAAGAGCCTGAAGTACATATTCACCCAGAAGGAGCTCAACATGCATCAGAGACGATGGTTGGAGCTCATGGCTGACTACGAGATAGATTTGCAGTATCATCCGGGGAAGGTGAACGTTGTGCCGGACGCTTTGAGTAGACTCCCCACTGCTATGATGCTTACTGTTGACTGGAGGATTCAGCAGGAGCTTAAGGAGATGGATTTGGAGGTTGTCATACCTGGTGTGGTTCATACTTTCATGAATTTGCAGATTCAGTCCACGATTGTGGATCGGATCAAGGCAGCACAGGCAGGAGATCCGAAGTTGCAGAGGATCAGGAGGCAGGTTGAAGTTGGGCTGCGAGCAGAGTTCGTGATTCATGAGGATGGTTTGCTGCGGTACGGCAGCAGACTCTGCGTACCGACGGGAGATGTTCGGGAGGAGATTTTGAGCGAGGCTCATAGCTCGCCTTATTCTATACATCCTGGTGGCACCAAGATGTATAAGGATCTTCGACTGAATTACTGGTGGATTGGCATGAAGAAGAGTGTGGCACGGAGCGTTGCCAAGTGTTTGGTATGCCAGCAGGTGAAGGCCGAGCACCATCGTACTGCTGGGTTGCTGCAACCGCTTCCTATTCCAGAGTGGAAGTGGCAGCATATTACGATGGATTTCGTGACTGGTTTACCTCGGACCTCGAGGCAGAACGACGCAGTCTGGGTGATCGTGGATCGGTTGACCAAGTCTGCGCATTTCATTCCTTTTCGAGTAGGCCAGTCTACGGAAGCCTTGGCGAGGAAATATCTTGAGGTAAAATTTCGTTTCTACTTCTCTTTAATTTTTCCTTCTTGATTAGTTGTGACGTAGGCTGTGTACGTGCAGGGGATTGTACGCTTACACGGGGTCCCCGTGAGCATCGTGTCTGACAGAGATACGAGGTTCACATCTCATTTCTGGAGAAGTCTGCAGGAGCATTTGGGTACGAGTCTGAGTTTCAGCACGGCGTACCACCCGCAGACCGACGGCCAGTCCGAGAGGACTATACAGATTCTGGAGGATATGCTGCGAGCTTGCACACTGGACTGGAAGGGATCTTGGGAGGACCATCTCCATTTGGTGGAGTTTTCTTATAACAACAGCTACCAGGCGAGCATTGGCATGGCGCCGTTTGCTGCCTTATATGGGAGAAAATGTCGATCGCCACTGAGCTGGGATGACGTTGGAGATCGGGAGCTGTTGGGTCCAGAGATGATTGTTGAAGCTGTGGATGTCGTGAGAGACATCAGGGAGAAGCTCAGAGTTGCACAGGATCGCTTTAAGCATTGGGCTGATGCCAAGAGGAGACCGTTGGAGTTTCAGCCTGTAGATCACGTTTTCTTGAAGATTTCTCCGAACCGCGGAGTTATTCGTTTTGGGAAGAAAGGGAAGCTGAGCCCGAGGTTTATTGGACCTTTTGATGTGCTGGAACGTGTGGGAGCAGTGGCCTACCGCCTTGCTCTGCCACCATCTTTGGTGGGGGTTCACGACGTATTCCACATATCACAGTTATGTCGGTACGTCAGTGATCCGTCGCACACGGTGGATTTCTCGGAGATCACGGTCCGTCCAGACCTGACCTACGACCAGCAGCCCGTGCAAATTTTGGACCGTCGACAGAAGCAGTTGAAGAATAAGGTAGTCGACCTGGTGAGAGTGATGTGGCGTCACGGATCGACTGGAGAGTCCACGTGGGAGAGAGAGGATGAGATGAGAGAGCGTTACCCTCACCTATTCTGAAAGAAATTCCGAGTGCGGAATTTTCTTAAGGTGGGTAGGATGTAACGGTTGGTTTTTGTATGGTGAATATTATTTATATATATATGCGATCGTTCGTCTTCTTTCTTTACCTCTCCGCGCTCATATCTTAGTATAGGTTCACTTTTGGAACTCAACGGAATCATTCCGAAGCTTCACACTTCAATTTGCGACTTCCTGTGCCAATTAGCCGGTTCACGTTGAGGCACCGACCGACTAAATGTCCATCTAGTCGGTCAACAACTCCTCATGGACCGACTAGTTTCCGTCAGGCTTTTTCCTTGAGTTACTGTTTACGCTTAGTCGGTCTAAGTTCAACCACCGACCGACTAGTTATCGAACTAGTCGGTCAACACTTCTTCGCAGACCGACTAAGTACAGAGATCATTTTTCGCACCAGGTTACTGTTTACCGTTAGTCGGTCAAAGAACGAAAACCGACCGACTAGTTGACGAACTAGTCGGTTAGGTATCCTTCTCTGACCGACTAACCTTCAAAATATCTTGTTGACCATTTTCACCCTTTAGTCGGTCTATGAACACTGGCCGACCGACTAGGTTGCAAACTAGTCGGTCGACGAGCCTTCACACACCGACTAACTCTATAAATTCTACAACAACCCTGTTCACGATTTGGGTTTTAGTCGGTCATAGTTATACGACCGACCGATTAGTTCCCAAACCAGTCGGTCGACCGCCCTTCTCTGACCGACTAGTTGACCCCGAAACCCTAATTTCTGTGCTAGCCGCCGTTTCATTTTCTTATTTAAACGGGGCTTTCTCTTTCATTTCTCCTGATTATTTTCAGTCTCCTTCTTCCCCAAACCTATTCCCCTACCTCTCACGCCCTCCCCTTTGCTCGTTCCTCCATCCTTGCGTCCTCCACCTTCCCCAAAGCTCTCCCTTTTCTCTCATTTCTCCCTTTTGCCCTAGCTTGAAGTTCCCATTTCAGATCCAGCAGCAACGACGTCGGGAGACGCTGGGATCTTCACCATCACCGGCGATCAACATTCCTCGCTGCGCTAACCGCGGCCTAGGAATTTCCGGACAACGTAAAGCTTCCAGATTTGACGCCGGATCTCCGTGCAATCGTCAATTTCAGGTTGGTGCCCTAAATTCGTAGTAACCCCCACAATAGATGATCAAACCCTAATTAAAATCAGCAACCTAATCAAACTAAATCTATTTCCCGCTGATCTTTAAAACGTTGTGCAAACCGTAGAAACCGACGAATGGACATTATGCATGTGCACATAGGATAGATCGTCGATTAGGTTAATTACACTTAAAAAATATGATTTTTGATTGAATAGGATAGTCCCGATAACCTAGACACAACCCTAATAGGGATTAATAAATCGTGATCTGACACCGTCGATGTGTCACAATTTTCAGACACTTTTCCACCGACGAGACGTTTGGACGAGTCGTGCCAGGGAGACGACGCACTCGCCACCACAGGCAAGTGTATCACTTGCATTCTTGGCCGTGTTTTAGGCCTTAGTTTTGCTAGAACTGTTAGTCTTGATCATTGAGAACCAGACGTGAAATGATAGCGTCCGGGACGCTTTTGATGGCCCAGATTTGACAACGAAATCTGAGTCTAACAACAACAAATTTCTGACATCATAGGATTGACATGCGTGTGCGTGAGTTGTGGACACCCAAGTACAACCCCTCCCGTTTTGTCGTGTCTTGTTCCTTTCCGTCTGCACAGCCCGCTGGGCAATAGGGCACTCGCCAAGCCAGAGCGAGTGATCCCTTGTACTAGTTCACAGCCCGATGGGCAATTGGGCACCTGTCAAGCTAGAGCAGGTGATCCCATGTACCGATACACAGCTCAGAGAGCAATTGGGCACTTGTCAAGCTAGAGCAAGTGATCCCATGTCTTGTCACGATTCTTGGGGTTATGGGGTAGGGTTGAGCGTGCAAGCGGCAAGAGGGACTGATCCCCCTCGAACCGAACAGGCGTGAACCCTTTCGTGTCTTGTCTTGTCTTGTCTTGTCTGGCTTCCATGTTCCGTCTTGTCTTGACACCCGTAGGCTAGTCACGTAGTCCGTAGCACTCGTTACGACTACTACTTGTCTTGTTTACTTTCCTATTGTGTTTCTTTCTGTTGTTAAAACCTCAGCATGTTAATCAACCAGTAAAACGTTGTAAGTAAATGGTACACTTGTAGCTTGGTCTAATCTTTTCTTGTAGACCTTGCCTGACGTACAGTTCCTTCTTTTGGTGATGTACGTCAGGGATTGAGCCAGAGTACGTGGAGGAGACTGACCTGCCAGCCGACGTGGAGCCGGAGAGCGTCGATCCCGAGTACGACCCTGAGGAGGATCAGAGCTAGAGACTTCTAGTTGCAGTTCCAGTGACGTTATTCATTTTGTTGGGTGCGTAGCACCTTTATGTTCCTTTGTCTAGGTTGGGTGCATGCACCTTTAGATTTACTTTTACGCTATTGTAGCCCTTCGGGCGTTGAGACTTGGTACTCTTGATATGTTGGAATAAAATGTGATGTTCTTCTCTTTCTTGTACTTTTATTATTCTGTACTAACTTGCAGGGACCTGTACCTTTGCCTTGGTTTCACACAGACGCTTATTGGGTCAGGGCTTCATAGCCCTGGCCTAAGCGGGCCTAGTCACACTTCGCCTCCGCTGTTTAGGGAAGCGGGGCTTGACAGGTGTAGCGACGAGCGGGTATCGAACTCAGGGAGGAACAAATGACAGTGTCTTCTTCCAATCACCTAGCTATCAAGAGGGTCGAGAATAGTGTGGGGGAAAACGGTCACAATTGTGCAAATATCAAGAGAAAATATCAAATTAATAAAACGTCCAGGGATAGGGAATCCCCGCTACGTACCGTCTCTCATCATTGTGATTCATAGGTTTTATCATTGCCAAACTTGAATGTGGGTGAACTAGTCGCAACTAAATATAGAACCAAGCTCATGCTCTCATGCTATTGCCGGTCTATAGCAAACCTAGGACAGTGTCCAATCTCTTGCAAACCCTAACCTAAGCCGCTAGCGTGAAGAACAATATCATCGTTTAATCATATCTCGAGCCCACTGTCGTGCAAACTCGAGCTACGACCTAGGTTGCGATAGTTCCTATCCGTCCAATATCTTGCAAACGGATATGGGTATAGATTCACAATTGAAAACCCTAGCTTTGGCCCAATCTCTTGCAAACCAAGTCTAAAGAGATCTAATTGTCAACCTAAATCGAATATCTAGGCCTTCCTATCAATTGGGACCCAATCTCTTGCAAATCCCAATCGATATGAATCCCTAGATATCTGTAATTAATCAATCCCAACCTAACCCTAATCAATTCTAGCAACAATTTCACAATTTCATCACAATTCAGAAATAGGGTTCGTAGGGTTCATGCCTACGCCCTAAGACGATAGCACTACTCACTATTCATCATGAAATTCTCAGAAAAATCAATAATAATATCAAGGGAATTCATTACAATAGAGAAATAACAAATAAAAATTGAGTTTTTGATAGAAAATAGACAAACCAATGAAGATCCAATGATATCCAATGAGAATCCAAATAGAGTAGCCTTTTAATCTCCAAAAAGAAAGCCTAAATCTAATTAATCTAAAAAGTTTTGAAAAGTTACGAAAAAGGCTGAAAAAAGCTCTCCTAACTAGGGCAAAAACTGGGTTTAAATATCCCCCAAAATTGCCCAAAAAATCGTGACCAAACTGCCCCTGCGCAGCCCAGAAATCACAACTTACGCAGCAGGCGGAGCGGCTCACTCGGCCGAGTGACTTTGTCACTCGGCCGAGTGACAGACCCTGTAAGAAAACAGTAAGTCAGGGGGGTCTCAGGGTCTGCCTTCAGAGGTGACTCGGCCGAGTATACTTCTTCGTTCGGCCGAGTGGCTTTATCGCTCGGCCGAGTGACTTTCGACTGGATCTTCGAAAAATACAGTAACTTCGACCTTTTTCTGGGCAATTTCTCTGTACCACTCGGGAAAGTGAGATTTCTCATTCGACCGAGAGGTGTTTCTTCGTTCGGCCAAGTACACGCTGAATTTGGCTCTGTGTGCGTATCCGTTCTGGTCGGCCGAGTGGGGCTTCTGGTTCGGTCGAGTGACTGCTCCACTCAGCCGAGTGGCATGCTGTAAATGCCTAATCTTCTTCGTTTCTCCTCCTCGTCGCTCCTACGAAGTTTCTTCTTTTTCCACTCATCTTCCATCGCTGAATGGCCCTCAAATGAGTCGTGGGTGACACTCCTTAGCGCTTGTGAACCAATTGATCTCCAAATCGCTCCGAATCGCTCCATATTTCCTGAAATATGACAAAAACAAGAAATAGTGAAAAGCATCGCAATATTGTCAAATAATCGTGAAAAGCGCGATAGGAGCGATCAAAACGGCATGCAAACATGCAGAAAAAGGGTGTAAAATATGGAGTGATTAAAATCCCCCAAGCTTACCTATTACTCGTCCTCGAGGAAGATAAGTAAGAGGCGAGCCCGATGGAAAAAAATAATAAAAAGAAAAGATGGAAGAGATACAAAATAAAGAAAGCAAGCGAAGAGAGAGGTGCTAGATCATTTTCTCAGGACGTGGGTTTTGCTTACTCATGTAGCACACGGCGAATGTAAAACTCACACCAAAGATTTTTATCTCGATACCATAGTATATGGATGCATTCAAAATAGAAAACCCGAGAATAGCAAAATAATATGAGATACGGAATCATTCTAGAATTAACATCGTCTGAAGCATCTAAAGCGGTATACATAATCATAGACCACACACTTTTCAATTGAATGCTTTCTATCTGGATTATAAGAGATATCACACAATATTGAGCAATAAGAATATAAAAGTGTGGTTTTCATGAAATGTATGCTAAGCGTCGATTCCTGGATTTCGCAGAACTTTTAGTGATCTCACCATGTACAAAAAATTACCTAGCTTAGGTTGTCATGCACAGTCATGTAGTCACTCTCTCACACATCATTGGTTCCTCTCCCCCAAGCTTATCTATAAACGTGGTGGCATAAGATAAATCAATAAATATATTCCCCATTTTTTAAGCTCCAAAAATAAAAAGTCAAAAGAGGGAAGAAAGAGAGAAAGAGTGTGAGATGGGATCATGTATAAACTTCTTTTCTCTTTTCTTTTCTTTTTATGTGTGTGTGTGTGTGTGTGTGTGTGTGTGTATTCAACTGTGATCCCAAATCAAAAGATAGAAAGATATACATGTATTTTTTTTTCTTTTTGATTTTGGGGGTAGTGGAGCATGAACTTTATAAAGCGGGGGAGTTGCCAATATAGGATCCGCTAAAGGGAGATTCACCAATGAATATAAATAGAGATTTAATGCTCAAGATATGTGGAGAAAGAAATAAATGTAACACTCGGTTCACTCTATAAGACGTGCACAACAACTTCAGCAGAATAATGTAATCTACTCAGTTTAATCTCAGAAAGTAAGCTAGTCCAGTTATATCAACCTAACAATCATTCATTCAACCTGAAAGTGAGGCGTATTTTTCATGCAATAAGAAGTGATATAAGAAAGGAAAGTAGTATTCCAGATATAATCAATCAATGCGTGAAGCTTGGTGTATTTTATATGAAGAGCATACATATGAATTATCAGACTTCAGCTAATAACAGAATTTCATCCATATTCATATACAAAAGGTGGGTTACTATCTCAAATGCATAGCATGACAAAGCATATGATATCTGAAATAAAAACTATGGCGTGACAAAATAGTATGCAAACAGAGATAAGCTAATCACCACGTCGTCATCATCACAGAAAATCATCTCTAGCAAAAGATGAAAGAAATAAGGATAAAAGAAAATAGAAACTACTATGAGATGCAGCACACTCAAAAAGGTAAGAAAACGTGATGCATGATAAAAACGGAAAAGTGGGTGAAAATGGTGTAAAAACAAAGAAAAGGTGGAAAAATAAAAATAAAAGGTGACAAAAAGCAAAAAGTGTGAGAACTCACTCCCCCAAGCTAAAGTGCACAGTGTCCTCAATGTGCGAAGTGTGGCACACCGAGAGACGTGAAATGGGTGGGGTGGGTGAGGATGCATGCATGATGAAAATGAAAGAAAAGGAAATGATATGGTAATGCAGGTGATGCATGCAGAGGTCAAAATGGTGCAAAATATCAGTGTCCCCAAAAAGAAGCTCCCTCACTTCCAAAGAGATATAAACAGATATGATCAAAAAGGTACCAAAACGGTATGTGGAGGAGGGGATCAAAAATCACCATGCTCAAAAAATTGTTGAGTATTGATTCCCTGGATTTGGTTTTGATGATGAACAAACATAAATATCATGAACTAACTCTTTGTGAGTGCAGTTATGGAGATCGTCGCCAAATTTATATGAACATCAATAGCGACGTCTCAAGACTTCTCAAAGCGCGTGATCGTATGCTTGAAGCTTCGTTGAAGCTCAAGGACCATTATTGAAGTCAAGAGATTCGGAATGAAGCGTTTGAAGACGGTTCGTCATGTTTTGATTTATAGTCTTCTAGCTTCATTTCGTAGATTGTTAAGCCTTGAGTAGGTCTTACGTTTTAATCTTCATAATGCTCATATCTTAGAGCTAGGATCTTATTAGAAGCCCATAGAATCTTTCCCAAAGCTTACCGCTTCTTATCGCGGCTTCTTGTGCATGTTAGTTGGTTCAAGAAGAAGAACCATCCGACTACATGGCAATCTAGTCGGTCGGCAAAGCTTCTTGAACCGACTAGAATGCCTTCTTCAAATTCAGCTCACTTACTTTTTACAGTTAGTCGGTCCAAGAAGGTTCACCAACCGACTAGTTGTGAAACTAGTCGGTTAGGAATCCTTCTTCGACCGACTAGTTGAGCTTCCACTGTTCAGCCTAACTTACTGTTTACAGTTAGTCAGTCAAAGCACAACGACCGACTGACTAGTTGAGAAACTAGTCGGTTAGAAGTTGTTCTTAAACCAACTAGCTGTATTTGGATTCAGACTATTTGCTTTCATCTGTTAGTCGGTCAAAGAACACTCACCGACCGACTAGTTGTGAAACGAGTCGGTTGACAAGTCTTCTTAGACCGACTAGTTATTCATTCCCTGACCTTCTTCTTTTGGTTGTTCTTCAGTTAGTCGGTTCATGTTGTTTCACCGACCGACTAGTTGATGAACTAGTCGGTCAGTGGTCCTTCTTTGACCGACTAGTCTGCTTCAAAATAGAGCCGTTGGAGCATTAAATGCCACGAATTTTGCTCTCTCTTTCCTCTATCCTATATATACTTGGAGTGCTGCTTTCATAGCATACAAGGCTGATATTTATTGAAGTTTAGATATTAAAGAGAAGCAATTAATTCTCATTCAAAGCTCTTTCATTTCTCACTTGAATCTCTCCCTCACTCTTATTTCAAAAGAGAGATTCATTGATTGTGAGCCTTTCAAGCCAAGAGCTTGATTCTAGGTCACCAACATCTTCCTAGGTCTCCATCGCTGATATACATCTTGGAGCTAGGGTTTGGTGCCTTCATCTTCCCCAAAATCCTCTTTACCCTAAATCGTAAGTTTACTCAAGGCATAGGATTTTGTTGGTAAGCATTTAGTATTTCATTTACTTTGATATTACAAGTGTTTTACTCTCGGTTGTGAGAGTTTGTTTGTGATCTCGGGTTGTGGGAGTCACAATTTCATTTGTGTATGATTTGATCTTGTAGAGGTTTCTACAAGTATTTCATAGTGCAAATTTGAGTTAGAAGTTTCTAACTCAAGTATCCGGAGGGGATCCGGGTGTTTGGGACATAGGATCACCGGGAACAAGTCGGGAAGACTTGGGTGGATCCGAACCCGTTAAATTGTCTGTTTGCGATTGTTTTCTTTGTTGTCTATATTTATATTTCCGCATTGTTGGTTGAGTTTGCAAGATAATTAGGAATTATCTTTTTAATTATTTTAAATTACTATTCATCCCCCTCTAGTACTTGTGCAGTAGCTACGTATGGCATTACTTTTGGTATCAGAGCCAAGTACCTAGATATGTCTTCCAACGACAACAAAACCGTACGTCCACCTTCAGACTATAGCACCTTCAGGAACCGTGAAGGCGCTTCTTCAGTGATGGAAGGACACTCCTCGACAAGGCCTCCCTTCTTCAATGGTACCAACTATGGGTACTTGAAATGCCGGATGGAAACTTTCCTTCGGAGCGCTTCACTATGGAGAGCCACGTTGACGGAGTACGTCGAGCCCGAAGAAGAAGATTTCGCTAAGTGGACTACCACGGAGGTCGCCACGGAAGTAAGCAATGCCAAGGCAATGAACGCCTTGCAATGTGCTTTGGAGCCCGAGGACTTCAACAAGATATGCACATGTAAGAGTGCATATCAAATATGGAACTCCCTCCTTATCTTGCATGAAGGAACGAGTAGGGTAAGAGACTCCAAACTCGTATTTGTAAATAAATATTACGAGTTATTTCATATGCAACAGGGTGAGAAGATGAAGGAGTACTATGCTCGCTTCGTTGACATCACCAACGAGTTGGAGGCTCTTGGAAAGACCTACACCCAAAAGGAGAAAGTCTCCAAGATCATTGACGGACTTCCTTCTTGTTGGGAGAAACATACCTTCGCCATCGAGGAAGGTAATGATATGAGTAAATATACGGTTATTCAACTAATGGGTACCTTAATGTCTTATGAGGTACGCAAGGATAGCAAACTAAAGTTGCAGGACAAGATGAAGTCTTACTTGAAGCAAGACGAGCCAAAGAAAAAGGCGATTGTGTTCAAGGCCGCTCCATCTACATCTACATCTACCGATGATGAAGACTCGGAAGACGAGTTGGACTTGGAATCCATTGCCCTCATGGCAAAGAAGTTCAACAGGTTCTTCCGGAAAGGTAATTTCAAGAACAAATCGAAATTTAGTTCTTCTAACGCCTCCGCTCCTTTGTGTTTCAAATGCAACAAGCCAAGACACATGAAAGCGGATTTTCCTCAAAATAAACACAAGGAGAAGTGGAAGGCGCCAAAGTTCGACAAGTCAAAGAAGTACAAGAAAGGGTACAAGAAAGGACTTGTCAGGACATTCACCGACTCCGACTAGGACTCCTCAAGTGGAGAGTCAGATGATGAGCAAGTGGAGCAAGCACACATGTGCTTCATGGCTAGAGAGGAACATGATCAAGGATCATCTTCCGATGATAGCGAGGATGAAGGCGATGAGGTAACTATGGATGAACTTAGATTAGCTAACGAGCAAATATGGTCTAAGTATTCTAAATTAGTAAATAGATATACTAAGATAAAAGATGAGCTAGCTAGCATCCAAACCTCGCCTAAACCTATCATCATCATCATCAACACCGTTGTTGAAGGTTTGAGAAATAAGATTGTAAATCTCAAATCTCAACTTGAGCATGTTCATATTGAGGATTCGGAGGAACACAAGATAGCGGATTTGACTTCTCAAAACTCAACTTTGAGTATTGAGAATGAGAATCTCAAATCTCGTGTTTATGTGCTCACATCGCAAGTGTCCACCTTGGATGCTTCTATGCGTTCTCTCACCGAGAAGTATGAGTGCACATTAGGCCAAATTAACAAATTCAATAAAGGTAAGGACCATTTGGATAAAATCCTAAGTGACTTACTTCCGGCCAATCACCACATTGGCTTGGGGTATAAGATGGGAAATTCATCCAAGTCGTCTACTACCTTTGTTAGGCCAACTTCTGATGCCTCAACGAGTGGTAGCAAACACTCTAGTGGTAGTTCATCTACCAATGGTGCTTCCACCTCGTACACATCCCCATTTGGAAAGAAACCCACTTTGGGTGGACCTCCAAAGAAGGGTCATGCTTATATGTACACCAATACCATGCCACGTAGGAACACACATCCTACTCCACATGTTCACACATATGATGATTTCTATGCACCACATCCACGGGCACGTGCACACCATGTGAGACACCCTCACGCACGTGTTCCTCCACATGCATATGTTCACCCACATCATCATATGAACAATTATCATCATGCACCATTTCATCATGTGCCATATGCCTATCCACGACATGCATCACGTAGAAATCAACAAAGTATGCATGCTCCCAATAGGAATAGGGCTCCCAAAATCTTCACTATTTGGAGCCCGAAGAACACAAGCATGAATGAAAAACAAGCTTACATGAATTCGAATTTTATGAATGTCGTGCATAATGATGATTTCATTGGGAAGTCTAAGTCCAATTGGACTTGGCTTCCAAAGGTCTAATCTTTTAGGACCCAATGACCTTGGGTACCATGGAATGATATGTTTATCTTTAGGTACTCAGGAAAAAGAAACAGAGCAACAAATCCAAATTTAGCTCCAAGAATAATTGGATACTCGATAGCGGGTGTTCAAAACACATGACGGGTGACGCTCAATTGCTCTCCGGAGTGGTGCCCATTGCAAATGGAAACCGGGTAGTCTTTGGAGGCAACGAGAGCGGAACCATCATAGGTGTTGACAAAGTGGGTAATCCTTCTAAACCACTAATAAGTGACGTTTACCTTGTTAAAGGATTAAATCACAATCTTATTTCAATAAGCCAACTTTGTGACAAAGGTTACAAAGTTAGCTTTGCAAAAGGAATGTGCCATATTTTGAGAAAAGATAATAATGATTTATTATTTTCCGGCACACACCATAAGGATATATATATCCTAGATCTTCCAAAATCACATGAACAATGTCTCATTGCCAACACAAGTGAACAACACTTATGGCATCTACGTTTTGGTCATGTGAACTTTGGAACACTCTTTAAACTTTCCAAGTTAAATTCTATTAGAGGTTTCCCTAAGCTTGTCTTTCAAAAGAAAAGCTTTTGTGACTCGTGTCAACGAGGCAAGCTTCCAAAATCGTCATTTAAACCTAAGAAAAGCATTTCATCTAAGCGACCTCTAGAGCTTTTACATCTAGATCTTTTTGGGCCAACTAGAGTTGCTTCATTAGGAAATGCACGATATGGACTTGTCATCGTTGATGACTTTTCTAGATTTACTTGGGTATTTTCCTTAAGTAATAAAAATGATGCTTTTGAAAACTTCACAATATTTGTTAAGAAAGTACAAAATCTCATTGGAACCACCATTGTCACTATTCGTAGTGATGATGGAGGGGAATTTGAGAATGAATCTTTCTCAAATTTTTGTGATGAAGTTGGTATTACTCACACCTTTTCCTTCCCTCGCGCACCTCCTCAAAATGGTGTTGTTGAGAGGAAGAATAGTACGCTAGTGGAATGTGCTCGCACTATGCTTGATGATAGCCAACTTGGCCATCAATTTTGGGCGGAAGCGGTACATACCGATTGCTATGTGTTTAATAGGATACTTTTGAGGCCCGGCACCAAACAAACTTGCTATGAATTGTTGTTTGGTAGATTGCCTCAAGTTAAACATTTTCGAGTTTTCGGTGCAAAATGTTTTATTAAAAACACGTATGGTAGTTTGGACAAATTTGATCCAAGATCCGATGAGGGGATATTTGTTGGATATTCCTCCCGTAGCAAAGCCTACCGGATATACAACAAACGAACCTCAACGATCGAGGAATCAGTTCATGTTTCATTTAATGAAGGTTTTGTCCCTACTAGAATTACTAATGATGATGACTCCATGGATGTCTTATGTGATTCTATTGGTAATTCTAATTCTATTGATTCTAATGTTAATAACCCTACTAATGAATCTTTTGCGAATGTTCCTAGTGATCAAGGAATTCACAAACGGCTTCATACAGTTCGTGACCATCCTCATAAGCAAGTTATTGGCAACATTCTTGATAGTGTCAAGACGAGATCTCAAGTCAACTACTTCGCTCATTGTGCCTTTGCCTCCTCAATAGAGCCAAAGAATATTAACAAAGCATGCGAAGATAGTGCTTGGATCCTTGCCATGGAGGAGGAACTCATTCAATTCGAGAGGAATGAGGTTTGGGAGCTTGTTCCATTGCCTTCGAAGAACCACACCGTTATAGGAACGAAGTGGATTTTCAAGAACAATACCGCCGAGAACCAAATCGTCGTCCGGAACAAAGCTCAGTTAGTAGCTCAAGGCTATCGGCAAGAGGAAGGTATTGATTTCGAAGAATCCTTTGCTCCGGTAGCTAGATTAGAATCTATTAGATTATTGTTATCTTTTGCATGCCATAAAGATTTTAAACTCTTTCAAATGGATGTAAAAAGTGCGTTTTTAAACGGAGATGTTGTTGAGAAAGTTTATGTTTCTCAACCTCCAGTTTTTGTAAATGAAAAATTTTCAAATCACGTTTTCAAACTTAAGAAAGCACTTTACGGTTTGAGACAAGCTCCTCAAGCTTGGTAAGACCGTCTAAAGAATTTTCTTTTGGATTTGGGTTTTAAAATGGGAGAAGTTGATTCTACATTATTTGTTAAGTGTTCGAATAATGATATTATTTTAGTTCAAATTTATGTTGATGATATCATTTTCGGTGCTACTAACTTCACTCTTTGCGAAGAGTTTTCTAATGTTATGAAGGATCAATTTGAGATGAGCCACATGGGTGAGCTCAAGTATTTCTTAGGTCTCCAAATTCGCCAAATAAACGATGCAATCTTCATCCACCAAACCAAGTACACGGTGGAGTTGCTAAAGTGATTTGGAATGGAGAATGCCTCCGGGAAGAAGACTCCAATGAGCACTATTACACATCTTGATAAAGATACGGGCGGCAAAGATGTAGACATTCATCTATATCGAGGTATGATAGGTAGTTTATTATATCTTACTGCTAGTAGGCCCGATATTATGTTTGTCGTATGTGTATGTGCTAATTATCAGTCTCAACCTAAGGAATCTCACTTAGTAGCGGTAAAACGTATTTTCCGTTATTTAAGTTACACACTTGACTTTGGATTACTTTATCCGAAGTCTAGCACATATAAGTTAATCTCATATAGTGACGCAGATTATGTGGGATGCAAATCTAACAGGAAAAGTACTAGTGGCACTTGCCATTTTATAGGAAATTCTCTTGTCTCTTGGTTTTCCAAGAAGCAGAATTCTGTATCACTTTCAACCACCGAGGCGGAATATATTGCCGCCGGTGCTGCGTGTGCTCAGGTTCTTTGGATGAGACACACTCTTAAAGAGTTTGGTATAAACTGTGATACTTGCCCTATCATGGTGGACAACCAAAGTGCAATATGTCTCTCTAAGAATCCGGTACACCATTCACGTTCTAAACACATAGATGTCCGTCACCATTTCTTGGATGATATACCTGTTGTGAGAGAGTGGGGTAGGATAGTTTGGGTGGTTCTGGATTTTTGTTGTATTTTTGATGTTTTGACGATACACTCTTGATGTATGTTCATTTTGATGTATGTGCGATATATGTTGTATGATGTGCTCCGATCATTCGATCGTGTTTCTGTATGTTGGCAGATGTATAATTTTGTTGTATCATGCTCTTATATATATACTAGTCATAACCCGTGCCCGAAGGGCACGGCTTAGTTAAAATATTCCCAATCAAAATATTGAATATCCTAATTTGAAACGAACTATAATCATTAAAACACAATAACATTTAGTTGCCCCCAAAAAATTTTGTTCAACAAATTTTAGTTCTCAAATAGACTTTAGTTCTCCCTAAAAAAATTAGTTCCCTCAAATTTTAGTTCACTCCAGATTTAACATGTGCCTTAAGGGCACGTTTTATTTAAAATATTCCCCCTAAAAATCTTGGATCCTCTAATTTAAAACGAACAATAATTAAATCATTACAATTGTTATTTACTTCTCCCAAAACTTTAGTTTCCCCCCAAAAATTATTACCCCCAAAGAATTATGGTGATTACAATACAATTCAGGATATTATCTGTTCTTATTAACATGTAGAATAAGTAAAAGTTTCTATATTGTTTTATAGATAGTAAGTGGTTTTAGTCCTACTGAAGGATATTATCATTTACATAATCGTTCGAGGCATCAATAAGATCTAGATATATTCAGTTCCGACATAGTTGAAGAGTGATAAGTTTCCTACACACAATCTACACAATTCTCTACAGAAGAGCAATACTGGAAGGCTCCCATTATATCGGGGACAATGAATAACATGCAGTATTACTCGTGTATAGGACCGTGTACATTAAAAAAAATATTTTCTTGTTAAAATTATTTGAGTCCTACCTAGCCAAAGGTAAAATGTGTGCATTGGAAAGAAATTATGTGTTTGGACGATTCAGGTAAAAGTTTTGTTGTTTCTAGAACATCAACATTGAGTTGTCTTAATGCTTAGGTGTCAAAGGGGGTAAGGAGAGATATATCTCCAACTATATTATATATATTTTTGGATAACAAAAGTAAGTAAATTGACGTGTGATTGTAGGCATTAAGAAAGAAACTTGCACTAAAATAGATAAATGACCAATAGTTGCAAAGAGATATGAATTGTAGGCTTACCAATAGTTGCATATGCAGCCCCTTGGAGGCCTCATACACAGATTAATGATTTGGTGTATGAGAGTGAACTTAGAGACATGTCACAATCATATATTGAGATATGATGAACTTAAAACTTTGGTGAGTATTATGGTGAAAACATAATTCAAATTTCCACAAATTGTGCCTCAGTAGGCTTAATTTGGTGAGCTGCAGTTTTTTGAAAAAGATATATATTTATTCCCATTTATAATGTAGTGTTCTTTTCCATTCAAAGGATTTCCTCCTTGTGTATTGCATAATTTGCGCATACGTATGATTGGAATTTTGTGATTAGATTGTGTAATACCATTTGGCTACAGAGAGGATGCTAAAAGAAGATTGGGTCATGTCAAAGTTAATAACATTAAGCCAAACAATATCATAAACCTTCACAGTAATGCGACCCTACCAATCATTGGATTGCAATCTCCATAGCCTCACCCTGACAAAATCGTGGGATTGTTCCCGTATGTTTGATAAATGTTGAACTGTCAATGGACAATATTAACTTATTCATATTGTCTAAGTTAAAACTTACTGGCAGATATCTTGTAGGTTAATTTTTTAAACCTGGAGGTAATATTTATGTTGAAGAGTGTGTGTGCATATGCACCTGGATGGTTGTGTAATTGTGGATTAAGGTTGGTGAGGGCTGGGTTAGGCTTCGTGGAAAATTAGTTGAATGTCATCTCTAGCTTGATTGATCTGATTCAGGTTGGCGATTTTCAACCCAGATACAATAAGCACCAACCAGTCCAGATATAGAAGCCCCCCAACCACATCGTATTTACCATGTGTGGTTCTGGTTGAGCAGGTTACACCTGACCAAATTGGGTTGTCAATATCTATTTGTGCATATATCTGCTTACACATCTATTAAAAAGTTATGCATTGTTATATTCTAAGTGTCATATGCTTTTATAAACCACTGAATTTTTTATGACAACTTGCTGAACTACCTCAGCCTAGTAGCTAAATCATGTATGCTTCCCCTTTTTTCCTTCACTTATCATATGCTTCTTTGATAAAAATGTGATATTGACACCTACATAGCTTCACACATAATGAGGATAACTTGGATGGAATTCTTTACATTGTTATATTCCATGCCGTGCATGAATATATGAGATGCGTGATTGCTCATAAATGTACGCAGTAAATAGCCTTTTAGTGGTAATAAATGATATGGAAATTTGGCATGACCACCATCTTATGACCTACATTTTAGGTTCTTAGGGGCTTGTTCTTTCATTCTCGCTCTGGCATTTATATTCTGATTGATCAGGAGACCATGCATTATGTTCACAGACTGAACAGTGATTAGTTCATCATATCCATCTCTCCAAGCATCACACATTTCCCATTATTTTGATGATCGCATGAGGGAATTCACAAATTCATTGTCATTCTATGGGTACAGTGGATGCAAATTGACATCAAAACATTGTCAAAAATTCTGGAAAAAGAATTCACAATTCAAATATAATGTTTTGTATTGTAAATTTACGTAAATTTCAATAAAAAACAAATGTGTTGAATTAGAGAGATTACCAAGTTTAATAGATGGAAAATAATTAATCAAAACACCAAATCTTAATTTATGTAAAATCTTACACCAAGTTCAATAGATGTAAATTTATGTAAAATCTTACAATGCACTTGATCAAACTGAACACTCTGGAGTATTTCAAAATTTAGGAATTAATGATGAAGGGAAAGCTTTCGTTTCTCTTTAAGTCAATTGATCAAACAGTTTGCAGACACTTTCAAGAATGCAATTGATACTCAGAAAAAAGTCACAAAAAGATATACTCACAAAGATTTCATCATGCTCCAGCTTCTTCTCCTTCAGCCGAGCTTATGCTTCCTCTTCATCTATGTGCTGAGACATGGCAAGAGCTAATCAAAACTTTTTCAACATGTAATTTTTACAGAACGTATTATTTAGTCAAAAAAATTTCAACCTACAGCCATATATAATCATAAAAAGACCAAAACCAACATATTCAATATGGGAAGACATACATGATCAAAATCTTATACATGATCAGTTGGTTCATAAGAAAGGCAGTTTCATAAAGTAACCCACCTTCCCAAATGAAGCTTTAGTGTTCCTTATAGACTCTGTCAAGAAGAAAAATGTTCACAACACATACTCTTACTAATCAAATCATTAGTTAGTCTAATTGACAGATTTTCTCCATCGTTAGCTAGCCCTTACTTGGGGCTGCACCCTCCTCTGCTTCTCCATGAGGCTTTATTCAAGTAAAAAAACATCTTTAGTACTAAATTAAACCGAGGAAAAACAGTTTTGAGGCAAAAAAAACATCTCACCGTATATTCGCATCTTTGCGGGAGCCAGTGGGAGGGCGATTTGGGGGTGAGGGTGATTTCGGCATGGGGGGAGAAGGAGAGGGGGAGGGTTCCAGGTTGTACAAAAGTGGAAGGATAATAGGTTTTTGCGGTTGATCATTTTTACCCCTCGAATTTCAAAATTTCGGTTGGAGGGGGGAGAGGGGGGAGATATTTCGGTCTGTATAAAAGTGTAAGATATCGCAGGTTCTTGGCATCGAACTTCCCCCCTAAAATTTCAAACTTTCGGTTATCCCAATGCAAGGTTCTCGGTTTTCACCTAAAAATTCAAGATTTTTCCTCCAAACATTATTTATTTTAAATAGAGTGATGTTTCCCAGCATTGAGAATGCTGTGCTGCAGGGTGGTGGGCCCTTCTTTTTTTTTTGTGAACGTAATGGCTATAAACACCAAGTAGGGTTTTAATCCAAAAAAACACCAAGTAGGGTAGCCCTTCATAGAGAAAAAACCACCTTAAGGTGGGCCCCAAACCACCTGATTTGACAGAAAAATGACAGAACTTATTGCTTGTAAGAACTTAATGCATGCAGACTTAATTCCAGAAGCATTGCCAAAAAACCCCACCCAATTACAGAGAGCCCCTTCAGCCGTGCCCCCGTGATCAACCCGCTTGCAACAATGCATGCAAGAACTTAATGCCTCCATGGTGGGGCCCCCGCTTTTAAGTCAGCACAATGTGTCTACTTTTGGGTGAACACCCTGTGGAAAGGTCAGCTGTGTCATTTCAATCCCACAATTAACACGGCTTCAACCTCACGTAGGTGGGCCCAGAGATAAACCGGGCAGAATTGAGAGCAATTAATTGAGAGCAAAAAATCAAATTCCATCAAACCATTTGGGGAAGAGCAAGAGCCGTTTTGGGAAGCTCTCCCCCAAAAAACGCATCTTCCTCTTACCAAAAAATGGGACCCACAAATATAAAAAGTATGTGTTAAAATACAAACCATTCATCCCAAAGTTTAATCCCAACCATCGATTCATCAAGATTAAATCCTGGCCGTCTTTTATCAAACAGTTTGTCCTAGTCAGCTTGTCCTAGTCAGCCCTAGGATTCAAAAATCGCTGTCAAATGTATAATAGATATACATCTTGTTGCCAGTTACTTCCTTTGTGCACATTATATTATTGTCTCTGATGTTGACTTCGTCGCTCGACGATTAACTCTTGATTTAATAGAAATTATTTCTATGAAAACATAGAATTGTTTTCCATGCACTTAATTCATCAAGAATGTTGATATTGGAGAGTATATTCCATAACTCAATACGTGAAATTGATTTGAGTTTTGATGATTTTATTTTTCAATTTTTGACTATGGTCTCGTTGGCACGCTTTGATTTACTTCGTATTTTCCTTTGGTGTCATTTGGACCGTGGTCGTATTCTACGACTCCCGTGCTTTTATTTGTAGCCATTGTTATCGTAGATCTCTCGCTCTTTTTGCTAATGCCAAAGGGGGAGAGAATTAATAATGACAATGTGCTAAATGATAATTTAAAGCAATTTACCGTGAATCTAATTTGATATGTTAGATTCAGGAGGAGTTAAGATATAAAAATGGATTTCAAATCCGATATTTCAATAATTGGATTCACATTTTATACTTTACTTGTCTGCTTGATGCATATGATTATTATTTAATTTGGAATTAATGTGTCATCAATGCAGGTGGAGTAAGTAAATTTCATTTGAATCATTATTTTTTATTATTATTTATGTTGGTTTGTCATCACCAAAAAGGGGGAGAATGTTGAGTATTGATTCCCCAGATTTGGTTTTGATGATGAACAAACATAAATATCATGAACTAACTCTTTGTGAGCGCAGTTATGGAGATCGTCGCCAAATTTATATGAACATCAATAAAGACGTCTCAAGACTTCTCAAAGCGCGTGATCGTATGCTTGAAGCTTCGTTGAAGCTCAAGGACCATTATTGAAGTCAAGAGATTCGGAATGAAGCGTTTGAAGACGGTTCGTCATGTTTTATTTATAGTCTTCTAGCTTCATTTCGTAGATTGTTAAGCCTTAAGTAGGTCTTACATTTTAATCTTCATAATGCTCATATCTTAGAGTTAGGATCTTAGTAGAAGCCCATAGAATCTTTCCCAAAGCTTAACGCTTCTTATCGCGGCTTCTTGTGCATGTTAGTTGGTTCAAGAAGAAGAACCATCCGACTACATGGCAATCTAGTCGGTCGGCAAAGCTTCTTGAACCGACTAGAATGCCTTCTTCAAATTCAGCTCACTTACTTTTTACAGTTAGTCGGTCCAAGAAGGTTCACCGACCGACTAGTTGTGAAACTAGTCGGTTAGGAATCCTTCTTAGACCGACTAGTTGAGCTTCCACTGTTCAGCCTAACTTACTGTTTACAGTTAGTCAGTCAAAGCACAACGACCGACCGACTAGTTGAGAAACTAGTCGGTTAGAAGTTGTTCTTAAACCGACTAGCTGTATTTGGATTCAGACTATTTGTTTTCATCTGTTAGTCGGTCAAAGAACACTCACCGACCTACTAGTTGTGAAACTAGTCGGTTGGCAAGTCTTCTTAGACCGACTAGTTATTCATTCCCTGACCTTCTTCTTTTGGTTGTTCTTCAGTTAGTCGGTTCATGTTGTTTCACCGACCGACTAGTTGATGAACTAGTCGGTCAGTGGTCCTTCTTTGACCGACTAGTCTGCTTCAGAATAGAGCCGTTGGAGCATTAAATGCCACGAATTTTGCTCTCTCTTTCCTCTATCCTATATATACTTGGAGTGCTGCTTTCATAGCATACAAGGCTGATATTTATTGAAGTTTAGATATTAAAGAGAAGCAATTAATTCTCATTCAAAGCTCTTTCATTTCTCACTTGAATCTCTCCCTCACTCTTATTTCAAAAGAGAGATTCATTGATTGTGAGCCTTCCAAGCCAAGAGCTTGATTCTAGATCACCAACATCTTCCTAGGTCTCCATCGCTGATCTACATCTTGGAGCTAGGGTTTGGTGCCTTCATCTTCCCCAAAATCCTCTTTGCCCTAAATCGTAAATTTACTCAAGGCATATGATTTTGTTGGTAAGCATTTCGTATTTCATTTACTTTGATATTACAAGTGTTTTACTCTCGGTTGTGAGAGTTTGTTTGTGATCCCGGGTTGTAGGAGTCACAATTTCATTTGTGTATGATTTGATCTTGTAGAGGTTTCTACAAGTATTTCATAGTGCAAATTTGAGTTAGAAGTTTCTAACTCAAGTATCCGGAGGGGATCTGGGTGTTTGGGATGTAGGATCACTGGGAACAAGTCGGGGAGACTTGGGTGGATCCGAACCCGTTAAATTGTCTGTTTGCGATTGTTTTCTTGTTGTCTATATTTACATTTCCGCATTGTTGGTTGAGTTTGCAAGATAATTAGGAATTATCTTCTTAATTATTTTAAAGTACTATTCACCCACCCTCTAGTACTTGTGCAGTAGCTACGTAGGGCATTACAAAATGACCAGCAAAACAGCAGAAATATAGAAGGCATCCAGAGTGTGCCTAGGCTGGTAGAGGTGCACCAGCACCGTCCTGTGACGGAGGTGGTGGTGGTGGTGGTGGGCGTGGTAGCTGCTGGGTGGGTGTCTGGTTCAGGCAAGCCTGAATACTGGGAAGAATGGCGACGCGGGTCTGCACAGAACTAACTGTGGCGGAGAGAGCCCGGAAATCCCCTCTCAATCCACTAACAGCCCCCTCAAGAGCACGAATGCTCTGAACTAGAGTGTCGGGGGTGGTGGAGAAGAGGGATGCACAGGTCTAACAGGTGAAGTGTGGGGCTGTCTCACGCGGGCAGTGTAGAGGACGGGTCCAACATGGAAGTGGGGTAGTGGTGTTGTGCTCACTAAGTAATGCCCAGCCTCTGTGAGAGGCTGGGACGCAGAAAAGGTCAAAGTGGAAGCAGCAACGGAAGTGGAAGTGAAAACAGACGACGAGGTGGTGTGAGATGTCAGTGATGCAGACGTGGGGACAAAGGTTACGACACTCTCAGAAAAGACAGCGACAGTGGAGACCGAGAAGTCGACGGCTGTGGAGGCCGTGAAGGGCACAAAAGATGACTCCCCAGGAGTCGAGGACAACAATCGGGATAGGGTCTCTACTGCGGCGGTGAAAGAGGACTCGCCGCACTCAATAATGGTAGGAGGACGCTCGGGACTCAGAGTGGTAATGGGCTCGACAGAAATGGGCACAGAGGTGGTGGTGGTGGACGGCTCAGCTAAAGTGCTCCCGACACTAACAGACGTGTGGACAGAGGTGTCGGGAGGCGCAGACAGGGCAGGAGCAGGCTGATGGATCACGGGGTCGACGGGTGGAACGAGGGGCTCTTGCTGAGCACCCTCAGGCTCAAGCACGTAGGCGGCGGGGATAAGGAGATCCATCACTGGAATCCAGTCTTCGCCGTCTGGTCCAATATGTGTTCGAGCAGGGCTCGGGAGAACCATGTAATCTGCACTGAAGGGACCGTGCAGCCAAACCCAGTGCTGACGAACATGGGGACGAAGCATCTTCATCTGGCCATAACATCTATAGAAAGTGTAGTGGGGCCGGGAGGTCGACGCAGGTCGTCAGGAAGGTCCATGCCGGTCATAAGGGCCAAGAGGGTGACTAGACCGCCGCAACAGATAGGCGTACGAGCGCCGACAGAAATAATAATGCGGTCCAAAAACCAACTGGCAATGTCGATCTCGACGGCGGGGACCATATCGTCATTACCCCTATCTAGAACCCTAGGGCGTGTCATTGCATAGAGCATGTAGAGCTCTGGCGTAGATAGCGTCCCGGGCTCGTACCTCGCAAGAAAAGTAGTCGCCATAAGGCGATGTGCAATGCGGAGGCAGGGGTGGACAATATCAGATGCCTTGGACCTACTAGGGTCAAAAGCGAGTGGGGATCACGTGATCCCTGTCCAGAAGGTGTGAGTGTCGAACGACGGGGGTGGGATGTGCATAGGAGCGTAGGTGCGGTCTGGGACTGGGACGGTGGGCCACTGGTAAAATGCTCTAAGCATATCGAGAGTGATCTCGCACTCTCGATCCATCAAACGGAAGGTGCACCTCCAAGGGTCCGGTCAATGGAACTAAGGACCTCTAGTGTCGGACGGATGTAAGTATCCGTCGACACCGACAGAAAGTCACGCCATCCCACGTTGTCGTACAACGTGAGAAGCCCCTCAAGTACCCCTAGGCGGTCTAGGTCGGCAAGGTGTGCAAACCTAGAGGGTACTATCGAGCGATGGCAGATACGCTTGAATCTGGCGTGGTGTGCGTCATTTGGAAACGTAATCCCCATCGGCCCAACGGCGGGAGCGGGTGGTGGAACGGGATCAGCAGGTAGCGGCTGTGTAGGCAGTGGTGGTCTAGGTGGAGGGGAGTCCGCCCTAGTGGAAGAGGGACCAGGATCATCCGGTCTCTTCCGCTTCGAAGCGGACTCCCGCGTGCGTGAACTACGGCGTGGCGGCATGTGTGCCGCGCAACGCGCCCACCCAAAATGAAATGCGGCATGCTAAATAATGAAACGAGTATACCTGAGCATGCCGCGAGAGCAATCAGTGATGCATGTGAAGATACGCCTCCTCCGCAAAGCTCCGTATGCGTCAAAAACTCCCTAAAGCTCCCCCAAGCTAACCTGAAAAGCAAACGGTAAAATCAGCAAATAATACTCAATATACATGAGGGAGATAGGGGATAATAGATACAAATAAATTTTGATTTGAATTTGGGGAGTAACGGGCGTACAAAATAGGAGAAATGGGGAGAAACGGGTGTTTTTGGCGAAATGGGGTAAGGAGCGGCGGCGTAGGGCGGCGCCGGCGGTGTGCTGCGGCGAGGCAGGGCCACGTTACCGACGGTCGAAGTCGCCGGCGGTCGGGGTCGGATTGGTCGAAGGAGATGCAGAATCGGGCGATAGCAGCTGAAGCGGCTCGGGCGAAGGCGAAGAAATTTGGGGATTTTAGATTTTTTGGAATTCGCTCAGCGACCGGCTAATATATAAGGATGATACGACTCGGCCGAGTGAATATTTCACTCGGCCGAGTGGGTTATGAAATATAATTTCGAAAAATATCTCCCAAAAGTTACGACTCGACCGAGTGGCTTTTCTCATTCGGTCGAATGGAAAAGTTCCACTCGGTCGAGTGGGCTAGCCACTCAGTAATTTTTAGGGTATCTGTTTCACTCGACCGAGTGACCAGTCACTCGGCCGAGTGGCCAATTACACTGTAAAGCGAAAAATTAACAGAGAGTTGGTCAGCAGAAACTTCCCTGATTGGCACTCTGCTCGGTCAAATGAAGTCTTTGCTCGACCGAGTGACATATGTTACTCGGCCGAGTGGCCTCCTATTTTCTGCAACGGCTCTCTGTTTTTGCTCCATTCTCTATTTTTCTTCCTCTAGTCGGCTCCTTCTTCATCCTGGGGCTTGAGCGCATTCCTGAAGCACTCTCCCTTGCCTTGGCCATCCTCCCTTTGAATGATCTCTCTTTCTCCATCTCCTGTCATGAAAATTAGGACCCGTTGTCACGATTTTCATAGACACTAGACTCTAAACACCAAGAAAAATCTAAAATAAAGATGAAAATCAACTAAAAATGATATAAAACCGTCGGGTTACCTCCCGACAAGTGCTCGTTTAAGGTCATGAGCTCGACCCCTTAAGATTTTCGTTTAGCGCATGATGTTGGGCGCATATAAGATACGCCCGTCAAATTTGCCGGGAAGGCCACTTGGATTTGGTTGTTGGTGGACGTCGGCCTTCATCGGCGTCCCCTCATCATGGGTAGAGTTGGGGGATAAGTCCCCCAAGCTTGAGCTAGCACCAATCTTCCCTCTCACCGGAGATGACGATCTTCTATTCGGCGGAGCTTTCTTTGGATTCTTAGACATCGAGAGCTTGCAAAGCTCCCTTATCTTTGCGACATCAGCGTCGCCTTCATCATCGGCCATGGGGCTATCCGGAGGGTCCTCCAACTTTTCTTCAATACTAGAAATTTGGCCTTCTTCAAGGCCGTCTTCATGGAGAGAGCCGATGGAGTGCGGGATGGCTTCTTCAATTACCTCGTCAAGGAGGTAAGAAAGATCGTGGGGACATCCCTTGAGTAGATATACGTGATTCACTTCACCGGAGGGGACTCCTTCAGAATAATGCTTGAGCCTTTGTCCATTCACCTTGAATGTGGCTCTGTCTTTGCCTTCCAATTCAAAAGCTCCCTCCAGTTGTATGTGCTTAATGGTGAATGGTCCGGACCATCGCGATCTCAATTTTCCAGGAAAGAGTCGGAGCCGGGAATTGAATATGAGGATTTTATCTCCGACCTTAAATTCCGTAACGGTGATGCGTGCGTCGTGGAGGATTCTAGTCCTTTCCTTATAAATCCTTGAGCTCTAATAAGCATTACGTCTAATATCATCAAGCTCATTAATGTCTAAGAGTCGCCTCACCGCCGCACTCTTGTAGTCATAGTTGAATGTCTTAATAGTCTAATATACGCTGTGCTCCAACTCTACCGGCAAGTGACAAGCTTTCCCATAAACAAGTCGGTACTGTGTGGTGCCAATAGGAGTGCGAAAGGCCATACGATAAGCCCATAGTGCATCGTTCAATTTCATTGACCAATCTTTTCTAGATCTATCTACGGTCTTTTCTAGAATTTGCTTGATTTCTCGGTTTGACACCTCCACTTGGCCACTCGTCTGAGGGTGGTATGCCATGCCAACTCTATGATTCACCCCATATCTTTTCAACATGGCTTCAAATTTGTTTTCTATAAAGTGTCTCCCACCATCGCTTATCAAAGTACGGGGCACCCCAAAACGTGGGAAGATGTTTTGCTTGAAAAATTTTGAAACCACCCTTGCATCATTGGTGGGGGTGGCAATGGATTCTACCCATTTGGAGACATAATCCCACGGCCAATAAGATGTACTTGTTACCCTTGCTTGTAGGAAAGGGCCCCATAAAGTCCACTCCCCAACAATCAAATAGCTCAATTTCTAGAATGGGCCTCATCGGCATCTCATTTCGCCTTGATATATTCCCGGTCCGTTGGCATCTATCACATCCCTTGACGAAACCATGTGTATCCTTGAACATAGTCGGCCAAAAGAATCTGCATTGCAATATCTTAGCGGTGGTCTTAGATGAGGCATGATGTCCCCCGCATGGCATACTATGGTAATGCAAGATGATTGATGTGGCTTCCTCATTGGAAACACATCTCCGAATAACACCATCCTTGCAAATCTTAAAGAGATACGGATCTTCCCAAAAATAATTTCGGACTTCGTGCATAAATCTCCTCTTTTGTTGTGTGGACATTCCATTTGGTTTTATCCCACACGCCAAATAGTTAACAAGGTCCGCATACTAAGGCACCTCTCTGGGTCTTATGGCGAATAGCCTCTCATCGCCAAAAGTGTCATCGATAGGTAAGCTTTCATCCTCCTTGTCAAGAACAAGCCTAGATAAGTGGTCCGCTACAACGTTGTCCGTGCCCTTTTTGTCTCTAATCTCCAAGTCGAATTCTTGCAACAAAAGTATCCATCTTATTAATCTTGGCTTGGCCTCTTTTTTGCTTAGAAGATACTTCAACGCCGCATGGTTGGTATGGACAATCACTTTGGATCCAAGGAGGTAGGAACGGAACTTCTCGATGGAGTAGACGACCGCTAAAAGCTCTTTCTCGGTGGTGGTATAATTTTTCTGCGCATCGTCCAATGTTTTGCTTGCATAGAATATTGCGTTAAGCTTTTTATCCTTCCTTTAACCGAGCACTGCTCCTATCGCTTGGTCACTTGCATCGCACATGAGCTCAAAGGGGAGGCTCCAATCAGGCGGTTGTATAATGGAGGCGGAAATTAGCGCTTCCTTCAACGTATTAAATGCTTGCAAGCAGTCTCCTGAAAAGACAAAGGGGGCATCTTTAGCAAGTAAGGAAGTAAGGGGTCGGGCAATTAGGGCAAAGTCCTTGATAAAGCGGCGGTAAAACCCCGCATGACCAAGGAAGCCTCTAATGCCCTTTACATTAATAGGGGCAGGGAGTTTTTTGATTACCTCGACTTTCACATTATCGACCTTGATTCCCCTAGAAGACACAAGATGCCCAAGTATTATCCCCTCGGTGACCATAAAATGACATTTTTCCCAATTAAGAGTGAGGTTGTTTTGTTGGCATCGTTTGAGGACTTTAGTAAGATTAGCCAAACAAGAATCAAACTCACTTCCATACACAGAAAAATCATCCATGAAGACTTCCATAATATTTTCAATGTAATCAGAAAAGATTGATGTCATGCACCTTTGAAAAGTGGCGGGAGCATTGCAAAGTCCAAAGGGCATTCTACGATAGGCATATGTACCATAAGGACATGTGAAAGTGGTCTTTTCTTGGTCGTCTTCATGCAAGGGGATTTGAAAGAATCCTGAATACCCATCCAAATAACAAAAGTATTTATGTTTAGTGAGACGCTCAATCATTTGATCGATGAAGGGCAATGGGTAATGGTCCTTCCGGGTGGCTTTGTTTAATTTCCTATAATCAATACACATCCGCCATCCCGTGACGGTACGCATAGAAATGGGTTCTCCCTTTTCGTTTTTTATAACGGTCATCCCTCCCTTTTTAGGGACGACATGAACGGGGCTAACCCACCGGCTATCAGAGATAGGATAGATAATACCGGCTTCAAGCAATTTAAGAATCTCTTTCTTAACCACCTCCTTCATGTTAGGGTTCAACTGTCTCTGAGGCTCTATGGAGGTGGCTTCAGTGTTTTCCAAGTGGATTCTATGCGTGCAAAGCCTAGGGCTTATTCCCTTAAGATCAGAGATGGTGTAGCCAAGCACATCCTTGTGACTCCTAAGGACATCTAAGAGTCTTTCTAGTTGATTATGGTTGAGGTGGGCATTGATAATAACCGGATAGGTCAATTTGTTACCCAAGAAAGCGTACCTTAGATTTGGTGGTAATTGTTTAAGCTCTACCTCAGGTGGCGATGTTCCCTCTACTTCCTCTCCTTGTGAAAGCTTGACCTCTTCCGTAACATCTGGGTTTAGTTCCTGTTCTTTGAGTGGGCTTCCCCACGCCGACTCGGATTCACTTCTCGGTGAGGACGGTGCATCGGAATAGACGCCGCACAACTCTGTGCGGGCATCGATGGGATCACCATTGTGCTCCGGTCCAAACCTGAGATCAGAAGATGCGTCAGTGGGTTCATAAATATAAGAGTAAGGGTCGTAGAGTGTACTTCCCTGAATCTCGGCATGACCAGTGGACTTCTCGGAAGTGTTGTACTCTTTGATGCATGCTCCGCTGTTTTCAAAATATAACTTGCCGTCTCTCACATCAACTTTGACGTTGCCCTTGATAGTCCCTTCCAAGGAGATTTGATCTATCACAAAAATAGCAAATTGTTGCTCAATGGGGTCCTCGACATTAACGGCGAACGCCCCTGTGGCATGAACCTCATCAACAAGTTCTTTAAGAAGGTTCGCGAAGGAATCATCGTCCCCCGGGCTAGACTCAGTCATCAACATTGCATCCCCCATGTTCCTGTTAAGATCTCATGGAGAATTCTGGGAGAGCAAGTAAATTGGACAGTAAACAGAGTCAAAAAGGAAAAATAAAGAAAGATAGATAGATAGATGGTAAGAGATAAACGGGTGATCAAAATTAAAAACCGTCAAATGCATCTCCCTGGCAACGGCGCCAAAAACTTGATCGTAGCCCCGGGAGTACACACACCAGGAACAGATGATGCTGTAGTCTTACCGCAAGCGCACGGTGTAGCGGCGAGCGGGTATCGAACTCAGGCAGGAACAAATGACAGTGTCTTCTTCCAATCACCTAGCTATCAAGAGGGTCGAGAATAGTGTGGGGACAAATGGTCACAATTGTACAAAGATCAAGAGAAAATATCAAATTAATAAAACGTCTAGGGATAGGGAATCCCCGCTACGGACCGTCTCTCATCATTATGATTCATAGGTTTCATCATTGCCAAACTTGAATGTGGGTGAACTAGTCGCAACTAAATGTAGAACCAAGCTCACGCTCTCGCGCTATTGCCGGTCTATAGCAAACCTAGGACAAGGTCCAATCTCTTGCAAACCCTAGCCTAAGCCGCTAGTGTGAAGAGCAACATCATCGTTTAATCATATCTCGAGCCCACTCTCGTGCAAACTCGAGCTACGGCCTAGGTTGCGATAGTTCCTATCCGTCCAATCTCTTGCAAACGGATATGGGTATAGATTCACAATTTAAAACCCTAGCTTTAGCCCAATCTCTTGCAAACCAAGTCTAGAGAGATCCAGTTGTCAACCTAAATCGAATATCTAGGCCTTCCTATCAATTGGGACCCAATCTCTTGCAAATCCCAATCGATATGAATCCCTAGCTATCCGTAATTAATCAATCTCAACCTAACCCTAATCAATTCTAGCAACAATTTCACAATTTCATCACAATTCAGAAATAAGGTTCGTAGGGTTCATGCCTACGCCCTAAGACGATGGCACTACTCACTATTCATCATGAAATTCTCCGAAAAATCAATAATAATATCAAGAGAATTCATTGCAATAGAGAAATAACAAATAAAAATTGAGTTTTTGATAGAAAATAGACAAACCAATGAAGATCCAATGATATCCAATAAGAATCCAAATAGAGTAGCCTTTTAATCTCCAAAAAGAAAGCCTAAATCTAATTAATCTAAAAAGTTATGAAAAGTTATGAAAAAGGCTGTAAAAAGCTCTCCTAACTAGGGCAAAAACTGGGTTTAAATACCCCCCAAAATTGCCCAAAAAATCGTGACCAAACTGCCCCTGCGCAGCCCAGAAATCGCAACTTACGCAGCAGGCGGAGCGGCTCACTCGGCCGAGTGACTTTGTCACTCGGCCGAGTGACAGACCCTATAAGAAAACAGTAAGTCAGGGGGTCTCAGGGTCTTCCTTCGGAGGTGACTCGGCCGAGTATACTTCTTCGTTCGGCCGAGTGGCTTTATCACTCGGCCGAGTGACTTTCGACTGGATCTTCGAAAAATACAGTAACTTCGGCCTTTTTCTGGGCAATTGCTCTGTACCACTCGGGCGAGTGAGATTTCTCATTCGGCCGAGGGGTGTTTCTTCGTTCGACCGAGTACACGCTGAATTTGGCTCTGTGTGCGTATCCGTTCTGGTCGGCCGAGTGGGGCTTCTGGTTCGGCCGAGTGACTGCTCCACTTGGCCAAGTGGCATGCTGTAAATGCCCAATCTTCTCTGTTTCTCCTCCTCGTCGCTCCTACGAAGTTTCTTATTTTTCCACTCATCTTCCATCGCTGAATGACCCTCAAATGAGCCGCGGGTGACACTCCTTAGCGCTTGCGAACCAATTGATCTCAAAATCGCTCCAAATCGCTCCATATTTCCTGAAATATGACAAAAACAAGAAATAGTGAAAAGCATCGTAATATTGTCAAATAATCGTGAAAAGTGCGATAGGAGCGATCAAAACGGCATGCAAACATGCAGAAAAAGGGTGTAAAATATGGAGTGATCAGCTCGTCTGTCAGATACTGATGACATGGGCCGTCTTCCGGGACTATGGTATATGACTAAATAGGCTGAGACGTACTGGCTTCATACCGTGTATGTGGCTGATAATGCTGAGATGTGTCGACTTCATACCCGGCATATGCCTGATACTGCTGATACGTGCCGGCTTCATCACCTGTATATGGCTACAATGTTGAGACGTGCTGGCTTCATCATCGGTATATGGTTGATACTGCTGAGACGTGTCGACTTCATCATCGGTATATAGCAGATACTGCTGAGACGTGCCGGCTTCATCACCGGTATATGGCCTATACTACTAACACGTGTAAGCTTCATCCCTGGTAGTCTATAGCCTTCTTGCATGACTCGTCTCCGCACCCTCACTCCTATGTCGTGTACGGCAGAGCACCTTTCCGATCTTATCCCGAATTTTAAGGATCTGCTTGGGGTCCCGTGCTTCGTAAGCACGTGTACACATATCCTCTAAGATTCTGAATGCGTCAGTCTACAAAACCAATGGATTAAATACAATAAGCATAAAATAAACACACAAATATTTTACTACTACACTACCATTTACCATTTGCCGCTCGATGGGACCACGAGGCATGTACCATACGGGGTTTCTTGCATACTATATATCCACTGCCGTGTGATCCTCCAATACCACTCCATATACTCGTCTAAACTTACAGAATCCCCATGTGCAACTACATACTCCGCCTTGGTGTACCATTGCATGAGAGGCTGCACAGTGGCTTCATTTCACGCTCGAGGAGTCATGCCGGTCCTCACCGGCATGACTGGAACTGCTACTGGAATATGGTGCAGGATACCAAATTGGCGCAAAACACGATCTGGGACATGCATCTCCAAGGTTTCTAAGCAAACTAGAGGTACACGCGCACGCCAGCTCTGGGTTTCTGCTACACATAAATCAGGAAGATGCTGATATCACTGAAGATATGGCTCCTAGATCACCGAATGGAAATGAAAAATATAAATAACTTATCAGAATCCGTGATATTAATCCATCATTCATTCACATCAATGTATAAAATTTACAACTTCATACCTGTGTAGGCTCTAACGTGTCAAGCTTATTTCTATAAAAATCCATTTGCCGCTGAGGGGTATCCCTGAATGTTCTCGGCACATTCCACATGCACCCTAAAGGGAGGGTTCCATTCAATATGTCTTGGGAGAATGTCGGCCTGCCTATATGCAACCTCTCCCATGACTATACATATGAATATGAATTTGTCAGTGACTATTACTATATATATATAATATCTCTATAAAACTTAAGTATCAAATTGTATACCTGCAATAAGGTAGAGCATGTGTATAACCCGGTTATTTCCCTTCTTGTCACCTTACTTAGCTCTGAGTACAGGTGAGCAAGCACAACACGACCCCATGAATACTCTCCAATGGTTTCCATATGCAATATCTTTGCCAACCATCGAAGGTGCACCGAACCTTTGCTTGGATCTGGCACCAATAATGTGCCTATCATGTGCAGAATATACACATGAGTATATTGCTGAATCTTCTCAGGGGCGGCTTCTGCAGGCAACTTCATAAAAGTATCCGCAACTAGCTTAGTTTTACCTTGGCTCCTTGGTTTTCTGTGGATGTCTGTCCACAGAGTCACTTCATCGACTTCGCTCAATTGGGACGGCTTGGAATTCTCCATATGGGGATCCCCTCAACATGAAGGCCTGTGATGACTGACACGTCTTGCAGCGTAATCGTCATCTCACCTTGGCGAAGATAGAAGGTATTAGTCTCGGGCCGTCATCTCTCCACCAATGCAGTAAGTAGTGCCCATTCCAACCGTATCCACTTCAACCTCACACATACGTCTAGCCTGGCCATTTGCAAGTATTGTGTTGCACGCTCATCTAAATCACATGCAAAATGTTTCCTCATGTAGTCTACTACTAATATAATCTCCGCCTGAAACCAATAAATGCGGAAAGTTAATATCTTCGTGCAAGATTACGAAGATTGCTACCTTACGTAAAAAGCTAACTCACGACAGTTATTCATACCTGCCCAGGCTGTATATGTGTAGAACGACGTTGGGCATGGTCATACAAGACCGAATGAGATACGGGTCCTGGATCCATATCTGCTTGAAGAAAATTTTATAAGATGAAATTTTTAAATAACAAAATTCTAACTATGAAATAAGTTAATATACTTTGAATTATTTTTATATTTTAATCAAATATGATGTATTTAGATGTGCATACAAATTTCAGAGATATGTATATAGAGATGACATCTTCAAAATTATAACAAAAATATAACAAATTTATATCAAAATTGTAATTGCAAACAAATTTGAGATATTTGAAGTAATATGAATTTGCTCACCTCAATCTTCAAGAAAACCGAAGAATTTTGGGGTATTTTGTGGAAGGAACTGAGATTTGTTGAAGATTTCGCACTTGCGATAAGGAGAGAACGGGGCTTCCCTCGGTTTTTTTTGTTTGTTAGAAAGGGCAGCCGCTGCCAGCGATTGCCCTAAATAAAGTTGCTTTTGGCCGCGGTTTTGGAAACCGCGGCCAAATGGCATCATTTCGTTTGGTCGCGGTTTCCAACCACGGCAAAAGCCTCACTCGTCCTCGTCAGCGCGCGCGGACGCATTTGGAGCCGACGCCGTGGAGTATATTTGGTCGGCTTTGGTAATATGTTTTTTAAATTAGTCGATATTATTAATATTTTTTAAATTTTTGACTGAATTCAAAAATCGTCCGTAATAAAATGATACTTGTTGTGAAGGGAAAAGTAGAGTAATAGGTGTTAGGGGTTAAGAGCTCCCTACCCTCATATATATAGCTTTCAATGATTGGCTGGATACCCAATGGGCCTCATTGGCCTATTCATAACTCTTCCCCTTATCCAAGCAGCATTGAAATAAGAGGTGGATTCTTCAGGATCCGAGTTAGGATGACTGTCATGTTAAATAAAGAACAGTTTATCCACAACTTTCCCTGTTTTAGGGATGTGTCTATGGGTGGATACTTCAGGATCCAGAGTCAACGAGGTTGCCTCGTCAAAACCTTGACTATGAAAAACCCTGTGGGAAAAAACCAATAGCCAAGGGAAAAGAGTACGCCTCTGTAGTTGACTCCCCTCATCTGACCAAGCTTCAGGCTTGCAGATTTCATATGAATCTATACATCAGTCTCCTATGTATCTATACATTCATAGTCCTCTCATCCTGACCCAGTTTACATTTTCTCACTCTCCTCATCCCAATCCCATACACAAGTTTCTTAAAGATACTAGTAGGCAGGGATTTGATAAGCAAATCCGCCAAGTTATTTCATGATTGGATCTTCTGTACCTCAATCTGTTTTTGCTTCTGAAGGTCATGCGTCCAGAAGAACTTGGGAGAGATATGCTTCGTCTTGTCGCCCGTGATGTAGCCGTCTTGTAGCTGTGCTATACATGCTGCATTGTCTTCATGGAGTAGTATAGGCGCAAGAACGCCGGTCATCAGGCCGGTGGAGGTGAGAATGTGCTGGATCACTGGACGTAGCCAGAAACTCTCTTTGCTTGCTTCATGGATCTCAAGAAGTTCTGAGTGAGTGGATGAGACGGTTGTCATGGTCTGCTTCACAGATCTCCAGGATATGGCAGTGCCGCTATAGGTAAACATGTATCCGGTCTGAGACTTCTCCGTATGAGGATCGGACCTGTAGCCTGCATCAGCATAACCAACCAGCCCTGTTGTTGCCCCTTTCCTGTAGAATAGACCTAAGTCTATGGACCCTTGGAGGTAGCGCAGAAGATGCTTAACTCCGGCCCAGTGCTGCTGTGTAGGTGCAGCACTATATCTGGCTAGTAGGTTGACTGCAAATGCTATGTCAGGGCGAGTGTAGTTAGCCAGGTAAAGGAGTGCGTCGATATCACTTATATAAGGCACTTCAGGGCCTAGTACTTCCTCCGCCTCTTCCAGCAGCTGGAAAGGGTCTTTATGCACATCCAATGATCTGATGACCATTGGGGTATTGAGGGGGTGGCACTTATCCATTTGGAACTTTTTCAACAAGTTCAATGTGTAAGTTGACTGATGTAACAGGATCCCATTGTTAAGATGCTCTATTTGAAGACCTAAACAGAGTTTTGACTTTCTGAGGTCTTTCATTTCGAAATTTTTTGTCAAGCTTCTAGAAATCTCGGCGATCTCTTCAGGAGATCCGATGAAGTTCAAGTCGTCCACATAGACTGCTATAATAACGAACCCGATTGCCTTTGCTCTTATAAAGATGCAAGGACAGACATGGTCATTTGTAAATCCTTGTTTTGCAAGGAAGTTGCTCAGTCTGTTGTACCACATCCTTCCAGATTGTTTTAGACCATATAATGATCGTTGCAGTTTCACTGAATAGATGTCATGTTGTCTCTCTTTTAGTGCTGGAGGCAAAGAATAACCGTCAGGCAATTTCATATAGATGTCTCGGTCTAAATTGCCATATAGGTATGCAGTCACGGCGTCCATAAGCTGCATATCTAAACCATCTGGAGCTGTTAAGCCAATGAGAAATCGGAAGGTGATCGCATCCATGACCGGGGAGTATGTGGCTTCAAAATCCACCCCTGGACGTTGGGTAAAACCATGCGCTACAACCCTTGCTTTGTAGCGAACGATCTCATTTTGTTCATTTCTTTTCCTAGCAAATACCCATTTATAACCCACAGGTTTTACACCTTTTGGGGTCTGGACAATAGGTCCGAAGACCTTGCGTTTTGTGAGTGAATCCAACTCCACTCCTATTGCCGCTTTCCACTTTGGCCAATCATCTCTGCTTTGACATTCTGTCAGAGAGCGTGGTTCAATATCATCATCGCAGTACGCGACGTTGATGGAAATATTACACGCAAATGTGACATCTATGGTTGTGCTCTTTCTGTCCCAATACTCCACAGTTCGTACATAATGTATCGAAACTTCATTTTCTTCCGGTTTTTCCTCTGTTTGAGAGTTTGGGAGAGATGAAAGAGCAGGGCTTATAGTAGCATCCTGTGTTGGTATTGTTTTACCATTGCCAAGGGTCCTACTCTTTCGAGGGACTTGGTCCTTGGATCCCGGTGGTCGCCCTCTCTTTTTAAGAGGTCCAACCATTTCTGCTGCAGGCAGATTGCATCCATTTTGCGGTATGTCAATCCTAACTGGAGTGTTAGCAGCAGGGATGTGTGATCTGACAATCTTCTGGTTGTCAGTAAATTTGTCCGGCAAGAGATGGACAGTGTTTTGGATATGGAGAATCTTCAGGACCTCCTCCTCACACTGGCTTGTGGGCGGATCAAAGTGACTTAGTGTCTTTGTATTCCAAGTGATACAGTCTGAAGCTTCGGGCTTCTTGGTTTGTGAGCCTAGTCTTGGAAATGATGTTTCATCAAATTCACAGTCTTCTAAACGTGCCTTGAAAATGTCTCCCGTGAGGGGTTCTAGGAATCTTATTGTGGAGGGCGTGTCAACCCCAACATAAATGCCTAGGTGATGTTGTGTACCCATCTTTGTTCTTTGTCGTGGTGCTATGGGGACGTATACTGCACAACCAAATATTCTCAAGTGTGAGACAATTGGTGGGGCTCCAAGTGCTAGTTGCATAGGAGAAGATGACTGACCTCCAGAAGGTTTTAATTTTATTAAGGATGCAGCATGCAAAATTGCATGACCCCATGCATTCACTGGCAACTGGGATTGAAGTAATAATGGACGAGCAATCCATTGCAGTCTCTTAATTAGAGATTCTGCTAACCTGTTTTGGGTGTGAACATGCGCTACAGGATGTTCGACTTCAATGCCATGTGCTTGGCAATAGTCTAGGAAGACTTGTGATGTAAACTCCCCCGCTTTGTCCAGACGAAGTTTCTTTATCTGATAGTCGGGGAAGTGGGCCCGCAACCTGATTATCTGAGCTAAAAGCTTAGACAGTGCTAAGTTACAGGTGGACAGTTGACACACATGTGACCACTTAGTAGATGCGTTTATCAGGACCATAAAGTACCTGAACGGACCACTTGATGGGTGTATAGGCCCACAAATGTCACCATGGATTCTTTCCAGAAAGCTAGGAGACTCCAAGTCCACTTTTAGTGGAGAGGGTCTCGTAATTAGTTTACCCTTGTAACAGGGTGGACATGGTAATTTGCCTTTTTGGAGAATCTTCGGGTTCTTCAAATCTATACCCCTTGAGCTTTTTATGATGCGGTGCATCATAACAGATCCAGGGTGTCCCAGTTAACTATGCTATAGTTGGAATTTTGGTGTTTGGGGGCACTGTAGGTGCTCCGTTATTAATGTTTCTGGAGATTGAATACTTGTTTGGTAGAGTCCCGAGGGGAGCCCCTGACGTGCGTTTATATTTCATATATTTGCGCACGTTTTCTTCCGTGTTTTTCCGCTATTTACCGCCGTCTTGTATTCGTTTTCTCATGTTTTCTTGTTTTCTTTCACTTTTCCGTGTTTTTGTATATTTGCAGGAATTTACTGGCATAGGGGACATAAAACGAAGATTTCATGAGTCCCCGGAGCAACGGGAGGAGTCACGCGCGATCCAGGGGGTCAAACGACCAAGATTGCCACTTTTCAGCCCCCACCCGATCGGTTGGACACAGCCAACCGATCGGGTGATGCACGCGTGTCCGACCCGGACTGAAGCTGAAGCGAAGCGCAAGGTCAACCGATCGGTTCACCAACCGGTTCATCCCAACAGAGTTCTCGGGAATTTGGAGCTTAATTCCAACCGATCGGGTGATATCTCACCCGATCGGTTCATCTGAAGCTGAAGTTTCCCAAATGACGACCCGGTCACGCCACCCGTTCTCCTCAGTGACCGGTTGAAGCTTCTGAAGCCCGATGGCCGATGCGACAAGCGGATCACCCGATCGGTTGATGTTTCAACCGATCGGGTGGCCCTTCCTTCACCTTTCGCGCGCTGCTGCTCATTCATTGAAGATCTGCTATCATTCCAGAGGGATTTTGGGTGATCTCTTATTTTTCTAGCGTCGGCATTGTCGTTATCTTTCCAACGATAGGTCGCATGCCCAAATCCGATTTTTCTACATTTTTCTGGAATTTTCTGAGCGCAGCTGTGTGCTGAAATTGGCAGCAGTCTGAATTTTCATTTCACCCGATCGGGTGAGTTACCACCCGACCGGGTGAGATCACTTTCTGCGGATTTGAGCTCTCTGTTTATTCCACCCGATCGGGTGAGTTTCCACCCGATCGGGTGGGCCTGTTTTGACAGTTTTGAGTGGGTTTCGGACCCGAACTGTTAAGGGTTTTGAGGGGGCTTTTAAATAGAAGTTTGGGCACGACTTTAGGGACTTCTTCTTCAGTTTTTCTAGGGCTTTTTGCCCCTTTCTCTTGTGAGGCTTAGGTTAGTTTAGATTAGGTCTTTTGATCAATAAGTCTTGTATTGGATTGAATATTCATACTCAAGATAAGTATTCCTTTCTCTTGCTTTCATTGTTTTGTATTGTTTTTATTTTGCTCAATGGTGAATGTTTGTATGTCATTTGTTTGGATTGTTTTTATGTTTCTCACCATGGAGTAGTGTTGATGAACCCTAATACGGGTTAGGGTAGGATTGATGCTTGGAAAACTACACTTGACTTGATTGCATGGCATGTGTTCGATGAAATGCGTCAATGTGGATTTCTAGCAATCTAGGTCCAATTCGTACGGCAACACACTAGTTGTGTTGGGGGTTGGGGTCCGGTGTCTTGTCCAGTCAAGACCCGCTTCGAGGTATTGCTAGAAATCACATTCGACCTATTTGGCCATTAGGGTTATGCGGGGGTGTTTCATTGTCATTGGCGGGAAAAAGACCGCCTCTGACCATCGGGCCAATGGGGAATAAACTTGGCGGTTGACTCCCTAGCCATAGCTCACGCCCCTAGCGTAGACATCGAGTCCTCGCGCGTGGGAACGGCTTAGACAAAATGTTGGGAGTTATCATTGTGACCTTAATGCTCACGGTTTTGGAAGGTGTTAATGGACATGGGAATGCCCACCGTCCGGAACCGGGTAGGCCTAGCGTACTAGGCACCAACCGGAATATCGGGCCATGGACGCTAGGTACCACCTTTTGGGGTAATGTCTCACCCTGGGTCAAGTCAAATGCCAAGTGTCATGAATGCTCTAGCACGTGTTAGCGAGGATTCATTTCGTGTCTTTTTATTTCTTTCTTTTATTTCTACACTTCCACCCATATCATCCGCGTAGCTAGCACACGACCTAGGCGAGGCTAGTAGCCATTCAAGCCATCCACCTCCCTGAGTTCGATAAACCCGTACCCTACACTAACCGTGCACTTGCGGTAAAACGACACCGCGCCCAAACCGTAAACGGGGCGCCGGTCAAGTTTTTGGCGCCGTTGCCGGGGAGGCGTTCGGTTTGATATTAGCTTAGCTTGGGTTCGTTAGACTACGCATAAAAACACAAAAAAAATTTTAAATTATTCAATAACCAAGACATTTTCCCTCACCATTATATTATCTTTTGTTATTTTCTTGTGTTATTGACGCTCCTCCCTAGTTTTCTTATTTTTGTTGTCCATGTATCTTTGATATTACCATGTGGAGATCAAATTTCGATGCTCAGATGGGAGGATACGATCCTTATCCAGTTGTGGTTTGTGAGACTGGGATGGCGGGGCACGTGTATTATGATTGCCCATTTACGCTTGAGAGCCTCCCCCCACCCCAAGGACAAACATTTTCCCACAACCTTAGCCCAAACACCTCCCATCCATTTCCTCAACCTTATACCCCTCCACAAACACAAGAAGAATCAAGCCTCGTGTCTCTCCTTGAAAGTGCCATGTTTAACCAAGGCCAAATATTACAAAACTTGATGGTACCAATCACCGAGCCGACACCGAGGAGAGGGGATGAAGGAGAGGATATACCCACTTTCATGGTTGAGACCACCATGCCATCGGCCACCATAGACACATCTCAAGCCGATACCCCATTTTTCCATCACTACCACTTGGATGAAGAAGCATTTTTTGATGATGATAGTGAGGATGGGGGGATTTCTATATGATCTGTAGGAGAGACTTCTTGTCTTGATTTGGATACCCCGCATGAGTCCTATGAGAGCACCGAGGAGTTTACAGAGATTATGCATACCGGCGAGGAGGATGTGCATAAGGGCTTGGACACGATGGTCCACTCCATGGAGCCCGAGTCACATCTACCTCTACCGTCGCTCTCCACTTCTTCTGCGGCTGAGCATCTACTTGAGCATATTGCCCCTATTCAGGGAGATTTTCATACTCACTCTCACTCCACTTTTGAGTCTCGATTTTCACTTCCCATTTCTTTAGACTCATATATTTTTGACACACCATATCTCTCGCAGGACACAGGATCTACTTCCCTTGAGGTATGCTGCGGTGTGTCACCACCTGGAGAGCCACTTCTCATGGACAGCGAGGATTTGGTCGTCGCTAGTACAGAGGATAGCGAGCCATTCTCAGGGAGTATTCGTCACCCTTTTATTATTTTTCCATCTTATGTTGACGATTATCTCTGGGATACATTTATTTTGGGAAATAATTTCTTGCCATGGGCTAATACACCTCGTCCTTTGCAGGTCACAGGTGGATACCTACTAAGGATGCTTGGAGGTGCATTACTTGGGTCCATTGGCACACGTGGCACAGCGCTTCTGGCAGAGCCACAAAAGGAGCAGTTAGAGCAGCTACATGTCCCACTTCAGATGTTGGATCCGCCTATGCTCAGGTGTATCCTAATCCAGTAGTGTAAAAATTTACCGCTTTCTAGTTTAGATTTGAATAATCTCGTCTCCTCTCATTAGCGAGGGGAGCGTATCTAGGATTTGCTTTTGCATCTTAATAACCCTTCATGTCGTGCCCTTCTAGCATTTCACCCTCATCCTCTTCCGAGGAGAATGAGCACACCGTCTCTCCTGCATTTTGATTTCTTTCTTTTCTTTTTCGATCTTCCCCTTGCATATTTCTGCATCACATTGATCATATCATTTCGCTGGCATTGTCATGTTCAGCTTGGGAGAAATCGATTTGTGTGCATGTTTTCGCGTGTCGTTGTTGTGTGTCTGTGTCTAGGTGTTCTTTTGTCACGTTTTATATCTTTTATTTGAGTGTTTCTTTTTCTTTGTTTTTTAGTTTCGCTCATGTGTTTTTCGTGTTTTTCATTTTTTGTGTCGGTGTGTAACTCCCCCCCCCCCCATTTTCATTTCCCTCCCGTATTCACTACTATTGTATTGAGGACAATGCAAGTTTTAGCTTGGGGGAGTCGCACTTCGTGCGTCATTTGTCTCTTTTTCTTCGCTATTTGAGTCGTTTTTCTCCGACTTTTTCTTTTTCTTTTTCTTTTCTTCTTTTTATCTCTTTCTCCTAGAGATGAACCCTATGATGAATTGCCACGAAAATCACACGCACACCTAGCACGACTTTGATGATCACATTCACTAGCCTTAGGAAGTCGAGTCCTCTTGCATTTCCTGCATCGTGGGTCCACTTAGCTTTTATGTGAGTCGTGTGTCGCGACTAGAGTTGGGTGTGCTTCCACTTTGTGATTGTGTTTTATATACCTGTCCAGGAATGACCCCTAGATTATCATGCTTCGATTTGAATATGCGGCATTTGTTTCTCTTGTCTGCTTCTGCATGCTATATATATCATATACCATATACTTCATTTCGCATGTGTCGGGATTCCACAATTAAGGACTAGGATAACCCATTTAGCCCATGCTCTAATTAGCGAGAATAGATTCCTTTGCCCAAGTGTTTAGATTCCGATTTATTTTTTATTTTACTTGGTGCAAATCCCCTCGTCGTGTACCGTTCTCCCACTTAGGAGAGTGAACATGTGTATAGCCAAAAACCCAAAAATCCAAAAAAAAAGGAGAAAAGAAAAGAAAAACCCAAAAAGAAAAGAAAAGAAAAAATTGTATAGCCAAAAGCCAAAAAAATACAAATACCCAAAACCCAAAAAAATTCCCGTGTGAATATTTTTCCTACTTGCCGAGAATAAAGGGAAGGCGAGAGTTTGCACCGAGTGTTCTACTCCACATCATCTCAACCCCCATCGTTTTCGAAAACACTTGGCTTAGGAAACTTTTTAGCTATTATCTAGGCAATAGTGTGGTGATTTCCTTGACCCTAGTTATGGAGTCCCTGACGCATGATATGTTTCGATTCTCGCTCTATTCTCATGCATGCTTGAGCTATATATTCACCGCTTAATTCGAATCGAATCGATATTTGGGTCAATTCTTGGATTTGTGTATATCGAGCTCTATTGCACATCGTAGATAGTGACACCGACTGCTAGCACACGACCACACTCACTCGCGCTTCACCGCATGGGCCCACGGCACTTGTCTGGACTCGTATTCCTTGGTTTAGTGATGTGATTTGGCGTTTGCTTGCTTGGTGTGTCGGTTTTGATTTTGTTGGCCCTGACGGGCGATCTAGGATATAGAGTTCTCTTTTTCTCTCTTTGTAACGACCACTTTTCGTTGTACTTTGTTCGTGCACGTGTTTTTGACCGTGCACGTGTTTATTTTAGACTTTGTTTATTTGTGAACACTTTAGTGTGATATGCCGTTGTGAACGTCTCTGAGAGTACTAAATCGTGGCGCTAATTTGGAACGACATTTCTCGGGTCGTTCTACCACGATTTGATCTTATTCGATGAGACGTTGTGATTTTCACTTTTGATGGGAGACGTTTCTATTTTTAGTTTCTTCGTCCGACGTCGAAATTGAGATCCGTCTTCTTAGTTACCTTTCTCTCGTTGCCACGATCACCCCGATATTTATTTTATAATTTTTGGAGCTCATTTGACCTACTTTATATTTTTAGCAAGGTTTATAATATTTTTAATAATTAGGTTTTAAATTATTTTTGGCCAAACAAAATTTTATCACGTTTTAAATACTTCAAAATATTTTTGAGCCAAATCTCAGCTCATTTGGGCCGCACCCAAGCCTTGTGCGAGTTGGAGAGGGTGAGATTCGAATTTTAAATATTTTTAAACTTCTAATCCCATTAGGATTAGCCCTAGACCAAGTCAACCCCTCTACACTATATAAACAACCCCTAGGAAGACTCATTTTTGCAATAAAATAACCCTAGCCGCTTCCAAAACCCAAAAACCCACTTGCGACGTTTCGTCGCAACGTCGCACAGCCGTCGCACGAGCCCGACCGAGGAAATCCCTTGCTTTTCCCCGCACCGACCGAAGGAAGTCCCCGATCACCCGCTCCGCCCGTACCGCACAGCAGCCCGACCGAAGCCCCGTGCCCGACCGAGAGATTCTCTCGATCAGACCGAGAGCTTCCCCCGCACCCGCTCCGCTCTGCACCGCAGCAGCCCCCGCTCCGCATCGCTCGCACCGACCGACCGTTCCTTCCACATCCGCCCGCTCCGACCGAAGCAAGCCCCCGCACCAAGCATCCGCCCGCACCGTTGCAACCCTGCTGCACTGCATCCCTCGCACCCCTAGTGCCCGACCGACGGAACTCCCCGCACCGACGGTGTCTGACCGAGAGCCAAACGTCGCAACCCCGCATCCGTCGCACCGCTTGCCACCGTGGGCCCCCCAAGTTCTCCAGAGGTATTGTGGGTCCCCTATTGGTCCCTAGGACTACTGTGGGCCCCACCTAGGAGCTTTCTCTTCGAGGATTTACCGTGTACGACGTTGCGATACGTCGTAGCCCATCGTCGCACGTGCTAGCTTTGGAATCTGGATTCGTTGCTCCGGTTGCTGCTCTGAATTTTCCAGCGAGGAATCTATTTTGGAATCAGGACTTGGAGCACGTTCTTTTATTCCAACCCCTGGCGTCGCTACCCGACGCCAGTGTAGCTTTCGCGTCGTGTTGAGGTAACACTTTGCACCCCTAGGACCCCCAACCCATTGCATGCTAATCAAGACTAAAATCAACGTTTTTAAAGTATTTTAAATGTTTTAGAATTCACTAATCAAGATTAATAAAACGGATGTAGGCCGGTGGACTTGTGCACGTAGGATATTATGACTTGGACTCTTTGGACGGTGTTTCTCTGATGTGATACTTGCAGGCAAGTGAAACTTGCCAACTCTTGTGTAGGGCCATGTTTTTGGCCACTTCCTTGTTTTTAGCGTAAAAGAGACTAGACAGTGAAATGATAGCTGTCTAGAGGCAATTTAGGGTCTAGCTTGACAACGAAGCTAGATCCGTCACCCTGCCATGTCATTCATGCATTGTTATCTGTCACGTTTAAATTCCTTAACTATACGCACTTTTAACTGCCATGCATTGCATCTACATGTCATCCAAGTTGAATGTTGCATTCGTAGCACACGCTACAATACTTGTACTTGTACTTCCTTGTCCGGCTAGGTGCACCCCTATGCCATCAAGATAAAACACTTCCTGGCTCGTGATCCAGAAGCAAGCATTCCCGTTCGGGGGTAAGGCACTGGCTCGATACACGTGGAGGGGTAGGGATAAGCGATCACTTGAGCTTAAGAGTTGGCCCGCGCAGCCACTCTAGCCAAAAGGCGTAATCTCTGTGCACGACGTGCTTACTTTACTTGTCTTGTACTAGTGAGGGTTACTTGTAAAACTTGACATCCATGCCATGCTCGTACTTTACTTTACTTTACTCTACTTGTTGCACTCATACTTTAACTGTCATGTCATTGCATTCATGCTAGAACTGCTAGGTTGCTTACCTTCACTTTCATTTTCCTTGCACAAGTCTCTTGTAGACTTGCTGAAATGTGCCCCTTGCTCTTTTGGGTGTCACATGTTAGACCCTGAGCCAGAGACTGTAGCTGAGGACGAGGTGTTTGCTGACGCAGAGCCAGAGCCTACTTTTGACGAGGAGTTGGTGGACACCGGTGACAGTCTTAGAGACTGATTTGGAGTTGCTTTTGCTTTAGGTTGCTGTTAGTTGTCGGTGCGTAGCACCATTACTTTGTTTTCGTACCTTGTACTTTTGTTGGCCATGCTGGGGCCTCTTTTAGACTCTTTTATTTTAGCCGGTGGCTTTTCTGCGATGTTGGAATTTATTATTATGGATATTCTGAGATTTATCCCTTGTCTCATTTCCCTTATTATTATCTTTGTTTCATTTCGCGTTGCAAGGAACTGCAGTTTAATGTTGATTGACGTTTATCGGACTTGCAGCTTCGTAGCTTCAAGTCTGAGCGGACCTTCTCACGTCCCGCCTCCACATTTTTGGGAAGCGGTGCGTGACAGGTTTTGTTGGTGGCCCATGCAGGTCTCGTCTTGCAATTGCGAATTAACGGAACAACGATGATAACGGAATATTCATTAAATAAATTACAACATCTAAGTCATTAAGCTATTGAGTCTAAATTTTTGTTCGTTTTCTATGTCGTTAGATGGCTAGAAGACGACAGACTCGAGTTGGTGGTGGACCTACTTTGAAGACTTGCTACTTCTGTGGCAAGACCGGGCACGTCAAGGAGCAGTGCAGAAGATTTCAAGGCTGGTGTTTGATTTGTGGTGGTGTTACTCATTCAGCGAAGGATTGTCGGCATGCAAATCAACTGCGGAAAGCATCGGAAGGAATTCCGCAGCAGCAAGCACCAGTAACTGGGCCAAGTCGGAAGGTGTGCTATCATTGTAGCAAGACTGGTCATGAGAAGGAACAGTGCAGGCAAAATCTAGGCCAGTGCCTGATTTGTGGAGATCCTACTCATGCTATGAAGGAGTGCCCGAAGTCTAAACAGCCTTGGAAGGAACCAATCGCAGCACAGCCGTTACAGCAGAGAGCACCTGTACCTACAAGTCGTGGACCAGCCCTCGTTCCGCAGAAGCAGGCTTTTCAGCAGGCCATGCAACCGAGGGAGTAGGCTTATCTGATGACGGCAGTGGAGAGCGAGGCTGTGGATGAGGTTATCGCAGGTAACTCTCGACCTAGTTGTTTCTTTCCTTAGTTAGTTTTGGCTTGTTAAATCATGTTTGATTGCTTGCATATGATTGTTTGCTAGAATAGGGTTTGATTGTAAACTGTTTGTTAGGTGTGATTTTGGTTTGCACATTTCCTGCACTGGTCCTCTTTGACCCGGGTGCATCGATGTGCATTATTTCCCGGAGCTTCGTGGAGAAGCATTCCTTGACGACTTCCCCTCTCCCCAAGAGTTGGAATATCGTTACAGGAAATGGCGTGATCTCGGTGCATCTTGGGTGCAATTCTTGCCCTTTGGTGGTCTGTGGACATGAGCTTTACGCTGATTTTATTGTCCACGACATCATCAACTACGATGCAGTGCTTGGGATGGATTGTCTTGCGAGCTTCTATGCTACAATCGATTGTCGGAGGAAGAAGGTGGTGTTCGAGATCCCCGGACATCCAGTGTTTGAGTTCAGTCGAGGTAGCAGTTCGCTTGGCCCTATCAGGTTTCGGGCCAGACCGGTGGAGATTGTTGCTATGCAGATGGAGCAGGATAGACCAGCTGTGGTATGTGAATTCGACGACGTCTTCCCCGAGGAGATGTTTGGACTGCCGCCCGATCAAGCTCTCGAGTTTTCGATCGATCTTATTCCGGGAGCGCAGCCTATTTCGAATGCGCCGTATCGAATGGCTCCAGCAGAGTTGGAGGAGTTGCGTAGGCAGCTGGATGAGCTTCTACAGAAGGGTTACATCAATCCTAGTGTGTCTCCGTGGGGAGCACCGGTGTTGCTGGTGAAGACGAAGGATGGTTCGCGTCGCATGTGTGTGGATTACCGGGAGCTGAATGCTGTGACTATCAAGAATAAATATCCATTGCCTCGTATAGACGACATTTTGATCAGCTTGGAGGATCGAGGGTGCCCTCTAAGTTGGATTTGAGGAGTGGTTACTATCAGCTTAAGGTGAAGAAGGAGGACATTCCGAAGACAGCGTTCAGGACGAAGCATGGTCAATACGAGCTCGTGGTTATGCCTTTCGGTGTAACCAATGCGCCCGCAGTTTTTATGAACCTGATGAATCTGATCTTCTACAACCTTCTAGACAAGTTTGTTGTCATCTTTATTGACGACATTCTGATCTATTCAAAGTCGGAGGAAGAGCATGCATCGCACTTGAGGACAGTGTTGGAGATCTTGAGGAAGCAGCGTTTGTATGCTAAGTATTCCAAGTGCGAGTTTTGGCTGGATAGAGTTGCTTTTCTCGGGCATGTGGTGTCAGGTGATGGAATTTCTGTGGATCCCGAGAAGATTATGGCTATCAGAGAGTGGCATGTTCCGCAGTCAGCGCCTGAGATCCGGAGTTTTCTTGGGGTTACAGGTTATTATCGACGTTTCATTAAGGACTTTTCCCGGATTGCTGAGCCGATGACCAGACTGACGCGGAAGGATGTACCATATGTTTGGTCTGACGATTGTGAGAAGGCTTTCGATATTCTGAAGGAGAGGTTGACGACTGCCCCTGTACTTGCTGTGCCTGATCGGAGTGGAGGATTCAAGATCTTTTACGATGCTTCTGGCAAAGGTCTTGAATGTGTGTTGCATCAGCATGGGCATGTGGTTGCGTATGCTTCTCGTCAGCTTAAGGCTCATGAGAAGAATTATCCGATACATGATTTGGAGTTGGCTGCAGTCGTGTTTGCGCTGAAGATTTGGAGGCACTTCCTGCTGAGTGAGAAGGTGAAGATCTTCACCGATCACAAAAGCTTGAAGTATATCTTTACGCAGAAGGAGCTCAACATGCGACAGCGTCGATGGTTGGAGCTCATGGCAGACTATGAGATCGATTTGCAGTATCACCCTGGCAAGGTGAATGTGGTCCCGGATGCGCTGAGCAGACTTCCAGCGGTGATGACGTTGACTTCACAGTGGAGATTGCAGCAGGATTTTTGTGAGACTGGTATCGAGATTATTCTTCCTGGAGAGACTTCTTCATTGATGAGCATGCAGATACAGTCGACGATCGTGGATAGGATCAAGACTGGACAGGCTGGAGATGCTAAGCTGGTGAAGATTCGGGAGCAGGTGGAAGCCGGTCTGCGGACCGACTTTTTGGTTCACGAGGATGGTTCGTTGAGATTTGGAGCTAGGTTGTGTGTGCCAGCTGGAGATATCAGAGAGGAATTATTGGTGGAAGCACACAGTTCGTCGTATTCTGTACATCCTGGTGGGACCAAGATGTACAAGGATCTTCGCCTGAACTTTTGGTGGAATGGTATGAAGAGGAGTGTGGCTCGGAGTGTAGCCAAGTGTTTAGTTTGCCAACAAGTAAAGGCGGAGCATCAGCGTACGGCAGGGTTGCTACAACCGCTCCCGGTTCCGGAGTGGAAGTGGCAACACATCACTATGGATTTCATGACTGGACTACCTCGGAGTCCCCGTGAGTATCGTGTCGGACAGAGACACTAGATTCACATCTCAGTTTTGGCAGAGTCTGCAAAAGAGCTTGGGTACGAGTCTGAGTTTCAGCACGGCGTACCACCCGCAGACGGATGGCCAGTCCGAGAGGACGATTCTGATTTTGGAGGACATGATGAGAGTGTGCATGTGGGACTTCAAGGGATCTTGGGAGGATCATCTCCATCACGTTGAGTTTGCCTACAATAACAGCTACCAGGCGAGTATGGGAATGGCGCCTTTCGCCGCGATATATGGAAAGAAATGTCGATCGCCACTGAGCTGGGATGACATTGGAGATCGGGAGCTGTTAGGACCGGAGATGATTGTGGAGGCCGTGGATGTTGTGAGGAACATCCGGGAGAAGCTGAGGATTGCGCAGGACTGTTTCAAGCATTGGGCTGATGCTAAACGGAGACCTTTGGAGTTTTAGCCTGGAGATCATGTCTTTCTGAAGATTTCTCCGAACCGCGGAGTTATTCGATTTGGGAAGAGAGGCAAGCTGAGTCCGAGGTACATTGGGCCGTTTGATGTCCTGGAGAGAGTTGGAGCTGTGGCTTATCGCTTGGCGCTGCCGCCGTCGCTAGAGGGAGTTCACGACGTATTTCACGTATCCGAGGTACGTCGATACGTTAGTGATCCATCCCATGCTGTGGATTTCTCGGAGATCACGGTTCGTCCAGATCTGCCTTATGATCAGCAGCCAGTTGAGATTCTAGATCGTCGACAGAAGCAGCTGAGGAATAGGACTGTCGACTTGGTTCGAGTGCAGTGGCGTCACGGTTCCCCTGGTTAGTCCACCTGGGAGCGTGAGGATGAGATGAGAGAGCACTTCCCGCACCTTTTCCCGAGCAGTGCTTGATGTTGATTCCGAGGACGGAATCATTTCTAAGGTGGGGAGGATGTAACGACCACTTTTCGTTGTACTTTGTTCGTGCACGTGTTTTTGACCGTGCACGTGTTTATTTTAGACTTTGTTTGTTTGTGAACACTTTAGTGTGATATGCCGTTGTGAACGTCTCTGAGAGTAGTAAATCGTGGCGCTAATTTGGAACGGCATTTCTCGGGTCGTTCTCCCACGATTTGATCTTATTCGATGAGACGTTGTGATTTTCACTTTTGACGGGAGACGTTTCTATTTTTAGTTTCATCGTCCGACGTCAAAATTGAGATCCGTCTTCTTAGTTACCTTTCTCTCGTCGCCACGATCACCCCGATATTTATTTTATAATTTTTGGAGCTCATTTGACCTACTTTATATTTTTAGCAAGGTTTATAATATTTTTAATAATTAGGTTTTAAATTATTTTCGGCCAAACAAAATTTTATTACGTTTTAAATACTCAAAATATTTTTGAGCTAAATCTCAGCTCATTTGGGCCGCACCCAAGCCTTGTGCAAGTTGGAGAGGGTGAGATTCGAATTTTAAATATTTTTAAACTTCTAATCCCATTAGGATTAGCCCTAGACCAAGTCAACCCCTCTACACTATATAAACAACCCCTAGTAAGACTCATTTTCGCAAGAAAATAACCCTAGCCGCTTCCAAAACCCAAAAACCCACTTGCGACGTTTCGTCGCAACGTCGCACAGCCGTTGCACGAGCCCGACCGAGGAAATCCCTTGCTTTTCCCCGCACCGACCGAAGGAAGTCCCCGCTCACCTGCTCCACCCGCACCACACAGCCGCCCGACCGAAGCCTCGTGCCCGACCGAGAGATTCTCTCGGTCAGACCGAGAGCTTCCCCCGCACCCGCTCTGCTCCGCACCGCAGCAGCCCCCGCTCCGCATCGCTCGCACCGACCGACCGTTCCTTCCGCATACGCCCGCTCCGACCGAAGCAAGCCCCCGCACCAAGCATCCGCACGCACCATTTCAACCCCGCTGCACTGCATCCCTCGCACCCCTAGTGCCCGACCGACGGAACTCCCCGCACCGACGGTGTCTGACCGAGAGCCAAACGTCGCAACCCCGCACCCGTCGCACCGCTTGCCACCGTGGGCCCCCAAGTTCTCCAGAGGTATTGTGGGTCCCCTATTGGTCCCTAGGACTAATGTGGGCCCCACCTAGGAGCTTTCTCTTCGAGGATTTGCCGTGTACGACGTTGCGATACGTCGTAGCCCGTCGTCGTACGTGCTAGCTTTGGAATCTGGATTCGTTGCTCCGGCTGCTGCTCTGAATTTTCCAGCGAGGAATCTATTTTGGAATCAGGACTTGGAACACGTTCTTTTATTCCAACCCCTGGCGTCGCTACCCGACGCCAGTGTAGCTTTCGCGTCGTGTTGAGGTAACACTTTGCACCCCTAGGACCCCCAACCCATTGCATGCTAATCAAGACTAAAATCAACGTTTTAAAGTATTTTAAATGTTTTAGAATTCACTAATCAAGATTAATAAAACGGATGTAGGCCGGTGGACTTGTGCACGTAGGATATTGTGACTTGGACTCTTTGGACGGTGTTTCTCTGACGTGATACTTGCAGGCAAGTGAAACTTGCCAACTCTTGTGTAGGGCCATGTTTTAGGCCACTTCCTTGTTTTTAGCGTAAAAGAGACTAGACAGTGAAATGGTAGCTGTCTAGACGCAACTTTAACTGTACGCACTTTTAACTGCCATGCATTGCATCTACATGTCATCCAAGTTGAATGTTGCATTCGTAGCACACACTACAATACTTGTACTTGTACTTCCTTGTTCGGCTAGGTGCACCCCTATGCCATCAAGATAAAACACTTCCTGGCTCGTGATCCAGAAGCGAGCATTCCCCGTTCGGGGGTAAGGCCCTGGCTCGATACACGTGGAGTGGTAGGGATAAGCGATCACTTGAGCTTAGGAGTTGGGCCGCGCAGCCACTCTAGCCAAAAGGTGTAATCTCTGTGCACGACGTGCTTACTTTACTTATCTTGTACTAGTGAGTGTTACTTGTAAAACTTGACATCCATGCCATGCTCGTACTTTACTTTACTCTACTCTACTTGTTGCACTCATACTTTAACTGCTATGTCATTGCATTCATGCTAGAACTGCTAGGTTGCTTACCTTCACTTTCAGTTTCCTTGCACAAGTCTCTTGTAGACTTGCTGACATGTGCCCCTTGCTCTTTTGGGTGTCACATGTTAGACCCTGAGCCAGAGACCGTAGCTGAGGACGAGGTGTTTGCTGACGCTGAGCCAGAGCCTACTTTTGACGAGGGGTTGGTGGACACCGGTGACCAGTCTTAGAGACTGATTTGGAGTTGCTTTTGCTTTATGTTGTTGTTAGTTGTCGGTGCGTAGCACCATTACTTTGTTTTCGTACCTTGTACTTTTGTTGGCCATGCTGGGGCCCCTTTTAGACTCTTTTATTTTAGCCTGGTGGCTTTTCTGCGATGTTGGAATTTATTATTATGGATATTCTGAGATTTATCCCTTGTCTCATTTCCCTTATTATTATCTTTGTTTCGTTTCACGTTGCAAGGACCTGCAGTTTAATGTTGATTGACGCTTATCGGACTTGCAGCTTCGTAGCTTCAAGTCTGAGCGGACCTTCTCACGTCTCGCCTCCACATTTTTGGGAAGCGGGGCGTGACACTCTTTCTCTCTATTTTCTCCCTCCGAGCTCCTACTCTCACTTGTCTTCCTCGAGGACGAGGAAGAGTTCAGCTTGGGGGATTTTGACGTGCGTTTATATTTCATATATTTGCGCACGTTTTCTTCCGTGTGTTTTCGCTATTTACCGCCGTCTTGTATTCGTTTTCTCGTGTTTTCTTGTTTTCTTTCACTTTTCCGTGTTTTTGTATATTTGCAGGATTTTACTGGCATAGGGGACATAAAACGACGATTTCATGAGTCCCCGGAGCAACGGGAGGAGTCACGCGCGATCCAGGGGGTCAAACGACCAAGATTGCCACTTTTCAGCCCCCACCCGATCGGTTGGACACAGCCAACCGATCGGGTGATGCACGCGTGTCCGACCCGGACTGAAGCTGGAGCGAAGCGCAAGGTCAACCGATCGGTTCGCCGACCGGTTCATCCCAACAGAGTTCTCGGGAATTTGGAGCTTAATTCCAACCGATCGGGTGATATCTCACCCGATCGGTTCATCTGAAGCTGAAGTTTCCCAAATGACGACCCGGTCACGCCACCCGTTCTCCTCAGCGACCGGTTGAAGCTTCTAAAGCCCGATGGCCGATGCGACAAGCGGATCACCCGATCGGTTGATGTTTCAACCGATCGGGTGGCCTTTCCTTCACCTTTCACGCACTGCTGCTCATTCATTGAAGATCTGCTATCATTCCAGAGGTATTTTGGGTGATCTCTTATTTTTCTAGCGTCGGCATCGTCGTTATCTTTCCAACGATAGGTCGCATGCCCAAATCCGATTTTTCTACATTTTTCTGGAATTTTCTGAGCGCAGCTGTGTGCTGAAATTGGCAGCAATCTGAATTTTCATTTCACCCGATCGGGTGAGTTACCACCCGACCGGGTGAGATCACTTTCTGCGGATTTGAGCTCTCTGTTTATTCCACCCGATTGGGTGAGTTTCCACCCTATCGGGTGGGCCTGTTTTGACAGTTTTGAGTGGGTTTCGGACCCGAACTGTTAAGGGTTTTGAGGGGGCTTTTAAATAGAAGTTTGGGCACGACTTTAGGGACTTCTTCTTCAGTTTTTGTAGGGCTTTTTGCCCCTTTCTCTTGTGAGGCTTAGGTTAGTTTAGATTAGATCTTTTGATCAATAATTCTTGTATTGGATTGAAGATTCATACTCAAGATAAGTATTACTTTCGCTTGCTTTCATTGTTTTGTATTGTTTTCATTTTGCTCAATGGTGAATGTTTGTATGTCATTTATTTGGCTTGTTTTTATGTTTCTCACCATGGAGTAGTGTTGATGAACCCTAATACGGGTTAGGGTAGGATTGATGCTTGGAAAACTACACTTGACTTGATTGCATGGCATGTGTTCGATGAAATGCGTCAATTGGGATTTCTAGCAATCTAGGTCCAATTCGTACGTCAACACACTAGTTGTGTTGGGGGTTGGGGTCCGGTGTCTTGTCCAGTCAAGACCCGCTTCGATGTATTGCTAGAAATCACATTCGACCTATTTTGGCCATTAGGGTTACGCTGGGGTGTTTCATTGTCATTGGCGGGAAAAAGACCGCCTCTGACCATCGGGCCAATGGGGAATAAACTTGGCGGTTGACTCCCTAGTCATAGCTCACGCCCCTAGCGTAGACATCGAGTCCTCTAGCCATTCAAGCCACGCAGCCCCTTGAAACGCTTAAAGAGTGTCGTCTCTCATGAAATCTTCTGGATTCCATGTGGTCTCTGGTAACGCTGCGCTTTCCATCAGGTTTGTCTCAGCGCGGGGCTTGAGACTTGCCTGGTAGAGGTCCTGTAGGTGTTTGGGAGTGCGGCAGATTTTGGACCAATGTCCAGTCATTCCACATTTAGAGCACTTATCCTCCCAGTTTTTCTTGGGAGTACCACCTTTGTTAGGCGTCCACTTTTGCTTCTTTGCCACGAACTTCTGGTTCTGGGGAGGAGCTTGCGGAGTGGCCTTTTTCCGCTGCTTTTGTTCTTTCCATTTCTGGAACTTAGCCTTCTTGTCCATCTTCTTCTTCTGGGAAGACTGGAAATGCGCCTCTGCAGGAGGTGGAGGTAGAGCGGAGCCAGGAGGGCCCAGGTTGTGGGTGGCAACCAACAAATCTCTGTTCTGTTCAGCCATTAGGAGGCATGAGGGCAGATCAGAGTACTTAGTGAACTTCCTCTCACGGCACTGTTGCATGAGGATTATGTCCTTCTAGTGAAAAGACGTGAACGTCTTTTCTAGCAACATCTTCTCAGTCACATTCTCACTACACAACTTCAGGCGTGAGTTGATACGGAATAGTTCTGAGTTGTACTCCGCTACGGATTTGTAATCCTGTATGCGGAGGTGAGTCCACTCGTACTGTGCACGGGGGAGTATGACATCCCTCTGATATCTGTACCTCTCCGTACCTCTCCTCAAGTGCGTCCCACAGTTCATAAGGATCCTCTACAGTAAGACACTCGTCCTTCAGGGTCGAGTCTAAATGTTTCCTGCTATAAATAATGGCTTTCGCCTTAAGTATATCAGAAACTTCTTCTGTATGAGGGGCTTCTTTAGAAGCATCCTTTTCAGCTGCGGCAGTACTTGTTGTTGCCTTTTAAGTGGGTGTTAGACTGAACCCATGAGAACGCAGGTGGAACTTCAGGTCCAACTGCCAACTCAAGTGGTTCGACCCATCGGCCTTCAGGACCGAAAAATCGACATTCGCAAGTCTGGCCATATAAACAATCTAGCAACATCGACAAACCATAGCATGTATTATTTAACTATTTAAAATAAATATCCACGCATGTATTTTTATCAACATTTACATAGCATGAATTATTTAAAAATAAACATCCACACATGCATTTTTCATTTCAACATTAAAATAACATGGGTTATGTGACTATTTAAAGTAAACATCCATGCATTTAATGTATATGCAATGAAATAAAATTAGAACTATGAGGATCAACCAGCCGACATTGACAGAAAAAGAAAGCCCGAAATTACATTCTATTAACCAAAGAATGCATGAAAAAATAAAGACAACTCGGAAATTTTGGAGAGAAGCCCCTTTTTCTTTATGCAAGCGCCTCCAGCTCATTGGGGTGGTCCTTCAGCTTCTTTTTACATGTATAACCTCACTTACAAATTTCTCTCAAAAAAAGAAAAATTGCAGAAAAGTAAAAATGTCGGAAACCTGGCTGATCCCTACAATCATAGTCTAATAGCACATCCACGCAGATATTATATAAAATATACAACCACGCAGAGAATTATATCACATGCATATAAAGATTAATAGATAATCTAAAAAAAGTGACGTGCTAAAAATGATTTTGAAATTTTTTAGTCTTGATTCATTTTATTTATATTTATTTTTCCGCTTTAACCCTATCACAAAATTAAAGTTTATTTAATTATTGGGCTTTTGAGGCCAAAAATAAAAAAATAGAAAAATTATGTGTAAGTGGGCTAATTTTCAGGCTTTTGGGGCCATGAAAACAACCCACTAGGGTTAATTGGGCATCCCCTTAAAAATTTGGCCCGTTAATGGCTAGGGTTTCGAAAAACCCTAGGGGGGCCCGCGGCCTTCGCGGCGGCGGGCCGCGGGGGGCGCGGCTGCTTGCCGCGGCCATTGGCCGCGACATGCATGCCGGCGGGGGCGCTGGTAAAGCGCCGACGTTGCGCTCTTTGGGCGTGTGGTATATGGATCAAGGGGTGATAAAAAACGGATTTTGCAGGCATTTAGATCTTTAAAAATACGATTTTTATTGTTTATAGACATGCAGATCTAATTAAAAATACGATTTTTACAGTGTTTTCAAACTATTTGATCTTAAAACATGCAGATCTACCGGAAAAGCAAGTTCAAATCTAAAAGTTTTGAGGATTTACCTCTAGATTCGACAAGGGAATCTAGACGATGGTTGATAAATGATGCCCTTTCTGCTCCTCGTTGAGAAGAATACGATCTTCTTAAAACTGAGCGTTTGATGGATCTCCTTCCTTGAGCGTCGTCACCTTTTCCTACGAGCGTGATCGTGCTGATAACGTGTTGTGTAGGAAAAAGTAGAGTAATAGGTATAAGAGGTTAAGAGCCTTCCTATCCTCATATATATATATAGCTTTCAATGATGGACCGAATACCTCGTACCCATTCATAACAATACTGTTGTAATTTCATGTTTAAGAGAAAAAGAAGAAAAAGAAGAAGAAAGCGGCCCAGAGGAAAGTGTGCACGCCTCACTCAGCCACCAGCATCGTCATCTCCTTTTCTCTTCCTGTCCTCAAATCAAATGTTTGGACGTGGGTTATTCTTACCCATAGGAACCCTATTAAACTCCCACCCTCCTCCTAATCACTGTAACCAATGCCCTAGGGCCTGGTCTAAAGTCTCATTGTCTGTTGTTGTGAGAGAGGGAAGGCAACTCATCGGAGATTGAGAGAAATAGAAGATGGCGGACGCGTCGGTGGGCGCTCTGGTACCGTCGGTGACGAAGGCGGAGGTGCAGCGGCCATCGGGCTTCGCGGGGGCGGCGACAGTGACAGCAGCAGTGACCTCGTCGGAGATGACCGATGCCGCCGCTGCGGGTGCGCCGCGGCTGGCGGAGGCGGCGGAAGCAGAGGAGGATGAGGACGAGGAGACGAGGAGGGCGTTCGACGATAAAGATATGCTGTGCCCGATCTGCATGGGTCTGATAAAGGACGCTTTCCTCACCGCCTGCGGCCACAGCTTCTGCTACATGTGCATCGTCACTCACCTTCAGAACAAGAGCGACTGCCCCTGTTGTGCTCACTACCTCACCAAGAACCATCTCTTCCCCAATTTCCTCCTCAATAAGGTGTCTCTATCCCTCCATCTGTCTGTTTATATTTACTTATAATGTTTTTCCAATTCCCCCAATAATTTGGTAGTTTCATCATAGTTCCCCCAATAAAACCCACGTCACAGCCACGCATTGTGAAATATTAGGGTTTTTTGGTTTGGGCTGGCTCTCGAGGAGACAGTAAGTGGTAGCTTTAGTGATGGCGAGGGGTGTGATGCCATTAGCACTAAATGGGTGGGAGGCTTATGCGCCCTAGAAACAGTGCATATGCTCTTAAATAGATATGTCATGTAGAACGCGCCGAACGAGCTGAGGGTTTTTGCCATGCCAGGCTTCGCGCTAGGACTCGATCAGAAATTCTTAAAAATTTCCTTCTTACCCATAGATCTAAGAACCGGTTGACCCCTAGACTCCTGTCTTATCCCTTGGCGCGCCATTTGGATTAAATTATCGCTCAAATTCATTCGCTAGAACCCCCAGGATTCAATGAGACAGGCTAATAATTAAGCAATGTAAGGAAAAAAAGTAATGCAGTGGCTGTGAACAAATTAACTCAGAAATTGAGTTATTTCATTGATTTTTTCCGGATGACTTCTTATTACAATCATTCTCCTTTTATTCAACATCCCGATTGATTTCTGTTACAAGTTTACAACAAATGCTTCTTAACTTCCTAACAACTTCTCGCATCCTATCAGTTATAACAATATTCAACCTCGGAGAATGGTTTGCACTGTTGAAATTCCTTCATGTCCTCTGTTTGAATCTGATGGAAGCTGCGTAGCTTTGGGTTTCAGTCGGTTATGAAACCCCAACCGTCATGGCCCCATCCGCAGTTGATCTGCATGGCAGCAGATGCTTCACTTAAACTGATCAGTGGTCACGACTTAATCAACTTGATGAACCGTGCATAGTCAAACTTTGCAATCCGGTGGATCAACTAATTTGCAACTGATATTTTGTTGCTCAGCTGCTGAGTATTAAGGCTGATGTTCACGGCTCTTTTGATGACGGGGACGCTGAAGCTCACCCTCCTCCCGGCGACGATGTTTGCCAGCTTCTATGCATTCAATAATACATCCCCTAATTTTAACCTTGCCTCAAGGTCAAAAGAAGGGAACCGCTTAACTAGGTTTCACTAATTCTCCCATGTTGAGTCTTCCGATTTCCATTGCTTCCATTTAACTAGCACATATGAAACACATGAATTTTTGACTTGTACTGCTCTTTGGTCCAGAATCTTCTCTGGTTCATCGACAATTGCTTCTATATAACATGATTGAGAATTCTGCACCATTTTTCGAGCTCCTAGTTTTTTTAATTGTGAGACATGAAACACAAGATGAATTTTAGCTGGAGTGGACATAACCAATCTATACGCTGCCACCTCATTCTTCTCTGTTATGTGATACTTAGGAGAGAGTTTATGAGGTTTTTTATTGAGACACTAAGCTGCCGTCGATAGGGTTGTATGCGCAAATAAACCCAATCCCCAACTTCAAAAGTTCGTTTAGATCTTTGGGTATCTTTGGGTATGTGCATTTTTCTTCATTCTTTATCTAGTCTTTGCTAAATTATCTTTGAGAAATTATAGAGCAACCTCTCGTGAAAATATGGCCTCATCAACGTCTTACAATTGAGAAGTTCTAGGAATATAAGTTAGGAGAGTACGTGGTTTTCTTCTATACACAACCTCATATGGAGTCATATGTGTGGAACTTTTCCAAGTTGTATTATAACTGAGCCAAATAGATCCACTTAGGCCATTCCTTAGATTTATGATTGCAAAAGCATCTTAAGTAGTACTCCACGATTTTGTTTGTGATTTTTGGTTGTTCATCCGTTTGAGGGTGGTATGTAGAGCTTTGAGCCAGTAAAGTGCCTTGTAATTTGAATAACTTCTTTCAAAATGAGCTAGTGAAAATAGTATCTCCATCACTTACAATAGATTTGGGCAACTCATGCAGTTTATACACCTCATCAAAGATCTGAGCTATTTGTTTACCCGTGTATGAATGTTTCACAGAGAAAAATAAGCGTATTTAGGAAGTTTGTCAACTACCACCAAAATTACACTTATCTCTCCACAAAGAGACAAACCTGAAATGAAGTCTATGGATATATCTTCCCATATCTGTTCTTGTATTGGAAGAGGTTGTACCAACCCTGGAGAAACTACATTCTTTGTTTTATTTCTTTGGCATGTATCTCATTCTCTCACAAACCTTTGTACCATAGATTTCATATCCACATAATGGATGGATCTCTTCAAACAATGTAATGTTCTGAATGGCCCCCCAAGTGGAGAACTATGATGTTCTCTCAAGAGGCTAGTAATGATCCCAGTATTGTTGGGACTAACTAGGATCCTCCCTTTGTAAAAATGTAACCCATCCATTTTTGGTATCTATTAGAATCGGCCTCCCTCCATTCCATCTTTTCTTCAATAGTCTTGTAGTAAGGATCTTATGATATCATCTCCTTGATTCATACTAACCAATCAAATTGTATAGTGTACATGGGACAAAGAGTGAAGTAATCTTTTTTGCATTGTTCCTCTATTATCTACTTCCTTGAAAGACCATCAGCCACCTTGTTCTATCACATGTTTGTACTCTACTTTGTAATCAAATTGTTGTAACTTTATGAGCCACTTATTTTGGATGTCATGTTGTAATTTTTGCCTCAAGAGATACATCAAACTTTGATGGTTTGGATGATTAATTTTCTCCTCATGTGGTATTGGCTCCATTTAGTTGTAACTATGTTATGGCTAATACTTCTTTTTCATACTTGGAAAGAAGCAAAGTTCTTCCCTTTAACTTCCCTTTAACTTGTGCTGAGATATGCAATTGGCCATCCAAGCTGCATAAAACAGCCTCAATCCATTTGCCCGTAGCATCACATACCAAAATAAAATCATTGTTGAAATCTAGTAATGCCAACACTGGTGAAGTAACCAATGCTTCTTTCAGCTGCTCAAAAGTCAACTTGGCTTCCTTACCCCAATGGTATTCCACTTTCTTTAGCAAATCAGTCAAGGGAGCTGCTTTGCCTTAATATCCCGCTAAGTCCATGAATCCCCTTAGAGCCTGGGCATTCATTGGTATACTCCACCTCACTATAGCATCCACCTTTCTTGGATCAACAACTGCTCCTTGGCTAGAGAAAACATGACCTAGGTACTCCATCGAAATCTTCCCAAATTGACATTTTGATAGCTTGACAAATAGATGGTTTTCTCACAATACGTAGAATACATTCCCAAGATGTTCTATATGAGTGAGATGATCAGGACTATAAACTAGTATATCATCAAAGAGTACAATGACATTTACGGAGGTAAGGTTTGAATATAGAATTCATGAGATTGAAAAACTGAGGGAGCATTTGTTAAACCAAAGTGCATGACAATAAATTCAAATCAATAAATTCAAAATGACCATCATGAGTCTTGAGTCCTGAAAGCTGTTTTGTAAATATCATTCTCATGCACCCTAATCTAATGATAACCAGACCTCAAATCCAATTTAGAAAAAATAATGGCTCCATGCAATTCATCTAGTATGTAATCAATGAGAGGAATGTGAAACTTATCTTTGGTTGTCTGTATGTTTAGAACACGAAAGTCCACACACATCCTCCAACTTCCATCAGTCTTTTTCACCATAACTACCGGAGATCTGGAAGGGCTAGTACTGGGTCTAATTATTCCTGCCTTCAACATCTCTGAGACTTGCTTCTCTATTTTCTCTTTCATAAAATGTGCATGTCTATAAGGCCTGAAGCATACTGGGTTTGCACCTTGTTCCAGCGAGGATTTGGTGATCACAAGCTCTCTGCAGAGGCAAGCCTTTTAGTTCCCCAAAGACTGAAGAGTACTGATCCAACAACCCGTGGATATTTGGATGAATGAGTTGTGATTCCAGGGTATATCATTGCAAAAATTCTGCGGACATGATTAAAGATTTCAATTGAATTATGTATCCTTCTCCCTGTTGTCTTAGGGCCTTGCAGATTTGTTTTTCACCTACCATTTGTGCATCACATTTAGTGCCTTGCCATACACGCATTTCCTTGAAACTGAAATTTAATTTGAAGCTTCTTAAAATTTATATCATATCATCCACCTGTTCAAGTCATTGTGCTCCTAGGACAATTTGATTGTCTACCATTGAAAGTATGAGCAAATATAGAGGTATGGTCATCCCTTGAAACTGTAGCTGCACCCCTCTAAAAAGTCCACAACCAATCAACTTCTTCCCGTTGGCTACACACACATCAAATTCCATTGATTTTTCCACAAACAACTCCAAAGATTTAGCCAATTTAGGAATGATAAAACTATGGGTAGAACCAGAATCCACCAGAACATTTATTGTTTGACCCTTGATACAACCTCCACACTCAGTGTATGAGCGGCTGGAATTCCGCAAATGGCTTGACGAGATATGGCTGACCGCCCTCGTTCATCTACTTCTTGGCTGCCTGAGTATAGTTCTCATATCAGGGCTTCACTTTTCTTATCTTCTATTGTTTCTCCTGGATCAATGTTCTCCCAATTTCATGTGCCATCTAAAATAAAAATGTGCTTCTCCTTGCATTTGTGCCTTTTGATCCACTTTTCATTGGATGAAAAACACAAGTTGTTTTTCCTTTTGTATTGGATCTCTTCTGGGGTTAATTTTTTTTTGTGTGGAGCTGTTTGTATTCGTACTGACATGGGAAATTGAAGTATTGCTGGAAGATACGGGAGTGGGGACTCTACCTGGAATGTTCTAGGATTTGCTATTTTTTCGGAACTGGAGAAGCTTCTTCACATAATTTTTAGCCAAAAAGATAGCATCTCTGAAATCTTTTGGTCTAGCAGCTAAGACCTCATATTTGATTCATCTTTGAACGCCCCTATAAACTTATCCAATATGTATTTCTTGGGTAATGTTTTCAAAAGTCTCATAATTTGCTTCTTGAGAGTACAATGCCATTTTGCTTGAGGTTGGAGGAGTGGAAGGGTCTCTTCATGTCAGATGAACCAAATCTTGCCACCAATCATAAAAATGTCATAATTCAAGAATTCTTCTATATTAATTTTACCCCCACTCAAACCATTGTAGTGCCTCTTCTTTCATCTAAAAGCCACATATCTTCACACACCTATCCCTACTGGTATTGTGGTACTCAAAAGATTTGGAGCACTTGGTTGATCCATGGAATTACTTCCTCGGTTCCTTTAAAACAGGAAAACGGAGCGTTGCTCCAGCGGCATAATCCATCCCTTTCCTACGAGGCCACCCGGGTTCGATCCCGGGTGGATGGCGTCCCCGCGCGTGCTTGTTACCAGCTTTCCGAAGAATAAAAAAAATCTCTTTGGTTACTCAACTCCCCATATTCCAATATTTTATTAATATTGGGGTAAGGTCATGTTCTTGAGCAGAATTCTGGATATAATTACATTGGCCTTGAGAATTTCTTCTTTGTTTGTCGAGCAAGTTACCTAGAGCAGGATAATTTCTTGCTGGATTATTCCAATCGAAATTGCTCAACAAATGCTGGAATTGGGCGTTAAAGAGGGTAAACTAGGATTTGATGTGAGCTTGATCGAGGTCATCTTCTCCAAATTGAGTTGCACCCTGGTAGTGATTGTCATCTGTGATTATAACGAGGCTTCAATCCTCCCCATTTTTTCCACCCACTGATTCCCAACGCTGGAGCTTTCATCTTCCTGGAGATAATTCTTATGGCTCGAGCCATGCTTTGATACCAATTGTTACCCTTGGATTCTTGTCTTCTCCCTTGACGCGTCATTTGGATTAAATTATCACTCAAATTTCTCATCAGAACCCCCCAGGATTCAATGATACAGGCTAAGAATTAAGCAATGTAAGGAAAAAAAGAATGCAAAAGCTAAGAACAAATTAACTCAGAAATTGAGTTATTTCATTGAATTTCCAGGATGCCTTCTTATTATGATCAATCTCCTTTTATACAACATCCTGATTGATTTTTTGTTACAACAACTGCAATTCTTAATTTCCTAACAACCTCTCTCCTCATACATTTATAACAATATTCTGTTGAGCTCAGAGAATGATTTGCGCTGTCGAAATTCCTTGCCCTCTGTTTGGATTGATTGGAAGCCGAGCACCTCTGGGTTTAGTTGGTTATGAAACCCCTACCGCCATGGTCCCATCCACAAGCTGATTTGGGCGGCAACAGATGCTTCACTTAAACTGATCAGCGGTCATGACTTAATGAACTTGATGAACTGCTCATATTCAAACATCGCAATCCGACGGCTAAGCTAATTTGCAACTGATATTCTGATGCTCAGCTGCCAAGTATGAAGGCTGAGGTTCACGGCTCTTTTGATGACGGGGACGCTGAAGCTCACCCTTCTCCCGGTGGCAATGTTCACTAGCTTCTAAGCCTTCAACAGAATCTTGTTAACCAACAGCAAACCACAAACTTTTGTCTTACCCAAAATTCACATGTCATCGACAAGCCCTTAACAGGAAGCAAACACAGATGTAAATCCCTAGCTTCACCAACCAAAGAAAAGGAGCATACCGATGTTGTGTGACAATGAGATGCATTATCGTCTACATGTCAGAAATCATAATTACGATTACAGTTGTCCTTAGAACATGTCAAGTAACTCCCTTCCTTTCTATTTCCTTTATCCACATGGAATACTTGTTCACTTTCTTGGTTGACACTTCTCCTTTTTCATTGAAAATAAGTCACTAACAAGAAACCATAATCTCAATTGTTTGTGATCAGTTTTTTGTGTAAAGAGTTGATATTCCTGCTTGCTCTTTGCATTTTTTTTTGAATGTGAGGGGATAGGGCGCTATAATTTCTTTGGTTGAACAATGTCAGTTGATGAATTATTTGGTCCATCACCAACAGTAACATGAAGAGGAATCTGGCAGCATTATGTTCATGCTGGTCCTCTGCAAATTACTGGGATAGCCTTGCCATGAATTGTGTACTTTGTCACGTTCTCAAGAATAGTCTAGTTGTAATTGTTGCTTTGCTCACTGTTATGTTCCAAAGTGCTGGAGATTGCCTACTGATGTTTAATAGCTTAGTAATCTACATGTCTCATTTCTTAATGGGAAATAAATTAGTATGACATAGAAGTATCTAGTGTTTGGACCACAGTAAACCCATTTTCATCGATTCGTTTTAATGAAAGGAAACAAATGCTTGTTAGCACCGAGGTAGTTAACCGTCAAAGGATAATTAACCAACATAAACAACTAAGTACAACATATGAAAGTTTATTTCTAAATTATCTATCCAAAAACTCTCTGATGCTATTCGACAAAACAAGTATGCATTGGTCAAAAAATGTACACGTTGCTAAAATGAGAAAATGGTTTTGTTTTTGCATCTCGACCGAAATACTATAAATCATATGACCAAGCAATTTGTGACACATGTTTATGTAACACCCCCATGTACGGGTGTCGTTACATATTTCATTATTTATGCAGGTCCTGCAACGTACCATCCAAAGCAATATACAATGAACATGAAATTTTATAAATTAATTATTCTTTATTCATCCTTCGGGAGGGTACACAAGCGTATACTGAAAAGGACTACTAGTCTCACACACTGACAATAAAAGAAAAACATGCTTGAAGAATTTAAATAAACTCTCATTACTTATACTAGCTCAGAAGTTTGCACGATCTATTGGAAATTCTGATTCCTCGTACACTGGAGTCTCTTCGTAAGCTGGATCATCACTTGTTGAAAAACATTTAAAAGAGACAATGAAGTAGACGATATTTACAATAAACTAACAATTATAACTTTACATGCAACCCTAATCCTTACAAGACAATAGCAACTAAATACTAATCTAAGTCTATCTAACTAAAGCATTTCATATTGTTATACTCTTAATGTAAAGGAAAATAGCAAACTGAAGAACCACCCCGATCCACAGGCGAGCTCACATGTGCCTTAATTTCATGGTCTAAATGATTCGATAGAGGATCATATGAGTTAAATCGGTACAATTCGGTCAATGAGCGTGATCTCCGTTACTCTTCCTATATTTAATTATCTGAGTCCCCAAAACCCTGTGTCATTTCTATATATTTCATTTTCTTTTCATTTATCCTATAGTTCTATACTTCCTAAACTACGTCAAAGAATAATGCCCTAAACTGTAGTGTCTATAGCAGTACGTCGAATGTATCAATATTCCACAACAATAACTTTATTTGCACAATTCTTGTTACGAGTTTATCTTTAACAATTCTATAAATCAATTTCTATAGTAAAAGAAAAACCCTACATAATCCACTCCAAAACATTTTAAACAATAATCTTTTAAAAAAATTAAAACTGAAAAGAAATCATTTTGAAAAGATTGAAACAGTCGTAGGATCAGATACATCTTTCTTTGGCATCCAGAAAATAGGTCCTAGGGTTTACCAGCTCGAGGGAAATTCCTCAAAATCCGGATAATAGGGGCAGTAAATGATCTCATTAAAAATCTCACAAATCAGTTCCATATGCTATTGTAAATCACTGAGCCGAAAGCACTCAAAAAAATAATTATCAGATATTGGACTTGGACTGAACACCCACATGAAAAATCCAGCAAATAGGAACACATACATGAAATATCCAGTCAATAAGAAGAACCACAATCAATAGGAAGAACCACATGAGAAAACCAGCCAACAGGGACACCCACAGGAAGAAATCGGCCAACATGGCCCACATGAGGAAGAGTAACAGCAAGTAACAAATCCACGGGAAAGAGGGACCACAAGTAATAAATCTACAGGAAAGCACAAACCCACAGGAAGGAGGGGCTACACAAAGCACAAAAACAACCTACAGGGAAAGAGGAGCTGCACAAAGCATAAAGAGGGACCACTACAATATTCAGTACAAATCTGTATGATAAATATACAACCAACATGACTCATGAGAGGAACCCACATGAGAAGGGAGGACACAATAATAAACCCATAAGAAAGAGGGACCAGCTACAATAACAAACCACACAAACCCAACATGGAAGATGGACCACAAGCACAAATTCATAGGAGGGAAAGAACATCACAAGTAAACAATCTCATGAGGAAAAATAGCCAACCGAACATCCGTAGGAGAGTAGAATACAGCCGACAAAGCCAAATGAAGAGGAAAACACAGTTGAAGAGGGAATCCCCTCGTCGGACAACCCAAAACCCAAAACCCAAAACCAACGCCAAATGTACGGAGCGGAGGCGAAAATTGCCGCATTGCTCATCGGATGCCATAGTTTTCAAGAGGGAAGGAATTCCCTTCATTTTCTAATTAAATCATCATTTCTATACCAAAAGAAAACACCCAACAAAATTCAGAACCTACTTTCTTTAACGAATCAACTGCATGAAATGAAAATAATTGGAGTTTAGAGCAAATAGGGTCTACCGTGCACCGTAGAAGCCAAGCTGAAAACACCCAAGAAATCTAGAGACCAATCGGAGCTCAATCAGAAAAGTTTCAAAGAGAAAAACCAATTTTTAAGCATGAAATCAAAATCCTAAATGATGGAAGTATAAATAGGAAGCCGTTAGTGAGAGAGAGGACGTATCTTTTCAGCGACGATTGGAAATCGACACAAATTTCGTCGAACGAAGTAATTGGCTTCAGACAACTTGTCAAGGGAGTGGTTGGAGGCTCGGGGAGTTAATGTGAAGCCGACGAGTGCGTGAGGCTCGAATTTAATGGCAATCGACGAATTTCTCCGAGGCGTTGTCGCCTGTTGGTCACCGCACGAGAGAAGAACGAACGAAAATAAATGGGGCTCGGGTTGCTGGGGGCTGCAGGTAAGAAATAAAATTGAGAGAGAGAGAGACTTTGGTTTTAAATAAAGGGAGTGGGGGCCAAGTGAGTCTGGGTGGCTGGGCCATGTTGGCTTTTTGTTTTTAAAAAAAGAGTCATTTCAATCTAACACCTAGAAGAGGGTTCCGTTGTTTCAGATAATATTTTTTCACTAAGTTCAAGCTACTATTGCAAATTGCGTCCCTAGATGAATTTATACGTATTAAAGTTGTTTTTAATTTCTAATTGGTCTAATAACAACATAGTTATCAATATTGTATGATATTTGCACGTTTTGATATGAATTGTAGGCCCATATCGTATTAGATAAACTATCGTACGATATAGGGTTCATATTATATGATGTGATATCATAGAATACGAGATATGATATAAAATGGACAAGATATGATATAAAACGGGGTTTTACTCTTCAGGTTAGTGGATGTGGTTTTTTAAGCTTTAAACCCAAACCGAAAGTATATAGGGCTCACATCTACCAACCGAACAGATTATCAGCAGCTTGAGATCGTCATTGTGCTCGAAAGCATATCTCATTGTCCATCACTTGTTATATGCTTAACTTCTTGTATGGATTTTTTTTGATATATTTAGTTATTTTAGTAATTTACTTAATATTTCTAATTTATTAAATATCTTACAACACAATATACATCTACGATATAGGTCTATAATGATATATGGTACGATATACGATATACGACATGATAACTATGAGTAGCAATGCTAAATCAAATTGAAGTAGAGAATAGGAACAACGCAATCTTTCAAAACAAATGCATATACTGTCACTACCGTGTGTCGTTCATCGTTGCCCATGTTTTATATCACCCTATTCCAGGGTCCAAAAATCCTTCACGGAAGAGTTGATGTCATGCAAGCCAATAATCAGGGTCAATGTTCATTTTGAATGATGATTGCAACCGGCCTAAGTCCTTGGAGAAAATCACTATTTTGCACTAAGTCGGGATTTTCGGCTTGCTTTATTCAGTCTGGATTTTCTTATTGACAATTACTAGTCGGGATTTTCGGCTTGCTTTATTCAGTTTGCATCATTAGCAGAAAATCACTATTTTGCACTGCATGATGCTTAAGGTTAACTGTACCATACAGTGCAATGAAAGGTGCATTTTCATGATGGTAAGTTCACCTGTACCATATGGTGCAATGGATTTCTTCCTTAGAGTAGCATGTTAATTAGTGCCATATGAACCAACAATGTGACAACCTGATTATTTATGAATAATCATTTATTTCTCTGCCAAGAGAACCAGTAACTTTTTATTCATATAAAACTGCTGGGTTTCTATTTACTCTTTTCTGCTGTTCCTAGTATTCTACTTTTCATTATCTAAGCACATACAATTTCACAATTTCCTTTAGTATGACCATGGTTCTCTTTAACAAAATCAAAAGATTAATTAAACATTTTGTGAGCACCGACCTACTGTAGTGATAAAGCCTTTTGTCACATGGAGTTTTACTGTTTGTAAAAATGATCTATTATTTTCTGGTACCTTCTATTCTTATCCATTGTTCCTGAGAAAAGAGCATGTGACATTAGTCTACGATCGACTTTCATTTCATCTACTTGAGCAAGATGCTTGTACAATCTGATATAACTGCAAATTGACACCCTCATGGTCTTTGTAACTACTAAGAAGAGATCTTAAAAGTTTCTGATGATCTTGCCCATTATTGGTGCAGACAATTAAATATAATACTTTGGTCTTCATTTAATTGCTCTGCAATGAGTTTCTTTCTTGAACTTTTTGTTTACACTTTACAGATCTTTGGAGTTGAAATGCCTTGCTTATTGCTGTCTTTTCCTGTTGCATACTCTCTAATCTTGTTAAAGAAAATCGCTGAAGTTTAGTGGCATATCTTTGGGAGATAATGGAGAGCTTTTGTAAATGCATTGTAAAAATGCATTTATCTAAAATAGCCTAATATACCTGATGGATTAATTTATTTCAGTTCTCTTCCAGCATCTTCAGCTTGGGGATCATTTATTTGATTTGCAAATCCTTACATAATTTAATGTTGTGTGCATTGATATCCAAAATATTTTCTTAGACTCACAAGTTGTATTTTCATTGTTTTGCTTCATCATGTATTGTGTCCAAACAACTGTAGCGTTGGTACCACTTTGTTTAGGAAGATGATGAGTATAGAAACCTTTCCCTCTTGTGTATGCAAATAAAACAATTATGTCTTGCGCAATTCAACATCCACCAAACCAAGTAATCATATTTATAATGGATTATGCATATGAAATAGAGCAAGAAGGTTTGCAATTTTGTATCTGGTGTTGGTATTGGTCAGTGGTTTATAGTGTGGATAATTTTGGTATATATTGTTTCGAAAATATTGGGTGATATGTAAACGAGTTGGACGTTACATAATTGCCTTATTAGGGGGATTGAGTGAATTTGTCTATCCATGAGTTATCTCTGTCATCCGTATCATTGTCATCTCTCTCTAATCCACCCAAGTAACGAGTCATCGTAATGTAAGATAATATCTAAAGCAATCAGATAAACATCAGTTTGCTTTCATTTTAGAGTTCGATGTCTTGTTAATGTCTTATCTTCATGTTAACGAAATGGCTCAATGTTACATGTGTTTTGACAAAAGTTAATGTGGTTTACATGGTTCTGATATAGCATAGTCCATTTCATCATTCCCCTGCAAATCGGATCCAAAATGGCCAATACATTTTGGTATCAACCAACTTTTGGAACATTGTCTTTGACTGGTAAAAGAGATTCATTCAACCATTGTATGCAATAAGTTGAAATTTTAAAACTTGATATTTCAAACGTCGATTTTCTTGTATTAGTTGTTATTAGATAATATCGGTAATACTGATTGCTTTCTTATGGATCATTTTGCTATGCTTGAAATCGGATAGAACATGGGCTATCTGCTCGGGGTATCAGTTGAGTTTTCAGTTGACGAGGGACAGCAAAATAGGTAATTTACTTGGACAATTTTTTGTGATATGAATGGTTAAAACCATAGTTTTAGGTTTCGGCCGAAACCTAAAGGTTTCGGCCGTTTCGGATCGGTTTCGGAGGGGACCGGTCCGAAACCACATGTTACTTCTCGGTTTCGGCCGTATCGGCCGGGGTTTCGGCCGTATCGGCCTGGGTTTCGGTCGTATCGGCTGGGGTTTCGGCCGTATTGACTGATACCGGCCGAAACTTGTCCGATACCGACTGAAACTTAAAAAAATGAAAACAAGGAGGAGGAGGAGGAAACATCACCAAAATCCAGAAAAAGAAGAAGAAACGAAGAGATGGACGTACCTCATGGTCGCCCGCCTTCCGTCGCATCCCCGAAGAAGCCCGCCTCCTGCAATTTGAGATCTTACATGATAGCATATTCTAGCATTTAATTTAAATTTTGTTTACACGGTGCAAGTGCAATTGTCCAACACATGCTAGCATTTATTAAGAAGTTTGACCTTTTGAGTGAGCTGGCCACTAAAGGCTTTCCATTTAATTACAAGCTTGACATTCAGCCACTAAAGGTTTTCCATTTATTTACAAAGTTATCATTTTCAGCCACCAAACCCTTCCATTTATTCAGAAGCTTGCCATTCTCATTTATTTTCAATCCTGTTGATCAAAAAAATGTAATATATTTAGCATAATACTTTTAACAAAATGTGTAACTAGTAAAAAGGTATTTGTGCTAATATTTGATAATATTTGATAGTATTTAATAGAGTTTTAAGTATCTGAAACTACCGATACCGATGAAACGAAACTACCGTCCGAAACCACCGAAACGGACGATACCGATACCGAAACCTAAATTTTGGGAAGAGCGATACCGAGACCGAAACCGAGACCTAAAACCTTGGTTAAAACTACTTGACCAGTCTTCAAAGTCACGCTCATCCAAAGAAAAAATAGCACCATTTTAAAAAGACCATTATCCAAATATTTATATAATTAAAAGAACAGAGAACTTAAGACCGTTATACAAATCTCCATCATGTTATCTTCTAGCACTTTTGGAGAAGAGTAACAATTGGAGAGGCATTGGGTTTGGCTAGATGTCTCAATCGGGTCAACTTTCTTGTCATGATTAATAATTGGCGGGCCAGGTTGGGGTCACAATTTGACATGAGATTACATGTGGTGACCCATATAATATTTATAAATACAACAGAAGTATGTTATCGAATATGTAGCTAGATGGTCCTTCATGCTTATAATAATTTGGATTGAGCTTGAATCTTTGCCCTTATAGTTCTTGTTCTTTATTTTCTTCAAACAGATGTCTTTTAGATAAGCTCTAATTTGTTTGGCCTATTTGCATGGGCAATGCCCTTGGGTGTACTAGTTTGTGCACTTTTGAAGACAGCAGTTGGTCACATGATTGACAGTTCTGAACTTGTTATTGTCTAATTAAATTACTTACACTGTTTTTACATGTCAACTCTCCCAGCTGATGTTCGGGGTTACTAGGTTAGTTTTGAGCGACCAGATGCCAACGGGGTCGGCGTTGGGTTTGTGTTACCTCCTCTGATAGTCAACCAGGTCGGGTCCAGTCTGGCTTGTGTGCGTTGGTTCAAAGCAAACTCAACCCAAAAATGGACAGAAACAGCCACCTGATTGCCACCTGTAGACTGCTCCCATTGTACCTAACAGAGTAGTCTAAACCATTTATCTAATATGAGAGTATCCATTTCTTTGTTTGATCCTCATATTGCTGATGCTTGCGAATAGAATAGAAACCTGATGCCTCATTTCATGTAGCTTATTTAGGATGGGGTTTTCTCAGTCAGCAGCATATACTTCCACCCTTCTATTCTCGATATTGAGATGGTGTAGGACTTCGTTGCGCTCCGATAGTTATGTCTTTATTATCTCATATTGATGGGGACTATCTATTTAAGTCTTTTTAATGGTTTTTACTAAACCAGATTACTTTTTTTCTTTTAAGTTTCTGTAAGTTGGTTGTTCTTGAGTATAATCAGAACTGAGACAATCATTTTTCTGTTCAACACGATGCAGCTCTTGAAAAAGACATCTGCTCGCCAAATTGCCAAAACTGCTTCACCTATTGAGCATCTGCGTTTGTCGTTGCAACAGGTCAGTGTTCATTTTGGAAGTGAATACAGCGTATATCTCGATGCGTTTGTACTTGCATACAAGTTTTAGTTTCTCTTTTATGTGTATTTCAAATTAGAATCAGGAAGTATGTATCAACGTCCCTTTTTAGTTTGTCACTTTTTATATCATCTCTGAGCATCTCGCTATGTTTGAGTTGGATTTTTACACCATTTTCGTTAACTTCTGCTTACATTTCTTATAAATGTAGCAATGGAATTGTAGGAAATCCTGGATATTGCGTTCTCTTTATTTTGATATCTTCTTTTCAGGACCATTTTATTGATAGCTATTAGTTATTGTTGGTTTACAGCTAAAGTTTTCAGTCAATTTAATTCTAATCATCTTCAGTATTTTCTAGTCAATCTACAATATCCATTTCCAAGTTCAACTTGGCAGTCTTTCACTTAGTGTGTTAAACTTTTCTCTTGGTGTTAATATTGTGAAGACATTGGTTTGTATCATGCCTCACATATGAATTCATTTTTCCGTAGGAAATAGAGTTTTTCTTACTGTAGGAGAATTTTGGAGCAACCTCCCTAGGTTGAGTGTGGTAGGTTTGACTGTTCTAGTTGGTTCTATGGCGAGCCCCTCTCTCTGGACTCCCATTTTTTTTTCTGATATGGGGCCAGAGTTCTCACTAATGCAATCTATATTACAAAAATATCAGGAAATCAAAATATATACGCCATTTCCTGGGAAGTATGTGATAGATTCATATCTAAACTGATACCTCTATCAAGAGTGATTGACTATATTGAATACTTCACGAAGTGAAAAAACTGGCACCAATAAAAAGAACAACAATATTATTGATGGAAGAAACTTGGTACTAACTCTACAAATTCTAGTAGGTTAAACATAAAACAAGAAGATTGCCCAATCGACTGGAGACCCGAGGAGTGTTGGTAATGCGGGCTGGTGAAATCAGAACTTATCCATCACCTATCACTATCTGTGAATAACCCCATCTTCTGTGGAGCCTTCTTATTATGGAAAACCCACAAATTTAACTTAGAGAAAGCTTGAGGATTATGAGTTCCATTTTATAACAGGCCCTGATTTTATGGGGAATGGCTTGGATGAAATAATGATCATTCACAAGGTATATGAGCAAATGTGACATCCATGGTATTCTATGATCCATCGGTGTCCCTTATAGTTGGAAATATATAACATGAGTCTCGACTGAAGACACATGCAGTATTTTGTTGCTCTGGATTCCAATGCCACCAGCTATACACTGCATACAACATCATCCAAACCACACGAGCCATTACATAATGATATAACTAACTGAATGTGCTTTTTAAATTTCAGATAAATAATAATTTTTATTAGTTTAGGTTTTGCATTGGTTACAAGACTATGACGAAAATTTCTATTCATTCTTTTGCCTTTTGTGAAATTTCTTTGGCTTCTTATTATCGTTCATGGTGATTGGTTCATGGTGATTGGTTCTCCATCATATCCCTTTCTAATTGGGTCCTGTTAGTAAGGGTTAATGAACATGATAGTTTCAAGTTTAGAAAGAGGAACTATTGTTTCTAGTGTATAAATAAGGAGTTCCAGTTTTCAATTTAAGAATATGAATCGAATGAGGATTGTAATCGTATTGTGTCATCTCAGCTATATAAAAACCTCAATATCCCAGCCTTTGGGTATGGACTAATTTTTATCTCAAAACGGTATCAGAGCATCGATATATATGTCATTTTGATCCCCAATTTTGTGACATCATTTCTTTTCTTATGTAATTCTAAACCATATTAACCTCTACCTATGTAACCTGATTAGATCCAACTAAAATCAAAACCCAATTAAGCCACTCAAACCTTTAGTTTTGCATCAGAAAGTCGTTTGAAGAGCATGGTTTGGGACATTTGCTTTAGATGTTTAGAAATTTGGTCTTCACCATTTATAAAGGGATCATTCGGTTTTCTTTCCTTTTCCTTTGCATTTGGGAAGATATATTCTTTTGTTGTTTATCTTGATGACATTATGATAACATGTGATGATGCTGATGAGATCTTATAGGGTGGCAAAATCTGTAATTTTGAAGGCTCGGTGGCGTTTGCGTAATTATAGGGACAAGGGGGGGGGGGGGTATTTCTGTAATTTTCTGAAAATCTGATTAGTATTTATATGCGGTTTAGGGGCATTGGGATTTCAGGTTGAATCTTGGTAAAAAACTTGTTAGAGGTTGATAAATTTCCTTTTTGTTGAAACGCACGGTCAACCTCTTGAATTGGTGGCTTGGGAGGGCGGTTTTCTCTCGAAAGAAACCAAGCTATCTTGCATTTCCATTTTATTATCAATAAAAAGTTCTATTTCCCCCCAAAACATCTTGTTCCTTTACCCAAAAATCCCTCCTTTACCCTAAAAATCCGATCTTTTCCCCAAAAATCCTGTTTTTATTCCACGAAACCCTAGAAAAACATATCAAATTAGTATCAGAGCATCGATTTGAGCATCAATAGTGGTAGCGATAATGAAAAAGATCGAAGCTTTGGAGGAGAAACTCGACACCAAAGTTGGAGAGTTGAAGAAATATGTGGAAAAGCTAGAATCATCAATGATCTCCATCGAATTCAGGCTCGAGGCGAGATTCATGACGTCAGAGGCGATGATGGAGGTGAAGTTGGAAGTTTTCATGTAAACCCTAACACAACAACTATCTCAATGATTTCTAGACTCAAAGCGGCAAATAACTCAGATTTGGACAGCAAACCAGATCTAGGGCAAAAGGTGAAAATTATGGTGAAAGAAAAGGAAAAAGTTGAGGAATTTGTTGAAGAATTGCTCTCCGATGCGGACTAGGACTCTAAGAAAGCGGCAGATGAAAAGGCAAAGGGCGACGAGCCGTCCCACGCACCCCAGGGGCTCGCCGACCCCTGTGAAGCCATGCCTAGATTTGGCGAGGCCCGTAGGGCCGCGGGGGCCTCGCGCCCCCCTTGCGGCCTTGCAGGGGCTCAGAGGCGGCCCGACAGGCACCCACAGGGTGTTAGCCGGCCAAGGGCCTCGTGGCTCTCTCGCGACATGCCGAGACTTCGACGACTATTTGGGGCTTCTCCCGGGACCTAAGGATGACGTGGATAGCTCCATGGGCTTCATGTCCATCCATTTTGTGCAGAGAGGCGACGACGACCACTTTCGGCTTACGAGGAGTTTCGAGATGATTATGATGAGAACCGGTGCTATGAGGCAAAATGTAATGACTTAGTTTGGGACGATGTTAACTGGAGTGGTGATGATGACCGAGGTAGCAACCCATGGAGGGGTTATGGGTGACCCAGGGAGATACTACAAGACAATTATCATCCACTCTATTATGGACAGGTTGGAGGGCGAGCGGGCAAGGAAAATATGTGGATTGAAGACAGGGCGAGGAAGATAAAGATGTTACTGTTCGAGGGGATGATCATTATAACTGGATTTACCAAGCTGGGAGATTTTTTGTGATGACATGCCTGATGGAGAGGCAGAAATTGGAGGCTGTCGGTATTTGATTAGAGGGGAAGGTACACTCTTGGTTTCAGTGGAGGAAGCAGAGTCGACCTATACGATCATGGAAGGAGCTCAAGAATTGCTTGGTAGACAGGTTTCGGGACACTCCGGGAGGGAACTTACAGGAGCAGCTGCTGGCACTCAGGTAAGATGTGACTGTCAGGGAGTACATGGAGAAGTTCGAGGCGCTCTCAAGACGGGTGAGGGAAATATCGGAGGAGACTTTGAAGGAGAGCTTTATGAAAGGGCTTAAGGTAAACATCCGTGCTAAGCTCCGCATACAGAGACATGAGATTACTAGATATTATGGAGTTAGCCTATATGGAAGATGACCGTTTCATAGAGGAGCAGAGGTCTAAGGGGGCTGGAGCGGATCCACTTTCCGTGGCCAGGAATTGGCAGAGACATAAGGCACCCAGCCTAACAAAGAAAAGAACAGTGAGCCACGATCGGAGGACAATTCAGGCTCATGACAAATGCTGAGATGAGAGACAAATAGTCGAAGAGATAGTGTTTCAGCTGCAATGAAAAGTTTACACCAGGACATCATTGTCGCGACCGTACTCTCTAGCTGTTGATAGTAAGCGATGATGCGGTGAAGGGAAACAAGCCAGACGGAGACGAGCGTCTCCACTTGGATTGATATAACCATGGAATTCATGACACCACCTTGAGGACATGGTGGTTTTTTGGGATGGAGTAATGATGCGTCTTATAGGGTGGCAAAATATGTAATTTTGAAATCTCGGTGACGTTTTCGTAATTTTAGAGGCGACGTGTATTTCTGTAATTTGCTAAAAATCTGATTAGTATTTATATGGGGTTTATCGGGGTTGAGATTTTAGGTTGAATCTTTGTGAGAAACTTGTTAGAGGTTGAGAGATTCTCTCTTTGTTGGAGAGTGCAACAATACTCTTCAATCGGTGGCTTGAGAGAGCGGGTTCCTTTCGAAAGAAACCAACCTATCTTATATCAATAGAAAGGTTTTTTCTCCCAAAACCTCTCTTTTAGCCCTAAAAATACATCCTTTGCCCTAAAAATCCAATCTTTTCCTTTAAAAAATCCTCTTTTTATTCCACAAAAACCTAGAAAAACCTAACAGATATTTAATGAAAAACTGATTTGTAGTCATGTTTGCATCAAAAATTTCAAACATAGGATTTATAAGATTTTGTTCTCTTAAGTATTAAGGTGGCAAGATATAAAGAAGATATTTATTTTTCTCATTGGAAGTATGAGTTAGATATGCTTCTAAAGTTGATAGTCTTTTATCAAGTTGCAAATACATCGATGGATCCAAATCCTAAGTTTTGATTCCAAGTTGCTGTGAGACCATGGGTCGTAGAGGATTTAGGAAGATGCAAAAGATGTGATTGGAAGTAAATTGCCTCACAACTTGACCTGATATTGCTTATCCATTGAGTATATTGAGTCAATTCATTTTTGTTCTACATGCGAATCATTGTGATGATGCAATTTGGATATTTCGATGGCTAAACGGTACTCCACGCAAAGGACTCCTATATTCTTATTATGGTCATAATCGCATAGCTCATTTAGATACAAGATATTATAGTCGAGAAGTGATTTGTGTATGCACTTGTTATGTGGTGACAGTCGGGTGATGGGCTCATCACGTACTCGAGGCGGCACACCAAAGGGGGATTTGGCTCAACCACGTGACTCAGGGACATGTTTGTACCTTTTGAATTAATTTCCATTATTTTATAATTAAAAGGGCAAACTTGTAAATTGCTATTTTTCGGCAAGGGGGGATTTATGGGGGTGTGGCGGCCGGCCCTAGGCATGCAAATTATTGAGTTGTGAGTAATATACTAGGGAAGAGTGCAGATGTCCTCTTAACGGCGTTTTGGGAGGGTTGTTGCCCTTTACAATTGTAGCCAAAGTTTATCCTTTTTATCTCTAATTTCTTCAATAAATTCAGATTTGCTTTCGGATCTATCAATTTGGTATCCGAGCGTTCGATCCATGACGACATTGACAATGTCTAATGATCGGGGCGAAGCGGGGATGAGAAGAATAATGGAGAGATTGTGGATGTGAAGAGAACCCTAACGGAGAACGACGAGTCGATTGCAAAGTTAACGACTTCCGTTGATTGGCTCACGGCTAAATAAGACAAAACAGACGAAGCCCTCGCGCAGATCATCTTCCAACTCTCGATTCTCACGAAAGGTGGGGAACGACGGCGCGAACCCTAGTTCTTCAAAAAAAGGTTCCACTTTTGGAGAAGGGAAATGAAAAGGTGGAGACTTTCGACGAAGGCTTGCTCTTCGATGCCGATGAACACTTCAAAGATGAGGAGGAAGATCCATGGATTAAAGAGTAGATCAAGGGACTTCACCGGAGCGTCGGATTAGGTCGGTCGAACCCCCAGACGCAATCAGGGGTCGGCTGACCCCTATCGGGGGCGGGGGACACCGCCCCGTCCAGGAGGGTGGCCGGCCGAACCCTGGTGGCCATCGGCATGGCCGGTCGAACTCTGCCTGGCCTACCAGAGTGAGGGCCCGCCGGGCCTCTGGCAGCCCCAGCAGGGCCTGTCGGGGGTCCGACAGGTTGCGACGACCCCTTGGCAGCCGCCAGGGGCTATGCCGAGCAGTCCAGCCGCCGAACAGCCCCTTTCGGGCTACCACATAATCGTCAGGTGTACGATGAGCATTTTCAGGGGCCCCACGAGTTTTTTGGACATATGCAGGGGGAAGTTTATCACTACGGTGACGAAGGAGGGGGCAGAAATTATGTTGACGAAGGTGGATGGGCCTACGGGGGAGACTTTGGAGCTGGTGAGGGTTGGGAAGATTACATGGGACACAGAGGGGGTCCACAAAGGAACTATGGAGACCGTGGTATGGGGCCGCAGGGAGGATATGAGACACATACTGAGAGGTGTCAACATTATCACCAGCACCGACGCACAGATGGTAGGCCAGACTAGGGGCATTTTGGGGGTGATGACAGAGTAAGAAAATTGAAGATGCCAGTGTTCGAGGGGGAGGAACCGCATGCATGGATTTTTAGGGTAGAGAGGTATTTCACGTCGTATCACATGACGGAGGCACAGAAGTTGGAGGCGGCCATATGTATGGAGGGAAGAGCCTTATGATGGTATCAGTGGAAGGAGAAGCGACACCATTTTCGCAGTTGGGAGGAGCTTAAGGATCTTGTTTTGGAGAGGTTTCGGGAGCCCCACCTGGGAAACCTTCACGAGCAGGTATTTGTACTCAAGCAGGATAGACCAGTGAGGGAGTACATCGAGAAGTTTGAGACTTTGTCGGGGCGAGTGAATGGGGTCACTGGAGGGCACATTCATGAATGGCCTGAAGCCCATTATTCGCTCTGGGATTCGACCATACAAGCCCAAGGGGCTGGCGGAGGTCATGTAGATGGCACAGATGGTCGAGGACCACCAGGCCAAGGAGATGAGAGCTAGGAGCAGGTATGGTGGACAGGTGCAGTGTGGAGCTTCAGCAGTTACAGGTGGGGTGAAGGCTACCACGGGGACATATCAGACTGGCAGGGAGAAAATCGGCGAGAAGAGCAGTGCGCCATCAGCAGGGGGTCAGTTCAGGAGGATGTCCGACGCGGAGACGAGGGAGAAGCGTCAGAAGAGACTCTGCTTCAGGTGTGACGAGAGATTCACCCCGGGCCATAAGATGCGAAGGGCGCAAATTACATGTACTGCTGCTGGAGGATGAGGATGAGGATGCGGACACAGAGGTTGAGGAAGAGACTATGAGGAGGACACAAAGGACCGACAGCTAGAGGTAGCGGATGTCTCTCTTAACTCCGTGGTAGGGTTCACCCCGAACCATACCATGAAGTTAATGGGACGTATTGGTGATCAGGAGGTGACAGCTCTCATCGACAGTGGGTCGACCCCACAATTTCATCTCCAGGAGGGTAGTAGAACAGCAGGGGCTGCAGCTGGTAGACAGTGACAGTTTTAGTGTGATGATGGGGAAGTGCAAGAAGGAGAGCAGCAAGGGTGTATGCCGATGACGGGTGCTGACGTTACATGGGATACAAATATTAGCAGATTTCTTGCCTCTAGATTTGGGCAGTACATATATCATTTTGGGCATGACTTGGCTGCAGACGTTGGGGGAGATGACGTTAAACTGGAAACTTATCAGGATGGAGTTTCAGGAGGACGGGAGAGCAGCGATGCTGCAGGTGGACCCTAGTCTGTGCAGAGTATTGGTTTTATTGATGACCATAGTACGGACCATCAGGCAGAGAGGGAGGCTTTCTGGTGGAGCTACACATGATGGCAGGAGAGAGTGGTGCAGACGCAGGTAGAGAGCAACAGGTCCCACAAGAGGTACAGTCAATGCTGGAACAGTTTGGTGATGTTTTTCAGGAGCCACGTGGTCTTTATCCACCTAGGGACCACGAGCACGCCTTAGTGTTTCGAGAGGGTGTGGCCCCTATCAGCGTCAGGCCTTATCGCTACCCCCAGATACAGAAGGATGAAATAGAAAGGATGGTGGCATAGATGGTTCAGGCTGGTGTCATCCAGCCCAGTGTGAGTCCCTTCTCCAGTCCGCTGCTGTTGGTTAAAAAGAAGGATGTGAGCTGGCACTTTTGCGTAGATTACAGAGCGCTTAACAAGGAAACTGTGCCCGACAAGTTTCCCTTACCGGTGATTGACGAGCTCCTCGATGAGTTACATAGGTCACCCATATTTTCGAAGATAGATCTTAAATCAGGTTACCATCATATCCGAATGAGGAAGGAGGATGTCCACAAAACGGCCTTCAGGACACATGAAGGCCACTATGAGTTCTTGGGCATGTCCTTTGGCTTGACCAACGCACTAGCTACGTTCCAGGCACTGATGAACACGGTATTTCGTCCCTACCTGAGGAGATTTGTACTCGTATACTTTGACGATATCTTGTTATACAGGTGCTCGTTAGAGGAGCACTTGGATCATTTGCAGGTGGTGTTGCCGGAGTTGCAATACCACCAGCTGTATGGGAATCGAAAGAAGTGCTTATTTGGGCAGCCACAGATAGAGTACTTGTGGCATGTGGTGTCCTCAGAGGGGGTTGCTGCAGACATAGCGAAGATTGCAGCAATATTGGGCTGGCTGCGCCCCACCACTCTTAGAGGGCTGAGGGGGGGTTCCTGGGCCTCACAGCTTACTACTAGAGATTTGTAGAGGGATAGGGTACGATCGCCTGGCCTCATAGAGTTGTTAAAGAAGGATCAGTTTGTGTGGAGCGGCAAGACGACACTTGCTTTTGAGGCCTTGAAGAAGGCCATGACTACCGTACCAGTGTTGGCGCTACCCGACTTCCCGAGGCCTTTTGTGGTCGAGGCTGATGCCTCGGGTCATGGACTATGGGCGGTACTGATGCAGGATCAGTGTCCTATTGCTTACTACAGCCAGGTGCTGACCGCGAGGGCCAGATTGAAGTCAGTTTATGAGAGGGAGCTGATGGCTATAGTATTGGCTATTATGAAGTGGATGCTATACTTGCTTGTGAGATGCTTCATAGTGCGCATAGATCGGAGGAGTCTCAAATACCTGTTGGAGCAGCGCATGGTGGCAGAGGAGCACTAGAAGTGGCTGAGGAAGCTGATGGGGTACAAATTCGAGATAGAGTACCCCCATGTCTGGAGAATAAGGTTGTCGACGCTTTGTCACTGATGGATGAGGATGTTCAGTTGGCGGCGATATCTGTTTCTGTGCTTCAGGACTGGGAGCCATTGTAGAGGGAGGTTGAGGGGGACCAGAAGCTGGTAGACATTCGAGCGGCACTTCTACAGGGGTCAGCAGATTCCCAGGATATTCCATGCATGAAGGGAGATTGGTCTATTGGAGACGCCTGGTGATACAGAGGACTTCCACCCACATTCCAGCCATACTTCAGGAGTTTCATTGCAGTGCCGTGGACAGGCATTCCGGGGTCCTCAAGACCTATCAGAGATTGGCTAGAGAGGTGTATTAGCGAGGAATGAAGAAGGACGCGGCGAAGATGGTAGCTGAGTGTGACATGTGCCAGCGTCACAAATATATGGCGATGTCATTGGGAGGTTTGTTGCAGCCACTGTCCTTGCCAGAGCGAGTCTGGGAGGACCTCTCCCTGGACTTTATCGACGGGATGTCGAAATCTGGGGGATTCACGGTGATATTTGTTGTGGTGGACCGTCTCAGCAAATACGTGCATTTCATACCGCTCAGGCATCCTTACAGCGCATTTTCAGTTGCGGAGGTCTTTTTGAGGGAGGTCATCCGTTTACATGGCCCCCCAAAGTCCATTGTCTCTGATAGGGATAAGGTCTTTCTAAGCAGATTCTGGCAGTAGGTCTTCAGATGCAGCGGACAGTTCTGAGGCGGAGTACTGCCTACCATCCGCAGACTGACGGCCAGACGGAGGTCGTCAATAGGAGCATCGAGACTTACTTACGATGTTTCATCTCTGAGAGCCCGAAGGAGTGGGCCCGTTGGCTGGCGTGGGCTGAATATTGGTACAATACCTCCTATCACACGGCTGCTCGGACGCCTTTCAGGATTTTGTACGGTCGGGATCCCCCTTATCTGCTGCACTACGGGCAGGAGACGACTCCCGTATCAGAGGTGGAGCAGTATTTGGCAGAGCAGGACATGATTTTGGAGGAGCTGAAGCTCCATTTGGCTAAAGCTCAGCAGGTCATGAAGGCGAGGGCTGACCTACACCGCCGAGACGTACAGTTCGACATGGGGGACATGGTATATCTGAAATTGCGCCTATACAGACAGAAGTCTCTAGCTCATTGAAGAAATGAGAAGATCTCTTCCAGGTATTTCGGTCCTTTTGACATGGAGGCCAAGGTGGGGCCAATGGCTTATAGATTGAAGTTGTCCCCAGGATCAGTCATTCATCCGGTGTTTTACGTGTCCCAATTGCGCTAGATGATAGGAGAGCATACACCTTCTCCTTCTCTTTCGGAGATATTGATCGAAGATATAGAGGTCTTATTGGAGCCTGAGGAGTTGAAGGGGGTGCGTAAGAGAGACTTGAGAGCGGGAGGTGTTGGTGCGATGGAAGGGCTTGCAAGAGTATGGAGCACCTGGGAGTTGGTGAGCGTCACGGGACATCAGTTTCCAGATTTTTACCTTGAGGACAAGGTGGCTCTTTTGGGGGGAGTAGTGATGGGCTCATCACGTCCTCGAGGCGGCGCACCAAATGGGGATTCGGCTCAATCACGTGACTCAGAGACGTGTTCGCACCTTTTGAGTTAGCTTTCATTATTTTATTATTAAAAGGGAAAACTTGTAAATTGCTAATTTTCGACAAGGGGGGATTTATGGGGGGTGCGGCGGCCGGCTCTAGGCATGCAAATTATTGAGTTGTGAGTAATATTCTAGGGAAGAGTGCGGACATCCTCTTAACGGCGTCTTGGGAGGGTGGTTGCCTCTTACAATTATAGCCAAAGTTATGTTTTTATCTCTACTTTCTTCAATAAAGTTCAGATTTGCTTTCGGATCTATCATTGGGCTGCTGTTTACATTGCACAAACTTCTATTGCTCACAGGTGAACAAAACATATCGAAGTGGAATATCACTTCAACAGTAAAATAATAGAGGTGTTATTGTGCTGACACATGGGTCTTCTAGCAATCGATAGGTGAATTTGCTTGGCCAAGTCACTAAGAAAAAACACGAGTTCAAATTATTCGTGACATGGTAGGTATGTATTGGGTGTTGAGGAATATGAGTAATAATATTCTGCTTAGAAATAAGAATTATAATTTTTAGTTTAGAAATAAGAAAATATGGTTTCCAATTTAAGAATAAAAATCAAATAAGAATTGTGCAGCCCAATATCTCAGCCTTTAGGTGTCACCTATTTTATATTTCAATAGTAAAAATGAACTCAACATTTAATATTAATGCCCATAATAGTCTTCCATAGGAGAACTGTTTAACTTCAATCTGCTACATAATTCAACTTATAAAGATACTATATTCCCAGATGACGATGATTAATTTTTTTTAAACCATATGTACACAAACGTATACATATGTTTGTCTGATAATAAAACCCTTACAGATGGATTGGTACCGGTACCGGCATATCATCAATACTGAGTTCAACAACTTTATAAATTTTATTAAATTTACAAATAACACTCGAAGTAACATCATTTTGTCTGCTAACAAAAACCCTTACATATACATTAATACAACCGTATCATCAATGCTGAGCCCACCAACTTATTTTCCTAACTATCTTACATATAAGACTTGAATCATCATCACTTTATTCACTTCCTTAAAAAATAAAATAAAAAATTGAAGTCACTTTATTCACTCATATACTAGTGTCTGACCTTGATGTATAAGCTAAAGTACTACTAACAACCCACCGGAGTCATTTACACGTCAACAAGCCATGCTGGACACAAGTCTCGAGCCACATTTATCTGAGATGATGTTCACCGTGTTCTAAAACAAGTTATATGCAGCTACATATGTGGTCGCATATAAGGAGGCGGCCTCTGGCCGCATGAAAAATCAGTTATGCGGTCAAATTATGCGGTTTGCCGCATAAATGGTCCCATAATTGTTATGCACCCGCATATGCGAATATACGGGCACATAATCGGCAACTAAAAACCTAAACTGTTAAGCATAAAAATTAGTTTTTTTATTTTAATGATTTTCCCAAAACAAAAAGCGACGGCCACTCTCTCCATCCTATCCAAGACAAGCAGCAGCGGATCGCGAAGGGAAGCAACGGAGTGAATCGGTGGCTGGAGGCATGTATGTTCGCACATTTTTTTCTTTTTATGTTATTCCTAGCGGGAAGCAGCAGCTTTGCCGCATTTTTTTTTCCTTTCTTCTGTTGTTCTTTTTTCTGTTGGGTGTTAGATGATTATGTTCGTTATGAAGCTGACAAATAAAATGATGAGTATATATAGAATTGATCTTTTGTTATTTCAAAATACTTATGTTTGACATGCTTTTGATTTGAATGTAAAACTAAATATTTATGTTTTGTGTATGTAGATTGTTTTAGGTTTTATTTATTTTATGCATTGATCGTCTTGATGGTGCTGATGTTTTAGTATGAATTAATTCATGTTTTAAAAGGTAATATGATTTTTTTCTTGGTACCATCTTTTAGGATTTTTTAATTAATATACACAAACATATATATGTATATATACTTACTGCTTATTTATTTATTAAAATATTCATTTAACGTAAATCGCATAATCCGCATAATCGGCCGCATAATTCACATATGCGTTATGCGCTTCTAGACCGCACACATAATGAAACTGCCTTTTAGAACACTGAGTGTTCATATATGGTAACTTTCACATACTCAGGTTCTCAGAATGTGGTGCACATTCAGTAAATTTTGTAAGCAAAGACATTACATTGTATAGGATGATCCATAGCACCTTGAGGCAGCATGCTTGCACAAGTAATATCTCCGCGCGGGGGGGGGGGGGGGGGGGGGGGGGGGCAAGGCCGTACCCTAATCATTTATCATCTCAAATGTTCTCTTGTGGCAAACATACTATATAGTGACGATCTATCTGGGCCCCAGGGGACCTACAACAACGTTTTGCTGGCTTGCAACTAGTGGCAGTTTACTTATCACACCATATCTTGGCTACTACAGCGATGCACAAAGTGCATGTGATGGAAATTTGCCTGTTACCTGTTTAGTTATCATCCATAGGGCCGTGATTTGATTTTCTGGAACCTTAACTAATAATACATGCACTATGTTTCATGGTATTTGATATGAAGTTCATGTTTAATGTATATGAAGTCTACAACAGCAACCCATATTCACAACGACAAGAATCCATGGCAATTCTATGATGCCTACAATGGCAATGAAAGATCTCAGGGTCATGCATTTGTATAAATTATTCATGACTTCATTATAAAAAGGGCATAATTTAGCATTCAGAAAATGGTGATAAAAAAAGAGAAAGGATAGAATGTGCAATAATCGCACCGATCCGCTATTTTCAACTCCATTACATGGGTTTTGAGGGCACCTCTTTCTATAATTTCCATCAACTTGTTGTTAATGACATTTCAATATAGATATCTATACTTATATCTTAGCGATTCCAATACTTATACACACCAAATTTATATCTTAGCCAATAAGAGAGCAGTGGACCACACACACACACACCAAATTTCAAGAGATTTCAATACTTTTTGAGCCCCCATCCACCCCTTGCAACTTCATGTGGTTTTAACTTTTAAGTACGTTTTCAGATCGTTGAAGTTGCAAGGGATAGATGTGGGCTCAAAAAGTATTGGAATTCCGTGAAATTTGGTATGGTGATAATCCATCAGGTGAATAACAAACCCATGAAAAAATGTGGGAAATGGGAGAAAATAGAGGCGCCTCCTTAGATTTCATAGATCCCCTTTCCATATATATATGTATGTATATGTATATTGGACCCAAAGAGCCACATGCACATGCTATCCAATCATTGAGCATTGAACAATGCTACATGGATAGGAGGTGTTGGACCTTGGCCTTAGTAAATGCAGTTATACCCCATTAAAATAGAAGCCATGTACATGCCAGCCAACTTGAAAATGAACTTAGACTCAAGGTGGCAAGGTTTTGAATATAGCTGGAGACGGCTTGTATTGGATGAGTCTTTTAAATATCATCTAGTGCATATCTGATGCGGTTATCACATACGGGAGAAGGCACGGACGCCTGGTTGAACCATGGACAAATTAGTAGATTCTGAACTTTGGGGGGCTTTTTTGTACATCTGCAATTTTCTCTTTATTAGTGCTAGGGCTAGTCACGGGGGAGGGCATACATGATTAATGAGAAGAATTTTGTACTAGGCGTTCACAAACCCTAGTTTGGGAGATTTAGGCTTTTGTGCCAAAAGAAAAGCTAGGAGAGAGGCATTCTCTCCTAAAGAGGTCCTTTATCAGATCATTCTCTAATAAAAATTTCACTTTTTCTCATTTTTACTTTTATAAAAATTCTATTTTTATTCCAAAACCCTAGTGGATCACATCAAATTGGTATCAGAACGGTACGATCTACATGGCGACCACGAGATCTAAGGAGAAACATGAGGCCTTAGAAGACAAGTTCGATAACGAGATCAATGAGATCAAGAAAAGCATAGTGGATCAAGGAGCCGAGATGAATCAGAAGTTTCAACAAGTGGTTGAAGCCCTAAATCAAACGAACCAACAAGTTGTGGCATTGTCAAAGTCGATCAGATCAGATCAGGCCGAAACCCTAGATCCCAGACAAAAGGCGAAGCCTTTAGCAATTGGGAAAGAAAAGGCCAAGTCTTTTTGCGAGGGACTCATTTCCGATGTAGATCTGGTGTCAGAAGAGTAGGATCACGTCTTCAAAGAAGGCGCGGAGGTGCGACAACAATGAATAAGAACCCACGAGCGACGGGGGAGGCACCAGAGGCCGACGCGGCCCGTCGAGGCTGCTAGGAGCCTCGCAGCTCCCTGACGGCCCGCCAGGGCTTTGCCAAGCTCGGTCGGCCATGCCAGGGCCAGCCGTTAGGGCCCTCGCGGGCCCCTAGCAGTCTGCCAGGGCCCAATCGAGCCTCGCCTGAGCCACCCCAGCACAGGCAACCTGCCAGGGCTTTCATGACATGGCGACGGGCCCACAAAGAGGAATGGAGCATATGCGGAAGCACATGGGTTTCGTTGAAGGGTTGGAGGAGCTTCAGAAGGACTACGACGCAGATTTTGGCAGGGGAAGGCCCATACGGCTCGATCCGGATTACGAGGAATATGACATGTATCGTGAAGATGCTCGTGAGGACCTCGGAGATGGGGGATGATTCGACTGGGGAGAGGTCGACTGGGAGAATGATGAGGTGGAGGACAGAGCCCAAGCTAGAGACTATTATGGTGCACATGACCCATACCAGCCACGACACCACGACCATCACCAGGGACGAGGAGCACTTGGGGAAATTACAGTAGAGAACAGAGTAGAGAACATGGTCAGGAAATTGAAGATGCCGATCTTCGAGGGGAAGGATCCAGATGGGTGGATCTACATGGCAAAGCTGTATTTAGAGGTCTCACACATTTAAAGTCGGAGTAGTTGAGGACCGTGTGTGTGTGCTTGGAGGGGGAGACTCTATCTTGGTACAGATGGAGACAACATCAGCGGCCATTTCGCTCGTGGGATGAGTTTAAGGTCTGCCTTCTAGATCGGTTCAGGAATGCACGTGGGGGAGACATGTACGAGCAGCTATATGCACTGAGATGGGAGGGAACAGTCAGTGACTACATAAAGAAATTTGAGATGCTGGTTGGCCGTGTCTGTGGAGTTTCAGGAGAGTCCTTGGATGTGTACTTCATGAAAGGACTAAAACCTGGAGTTGTGGATTCAGAGGTCTAGAGGGTTATTAGACATGATGTGACTGGCTAGGATGGTTGAGGACATGCTAGTAGAAGAGATGACTTTCCAAGCTCGTTGATTACACATTCGAGATCCAGTATAGGTCGGGCTTGGAGAATAAGGCGGCTGATATCGTGCTCCGCAAGGAGGAGATGATGGAGGTGGCCGCTCAGTGCCAGTCTTACTTGATTAGTAGCCCCTGGGAAGGGAGATCGCCGATGAGGGGTTACTCAGATACGATAGACGCTGCAGCAGGGGTCAACGGAGCATCCTGGATACACACTGACTGGGCAGAGGCTATTGTACCAAGGGCGGTTGGTATTACCGCAGACTTTATCACATATCCCCATGCTCTTCCAAGAGTTCCATGGGAGCGCGGTGGGAGGACACTCGGGGGGTGAAGTAGACATATGAGGATAGTGATGGAGCTCTATTGGTTAGTGATGAAGAGGGACATCGCCAGGTTGGTGGCAAAGTGTGACGTCTACCAGCATCACAAGTATTTAGCTATGACTCTTGTAGGATTGCTACAGCCGCTAGCCCTACCAGAGAAGGTATGTGAGGAGATCAGTATGGACTTTATTGAGGTGCTACCATGATCTGAAGGTTATTCCGTCATATTTGTTGTGATTGACCGCCTCAGCAAATATGCCCATTTCATAGCTCTGCGACATCTTTAACAGTGATGGGGGCGGCCGCATTTATGAAGTTGGTAGTCCACCTACGTGGGTTCCCAGCGTTAATTGTCTCCGACAGAGAAAGTGTTATAAGCAGTTTTTGGAGGGATTTGTTTAAGGTATATGGAACGACATTGAAGAGGAGCACGACGTACCACTCGCAGACTGACATCTAGATGGAGGTGGTGAATACAATGTTCTAAATATCGGATATCGGTCGCGCATCGGCCTAGGAAATTTGATATCAGAATGCGGATATCAGGGATTTATCGGGGATATTGACTAAATATCGGAGTGTCATATCAGAGGCTGAAAAATGATGACATATGCAAGCATGCATGTATCTATGAAGATATAAACCATAATAAATCAAATAAAAGTATGTTTTGGTTATACTTCTCTCATTAAATATGAACATCAGAGATATTGACTAAATATCAGAGTGGCATATCAGAGGCTAAAATGATGTCAAATAAACCCAAAACTGGAAGGAAAAAAATCAAAACCCTAAAAATATGGAAAACTGAAAAAGGGTTCGACTACTCACCTTGATCAGAAAATACTCCCTTGCAAAGACTGAATGCCGGACACCGATGCTCAATCGATTGTCGCCGAAAATTTTCGTCGGACAGAGCTAAGCAGAGCGGCATGCCGGAGCGTCAAGAGCAGTGGAGCGGCTTGATTAGATTTAGGGCAAAGCATCGATTATTCCTCAAAAAGTTCCGATGCCTTATCGTTTTAAGTAAATGATTTGGGTCGGGTGACTCGGGTCGGATCCACTTTTAAGTGGACCGACCCGCTAACTTTATCTTACAAAAACAGTGAATTGCGGCCGATATTTCAAAGGGATATATCGGCCGCAATATCGGCCGCAACCCGATATGGCGGCGATATTTTTCTAAATATCGAAAACTGGAATATATAAGCATATATCGTATCGGCCTAGTGATTAAACCGATATTGCGGCCGATATATCGGATATCGGTCCGATATTTAGAACACTGGGTGAATATGAGCGTGGAGACATACTTGCGCTGTTATACATCAGATTCGCCCAAGCAGTGGGCCAAGTGGTTGGCATGTGCAGAATATTGGTATGATACTTCCTACCATTCGGCGGCACAGTGCACACCCTTTCGCATTCTATAGGCGAGACCCCCCACACTTGATCCACTACAGCCACATCTCGACCCTAGTGTCACATGTGGAGCAGTATTTGAAGGAGCGGGATAAGGTGTTGGACGAGCTAAAGAGGCACTTGACTCGGGCACAACAAATCATGAAGGCCATGTTTGATGGGCATCGTAGGGATGTGCAGTTTGCGGTGGATGATAATGTATATATGAAGCTAAGGCCATATTGACGAAAGACTTCGATGCATCGTGGCAATGAGAAGTTGACGGTACGCTGCTATGGATCGTTTAGATTGAGGCTAAGATTTGGAAAGGTGGCTGACTGACTTAGTCTTCCGACGCGTCAACCATCCATCTGGTTTTCCATGTGTCACAGCTGCAACGGGCCATTTAGGACCACACCCTCTCACATACTCTTCCACCCACTCTGACAAACGACATGGATGTATTAGTCGAGCCACTGGAGGTCAATGGGGTCCGTCAGGGCATTGCAGGGACTAAGGGGGTGCTTATCAGATGGTGTGGGCTACCAGATTATAATGCAACATGGGAGTCTCTTGATGTGATCAAACAATAATTTCCAGACTTCCACCTTGAGGATAAGGTGGCCCTTTTGGGAGGAGTAATGATGCGGTTATCACCTACAGGAGGCACGGATGCATGGCTAAATTAGTAAATTCTGAACTTTGTAAGGCTTTTTCGTGAATCTGTAATTTTCTTTTTTATTAGTGCTAGGGCCGGCCATGGGGGAGGGCATGCTTGATTATTGAGAAGGATTTTGTACTAGGCGTTCACAAACCCTAGTTTGGGAGATTTAGGCTTTCGTCTCGAAAGAAAAGCTAGGAGAGAGGCCTCCTCTCCTAAAGAGGTCCCTTATCATTTATTTCCAGATTCTTCTCTAATAAAAATTCCACTTTTTCCCTTTTCCTCTTTTATAAAAATCCTATTTTTATTCCAAAACCCTAATGGATCACATCAATATCATGACATTTGGGGATATAGGATCAATATTGGGTGTTTATATCCAACGTCCTACATATATTTCATATATACATGAATATTGATATCTAAAGTGTAGTCATAATATTTTAATGTCATTTATCTAATAAATTTGACATAACATGCATGCAAAAGTATTCAAGGATAAATTATGTACTATGCATTAGACAAGAAAATAAAGATGGGTGGGAAATCAAACTCAACCATGGGCGGGAAATCAAACTCAACCCTTTTTGAAGAACTAGGCACCCAACACAGAAAGCATATCAGATCAGCTTTATCTCAGTTCTTAGTCCATAATGCTATCTTATTCTCAGAAAACAAAAACAAGTGGCAGTATGATACGACTATCACCTACCAGCGGCGGATGCGCACGGGAGCTTAGTGGGCAAATCTGTAATTTTTGGGGGTTTTATGCAATTTTGGATGTTAGAGGTGTACTTTTGTAAATCTGCAAATTTGCAGATTTGGGGGTCCATTAGGTGTAGCCGGCCATAGTTTTTCTTTCATGCTTATTTTGTGAATGAAAACCCTAGACCAAAGTGTCTACTTTGGAGGATTAAGCTTTTCACTCGAATAGAAAGCTAGGAGATCTCTCCGTCTCGAACATGGGCTAATCTTTTGTTGTTTCAGATCTGAAATCAATTGAAATATTCTCTTTTCCTCTTAATTTCTCCTCTCAAATCCCTATTTCCCCTCATACAAACCCTATGATATATCCATTTGGTCTCAGAGCGGTTGATCCATGGCGAACACAAGAGTGAAAGACAAGATGAAGGCGTTGGAAGAGAAGGTTGATGGCGCCATCCAAGGGCTAACGAAGACGGTGGAAGAACAAAGGGCTGATATGGATTGGAGGTACTCCCAACTCATGGAGGTCGTAGGGCAAACAAATCTGAAAATCGAAGCATTGGCGCGGCAAATGGACTCCTCGTAAGCTGAAACCTTTGATCTGGGAAAAAAGAGCGATCTTTGGTGAAGGGGAAGGAGACGAGGGATCCGCATCGTGAAGGGCTCCTTTGGGATGCAGATCATGTGACGGATGACGAGGATCTCGACTTCTACGAAGACGAAGTCACGCGACGAGGGCTCCCCAACATCCCGGAGGGCGACGGAGTCTACGAGGAGGCGCTACGAGCGGTGCGGGAAGGGCACGGGGCCCCAGCGACTTGCCAGGGTACCCGCGGCACCCTGGCGGCCCGCCAGGTGCCGCACGATGCCCTAGCGACCCGCCAGGGCACCGCCTTGCCCTGGCGACCCGCCAGGGCACCGCCTTGCCCTCGCGACCCGCCAGGGCACCGCCTTGCCCTCGCGAGGCCACCAGGACGTGTGGAGTGCCCCGACGAACCGCCAGGGCACTTTGGATGCTCCTGCGACCCGCCGGAGACAACCGTATGGCTTGGCGGCCTGTCCAGGCCCTTGGCGACAAGATTTGGGCCGCCGAGCCCAAGAGGAGCCTCGGGCGGCCCATCGAGCTGGTGTTGAGCATGAAACGGGGCACGACGAGAGGTTTGACGGGCGTCACGAAGGTTGTGAAGTTGTTTTCTATGAACTAGATTCGTTGAGACGTGAGTTGGGATATGAGGCCCACGACAGGGACCCTGGGGCTGATCGTTGGTACTATGGAGATGGCGGAGGGGATGACGGGGGCGGAGGAGCATGGAATCGGAGAGATGCAGGTCTTGGATTTGGGGCACCACGCCATCCCCCATTTAGGAGGCATGACTACCCACAGGGGAGAGGAGCGCCAGGAGGGTTTTCTGCGGAGAACCGTATCCGGAAGCTGAAGTTGCCCATTTTCGAGGGGGAGGACCCTGATTCGTGGCTATACAGTATCGATAGATATTTTGAGATATCTATGGTGCATGAGGAGGAGTGGCTTAGGGCCGTTGGGGTCTGCCTGGAGGGGGCCTTATCGTGGTACTGTTGGATGCAGCAGTACCCGCCTTTTCACACCTGGGAGGAGTTTACGACACTTCTGATGGAGCGATTTGGGTAGGTGCAGGCAGGCAGTGTCTTTGAGAGATTGTATGCGTTGAGGCAGGATGAGGCCGTGAGAGATTACATTAAGAAATTTGAGATGTTGGTCAGCCGAATATGCGGGGTGTCAGGAGAGACGCTGGAGGGGAATTTCATGAAGGGGCTGAAGCCTGCTATCAGATCAGAGGTGAGGGCCTATGGATCAACGAGTCTGCGAGCTTACATGAGTTTGGACAGGATTGTGGGGGACAGGTTGGACCAGGAGAGGAAGGCCCGTGGGCCTTGGGGAGGACCCTCTTTTCGAGGGCCGGCACCGACAGGGGTGTCGAAGGCGGTCCCAACATGAGGGGCACCAGTTGTGGGGACATGAGCAGGCAGGGGGAGTTGGGGCAATGACACGACCAGCAGGACAGATACGAAGGATGACCGAGGCAGAGATACTGGAGAAGAGAGCCAAGTGCATGTGTTTCAAGTGAGATGAGAAGTTTTCTTATGTGCACCGATGTGGAGACCGTAGACTACAGATTCTGATAGTAGCTGACGAGGAGGATGTAGATGATGAGGTGGATTTAGAGGCTGACGTTGAGGAGGATCAGGAGCACCCACATTTAGATTTGGCAGAGGTTTCCCTCAACTCGGTGGTGGGGTTCACTACGACACACACCATGAAGCTGATAGGACATGTGGTAGAATGTGAGGTGACGGTATTGATCGACAGTGGGGCCACCCACAACTTCATTTCACATCGGCTGGTGGAGAGACTAAGGTTGTATATCAGTGACATAGGCCGGTTTGGCGTGGTCTTGGGACATGGAAATTGGCTCAGAGTAGTGGCATCTGCAGGGGCTGATCCTGACGATCTAGTGGATTCAGATTGTGGCTGATTTTCTCCCCTTCGAGCTGGGTAGTACGGACATCATTCTGCGGATGAAGTGGTTGCAGACCCTCGAAGACACAAGGACCAACTGGGGGTTACTCAGGTTGGAGTATCAGGAGGGTGGACGGACAGTGCTGTTGCAGGGAGATCCTAGCCTTTGTTGCTCACGGGTTTCTTACAGAGCCATGACCAGAGCACTGCAGTCTACTGGAGGGAGATTCTTGGTTGAGTTTCATGGCCTATCAGTAGCAGAGGATGGAGAGCCTAAGGAGCCGGAGTTAGCACCCGTGCTGGAGGAGTTGCTTGGCCAGTTTGGTGAGGTCTTTCAGACCCCGCATGGTCTTCCGCCACCACGGGACCATGAGCACGCTATTGTCCTGAGGGAGTGAGTTTCCCCTATTAGCATATGCCCTTATCACTATCCCCAGGTGCAGAAGGAAGAGACCGAGAGGATGGTGGGGGAGATGTGGCAGGCATGGGCGATACAACCGAGCGCGAGTCTGTTTTCCAGCCCGGTCTTGCTCGTGAAGAAAAAGGATGGTAACTGGCGTTTCTGCGTAGACTACAGAGCCCTAAACAAGGAGACTGTGCCTGACAAATTTCCCATCCCATTTATTGATGAGTTGCTTGACGAGCTGCATGGAGCTGCCGTGTTCTCGAAGATAGATCTGAAGTTGGGGTACTATCAGATATGGATGAGGGCTGCAGATGTTCACAAGACGGCGTTCAGGACGCATGAGGGGCACTACGAGTTTTTGGTCATGCCTTTTGGGCTGACCAACGCCCCGACGACATTCCAAGCCTTGATGAACAAGGTCTTCAGGCCATACTTGCGGAGGTTCGTGCTGGTGTTTTTTGACGACATTCTCATCTACAGCTGTCAGCAGCACTATGGAGGAGCATGCGAGGCACTTGCATGTGGTGTTACAGTAGCTACAAGAACATCAGTTATACGCCAACAGAAAGAAGTGTCTTTTTGGGCAATCCCAGGTTGAGTATTTAGGCCACGTGGTGTCAGCAGAGGGGGGTAGCTGTAGATAGGTCGAAGATTGCTGCCATGGTGGTTTGGCCTCGTCCCACAACCCTACGAGGATTGAGAGGGTTCCTAGGCCTGATGGGATATTATATGAAGTTTGTTCAGGGGTACAACATTATTGCTTGGCCGTTGACGGAGCAGTTGATGAAGGACATCTTCCATTAGGGGAGGAGGCGACCAGGGCTTTCAAGGCCCTGAAGCGAGCGATGACGACAGTGCCTGTGTTAGCCTTGCCTGATTTCAGTAGGCCATTTGTGGTGGAGACGGATGCTTCAGGGTATGGGCTTGGGGCGGTACTGATGCACGATCAGCGACCAGTGGCTTTCTTTAGTCAGGTGTTGTCAGCCCGAGCATGGCTGAAATCCGTTTATGAGAGGGAGCTGATGGCGATCGTATTATCGATCCAGAAGTGGCGCCCCTACCTGTTGGGTAGGAAGTTTGTGGTGCAGACCGATCAACGTAGGTTGAAGTACCACTTGGAGCAGCGCTTGGTTACAGAAGAGCATCAAAAATGGCTGTCCAAGTTGGTACACTTCCAGTTCGAGATTCAGTACATGCTATGCTTGGAGAACAAGGCCGTCGATGACTTGCCTCGCATGGAGGAGGTAGCAGAGGTGGCGGCCATTTCGGTGCCGATGTTGCTGGATTGGGAGCCTCTGGAGCGAGAGATAGAGGCTGGCGAGGGTTTGGGGGCAATACATGAGGCATTACAGCGGGGATCTACAGACCATCCAGGGTACCCTTTGAGTGAGCGTAGACTTTTATATCAGGGGCGGTTGGTGCTGTCGCATGGATCTTCCCATATGCCGACCCCTTTTCAGGAGTTCCATGGCAGCTCGATGGGAGGTCATTCAGGTGTGCAGTAGACTTACAGGAGGATGGCAAGGGATCTATATTGGCTGGGATGAAGAGGGATATCACCCATCTGATAGCAGAGTGTGACGTTTGCCAACGTCACAAATATCTTGCAATGGCTCCTGCGGGACTACTTCAGCCATTGACCTTGCCGGAGAGAGTCTGGGAGGACATTAGCATGGATTTCATTGAGGGGTTATCGAGATCAGAGTGTTTCACTGTCATACTTGTTGTGGTAGACCGCCTCAGCAAGTACGCCCATTTCATTCCCCTGCGGCACCCTTACACGGCGGTGACGGTAGCCATTTCTTTCATGAAGGAGGTAATACGATTGCACGGGTTTCCAGCTTCCATTGTATCTCACCGTGACAAGGTTTTCCTGAGCAGTTTTGGAAGGAATTATTCAAGGTGAAGTGCACCGCCCTGAGGAGGAGCATGGCCTACCATCCGCAGACTGATGGCCAGATGTAGGTAGTAAACAGGAGCGTGAAGACCTATCTGAGGTGTTTTGCATCGGAGTCGCCGAAGCAGTGGGCGAAGTGGTTGACATGGGCTGAATACTGGTACAACACCTCATACCACTCAGCGACACAGAGCACACCTTTTCGCATTCTCTACGGGTGAGACCCCTCCCCCGTTGATACATTACAGTCGGGGTACGAGCCATGTGTCTCAGGTGGAGGAGCATTTGGAGGAGAGGGGTAGACAGCTGGAGGAATTGAAGCGACCTCTCTTGAGGGCACATCAGATCATGAAGACCAGGACGGACATGCATATGAGAGATGTGCATTTTGAGGTAGGCAATAAGGTGTACTTGAAGCTGAGACTGTACAGACAGAAGACAGTGGCACTGAGGAGCAACGAGAAGCTGGCAGCTCGCTACTACGACCCGTTCGAGATGATGGCTAGGATTGGAAAGGTGGCCTATCGTCTACAGTTGCCTGCTACATCCTCTATCCACCCGGTGTTCCACGTGTCCCAGTTACGGTGAGCTATAGGAGACAACACTTTGTCCCCACTTTTCCATCCACCCTGACCGAGGACATGGAAGTATTGCTAGAATCACAGGAGGTCAAGGGTGTTCGCCAGAGTTCAGCGGGGGCGCATGGGTGCTTATCAGGTGGCGCGGACTACCAGATTATGATGCTATATGGGAATCTCGAGAGGTGATCTGACAACAATTTCCTGATTTCTACCTTGAGTACAAGGTGGCTCTTTTGGGGGGAGTACTGATACGACTATCACCTACCAGCGGAGGAGGCGCACGGGAGCTTCGGGGGCAAATCTGTAATTTATGGAGGTTTATGCAATTTTGGATGTTAAGTGGTATTTTTGTAAATCTGCAAATCTGCAGATTTGGGGGTTCATTAGGTATAGCCGGCCCTAGTTTTTCTTTCATGCTTATTTTGTGAATGAAACCCCTAGACCAAGGTGTCTACTTTGGAGGATTAGGGTTTCCTCTCGAATAGAAAGTTAGGAGTTCTACCTGTCTCGAATATGGGCTTATCTTTTGTTGTTTCAGATCTGAAATCAATAGAACTATTCTCGTTTTCTCTTAATTTCTCCTCTCAAATCCCTATTTCCACTGATATAAACCCTATGATCTATCACAATATACAAAAAATAGAATGAAAAAGTATCAATGAGCCTGACAAACACGAAAGAGTTGCAGAAATCTGGTTTCCATAGGAGTGGCAAAAGAAACAGTGGGTATTTTTTAACGAAGGCTTTTAACTTTTGAGAAAATTAAAGAATCAATATCTTTTGCTCAAATAGTACAAACACTAGTAGGGAGTAAAAAACAATCTCTGGCTGAATTTCGGGGTAGTATTGGTGGAATGGAGCATTAGACCTGAAGCTTGCGTGGTTGCACGTATCTGGTGTCAAGTGGTGTCTCTCCAGGCTCCAATCTCTGATTCAAGTAGTGTGCTCACGTCCGAGCCTTCAATATGCAGATATCAGGCATTCATCATCTGATCGGATGTGTTTAATTTTGGATGCAATCTCTTTCTCTGGTCCGTCTCTTGCTCTCTTTTTCCCTCTTTGAAGAAACACCCCCCTTCCAACCCCTCCCCCAACAAAAAAACCAACCTCCAAATCCCCTCAAAAAGGAAAACGAAAACCCCCTACGGGTGTGATTTTGGTAGTAGAATTACGGGTGGGGAGATCCATTTTATTTGCTGAAATCAATTGTGCAAATTAGGACCATACTGCTTGATATTTGAGATTATTATATAGCCATCTGATATAGCAGCCGTTGTTATAAATATTGGTCGATACAGGATCCGAACAATACACCAGCTGTTTTAGGCATATCGTACCAAGATACCCCTAAAACTGACATGACTAATCACTTGATAGTCGGAACTATGCAATACAGACCACTCAACTTGAACAATCCTTGAAGCACATGACCACATCATTGTCGATGTGGCTTTATTGGTGGCTGCATCATGCAAGCATGTTGGTCGACATCAATCAGTAAGTTAAGTACACACGTTTGGTTGGGATAATAAATATAATGTGTTAGTGTCTATTACAATTATATCCTAGACATGAAGTTTTATTTCAAGTGTTCAGGTGCCATTTTGTTCTTGCTTATGTATACAACAAAAATATAATTAAACCATAGGTCCACAGTACACATACCCCATTTCAATATCTTTTGCAGGCCATTTCCCCCCTAAAATCAAGTTACTAAAGTTACTGATAGAACTTTTAAAGATTCTGGGCCGACTATAGGAGGTCTTGGGGGTATTTTTATGTTTATGGTTGATATCCGTGGAAACGCAATTTTAATAGTATAAAACACTAATGAAAACTGGGAGTGAAATTTTCGTTATATTTAACCCACTAAACTTTCACCAATGGACCCTAAAGTGCCTAAACCAAGAATATTTAAAGAACTTTTGTCCACCATGTCCACGCTAGGGAATTTTTCTGCACTAAAAATCTCATCGTGTTACCCCTTTTGTGCACCCTGTCCACTCTAGGGAATTTTTCTGCTACTTCGCTGCAAGGGCTTATAAGCAACCAATGTTGTAGGTGCACCTAGCTGAAATCTGGCCTTTTTGGTTCCACAAGAAGGCCTTGTTTTCAAACATGCTAAGAACATACACGACCTATTTTTGACTTCAGGTTCATATTTAGTTTAGAGATTTATTAATGTTTGGCTAAATTTTAAGAAACCATTTTCAACATTGCTCTGTTTTAAAAACCCAATTTACTTTTTTAAGTTCAGAAAACCCCACTGAATGTTAGTCTTTTTAAGAAGTTCTTAACGCCATTAACGACGGTGGCTGTTTGACATTATTACACCTTAATATTAATATTTAGTAAGGGACTCTCTTGGCGATATGATGAGGGTGTTTCTCCGATGAAAGTTTGGTGCTTTTTCATTGCGGATATCCTAAAACAATGAAGATAGTTGTTTGTGTTGCTTTGGTACAAAGCAATTTTCTGAGGTTGGCTAAAAAATTTAAACAGCAAAAAAGGGTTATTGTTATGGGTACTGTTCATCTTGGTCATCTTCCAGCAATTGAAACCGAACTCCAAAGTCAAAACCCATCAATTTCAGCTCAAAACAAAATCCATCACAACCCCATCAAGGATCAAATTTCTTCTATCAACAGCACTCTCTTCATAATCTTCCTCATCACATCCACAACAATCCACTCAAAACTCAGTTCTTCATCACCTCCATCATCTTCTGCAGCAAGTCCAAATAAAAACTCATCAATTACTTACAGCGCTTACAGATAATTCAAAACCCAAACCCCATTAAATTAATATGAGAATCAAGTCCAACTCAAAACCCCTTACAGCCAAGCACCCAAAATTCATCGTCAACAGCTTCATCTTCATCTTCTTCACCAAACTTCTTACAACCAAGAACCAATCAACCATCATCACCATCATCTTTCCAACCTGAACACCGACTGCTGCCATCTTCATTGTCATCGTTGTCCTCAATTTCACCGGCGAGGCTTGCCTCTTCATAAGATTTGAAGCTCCTCGTTGTTGCCCCGGTTATCGTTAATGTACAAGGACATCTGAAGCTCCACGGCGATGGCAATGGTAATGACAACTATTGGTGACCTGCCTTTGTGCTCAAAAATTGAGGAAAAAGAGATGAATTAACAATAAACGGATAGATTTATGTGTTAATATATATAGAAGAGAGAGGGAAGATATTGGTCACAAAAATAGGTCATGTGATAACCCGCACGCTATTTCTGATGGTAGCTTTTTCTTAAAAAAGTAGGTTAAGTTGAGTGGGGGTTTTTTGAACATAAATGAGTAATTGGGGTTTCTTAAAATTTAGCATACTTGTTTTTCTGACCATTTTCAACTTTGGGTCATGCTATGTAGCAGCACTATATGGGGGTTAAGGCTTGGATAACGATGACGATGCTGCCGCCGTTGAGCCTTAAATATACATCAATCATACTGTTGCGTACTGGCACGAAAAATTGTACCATGAGATTCCCTATTTTATAATTATAAATAATTATTAGTATGAAAGTTGTTTTGTAACTGTAACATTATATCACTTCCTATCCATGAAAACATTTCAAATTGTTTAGATGGACTGTCTGACTGCTCCTCTAATTTCATATAGTGCTTCTAGATGATATTTCAGACTTATATTCTTTTTCATGTAGACAGGGTTGTGAAATGTCAATCAAGGACCTAGATAATTTGATTTCTCTCTTAGCGGAGAAAAAGCGAAAAATCGAGCAACATGAGGCTGAGACAAACATGCAAATTTTGCTTGAATTCCTACACTGCCTTAGGAAGCAGAAGCTTGACGAGTTGAATGAGGTTGGTTCCCTGACATAAGCCAGCTGGCTAGTTTACTTTATTATCTTGCTAGACACATTATATAGTTCATTGAAATGTAAATAGTTCATTCTGTGCAGTTTTCTTTTGATATCCTTTTTATGTTGTAAATTCATTATTTCTACCATACTTTTACATTGCGAGCGTTTTTTCGCTTTTCTTTTATAGATATACTGTTAGTTCAAGTAAACCAGCAAGTTTTCTGAAGCAACCAGGTTATTTCATAAACAGCTTATAATTAATGTTGGGATATTTGTAGGTCCAAACTGATCTACAATATATCAAGGAAGATATAAATGCTGTAGAGAGATATAGAATAGAGCTGTACCAAGCAAGAGAGAGGTATTCAGTAAAACTACGCATGCTTCTGGATGATCCTGGTGCAACAAAGATGTGGCCGTCTGCTGTAGACAAGCATGGCAATATCCTTGGCTCCAGTTTTCGTAGCTCTCATGGTGGGACATGTTCAGGAAATTTTCAGGGCAAGAGGTCTGATTTGAAGACCCAAGGAAACTATCAAGGACAGCAGAAAAAAGATGCTTTTAGTGGTTCAGAGCCGCAACATTCTCCAACTCAGTCAGGACTCGCTGTAGCTAGAAAGAGACGAGTCCATGCACAGGTTAGTTTTGGTAATTCTGTATTTTATTGTGATTATAATCATGACCTAGATAATTTTGATACCAGCACAGATACAATTACCAAAAGGTCAGGAAATGGCCATGCAGAGTAACCACTAATGTCATGATTTATATTTCTTTTTGGGTTATGCTAAGCAACACCAATGCCTATCACTAAAATATAATGATTGATGGTCATTTGTGCATAAACATCTACCAAATCAGTGTAACCCGGTGTTTAAGAACAGATTTAAGAAGGGAGTAAACATGTGTTTTCTGGAATGCTTGAATTCAACATTGCAGATCATCATGTGGTCTCTTAAGGACTAAGGGTAAATACGAAAAGAAGCAAAATTTGAAGTGTCCATTAGCATCTAAGATCATTAACATCTTTACAATTATAATGTCAACTCTCCCCCTCATCTGGGAATTTAATTGGAGTGCCAGGTCCAATGGGCTAACATAACATCCACATGAAAAAGGAGAATAAAATAGCTGTATCCAAAATTCAATTCAATTCAATTCTGATTACTTGTTCTCACTAAATCCAAGCTTAATATTCAATTCCCAGTGGCATGTCTACCTTGAATAACTAATAGATAACCACTGTTGTCATGCTTTTTTAATATATATCAATTTATAAATCAAAATGCATTGAAGTCTATAATTGTGTAAAATTTCAATCTTTTTATAAGAAATAGGATGGATTAACAACTCCAGCCATAATATATAATAGAGTTGTACCAAAAAAATTTTGTTTAGTTTTTGGACGAAAACTTAATGCTCAACATAAAAAATTGTGAACCCAAATCAAAATTCATTCTATTGGATGTGTTCTGATCTTGGTATACTATCTACAAACAAAATTTCAAATAGTTTTGATATGCTTTACCAATGCATCAAGAGTTGCGTTTGATAAAATTCTAGAATGCTGATTTTGGTGCCACTTGATGCATGATTAGAACGTATCAAAATCATTTGAATGTTATTTGTAGATGGTTTAAATTGGTTAAATCACATCCCACGAGATGAATATTCGATTTGTGTTCATAATATTTTTTTGGGGTGTTAGGTTTCATTTGAAAAATAAAATGAAATTTTGTAGTCCAATTCATAAGCACACGTGCACACACACAAACATGTATGTACATACATACATACATATACATTTGCGAAAAATGTACATCCTATGCTCTCACTAAAGAGTCCACTTCACTATTTTTTATGATTAGAACTATTTATTTTAATGTTCATGTTTTAGAACTTTGCAATACTAAAGATTTAGTGAACCCAAATGGTTTGATTGTTGATTTGGATGTTGAAAATTTAATGGTTTTGTAGTAGTAAAACTTTTTTCAATATTTAGATCAATGATCAAACACTTTGGGTTCACTAGATCTTTGGTATATTAGGGGTTTATAATATGAAGATCAAAATGGATGGTTCTGATCATCCAAATAATGAAGAGTTGACTTTTTAACGAAAATATAGAAGGAAATTTCTCCTTTAGCTGATGCTCATATTTCTCAATTATACACATACACATACATATACAAACATACATGCACGTAAAGAGAAGTGGGGGGGGGGAGAGAGAGAGAGAGAGGTGCATGAGAGAGAGAGAGAGAGAGAGAGAGAGAGAGAGAGAGAGAGAGAGAGAGAGAGAGAGAGAGAGGGGTGCATGTGCACATGCGCAAGTAAGTTACAAGCGCATGTGCACATTTTCCCCATTTCCCACTTTTTTGGAATTTTTTTCATGGGGTTGTTCACATCATTGATGATCAACATACCAAAAATCAAGTGATTCCAATACTTTTGAGCCACCATTTACCTCTTGCAACTTCAATGGTTTTTAGCAAGTTTTCAGACCGTTAAAATTGCAAGGGATAAATGTGAGCTCAAAAAGTATTGGAATCACTTGATTTTTGGTATGTTGATCATCCATGATGTGAACAACAAATTCATGAAAAAATTTCCAAAATAATTGAAAAATAGGAGAAAATGTGCACATGCGCAGGTAACTTACCTGCGCATGTGCACCTGCACATTTTACTCATATATATGTATATGTATGTACCTATGCACAGTGTTCTAAAAATCGGCCTGTGCGGCCGCCTAGGCGGCGCCTAGGCGCTAGGCGGCCAGTAAACGCTCCGAGTATGGCCTGGGCGGTCAATCTGGGCGATTTTGGGATTAATCGGCCGCCTAAGCGTTCTGGGCGGTGTCTGGGCGCTCTGGGCGGTTCCTAGGCGGTTCCTGGACGGTTCCTAAGCGGTTCCTGGATGGTGTCTGGGCGTTTTGGTAAATGGCTTAATTGCACAAGAGTATCTTTTAAATTTTATTTTGTTGCACACAAATACTCTAAAATAGGTATACTGGATTTGATTTAGTATGTATTAAATATTTGATGTATTTTAAATAATATATATATTTATATATAAACATAAATATATTATATAAAAATAAATAAAATAATTAAAAAAATGCAAATCCGCCTAGGCCGATTAATCCCCGATTAATGCTCTGGGCGCTAGGCGCTAGCAATCCGAACGCCTAGCGCCTAACGCCTAGCGTTTTTACAACCTTGTCTATGCATCTGCACATGTACATTTTACTCATATATATGTATATGTATGTATGTATGTATATATATATGTGTAGAGAATAATGAGTATATACGCCATATGAGGCCTCATATGCCCTCTCACATAAAGGAGGTAAGTACAAGCCCACATAGGCTTGTACTTGGTTGTACTCGGCCTTTTTATGTTAGAGGGCATATGAGGCTTTGCTTGATATGGCGTATGATACCCATTATTTTTATATATGTATATGTATATGTATGTGTGTGTATATATATATGAGGATGGATCAAATAACCCCCAACGATAACCCCAAAAAACCCTAGCAAAGAGTCTATGCACCCTATTTTTTCGGAAGATCCGAACCGTTCATCTTGATCTCCACCCTCTAAAACACTAATCCACCAATTTTCAGCCCGATCCCATGTCTTTTGCCCGTTCATCCATCCGACACAAATTTAACGGTTTCGCATGAACAGAACTTTTGCGAAGGGTTGAACATGCAAAACACATGGGATCGGGCTAAAAATTGGTGAGTCATGGTTTTAGAGAGTGTAGATCAAGATGAATGGTTCGGATCTTCCGAAAAAATAGGGAGGCATAGACTTTTTGCTAGGGGTTTTTTGGGGTTTATTTTTGGGGGTTATTTTGATCATTCATATATATATATAAATATGGATTCATGTAGATCAGGTGGCACCTGATCTAATAGATCAGGTGCAAGACACAAAAAGTGGGCCCTCCAACGAGTACAAGCCCATGTGAGGCTTGTACTTTCCACCTTTTGGTGTCTTGGTACCTGATCTATTAGATCAGGTGCCACCTTTTCTACATTAAAACCATATATATATATGGTAAAGTGTTCCTAGAGGGACTCCTTAGATGAACTCTAAGGAGTTGCCCTATTTTCCCGCACATTCCACATTTTTTGGATTTTATTTTTATGGGATTGTTGTTCACATCATGGATGATCAACATACCAAAAATCAAGTCATTCCAATACTTTTAGAGCCTCAATCTATCTCTTGCAATTTCAACGGTCTGAAAACGTGCTGAAAAATCCATGAAGTTGTAAGTGGTAAATGTGGGCTCTAAAAGTATTGAATGCCTTGATTTTTGGTATGTTGATCATTCATGATGTGAACAACAATCCCATAAAAATAATTCCACTATCAAAATAAGGAATACATCCACTATCAAAATAAGAAACACTCGGTTTATAGAGACGACTAACGGGGAACCAAGTTGAAGACCAAACCACCGATTGACAAGAAGTTTGACAAGAAATAAGATCCTTATCTAGGACTCTGAGCCATCCAATACCCTAAATTCCAAAAACACCCTTCACCGTTCTCAAACTTTACAATCTCAGCTCAACTCTTTTGTAAATCCATCATCAAGACTAACTAAAGAAAATATAAGGAGATGTACCCTAGATTATCGCATAATCAGAAAAAGACAGAAGAATAAGGTCATCAAAATAGTGTTGAAAGACTTCCATCACCTCAAAATCTAACTAAAATTCCAAGAAGAAAGAGAAAAGATCCGGTAGAATATCCCAATTTTGAAAATCCAATCTATGATACAAGCCCTAAATAAAAATAGAAAGACAAAGAACAAGAACAACAAGAGAGGCAACCTCGTGTATACTTTCAACTTAAGTTAACATGTATTTTGCACATGTTTAGAAACCAGTGTTTCTTAGCTTTATTTTTTTTTTTGATTTATGGACCCATGTTCTTTGATGTCTAATATTAGTATTAATTGCGAAGTAATTTGATCATGCTTAAAATTTTTTAGAACTTTAACTTGACAAAAAGTAGCAAATACAATTGTGGTTGTTTATCTTTTATTTTTTGAATAATTGTAGATGAAGGTTGAATCAGATTTGTATTATCAAGTAGTTGATTCAACGGTAATATCTAAACAATTATATTTGAATTATTAATCTTACTTGATATGAATACCCAAAATTTTAAAGTAACTTACTTTAAAAATTTCTTCTTATATTAGTTATTGAATATGATTAGCAAGTTCTAATAATATAAAGGAGTTAATGCGAATAGAAATAATTCTGTTGGAACCCCAGTTATGGGCTAAAACTAAAAACCAATGTTATGAAAGGATTTTATTAACCAATGTTATTATCAATATTTATTTTAAAGTACATCACTTAATCGCCTTCTTCAAAGAAAATCTCATCTTTCATCAACTAGTCCACAATGGCTCAATCTTTAAAACTTGTTTCTTTCAATAAAATTTATAGTGAAATGAGCTAGACAGCTCTACAAATTGATGATGCATGACAAATACATTATAATGAAACAAAGCAGGGGTGTAAAGTACAATGGTACTTTAGTTTTGGAATAGATATCTAATATCTAAAGAAGCAAAAAAGGCTGGTAACAATTTTGGACTTGAAGCAATGAATAATATCACGATGTAACGCTAATAAGAGAACACAAATTTAGTGGAGAATTAACTAATTTGCAACTCCATGTGGTCAACACCTTATATTCGTGGTTGACTTAGGCTAAAACCGTAATAATTTCTCATGACATGGAGAACCGCGTTAAGCCTGTGGTGAGGTTATCATTTAAAGTACACAGTCAATACATGTGGATGTCACCATTGAGCCACTCTTTAAAATAATTAATTTTCCAAATACACTGGAATGTGGCTAACTTGGATTATGCAGCACATGGAGCTACACAATAGCTCAAAAAGACTCAATATACTTATGGCAAGTGTATAACCAATAATTCTACATCTCAACAATTGTGCCTACACATGAAACATATGAAACATTTATTTTAATCACATATGTGCATATCTCAATCATATTATTAAGATAATATGATCACCATCAAATAATTCAAGTAGAATTAGATTAGGTTTAACAACATATGTTCTACACTTGATAACATACTCATTTGCAAGACATTCGAAATTGCAACAATTGTGTGTGTACCAGAAATCATATATCTTTTTTAAAGAAGGGTAAAAATAACAAATGTAAGAAGAGATAAAATGAAATTAATAGTCATACATTCACCACTTTTAGCTTTGTCATGATTTCAGATGTTCACCACAAACTAAGGATATCCTTCACTTTTATAATAATTTTTATAAATTAAATAAATAAAGAATAATAATTCATCAATTTTAGATAGCATCATAAATGTTTATATGAGATCTGATCTTTATTCCAAAAGTAGATATAAATCATTTATAATATTGAAATTCCCTTCATAATTGTTTCTAACAATCATAAAACACGTATCTGAATTTCTAAAAATATTTGAAAATATCTCAGAAATAATTTTCCAAGCCCGTCTTTTGACTTCTATTTACAACAGCCTATCTACACATGGGATTGAGTTTGGAGATCTTTTTGAAATCCAAATAACCGTGATCTAATAGTCATTTTTCTTCAAGAGAACTGGTTTTCTTTTCTTTTCCTCCTCCTCCTGATCTTGGCTGCCGTCTCTCTCTCTCTCTAGTGCTCTCTTCGGTTTTATGTTTTTTCCGATGCGTTCTGGTTTTATTTGCAGCTCAACTGCACAAAACTCTGGTGAAACTAAACCATAACTTATAATTAAGCCATTAATTAAAATTATTTACCTATCAATATTCATATAAGCATTATTTGCATACAAGTCCCTAAGCTTTATCTTGTTTTCAAATTAAAGTAAGTATTCTGAAATTAAGAATCCTCTAATATTTAAGCTTTCTAAAGGAATAAAATTAAGATTATTACTAATTTAATCACAAGCTTTATGACCATTGATTCTTTTTTTGTTTTGAAATTTCCTACTTTTTGTATTTGAAACCAAGAATTCATTTGTATTAGTTATTAGCAATTGTCGTGTTCGTAGGCTATATATACCACTATCAACCTCGTTGATTGTAGCAGTATCAACCTCAAATTTAATATCATACAATATATATCTATTATACATTTGAGGGAGGTTTTGGCTGTGTAACGCCCCGTTGCCAGGGTGCCGCTACAACTGAAACAAGAGTATGCAGGTTTCGCAGGTGCCAGTGAAGTCAATATAGAGCATTGCAGAAGTAAGAAAACACTCAAGACATGACATGTTATCACAGTTCTAAAATAAAGAAAAGACCGTAACAAGGTAGGTAAGAACAGTAAAACTAAACTACTGTTGAAATGTAAAAGGAACACTCACCTGTCGTTAGCTCGAGTCTCCAAGTCCTGCACCAAAAGTAAGAACTCATCGTATTCAGACGTCTCCGTGTGGTCCTGTACGTCGTACCTAGTGGACAGCAGAAGTCGCACCACGCTCAATAGAGTAGACAATATCTAAACAAGAGACAAAAGGTAAAGGTGCACAAAAAGAGATATGACAGCCACAGATATGATAGCACTGAATAAGGAAGTAACATGTCATGATAACTAAATGTCCACAACTACTGGAAATTGGTACACACTAAAGTAAACAATCCTATGCCGTGACTTATGAAGGGGAGTACGGTGTGCAACTGGGAGCTACCTGGACCGCGAGGGTGCGACCCCGGGCCGAGTCCAAAAGAAGAAAGTACCGTACTGTAAGAGCAGTAACACTGTGGCCTGTGGCGAAGGCTCCAGGACCCATCAAGATGGCCGTCCCTGTCTGCCCCCCGAACTCAAGGACCTATCTGAATGATGGACGCCCCCCTATCTAAGGGGGTCTATAGATCAGGTCCCAGTCGCTTTCACACTCACTCGATCATAAGTTTCATGAAACTAGGAGAGTCAATCAGAAATTAACATTTTATTACTTTTAGTGTCGTGAGGTGTCCTAAGTTTAATATTATAATGAACGTATAATATTAGAATTCATGGCACTAACAAGCTCAAGAGACAATATGTTAATGAAACTGGCATGTGATAAAGTAAAGGCATGTATGTTTCTCATGATATAATATTCCAAACTGAACTGTAAATAAAGCACCAAACCGTCTCATGCAATGAACCCGTAAACAAGAAAACACATCTGAGGAAAAACTCAAAAGCTAGCTTATAATAGCTCTAGGCCATTTGGGATCATATCGGGGGTCTTTTCATTGCATCGTGGGGGAACCCGTGCCTACGGCAAAATCCACGGGGTTTCTAGCAAGGGGCTAGGGGCTACTGGTCAAAATAACGGGGAACGAGGCTCGCATCTTAAGTAAACCTAACGACAATCCAAAAACAACTAAAGCTCTCAGCCGAACCCAATAGCAGTGGAACAAACCCCAGCTGCAAGGGTAGCCAGCAATGGACCATAAGCCGCAAGCAAGAGGGGGCCGTAACACTCCAATCTAGCAAGCAATGAGACAACCCGCAAGCAACAGAGCCCCCGAACCCCCAATCTGCAAGCAAAAAGGGGTAGACCGCAGCCAACACAGCCCAAAGCGAGCACCCCGGAACTCCACGACAGGTAGACAAGGGAAACCAACCCCATTAACTATCGTATGGACTCAACCCCTACTCCACTCCCCAAATCATCCTATCCCAAGCAAAATCGAAATCAGATTTGAGGTAAAAAGAGATAGAGTCTACCGTAAGATGCCGATGAATCAGAAAATTAAGGACCTAATACCGTATCAAGAACCTGCAAGCAAGAGAAGACCAATACCCCAAACAACAAAGAGGAAGACAGTCGACAGCTACGAAAATTTAAATAACATTTACAGAACTTGTGGCAAGAAGATGGAGGAGAAGATGGGCTAAATAGAAACCGGAGCAACACCAAACAACAAAGAGGTATGGGCTCTGCATGTCGTACGCACATCGTGCTCAGAGAGGACAGAGGGGGCATGCGTCATATGCGAGAGGACGCGGTGTCGTCGACAACCCCCAGCGACTCGTGTCGCTGTGAGAACGAGAGAGATCGAGACGCATCGATCGCGTCAAAGCCCTAGAAATGGGCTCGCGTCGCTGAGAAAGAGGGGAGAGATAACTCGATCGATCGAAGCCCTAAGACACTGGGCTCGGGTTGCCGCGTGAATGAAAGAGAGAGGAGGGGAGGAATTAATTGGGGCCCGTGGGCTGGCCTTTGTGGGACAAGAAATAAAAGAAAACGAAGAAGAAAAAGAGAAGAAAAAGAGAAGAAAATAATGGGCCATTGCATTTTACTTACCTTACAAAAAATTCCGTCCTCGGAAATCTAGAACATGATAATATTAACAACACACAAAAGAAGTCTAACTGGCAGCAACAAAATGAAGATCAGTTTAAACAACTGATAGTACAAGCTAAGAGTCGGGGGTGTCTGTCTCCACCGCCTCCATGGTGAAAGTCTGGCGCCTCTGAGGCGGTGGTAGTGGCCGTCGCTCTGGCTGACTGGCACCGACAGTCGTCGCTTGCTCAACTTGTCTGGGACAGCTACCAATGGAGTGCTCTGATGCACCGCATGCCAGACACAGCTTGTTCCAGCGGCGACACTCTCTTCAGGTGTCTTGATCGGTGACAGTAGTCGCATATCACATGCCGTCGAGTGCTGGTCTCTGCTCCGGTCCTTTTGAATGTTGTGGTATGATCTGTCTGGATGGTGGACCTCTCCCGTTCTCCGATGCGAGCATGTGATGGTGGCGTTGGAGGTCGTCGGCTCTGCTCTTCAACAATGGTCGGTGGTCGTCGTCTCTGAGGAACCCCTGCTTGACGCCCTCGCTCCTGCTCCTGCTATACGTATTCATACTCTTGAGCTGTGAAGAGTATGTCAGCGTGGATCATCAGCCTGAGCCCGACCAGCTTGTCGCGAATATCGATGTTCAATCCCTGCTAAAATCTCTTGACCCGGGCCTGAGAGGTGGCCACCGCGTCCTTGGCAAACCTGAAACACCAATGGTTAGTAAATACAGACACAAGGTAAGGTTAGCGGTCACACATCAAGTTACACAACTACCGTGTTTAGAAAACTCTGTATCGTACTCATCTATAGTCATGGAGCCATACTTCATGCCCATGAACTGCGCCTCCAACTCCATCTGTGCCTTTGAGGAGAAGTACTGGGCATCGAACATCTCCTTGAACGTAGCCCAAGAGATCGGCTGAGGTAGTCGGTCATCTGCAACATCCCAACAGTTCCTGGCCTCTCTAGTCAGCTGGAGCTTCACCATATCAACACACAAGGCTGGGGCTGCCTTTGCTGCCTTCAGCATGTCTGTAATCGAGCGCATCCACCCCTCCGCAGACAGGGCGTCGTCCCGTCCTGTAAACACCGACGATCGCAGCGATCGGAACTGCTGCACTCCTCTATCCTGCCTGGATTCTTCCAGAATAGCCTGGATCAACCCTCGCAACGCCTGGTCTGAAATCTGATGCACCATGTTCGACTCGGCGCCACCGGACCCTGATCCTGATCCTGAAGCCATGAGCACTCTCCTGGACGGTCTACGTCTCTCGCGTAAATACACACATGTATCCATAAGACAATATTGAATCAATCGAGTATCACAATTCCTGCCTGCTCTACACTGTTCACAAGGCGAATGTGCGGACCTGCACGGGCTACCACTTGTAACGTCGTGCTGTCCGGATGCCGCTACAACTAAAACAGGAGTGTGCAGGTCCGGCAGGTGCCAGTGAAGTCAATGTGTAACATTGCAGAAGTAAGGAAACACTCAAGACATTACATGTTATCACAGGTCTAAAATAAGGAAATGACCGTAACAAGGTAGGTAAGAACAGTAAAACTATACTGCTGAAATGTAAAAGAAACACTTACCTGTCGTTAGCTCAAGTCTCCAAATCCTACACTGAAAGTAAGAACTCCTCGTATTCAGACGCCTTCGTATGGTTCTGTACGTCGTACCTAGTGGGCAGCAGAAGTCTCAACACACTCAATAGAGTAGACATTATCAAAACAAGAGACAAAAGGTAAAGGTGCACAAAAAGAGATATGACAGCCACATATATGATAGCATTGAAGGAGGAGGTAACATGTCATGATAACTAAATGTCCACAACTACTATAAAGTGGTATACATTAAAGTAAACCAATTATAAGCCGTGACTTATGATACGATGTGCAACTGGGAGCTACCTGGACCGCGAGGGTGCGACCTCGGGCCGAGTCCAAAAGAAGGAAGTACTGTACTGTAAGAGCTGTAACACTGTGACTGGTGGCGGGGGCTCTAGGACCCATTAAGATGGCCGTCCCTGTTTGCCCCTGACTCAAGGACCCATCTGTATGATGAGCATCCCCCTATCCAAGGGGGGTCTATAGATTAGGTCCCAGTTGCTCCCGCACTCCCTTAATCATAAGCTTCTCGAAACCCGGTGAGTCAAGCAGAAATTAACATTTTATCACTTTTAGTGTCGCGAGGTGTCCTAAGTTTAATATTGCAATGAAACTATAATATTAGACTTCATGGCACTAGCAAGATCAAGAGACAACATGATAATGAAACTGTCATGTGATAAAGTAAATGCATGGATGTTTCTCATTGTATGATATTCCAAACTGAACTGTAAATAAAGCACCAAACCACTAGCTCATAATGGCTCTAGGCCATTTGGGATCAGATCGGGGGTCTTTTCATTAGGCGGTGGGGGGACCCGTGTCTACGGCAAAATCTACAGGAGTTCTGTAAGGGACTAGGGGATACTGGTCAAAATAACAGGGAACGAGGCTCACATCTCAAGTAAATCCTAACAACAATCCAAAACAGTAACCAAAGCTCTCAGCCGAACCCAATAGCAGCAGAACAAACCCCAGCCGCAAGGGTAGTCAGCAAGGGACCATAAGCCGCAAGCAAGAGGGGGCTGCAACACTCCAATCTTGCAAGCAATGAGAACCTGCAAGTAACAGAGCCCCCGAACCCCCAAATCCGCAAGCAAAAGGGGCAGACCGCAGCCAACACACCCCAAAGCTAGCACTCTGGGACTCCACGACAGGTAGACAAGGGAAACCAACCCCATTAACTATCGTAGGGACTCGAACCCTACTCCACTCTCCAAATCATCCTATCCCAAGAAAAATCGAAATCAGATTTGAAGTAAAAAGAGATAGAGTCTACCGTAAGATGTAGATGAATCGGAAAATTAAGGACCCAATACCACATGAAGAATCCGCAAGCAAGAGAAGACCAATACACCAAACAACAAAGAGGAAGACAGCCGACAGTTGCGAAAATTTAAATAATACTTATAGAACTTGTGGCAAGAAGATGGAGGAGTAGAGGGGATATATAGAAACCGGAGCAACCCCAACCAGCAAAGAGGGATGGGCTCTGCATGTCGTACGATGGGAGAAGGAGGCACGGCGTGCTCAGAGAGGGCGGAGGGGGAGTGCGTCATATGCGAGCGGATGAGGCGTCGTCGACAATCCCCAGCGACTCGTATCACTGTGACAACGAGAGAGAGAGAAGCGTTGATCGCGTTGAAGCCCTAGAAATGGGCTCGCGTCGCTGAGAAAGAGGCGGGAGAGATAACTCGATCGATCGAAGCCCTAAGATGCTGGGCTTGGGTTACCGCGTGAATGAAAGAGAGGATGAAGGAATTAAGGGGGGCCCGTGGGCCGGGCTTGTGTGGGCCAAGAAATAAATGAGAGCGAAAAAGAAAAAGAGAGAAGAAAAAATGGGCCATTACAGGCTGACTGGGACAAACCCAGTTGGCGAGGTTTGTCCCATGTGGCAATGGGAGGGCATGCCATGTCATCCCCCGACATGGAGGTTGAAGGGATGGGTGCAATTAGGGGTGTGGGTGTGGAGAATCCAAAGAAATTGCAAGCTTACTATTGCTGTTTCATAAAGCCAAATGCTCTTCATTTTCCACTATTTACAGTTTTACCATCGTTCTTTTTTCACTTTGGCCCCCTACGTTTTTTTGCACTTTAAAGACTGCTTTTTCTCTTTTGGTTTCCTATTGTTTGGGGTGAGATTTGTGCACTTTGTCCTCCCAAAGTTTTTTGCAATTTAACCACTTTTACCCCCGATGATACCCACACACTCACACTTCTCGCTCTTTTGTCGGTTGCGCACGGGCATCACATTTGTGTGTAGGTTCTTTCTCGAGTCACCGTGCACTATGTGCACATGTTATTTCTAGTATATATATATATAATGCTAAAACGAGATGGTGAGATGGTGAGATGGGATATTTATATTGTTATCTAGCCAAATATATTTTCCAAATCAATAATCAGAATCGTTCATCTTGTTCTATCTATCAAGTGATCTGTATGTATAAATTTTTTTGTTGTTTGAAGATTTCTATCAAATGCAGCAAGTGTTCACAAGATGGACGGCTTACAAGCTACCTGCAAATGTAACGAAATTAGAATGGGGTGATCCCTAGGATTTTTGGGTTTATAATCTCTAATTTTTTTGGGTATAGATCTATCAACATGCTCTTGAAGATGAACGGTGCCGATCGTTGATTGGTGTTACCGATTGGGCCATCTCACGATAAGAATCACCATCTCACCATCTCACCATAGCAGTACAAACCAACAGTTTTGAGTAGGCCTCCGGATTGTAGCATTACAAACCGGTAGTTTTAAGCAAACCTTTGGATTATTTGGCTTTAGAAAATTAGAAATTACTTCAATCAAACAGTTGCAAAATTATTATTGGAATGCCATCGTATGAAAAGACGTGAAACTAACAAATGTTGTGATGAGAATGCACCCATAAATAAAGTTTTTTTGTGTTCCACAAAATTTCATGTTATGATTATTTTTGTCTAATTTATACATGCATGTTAGAAAGATTTTTTAGAAGGATAATTATGCTTTTGAAAATCTATAATACATATCTAATATGATGCAGATTGGAATGCAATAATATTTTTTTGAAGGATAATTATGCTTTTGAAAATCTACGTCATCTAATATGCATCTTATGGCTTTTACATCATCCACACTATTTTCTTCTTAAATTCTCTTCATATCCATAACCCTAACCCCTCACTATATATATAGCTGATTTGCCCATATCTACAAAAATACCCACAGGGCTCAAAATTACAAAATTGCCCCTCGGGCCCAAAATTACAAAATTGCAACCAGTATAGCCGCAACCCCCATTACCAACAAGGTTTTTGCATTGGATTCTTCTTTGGAATGTTAGAAATTGGAGGAGAAACGTGTCATGTAAATTTTTCCAAACTTAAAAATTGAGATTGTTCCTAAAATTAACCAACTTATTTAAAAAAAGTAAGATTATTCACAAACTCAAATAACTTAAAAAAAATCTCAAACTCAAAAAATTGGGAACACTAAAATTTTTTGCTTCCATGTCAGGTTAATAACATATGTGACAATTTGTGATGGTTTTCTTATTGAAATTTTTTCAAAATTACAGTTTGAGTTTGAGTTTGACTCAGATTCAAACTCAAACTCAAAAAATCCCAAATTCAAAAAAGTAGGATGCTTTTCATGTTTGGGATTTGCTTCCAGGCCGGGTTAAAAATGTCAAAAATACAAATTTTGAGTTTGAGTTTGGAAGCAAAAATTGAAAGAAAAAAATGGGAAAAATCCCAAACTCAGGAAGAATTTTAAACTCAAAAACGGTGAAAATTTCAGGGCAGGTTTCATTATGTCCATGGGTTTCATGTGTTTTTTTTGGGGGGGGGGATTGAGAGGATAGAAGGGAGAAGAATTTAGATTTTTATGAAAAAAAATCAGAATTTCATTCCATCAACTCAAGAACTTTTTGATTGCCAGACCAAAACTCAGAATTTTCTTCCCAAACTCAGAAGTTCTTTCCATCTAAATAACATCAATCTCATGATTTCCTTCCATCAACCTACGCTCAGGATTTCCTTCCATCTGTTTGTTTTCCCAAACTCAGGATTTGCTTGGATTTTTTTGAGTTATTGGACTCAAGATGTTTTTGATTTGAACTACCGAAAAACTTAAAATTTCATAAAAAAACTGCAAGGTTAATTAAATAAAAAAACCACCATGTAAAGGCCATGCCATGTTATTTTCTGACGGTCAACAGATAAATGGTAGTATCATGAAAGTACGTCCAAACATTAGGTAGCAAGTTGAAAAGTTCAAAACGTTAGATATTTTAATGAGACTTGGTCTTAACTTCAAGGTATTTTAGTGAAATTTCCCATATTCCAAATTAAAACACAATCATTAAATCCTTTTTCCAAGCATTATTTAGTTTCTTGTTTTTATAAATCGAAAATGCTATCGAAAGCTATGTATATCTTGAGTAGATACATAATTGACACTTGAGTTGGTTTTTCAATATGCAGACACATCAAAACGCAAAATGTGCTCAACGCCTATGCTGAAGCTAAAGTATCTGTATATGTAGTTGAGATTTGGCTTGAAATGCAATAAATATTTTCACAATTAATGTAGATTTAAATGCAAGAAGTATTTTTTAAATGGATAACTTTTGAAAATCTATAATACTTTTCTAATAAGCATCTTTATGGCTATACACTATCCATGATATGCTGAAATATATAAGTTTATTTGTATCAAAAATTTGAATATTCAATTGAAATAGAATACTTAAAAACACATGACATGCATTAACACACTGAGTATATTTAAAGAACAGACACATGCACTAGTAGATTTGAAATGTGCATGTAGGAAGCATGGTTCTGTCTCAACATGATTCGTCCAAAGCAGCGGACACTTTTTAAAAAAAGATTAGGATATGTTGTGGTGGAGATATACAGAGTTTTTTTTGGGGGTTTTGCGTGTTTACATGCGATCTTTAAAGGAATTAAAAGTGTTAAACTGGTCACAAGTTGGAACATAAGGAATTTAAGTTTCAAACTTGCGTAAACATGCTTAAACTACAAAGGGAACATTTCACTAAAATGCACTTAAATTTATCCCCAGTTTCATTAAAATATATAACATATTAAAACTTCAACTTGATATCCGATCATAAGTGTTGATTAACGGAGCTGACGGATGTTAAAATTTGATGATAACACAACTGCATTATTAACCCCCTCTCACAGAAAAAACTCAAAGGAAGCCTTCTTTCTGTCTTCCTTCCCCATCCGCCATGGCTATCCTGCCATCTGTCGTATTCCCTTGCTCTGCCATTGCTATCCCGTCCTTTGCATCCTTTTACTATATGGTCGGAATTTTTCAGACATTGTTCTTTTCATACTTGGGGTGTTTTGCTATGGCCCACTCTTTACTTTCTTAAATCCTACAGTCCTTAATCCTCATTCTTCTGCTCGTTGTTCACAAAACAAAACCAGCTGGTGCTTTATGATCTTGCAGTAACTGAGATTTGTGATGAATATTGGAGGGATGAATATGTCTATGAATGAGATTTTAGCACTGGATTCTTTCTTTGAAATGTTAGAAATTGGAGAAGAAATGTGGCATGGAGATTTTTCCAAACACAAAAAATCGAGATTGTTCCTAAAAAGAACACACTAATTGCAAAAAATCTGAGTGTTCCCAAACTTAAAATCTCAAAAATCTCATACTCAAAAAATTGGGAACAATATCAATTTTTGCTTCCATATTGTGTTAATAATGCAGATGACAATTTGTGATGGTTTTCGTGTTGAATTTTTTTTTGATATTGGGATTTACTTCCGATTACTCAAAAATTGGGATAGTTTTCAATTTTGGTATTTGCTTCCAGGCCGAGTTAAAAATTCAAAAATTCAAAATTTTGAGTTTGAGTTTGGTCGTAAAAATGGGAACAATTTCAAACGCCAAAAAATGTTCATAATTTCAAGTCAGGTTTTATGGTGTCCATGAATTGAGCTTGAGTGGAGGATGGAAGGGAGGGAGAATTGATATTTTTATCAAAAAACTTGGAATTTTCTTTTATCAACCTAAGAATTTTTTTGATTGCAAGTCCAAAACTAAAAAATTCCTTCCCAAAGTCGGAATTTCCTTCCATTAAAAGAACACTCCTTCCATCCAATGCTAATGGATTTATTTTCCTTCCATCAGTTTACTCTCCCAAACTCTTGGTTTTTCTGAATTGTTGGACTCAAGAACTTTTTGATTCAAACTACCAACATTTAGAATGTCATCAGAAAGTTGCAAGGGCAATTTAGTAAAAAATTTATCATGTGAAGGTCGCGTGATGCTATTTTCTGATGGTTAACTCACGTTTGATAGTAACGTGAAAGTAAGGTCAATCAGTGGGTAGCAAGTTGAAAGATTTAAAAAGTTAAATATTTTAATGAGACTGGGCCCAAACTTAAAGGTATTTTAGTGAAATTTCTTCTATTACAAATGAAAATATAATCATTAAATCCTTTATCCAAGCATTATTTAGTTTCTTTTTTTTATAAAGTGAAAATAGTATTGAACGCTATGTATATCTTGAGTAGATGATACATAATTGACACTTGAGTTGGTTTTCCAATTTGTGGACATATCAAAACACACAAAATGTGCCCGGGCATATGCTTAAGCTAAAGTATCTATACATGTAGTAGAGATTTGGCTTGAACTCTACTGTTTTCTGATCAACTCACTATTATCTCAAGCATTGATCGAAGGCCCAAGGGGTTCAAGGGTGGGCCCCCGATCCAAATTTTCTAGGAGCCTGTTAGGATCCCAAAAATAGTCCCACATCGGAAGTGCAAAAGAAAAAGAAATAGTTTAAGTATTAGAGGGCCTCTCCACCTAATACCAATTGGTTTTGGGTTGGATGCTCAATAATACTTAACAAATAGGGTGTAAGTCCAGTGTTATGGGCCTTGTATGGGATGTGCCCTTAGCAAGGATATTGTTAGAAGCCTAGTATGGGATGGATTTCTAACAAATGGGCTAGTGTTGGAGGCCTAGTATGGGATATGTCTCTAACAATTGGTATCAGAGCTAGCCTCATGCTACGACCCACGTTGCGGAAGGGGCGACCTGGGGAAGGGGCGACCTGGGTGAGGCCAGAGTGGGCCACTTAGAGTGGGCACCCCAGAGTGGGCCGTCGTGGCGGTGGTTGTCGAAAGCGGAAGGGGCGACCTGGGGAAGGAGCGACCTAAGAGGGGGCGACTTGGGTGAGGTCAGAGTGTGCCACTTAGAGTGGGCACCCCAGAGTGGGCCGCCGTGGATGGCGTTGTCGGAAGCGTGGTGGTATGTTAGGATCCCAAAAATAGTCCCACATCGGAAGTGCAAAAGAAAAAGAAATAGTTTAAGTATTAGAGGGCCTCTCCACCTAATACCAATTGGTTTTGGGTTGGATGCTCAATAATACTTAACAAATGGGGTGTAAGTCCAGTGTTATGGGCCTAGTATGGGATGTGCCCTTAGCAAGGCTATTGTTAGAAGCCTAGTATGGGATGGATTTCTAACAAATGGGCTAGTGTTGGAGGCCTAGTATGTGATATGTCTCTAACAGAGCCATACCTAACTTATTCATACACATACAAGTTGAAGGATATTTTATTTATTATGTATTGGGAAATAACCTTATATATATTCTAAGATTTTGGAGAGGCAAGCCATCATTTTTGTTTTAAGAGTTGGCTCATCTGTGGGGTTTGATCTTCCATAAAGAGAGTTGATGAGATATGCGGATGTTTTCAGTTATAATCTTTATCTCTCATATGATATAATGAAAACTATCTGCTTTTACCTATAGACCTATGACGTCCTATGATTGTAAAAGACTTGCTCCAAACCATGTAAATCTGTATCTACGGTTGTGTGGTTCTGCTGTTCTCTTTTTTCTTGATCTTTGGTTTTTTGCTTTGATTTAACCCCTAATGGTATGGATGCTAGCTCTTTTATGATTTTATCCTAGTGCCTATGCATCATTAAATACATGAAATTTATGAATTTTATTTCATCTTTAATGAATTCTTGAACCTTTACACTAAACATATCACGACTTCTATGCTAGTTTAATATTTTCAGTAGGTCTTCCACAATTAATGAATATGCTTAATAGAGAAAATCGATTAGCACATACTTGTTGATTTTAGAAATAAAATTATACACAAGCGGTTGCCTCTTGATTGTGAATTCTTTATATTATCTTGGTTGGTAAGGATAACTTTATAATTGGCTTATGGACCCCAGCATTTGATCCTGATAACATATGTTTAAATTAGGTGGATTGCCATATGATATAAACTATAAAGATTGTGTTTGAACTTGTACATTTTTGGGCAACAACACATCAGCTTAAGCTTTCATGCATAATGGCTGGTGTTAATGGAGGCATTTTTATATAAACGGGCTTTTACACATGCAAATATCTCTCCCCCTAATTAATTGCATAAGTCTAGTGAAGATGCATGTGACTCAATATCAAGTATAAAAAGATAAAAATATACCACATATTGGAGTATACCATGTGTTGAAAAATAATATTACCAAAAAATCATTGGGCTCCCACTACAAAGTTTCTGATCAATATTTGATCTTTCCATTAAATTATGCATCTTCTTAGCAATCTTGGGGTTTTGCTTGAAAGCAAATCATATATATATATATATAATAATGGGTATCATACGTCATATAAGAGGGTGTCTCATATGCCCTCTCACATAAAAGGGGCAAGTACAAGCCCACATGGGCTTGTACTTATTGTGATTGACACCCTTTATGTGAGAGGGCATATGAGACACCCTCTTATATGGCGTATGATACCCATTAATCCCATATATATATATACACTAGTCATAACCCGTGCCCGCGGGCACGGTTCATTCAAGATGTTCCCCGAAAAATTATTTCCACCGCCACAATTTAACAGAACAATAAATTAGCGTAAAAATATTTAGCGGTACAGACACCTTTGACGCGGAACAACAAATTCAGCGTCGAACAACAAATTTGGCGTCGCGCCTACGGCGCAGAACAACAAATGATCGTAAAAAAATCGGCGCGGGCGCCTCCTGCGCAGGCGCCTTTGGCGCGGGCGCGGAACAACAAACCTCAACAACAACAAACAGCTATATCTTTCCCAAGGCACTTGTAATTTCAAAGTTTAGGTTTCCAAGGCACTTTTCCCTCCAAATTTAATCTCCACAATATTTCCCAAGGCACTTCTAGTTTCAAAGTTTAGGTTCCCATGGCACTTTCCCCCCAAATTTAATCTCCACAATCTTTCCTAAGACAATTCTAATTTCAAAGTTTTGGTTTCCAAGACACTTTTCCCACCAAAATTTAAGTTTTTCTACTAAAATTTTCACAAAATCCAATCTCAACCATTGATTTTCCAAGATCAAATCTCAGCCACTTTTTATCTTGTCCTAGTCAGCCCTAGAAGTCAAAAAACGTTGTCAAATGTATAATAGATATATATATACATATATGCATATATACATACATGTATACGTACATGTATACGTATATACATGTATACATGTATATACGTATACATGTAATGTATATACATGTATATGTATAGATGTATATACATACATGTATACGTATATACATGTATACATGTATATACGTATACATGTACGTATACATCTATGTATATACATGTATACGTACATGTATACGTACATGTATACGTATATACATGTATACATGTATATACGTATACATGTATGTATATACATCTATACATATACATGTATACGTATATACATGTATATACATATACATGTATATGTAGATATATGTATAGATGTATATACAGATGTATACAATATATATGTATGTATATATGTATAGATGTATATATACATGTATAGATGTATATATACATGTATATATATATATATATATATATATATGTATGTATATACATGTATACATATGTATATTTGTATATATGTATATACGTGTATATATATACATGTATATATATAGGGTAATCTTCAAATGCGAAAAAGGGCTTTTCGCTCTGTGCGAAAAGATTTTTACCTTTTTTTTTGAAATTTTGTTTTCAAATTTTTTTGATGTTTAATCTATACAATTATATACCACAGGGAAAATAATGGGTGAACCCTAGGGGATTAGAGCACCCATCCACCCGTTACAAATTTAACGGTCTCAAAACGTGCGAATTTGTTGAAATGCCTTGATCGAAGGCCAAATGACATTATTTCGCAATGATTATTTTTGAGGGGGGTATAACAACATATAATGAAGGTGGAAAAAAGAATTTTTGAAAAAAATTCAAAAAAAACCTAAAAATCATTTCGCACGGTGCGAAATGTTCTCACATGAAGATTCACACACACACACATATATATATGTACACGAAAAATCAAGATATCTTGGTACTCTTTTCTTTTGAGTCTATGTGATTAGTCATAGAACAAATATCACTCAATGTGGGAACCAAACCCATTTGTTGTTAGACATCTTGTCACAAAAAAATCTATAATTAGTATTATAATGAATATTGTTCATGAAACCATAAACGTATTCATCCATCATTTGGTAGTCACTCTCTTGAGTATCCAAACTTTGACAAATCCATTTGTAGTTTTACGAACCCTATCATCATGATGAGTATCCTTAAGCCTTTTGAGTGGTCTTAATATATCCTAAGCCAAATTTGCTACTTGAGGGATTTGCGAGCTGATGGTGAAAGTGTTTTTCTAGGTCACTAAGCCTATCACTTAGGTTTTTATATTCTACACTAAGCTTTCTATTCTTTTCTTATAGCTGATTATTCTTGCTACTCAATTTTACATTTTCTTCTCTAATCTTTTCTAATTCAAGATTAGAAGAACTAGTATTACAAGTTTTATAGTTTTTCTTAAGAGTTAAGAGTTCTCTTATGTTTGTCTCGTATTGAGCATATAACTTGTGATACTCTTACTCCCAATCACAGTCATCATCACTACTATCACTATTGCTTGAGTGTGAATCATAATATACCTTGTTGTCCTCCTTAGCCGTGAAGCACATGTATGCCCTCCTTTTCTTTTCCTCTTATTCTTTCGCACTTGATGAAGAAAAGGATTATCTGATTTCTTTGGACTCCTAGCATAATCGGTAAAAGGCTTTCTGTTTTGGCTTGTGGAACTTTGCTGTGCTCTTTCCCTTCATCTTTTCTTTGAGCTTAGCTATTGGAGTTCTCTTCAAATGTACTGGCTTATTGCATTCAAAACAAATAGGATCATCAGATAATCTATGTTTTCGGTATTAGGACTTATGTGCCTTGAGAATTTTCCCGAAACCCTTGGAAATGAAGGCTATTTTCTCCTCCACTTCATCTCCGGACTCCTCCGTCTTCGATGTAGCTTTGAGGACAATGGACTTCTTCTTGGCTTGCTTCTTGTCTTTCTTTTGTTGTAGTCGGAGCTCATATGCCGTGAAGTTGCTAATTAATTCTTCCAAGGTGAGCTTGGAAACGCCGTTTCCTTCCTCTATCCGAGACCTTCCTTTACTATTCGGGTGAGAGAGATTGAAGAAGCTTTGTTACATGGTCGCTTTGTGTGTAGCTCTTGCTAAGTCTCGCAAGAGTGTTGATGATCTTCGTTAAGCGAATGTATGATTGATTCTCCTAGCTTCATCTCAAAATCTTGGTCCTTACTAACATAAAGAGCGGTTTTAGATGTTTTAACTTTAGAATTACCTTCGTATGTTATCTTGATAATTTTCTAAATTTCATAGGTGGTGGGTGCAAGAGCCACTCGGTTGCATTCTTTGTTGGTGATGGCACAAAAGAGTATAATTGGATTTACCCAATTTAATCATAATCAACAATAGTTATCTCAAGCAATAGAGTATGTAGTGGAAACAAGTAAGAGATAAACAACACAGAAATGTAGATCAAGCGCAAACAAAATATGTACACTGCTTCAGATATCCTGTATGCTACTCCAGCACTCAAGTCCTACTTGGCTAGTTCCACTATTATGTCAAATAGTACAACACCTTAATCCTTGATGAACTTTTACAATCAATCTCTTTCCAAGAGAAGATTTTCACTTACAATAAAAGATGATATACTTTTACGTACAGCTTTATTTGAAGCTCTTGTGAAGTAGTGTAGTGGTTATAGTGGTTGATCTCCAAATGATAAGAAAATAAAGGCTTTGAGATCAAGAAAACTTGGCCAAAAGAGATTTGAAAAACTTTAGAACATAGGTCAAAAGAGAGGGTTTTACTTAAAAGCTTTTCTCTTTGAAATAGGTTTTTGCTCAAGAAATTTGATCAATTTAGTTAGTTATAACTTCAACAATAACCCTCAATATATAGATAAACATTCGGATCCAAAATAATGACCAAAATGCCACTCCAACGGGCGGAAAAAATGGTCAAAAATTTAACCGTTGTAAGTCGGTTGCTTCACATTGGGTAGTCAACTACTAGGTTAGTAGTCGACTAACAATAATGAAAGAGTCGACTCTCAGTAGAAACAGAAAGTTCCAGACTTCATCGTACACCCAGTAGTCGACTCCTATAGACCTGAGATTCGACTACTTTTCTACTACGTAGATTTGCATCAAAAAGCATGTCATACACTATTCTAATCAATTTAAAACATTTTAAAAATATCTTTAGTGTATAACTAAGTGTGTGAGCTTCGATCAATGCTTTAACATGCTAAGATAAGAAATAAAAATTATATCACAAATATATATTACAATGAAGTTCATGATGCATTCTTTGGCTCTCATAGCTCATTGTCTAGCTCTATTTGATCCATTGCCTTGTTGAACTCACTAAGTTTGAGTGCTTCTTTGATTTGCCTTAAGCTCTTATATATGCACTCATAGATATTAGATGATACATTTGCTCATCATTAAAATTACACACGAGGTGTGACTCAATATCACGACACATACATAACTTTTTAATAACCTAATCCTATAGTAGTGAACCCACATTTTATAGGAGATTTATTAGAACTATTGATACGTTTCATTCATAAACTTGCTTCCTGGTCTGCTTGAAAGTTTTCAAATAATCCAAACATATGGTACAACATTTCAAATAAGATGATTTATAGTTATCTTCAAGGCACATTAAAGAGATTAATCATGACTCCTCTTTCAAGACATGCCAAATAGTACTTCTGAATTACCAATAATCAAGTTATTATAATCCAAACACATATTTCTGGCTACCACACTAAATCATTTTAAGTCATAACTTTAAAATGCAAACCTTCAATCATAGAATTAGTATGGAACAACATATAAATAATCAAAGCTATCCAAATGATGCCTGGGAAGTAACACCATAAAATTACAAAGTCCAATAGAGAAACAAACATATCTTGTATGCAAAACCCTAAAAGTACAACATCAGGGCTATCCACAATATATTTATCATTGCAAATGTTGGGGTAGCATTATTTTGGGCTTCATGATTTACTTAGCGGGCGGTGTGTTGTCCGAGCTATCTTTGTCCTTGGAGGATACCTTATCTCTAGAGGCGGCATTGGGTTCAATATTTGCAATGTCAATGTGAGAGGGCATGAGAGGGAGGCAGTGTTCTAAATATCGGTCCGATATCCGGTATATCGGCCAATATTGCGGAAAAACCAATGGGCCGATACGATATTGTCAAGATTATATTGTTTTTCGATTTTGAGGGGTCATATCGGCGCAATATCGGTATCGGGCCGCAATACCGCCCGATATTGCATCATAAAATATCGACCGATATCGGCCTTTTTTGATTTTTTGGTTAATGGGTCGAAAACAGCGTTCGGGTCGAAAACACAACCCTACCCATATAAAATCTATACAAGCTGTTGGGTTTTAGGGGTAAAACCCAAAAAAACCCTAAAATTCCTTGCGACTGCTCCGTTCCCCGTTGGTGACGCGATAGAACTCTGATCGTCGCCGTTCGCTAGCCGTTCATTTTCCGTTCGTTCTCCGATCAATTGCCACTCCTTCGCCACTCCTTCGCTGCTCGTTCGCAAGTCGTTCGCCATTTGTTCGTTGCTCGCTCGGTCGTCGCCATTTGTTTGCCATTCGGTTGTCGTTCGTTCGCCGTTCATTCGCAACTCCTTCGCCACGCGGTCGCTGCTCATTCGCAGGTTGGTTGCCACTCAATCGGAGCTCGGTCGTCGCCGGTTTTTAAGGTGAGTTTTTCCATTTTTTCCATTTTTTTTCAATTTCTTTTGGCTGTTGTTCGCCGTTCATTCGCAATTTCTGTTTTAAGTTGTCGCAGGTTGTTCGCTCGGTCGTCGCTGTTGTTCACTTGGTCGTCACAGGTTGGTCGTCGCAATTTCTGTTTGGATAACTCTAGTATGCATAATGGGTACAATTCCAAGATTATGTGACATGGATCGTATTGTAGCTTATATTTTATATGCTATGGATGTGTTAGCTGGTGGTGACTTTACTCTCTATCGTATCAGCTATATGTTGCCATTTTCGCTCAATCTCATTCGACTGGCAAATCAGTAAGCTCCATGGCATTATAGCTTCTTTTATCATGATGAAAATTTTTCCATGCATGCAACAAGTGCTGGAGAACAATCACTTAATTCCAATTTTTAGCAGGCTAGCTTTTTGGCTGTCAGGAATCTGAGTTGGCTTTGAGGAAAATGCACACCGAGGCAGTCTGTGAGGGCTTCTCGTTGGCGGTAATTAATTGTCACTGATAGGATTTAGGTGATGATGCATACTATTTAATGTGGGGGAAGATGTTATATGTCCGTTGCGCACATAGTAATGTGGGACAGCTGCCAATAGCTGAGATAACTTGATAGCTGCCAATAGTTGAGATCTCATTTGTAATGAAATATGCACTCATTATTTAGTAATCACACTTGGCTATTTAATGTGTGGTAAGATGTTATATTCTCATTGCTCATATAGTCATGTGCGGTAGCTGCCAATAGTTGGGATAGCTTGATGCCTGCCAGTAGTTTGAATTAACTTCATTCTCATTTGTAATGAAATATACACTAATTATTCAGTTATCACATTTTCTGTTAGATGAAATATACGCTCACATTATTCAGTTGTCATATTTGTAATGAAATATACGCTCATCTGTTGAAGGCTTTGGCTTATGAGAATGCAAGTACATTTTCTGTTAGATGCGAGATGTTCTTATATTTTTGTAGAAGCAACATATGATGAAACTGATTTTTTGATGATCTCGATTTGCTATTTGTCAATTCTTTTGCATGATTATGAGCACGTCTTGCTACAATTAAAAATATTGCTACTTCAAACCTGCAAAAAATCAAAGAGAACACAGAATTAGTTATTAAATTAATAAATTTAAATGTAGTATTGACATGATGTGAAATATATATCGATGAATAACATGATTGACTATTAATTAAGAATGCAAATGGCCAAACATCCATGGTCAATGTAGAGATAGGTCCTTATATTGCATTATTTTTTGACAATATTCAATTGTTACTTATTTGTAAATTATTGGCTTGTTTTATTTTATTTATTAACATTTTTCAACGATTGTTTTCTTTATGATTTAGGTATATGATTTCTGCTTTCTAGTCTTGTGAAGATGGCGTCATCTGGAGCTTCTAGCAAAAGTGTTCCAAAAGGGGACCCTTTCTAGGCATATGGAAAACAAGTGGATAACCATAGTACGGCTAAGATCCAATGCAACTATTGCAATCAAATTGTTAATGAAGGAATTACCCGGTTCAAGGCTCATCTTGCGGGAAGAAGGGGAAATGTGAGGCCATGTGGTAGTGTCCCAGTTGATGTGAAGAGCAAAGTGCTAGAAATTCTTGCCAAGCTTGACAAGGAAAAGGAGCGCAAGGCAACGGGGGTGCAAGCTTGACGTTAACATTGGTGGAGAGGAACATGTCCAAGAGGAACAATAGAGTGGGACCCGTCAGGAGTCTTCATCACGATCGAGTGTTTTTTCTTTATTTAAGAAGATAGGACCGATGGATATGTATGCCACTCAAGCTCCAGCAGATTTGGATGTTGCAATGGAAAAGATGAGACAGACAACACTTGATTCGAAGGAGAGAAAGAAGAGAAGGGAGAACACGATCCGATATATTGCGAGGTGGTTCTTCGAAGCCGGAATTTCTTCAATGCTGCAACACTTGGATCATTTCAACAAATGTTGCAGGCCATTGGTCAATTTGGGCCAGGCTTGGAGGCTCGCACTCCTTATGAGCTAGGAGAGACATGCCTTGAGAAGGAGGTGGAGGAGACACATGAAAGACTGAAATCTTTCAGAGAGAGCTGTAGCATTCATGGATGCTCCATTATGACCGATGTGTGGTCTGATCGAAAGCAACAGAGCATCATGAACATAGTGGTGCACTGCCCAGTAGGAATTGCTTTCTTTGATTCAAAGGATGTTTCGGCTGAGCGCCATAGTGGGGCGTTTATTCATGCTTTTGTTGATAGGACAATTGAGAAGCTGGGAGCAGTGTTCTAAATATCGGACCGATATCCGATATATCGGCCGCAATATCGGTTTAATCACTAGGCCGATACGATGTAGGCTTATATATTCCAGTTTTCGATATTTAGAAAAATATCGCCGCCATATCAGGTTGCGGCCGATATTGCGGCCGATATATCCCTTTGAAATATCGGCCGCAATTCACTGTTTTTGTAAGATAAAGTTAGCGGGTCGGTCCACTTAAAAGTGGATCTGACCCGAGTCATCCGACCCAAATCATTTACTTAAAACGATAAGGCATCGGGACTTTTTGAGGAATAATCGATGCTTTGCCCTAAATCTAATCAAGCCGCTCCACTCCTCTCGACGCTCCGGCATGCCGCTCTGCTTAGCTCTGTCCGACGAAAATTCCCGGCGACAATCGATTGAGCATCGGTGTCCGGCATTCAGTCTTTGCAAGGGAGTGTTTTCTGATCAAGGTGAGTAGTCGAACCCTTTTTCAGTTTTCCATATTTTTAGGGTTTTGATTTTTTTCCTTCCAGTTTTGGGTTTATTTGACATCATTTTAGCCTCTGATATGCCACTCTGATATTTAGTCAATATCTCTGATGTTCATATTTAATGAGAGAAGTATAACCAAAACATACTTTTATTTGATTTATTATGGTTTATATCTTCCTAGATACATGCATGCTTGCATATGTCATCATTTTTCAGCCTCTGATATGACACTCCGATATTTAGTCAATATCCCTGATATATCTCTGATATCCGCATTCTGATATCAAATTTCCTAGGCCGATACGCGACCGATATCCGATATTTAGAACATTGGCTGGGAGAGAATAATGTTGTTCAAATAATTACAGACAATGCATCTAATAATATAGCAGCGACAAAGATACTGGCAGTGAATAGGCTAAGAATCTTTTGGACGAGTTGTGTTGCACACACCGTTAATTTGATGCTCGTGGACATCACCAAGATCAAGCCGATCAGGAGTGCCATTACAATGGGCAGAGATGTCTCTATTTTCATTTACAGTCACACCATCACTGTAAGCTTGATGAGAGATTTTACAAAAGGAGACATAGTTAGGCCCGGCGCGACTAGATTTGCCACTGCATTCTTATCTTTGAGTTTATTAAGGGATACGAAAAAAGAATTGAAGCAGATGTTCAGTTCTAAACAATGGGAAGAGTGTGACCTTTCCAGCAAGCCTGCAGGAAGAAAGGTAATCATAATTAAAATTTATTTATATTGATATAAGATTATTTCATCAATTTTTTAATCATAACTGAATTATTAATCCTTGCTTTGTAGGTTCAAGAGATTGTTCTGAGTAACAAATTTTGGGACAATGTTGATCTGGCTTTGAAGGTTCTATCCTTTGGTGAAAGTTTTGAGGAGAGTAGATGGTGATAAAGTCCCGTCAATGAGCTTTGTGTATGTTGATTTGGTTGATATCAAGGTTGAAATTGCATCGGCCTTTGCCCAGAAGGAGAAGAGGTATCTTCCAATTTGGAAGATAATAGATAAAAGATGGGATGAGAAGCTCAAGTCGCCTTTGCATAAGACTGGGTATTAGTTGAACCCCTTTTACTATTACCCTAATAAGAAATTTATTGAAACGAGTAATATTTTTGATGGTTTTGTGGAGTGCATGCACATGTATGGGCGGGATTTTGCAAAGAATGCTGCAAAAAATAGTATAATATTATTGAGAAGATTGGAGAGCAGCTCTACCTCTATCAAAACCAAAAGGGTTCATTTGGGCGGGATTTTGCAAAGAATGCTGCAAAAAATCCAAAAATTAACCGGGTATAATTTTCATTATTTACCAATTTTTTAAATAAACACATGTTAAGCGATGATTTTTATATTTGTTAATTTGACAGTCACATGGTGGAGTTTCTACGGGACCGATGCTCCAGAATTGAAGCAAATAGCATTGAGGGTCCTGAATTTGGCAACTAGCTCTTTTGAGTGCGAAAGAAACTGGAGCACATTTGAGATGGTAAATAGTATAATATTTTCATCATATATTTATTATTCTAAAACTTTTAATTTATTGAAAAATAGTCAGTTTTTGATAATTTGTTTATTTTTTGTAGACTCATACAAAGAAGAGAAATAGACTAAGTCACAGCAAGCTACGTGACTTAGTCTTCGTCAAATTCAATGCCGAGCTGACAAATAAGCATGAGAATAAAGATAGGGATCCTTTGGCTGCCTATAATGATAATGAAAAGGTTTCTGATTGGTTGGTATCAAGAAATGATGGGGCTTCAGTTTCTGATAGCGATGATGAGGTGTTTCTAGGTGAGCAGTTGACTTGGAGACATGTTGCCAAAACTATGGGAGCTAATCCTAAAAGGAAGACAAGCTCAAGAATGATGACATATAAAAGAACAAAGAAAGGAGCATCTTCATCATCCAAAGAAAAGGAACCGGTCATGGAAGAAGATGAGTTCGAATCGTCATCAGAATCATCATCGGAGGATGAGCTGGATGAGGGCAATGATGATTCCGATCATGGAGATGATTATTGATGACTTTGATGTTTGAGAGACTGACATGTTTTAAATCTATAGACTAATATTATCTTCTGCTTTTAATATGATGTTTGTTTTTTAATATAACAATTTGAATTAGTTTGTAATTGAAGCAGGTTTGGCCTACTCATGATTCATATCGTAAATGTTAAATTATTCATGTTTATTGTTTATTAATTTTTAACGCATGCCTAGTTGCCTACTGATTTTATTATCATATTTTGTAGGTATTTAACTCGCTTGGTTCGTGATCACTTAAAGAAATATTCTAACAAGTGGATGGCTGGTATTCACGTTTAATAAGGTAAGTATACTTAAAACTTACTTTTATTTGAGTTATATAATTTATATATTCTTAGACACATCTATACTTTTATTTTTCATCATATTAACCTCTGATATGAATGGCACTTTGATTCCGATATTTGGTCAATAACTCCTATATTCATGTTTAAGAGAGATGTATGACCAAAACATACTTTTATTTGAGTTAGTATAGTTTATATCTTCTTAGATACATCTATGTTTGTATTTGTCATCATTTTTAAGTATCCGATATGACACTCCGATATTTAGTCAATATCCCCGATATATCCCCGATATCCGCAATCCGATATCAAATTTCCTTGGCCGATACGCGACCGATATCCGAAATTTAGAACACTGGAGGGAGGGGTGCCTTGTGGTCAATTTCAATGTCAGAGCTGGCTCTGCCCATAGTAGCGCATCATCTTAGGTTCAGTGGTTTACTGTGTTGATTTTTTGGGGATGGAGAGAGAGATACATGGGGATCTTAAGGGTAGAATTGCTTAAGCTATTGGGTTGAACCGCTGGGGTTTTAAATACTGTTCCCGACCTAGTAAGCCATTCAAGCTTTTTCAAACCTAAAACATATATGATTTTCTAACATAGCTTTTAATATACTATTTTTTCAAATATGTTCATGATTCGCAGCGAATAAGGTATATCCTGTTAGGTGTGCAATTTCAGTGTATCCAAGCAAAATTGCCTTGACAATCTCCACTTAGGTATATAAATATGCTGCTGTCTTTCCAATGGATTATGTCCTCTTGCTTTGACTAGTCCTAAATATATTAGGATATTCATTGTTTTTGTGATAGTTATGAGCGATTGTTTCTTACTAAGAGAAGACTTAGAAGATTTTCTGATGCTGAGGTCTTCGTGAACAGTCGACTATTCTTTAGTACACCATTTCTTCCCATATCCATGCCTTACCAACATCATGCATAAAGATCTTTGAGATTAAATTTTGTATATATTACATATCCTAAATGTTTGACCATTTCTCAAGGTAACTTGAAGCCCATTACAAAATCCTAATGTGAGAAAAAGCATTGTTTGCTTTTTTGATTCAAGCTATTTTAGATAATTGTTTTTGAGATGGACAATTGACTTTTCAAATCCCCAGATCCCTTTGTGCTCCTACTCATTAACTTCACTAATTTGCTTTCTGTTAACACCCAAATTATATAGAAGGTTTAACACCTTGATTCTATTTGGTGATAATTTATGTTCTAATGGACAATTAAGTGAATTATGGTTAAAGTAATTGAAATCTTTTTGTGGCATGGTGAAATTATAGCTTTTATTTTTAAATTTAGCATCAAGTTGCCCTAGTTACTTGCCGTTGATATTATTTTATTCTGACATGTTGGTAACCATGCATTGGTGAGGTTCCATTGTTTTGCGCAACATTATCATAATATTATTGAAGTCGAACTAGCCTTCCCGATATTACATGTTAACATTTAACTAATTGCAAGTTCTCAGTAATTTAATTGTATCTGCACTATGTGAACTCCTGTTTGGTTCTTCTACAGTTTAATGAGCTACAAGAATGCTACCTGCAAAAGCGGCGTAATGGAACCAGCCAGCTGCATAGACAAGACGGTAGAGATGGAAAGTCCCTTAAGCGAGAAGGATATCATGCTGGCCTTGAGGATTTTCAGTCTGTATTGACCACATTTACTCGATACAGGTTTAACAATTATTAATATATTTAATAATGCTTCTATAATCATATTCTTCTTCTTTTTTTGTTTCTCTTTTCTCTCTTTCTTATCATGTTCTTGGCCTTTGGATTCTATCAAACTAGTCGTTTGCGTGTGATCGCGGAGCTTCGACATGGGGACCTCTTTCACTCTGTTAATATTGTATCCAGGTTAGCATTGCAGTTAGATTCCCTTTTATTCTGCGTTGTATATTTCATTTGTCAATGTGTCCCACATAACTCTATTATTCATAGCAAGAATTCAAATATCATCCAATTCTGATACTTATCAGGAATACAGTATTGGATTTTGAGATAACCAACATGATACTTATGGAGAATTCAAATATTGGCTAGTTCCGATACTTGCTGGGAATGTCATACTGGGTTTTGAGATATCCGAGATGAGACTGTTTGATCTGACAATATAACATGAATATCACTTTTATATTATAGTGTTGGGTTCTGCCATATTTGTTCATACCTTGATATCACTGTATACCAACCATCCTAACTGAAGGTTTGTTTTTTGGTTTGAGTGTTTTTCCTTCGAATCTCTAAAATAAAGGAAGTAGAATTGCAGACAATTTTGACAATTTGTGAATGTCATATTACTTATGGTGTTAAATAATCAACCCATTAGACTTTCCTACCGACAGTCGTGGAACTGAAATGAAGTCATGGGGAGTTCTAAGTTTTCATTTCTATAAATCGACCTTAAAAATATAATACCATGTCTATTTATATATTACCATTGCGCCAACTATTTTCTTTTACATCATTTTGTCGGATTTGGATCTTTATGCCATAAATTATTCCAAAAATAAGTAAAACTGGTGCCAAATATCTTTACTTTTTAAAAAATAATTTATAATTTCTTAATTTTTTAATAAGCTGTGTGATACGATTAGGGTTAATCGTATCAAAAAGCTCAGATTTTTAGTGGACAAACCAAAAGAAATTTAAAGTGGAAAGTGGAATTGATGATAATAAAGAGACAACCGATCTATTCTGGAGTAGATCTTCTCCCTAGCTTGAATTGATGGATCAAGCCTAATCCCCTAAACCCTAGCTGTCAAATGACGAATTGTCTCAATATCTCGATAGCTAACACAATTAGGGTTAATCCCTTTAAATACTCTCCTAACAAAATACTAAACACACAACTTAAAAACATAGAAGGTAGTGCATAACGCAAAATAGCAACATACTAAGTCGATCCTACGACCGCTCCCACGCTCGGGTCCTTGTGCCTTTTGCGGTACACGATCTCGCATCATTACTCCCCCCAAAAATCGAACCTTGTCCTCAAGTTAAAATCTGGAAAATGCGCTCTGATGGTGTCCTCCAGATCTCACGTAGCCTCCTGATCGGGCAGTCCTACCCATCATACCAACACCTCTCGGCCCCCACCCTCAATGCGTCGCACCTGTAGAATATCCTGGGGCTCCATAAGTACCTCCGAATCAGCTGTCAAAGTAGGTGGCAGAGTGGTCACCGGGGTATGTGCTCCAATTGCCCGTTGTAACTGAAAGACATGAAAAACATGATGCAATGCCGATCCTGGGGGCAATGCCAACCTATAAGCCACGAGCCCAATCTTCGCCTCTATCCGAAAGGGGCCGTAAAAGAGAGCAGCTAACTTTTCGTTCAGGCGCAGTGTTAGTGATCTCTGACGGTATGGCCTGGTCTCCCACCGCATAGTCAACCTCTCTACGATGTCCAACCGCCTTTGCTTTCATAAGCTGTCGAGCCCTCGTAAGGTGCTTCTTCAGCTCCTCCAAAATTCCATCTCGCTCCTCGAGGTACTGGTCCAACTGTGATACGGGTGTCGACTCGCTACGCTAGTGGATCAACGCCAATGGGTCCCTTCCGTACAAAACCCGAAATGGCATCGTTTGGGCCGCAGAATGGAAGGAAGTGTTGTACCAATACTCGGCCCACGCCAACCATTGATACTAACTCATCGGTCAATCTGACACAAAGTAGCGAAGGTACGTCTCAACGCTCCTGTTAATGACCTCCGTCTGTCCATCCGTCTGGGGGTGGTAAGCGGTACTCCTCTGCAGAACGGTCCACTGGACCCTGAATAACTCCTTCCAGAACTGGCTCAAGAAGACCGTGTCCCTATCCGACACAATGGAAGTGAGAAAACCGTGGAGACGAACCACCTCCCGTATAAAAGCCGTAGCAACTGTCACTGCCGTATAAGGATGATGCAGCCTGATGAAATGCCCATACTTGCTCAGACGGTCGACCACCACCAATATCACCGTGTATCCCTCCGACTTGGGTAGCCCATCAATAAAATCCATGATGATCCCTTTCCAAACCTGCTCAGTAAGAGCTACAGGCTGCAACAGCCCTGCCGGCGCCATGGCCAGGTATTTGTGACGCTGGCAGACATCACAACTGGCTACCATTTCCGCGATGTCCTTCATTCTCCGCCAGTACAGCTCTCTAGCCACACGCATATATGTCTGCTGGACTACTGAATGGCCCCCCACCGTGCTCATATGGAACTTCTGAAAAATCAACGGTTTGTGTACTGCGGCCCGCGGTATGACTAACATCTCTCGATACAACAAACGCCGCCCCTCCAGAGAATAGCCCGGATGCTCAGGCACCCCCTGAACCAAATCCTCTCGGATCTTAGATAGCTCCTTGTCGGTGTCCACCTCCCTCCATAAGGGCTCCCACTTCGCTAATAGTGGTACTGACAAAGCTGCCGAGGTAACCTCCTCTCTCCGTGATAGTGCATCCGCAGCCTTGTTCTCCAATCCCGGCCGATAGTGTATCTCAAACTTGTAGTCAATAAGTTTAGATAGCCACTTCTTTAGTCTGCCGCCACTAGCATCTGCTCTAGTAAATACTTCAGTGATCTTTGATCCGTGCGCACAATAAACGGCCGTCCCAACAGGTAAGGACGCCATTTCTGAATCGACAGGGCGATCGCCATCAGCTTCCTCTCATACACGGGTTTCTGCCACGCCCGTGATGTCAAAACTGGCTAAATTTAGCCACTGGTCGCTGATCCTGCATCAGCACTGCTCCCAGCCCGTGTCTCGAGGCATCGGTCTCTACCACAAAAGGTCTGCTAAAGTTGGGAGAGCCAGCACCGAAACTGTCGTCATCGCCCTCTTCAATGCCTCAAAATGCTACAGGCGCCTCCTCGTTCCACTGGAACCCAGCCTTCTTCAACTGCTCTGTCAGGGGTCAGGCAATGGTACTGTAACCCTGCATGAACTTGCGGTAGTACCCCGGCAGGCCCAAAAATTCTCGCAACGTCCTCAATGTCGTTGGCTGCGGCAATCTAACATGGCCTCAATCTTGGTTCTATCAGCTGCCAACCCTTCTGCCGAAACTACGTGCCTCAAATACTCCACCTCCTGAGCAAACATGCACTTCTTCTTGTTGGCATAAAGCTGGTGAGCCTGCAACTCCTGCACACCGTCTCCAAATCTTGCACGTGCTCCACCGTACGGCTGTCACCGGTATGTTGTCGAAGAACACTAAGACAAACTGCCGTAGGTATGGCTGAAATATCTTGTTCATCAACGCCAGAAAGGTAACAGGCGCATTCGTCAGCCCAAAGGGCATGACGAAAAACTCATAGTACCCCTCATGAGTCCTAAAAGCAGTCCTGTGCACATCCTCTGCCTTCATCCAGATCTGGTGATACCCCGATTTTAAGTCAATCTTCGAAAAGATTGATGCCCCATGTAGTTCATCCAACAGCTTATCTATAACCGGTATAGGAAAACGATTTGCCACCGTCTCCTTGTTGATGGCACGGTAGTCTACACAAAACCTCCAGCTATCGTCCTTCACCAAAAGCACTGGGCTGGAGAAGGTGCTAACACTCGGTCGTATCACTCCAGCCTGTAACATCTCCCTGATCAACCGCTCAATCTCATCCTTCTGAACATGTGGGTACCTGTAGAGCCGAACGTTGACTGGAGCCGCTCCCTCACGCAGCACAATGGCGTGCTCGTGGTCCCTCTGAGGTGGAAGCCCATGCGGCATCTGAAACACATGCCCATAACTGTCCAACAACTCTCCTCTGGTGGCATCATCTGCTCCTCCGCCCCTAGCTCCTGATATGTCACAAAGTATGCCTCTCCTCCCACTAGTACTGCCCGAGCCAAGGACTTCAGGGACGCCGAGCGGCAGCACATGCTGGGTCCCCCAACAAAACCACGGTCCTTCCGTCCTCCCAATACTCCATCCTCAGTATCTTCCAGTTGAACTTGGTGTCGCCTAAGGTCTGTAATCACTGCATTCTCAACACCACGTCCACCTTTCCAACTCCGGGGGTAACAATCCGCCACTATCTGAGTCCCATGTACTCTCAGAATCACTGTCCTGCAGACACCCCTGCTCTCCTCCCTCTGGCATGTGCCCAAAATCACCTTAAAAGTGGCCGTCTCACTCACCTCAAGCCCCAGCTGCTCCACCAACTTCTTTGAGATGAAGTTATCGGTTGCCCCACTGTTTATCAATATCGTCACCTCCTGATCTGCCAATCTGCCTGCCAGTTTCATGGTGTGATAGGGAGTAAATCCCACCACGGAGCTAAGTGACACCTCCACGGTGTCCAAGTGTAGCTGCTGCTCTGCCACCTCATCCTCTCCGTCGAGTACAACCGTAGGGTCTCCCTCTTCCTCCTCATTGGCAGCCACCTCCAACTGCATGGCTCGCCTCGCACACCTGTGTCCAAGTGTGAATCGCTCGTCGCACTTGAAACACAGCCTCTTGGCCCTGCGCTTCCTCATCTCCGCCTTAGTCATCCGACGGGTCTAACCCCTCGTACGTGTCTCCTGGCCAGTCCCTCTCGCTGGTGTCAGTGCGCCTGTAGGAGCCTTGGGTACCACTGCCACTGCTGGACTCCGCAAAGTAGATCCCCCAAGCTCCCCTCGCCATCCTATCATCCGTCAGCTTGTCTTCTACCTTCCTGGCTATCCTCACCATGGCAGATAATCCCCTGAGTTCTTGAACCCGTAGCTCAGCTTTGATCTGCGGTTTGAGGCCTTTCAGGAAATTTTCCTTTAGGGACTCAGCGGAAACTCCCTCAACTCGGGCTCGCAAGCCGCTCAAACTTCTCCACGTATTCCCGTACCGTCCCCTCCTGCCGCAGTGTGTACAACTGCTCAAATAGGCCACCAGCCTGTGTCTCCTGGAACCTCTCCATAAGGCACTCTGCCAGCTCTATCCATGTGCAAATAGGTCTCTGCCGTTGGCTCCAACGGAACTACCCCAGAGCTTTCCCCTCGAAGCACATTCACACCTTCTGCATCCTCTCCGTCTCAGCCAGTCCCAAAACATCGAAGCACCTCTCCGCCTTATAGATCCAGGCATCTGGATCCTTTCCCTCAAATAGGGACATGGTCAGCTTCCTCAACCGGCTATCGGGGCCGGCATCGCCACGTGTGCATCCTCCCCGATTTTCATCCTGGTATCTCGTACAAACAGGCTCCTCTATCCTCCATTTGGGCCGATCCGGCTGTCCATACGCTCCCCAAATCTCCTCCCAGGCCCTCTCAGCAGCCCGCTGCTCCTCGGCATCCCACTCATCTCCCTCACTCCACTCCTCCTCATGAAGGTTGTCGGCGTAGCATGTGTACTCCTCGTACTCCGGCACATGCTCCACATTCTTCCCGGTCTCCTGAAGTCTCCGAACATTCTCTTTGGCGCGCCTCAAGGTCTCCAACGCCCCCTCCATGCCCAAAGGAAGCCCCAAGGGGGCCTGTCGGCCCAGCCCCAAGCCGTCGGGGGTTGTTACGGCTGCGCGGGGCCCCTGGCGTGTCGCCAGGGCCCCGCCGCTTGCTGCCGGCTCTCGCTGGGCCTTGTCGGGGGTCTGGCAGCCCGCCAGACCCCGGCGAGGGTCGGCGCGGCCAAAATACTGGCCGTGCGGGTCTGCGCGGCCCAGATCTGGGCCGTGCAGGTCCGCACGGCTCAGGTGAGGGGCACGCGGACCGTGGCGGTCTGCCAGGGGTCCGCCGTCCCCTTGGTAGTGTACCGTCGCCTGTCGGTAGTCGTCGTGTGGTTCCTGGAAGTGCACAAGGCGACGTTCTGGCTCTTCGTTCGTCGGATCTTCTCCATGTGGCCCTAGATCTGAGGAAAATTTCAGATTTGTGACGTCGATGCCCTAGCTTCAGATTCGGATGGTTTTTGTTGCTGTCAAAGGATCTGAAGAATGTCTTGGATGTCGGAGGCTTTAGCAACCCCTTCATCTCCTGATGGATGCCTCAGATCTCGCCTTGAAGCCTGTGGACCCTCTTTTTCACTTCTTCAAGTTTGCAGTTGAATTTCTCTTCTACAAGTTCTGCCGCCGTCTTTGTCCTACTTTCCGCCATTGGATATGAGTGCTCTGATACCAAATTGATACGATTAGGGTTAATCGTATCAAAAAGCTCAGATTTTAGTGGAAGAACGAAAAGAAATTTAAAGTGGAAAGTGGAATTGATGATAATAAAGAGACAATCGATCTATTCTGGAGTAGATCTTCTCCCTAGCTTGAATTGATGGATCAAGCCTAATCCTCCAAACCCTAGCCGTCAAATGACGAATTGTCTCAATATCTCGATAGCTAACACAATTAGGGTTAATCACTTTAAATACTCTCCTAACAAAATACTAAACACACAACAACTTAAAAACATAGAAGGTCGTGCATAAAGCAAAATAGCAAAATACTAAGTCGATCACACGACCGCTCCCACGCCCGGGTCCTTGCACCTTCTGCGGTACACGGCCGCATCAATGTGCTGCGGCTGATCCGAAACGAACAATGTTGCTGATATTAATAATACTGATGCCATAAACCTTTGGCCAATAGCGATAATGAGATTTCACACTTTGATGCTTATTCATCTTGATGTTTTTGTATGCTGGCATCTTAGCCTGTCTAAAATGGTTAGACCTATTTTACTCAACTGCATCTGTATGTAAAGTCATATGACATTCACATAACTTCCATCTTTTGGTGGCCTTTATGCCAATTTCTTCCCATGGTAATGTGCATATTTTGCATATATAGATGTTGTCGAGGTCTACAAAATGAGTTGACCTTTAAGATGTTTATGTTTGTTCAATTATCTAAACTAGGCTAAAGTTATAAGCTCAACCCTTAAGTTATCGGAGGAGCTTGATCAAGCTTTCAACAAACCTGACCATAGCCTGCGGCTTCTTGAGATTGGAGTCTGGGAAGAGGACCCTATAGGTTCCGTGAGAAGAGAATTTTGTTTGGGGATTGTTCCCTTGAAAATTTCTGTGTGTATAGTTTTAAAGATAAAAATATAAACGGTCATAGGTCCAATAGAACCCGCTTAAGCATCTGCTTATGTTTTCTGCTTTTCGGAGCACTTAATCATCGCTTAAGTTTTTGAACATGTTATATTTTGTTAATCATCTTTTTGCATTGAATTATTGATATCAGTTTTATAAGTCAACAGAATTAATAGTCAAAAAGATATTATCTTAATTTTTCCTTCATTTATTTCTTTTTTCCTTTTCTCTATTATGATTTCTTCTCAGTGTTTGCTATTTTGTTGGTGTTTTCTGCATTTTGCTACTTAAACCCACATAACTGTTGTGGGAAGTTGCCACTTTTTTTTGAAACCGCTTTCCACAGCCTTGTTATGCAATATGTGGAAATTTGCTTGTATGGTAGGCAAAATCTCCCATTGTCAATTTATTTTTGGATGATGGACACCCGTCATGTTGATCTCTATGTTCTAAAACTCAAATACACCTAAATATTATGAACCACACATACTTTTAACCCATGCATTTGTGAATGAAAAATGTTATATTGTTGAAAATCATTAAATTACTAGCCAATGTCAAATGATATCAACATCATAAGATTTTTGGTGTGCTTATGTTTTATGACATGGAGTTTAATATGAACATCTAATCATCCAAAATGGGAGTGGAAATGGAATGAAGAGCGGAAAATTTAGCCATCAGATTTGGAAATTTTCTCATATACTATATGATATTCCTTATTCTATATATATAAACACACACAAGCATGCATGCATGTAAAAACCCATTCATGAGGTTATTTGAAGATAATACAACTAAATGAACATGGTAATAATCTTATTTGTTATAATTATTATAATAAAGCTAGTATAATATTGCATAATAATTAAGATGTATGATAAAAACATGAATATATTTTTGTTCACCTACTATATATTATTTTAAAGAAAAAATTCCAGTGTGATCCGAGAAATTAGTTTGGATTTTCTTGGTTAGATTTTCGTAAAATGCTGTGAAAGAATATGAGTAAACGAAGGGACAAAAGCCTTTAAGTAAAAGAAGGAATAATAGAATATGTAGATATTTTAATATCTATTGGATAAATTTTTTTACAAAAAATTAGGAATTTCTCTATGGAAGTTGTAAAATTAATTAGCCAATTCCTACAAATTTAGAGGTCATCTTTGAATTCTAATATGATGTGCTTAATTCAATTGAACTCTTTTAGAATTCCATTATAATGAAAATTCCTTTTGTTAAGAAACTTTAGGATATGTTTGAAAATCTATCAACTAAACTTTATTAGAAAAAATTAAGAGTTTGTTTTATTTTACACACTCTCTCTATATGTGGTTGGCAATGCCCTCTTTTTTGAACTAGGGAATGTGAGTTATACTCGTTTAGTTGCTTCTATATTATCGTGACAATTTGATGCTGACAATTAATATTACTTATATACTTCTTTTATCTAAACATATATTTGTCTCAGCGTAAAATATGGTTATTTATTTTTTTTGGAAATATTCTCATGGATCTTGAGAAATTTGTTTTTAATTTATTGGTTCAATTTCAGTGCAGCAAGCTGTAGTATTGAAGTTCAGTCAGTCAGGCTATTAGTATATCCTTATTTCCCTCACTCCGTTCGTTAGCAAAATTTGACAAAGGCATTTACGTGAAAGAAATAGAAGAATTTGAGTAATGAAGGAATGCAATAATTTGGAGATATTTGAGTATATATCAGTAACATTTTTTACAAACAAATTAATATACCTTTTTATGAAAATTTCAAAATTAATTAGTCAATTCCACCAATTTAAAAGTTAACATTGAATTCTATTTTGATTGTCATTCTTTTTAATTTAATTGAATTGTTACTTTTAGAATTCTATTATGTTAATTAATAAGAAACTTTAGGTTATGCTTGACTATTTGTTAAGTAAAATTTTTAAGAAAATTTAGTAATTTGTTTTATTATATAATTATCTTTTCTACTATAAAAGTTCCAATCTCTTAAAAGTTTCCATTCATAGCTATTGATATCCATTAACTCTTTCGTTCATAAGTTAATTTATCTTCACCATTGAATATTGCAAATAATCTTAATCGTTGAATCTATCGTATGAATTAATCTTAGCTCTTGATTACAAACTAAAGGTATCTAACCATTAATTCTTACAAGGTAACTAATCTCAGACCTTGATTAAACGTATCTGATTGTTGATTATTCATAAGTAAATAAATCTTGATAATTGAGTATTGCAATGAATGCTAAATTAATTAACCTTGAAACCTAATGTATATTTGTTTATTTTTCTTATTTTTATGTTTTTATTAAAAAGAGAACCTATTAAATTAGTATTCAATTACTGATTTTTAAATTATTAGAGTTTAGAAACTAATTGTAGAATATTTTATGGAGAAGCAAAGACATCACAGTAGATTTTGATTATAATTAGTAAGATTTGTTAGTTTGGATATTTAGAAAAAAAAATCCTATTTTATTAGAATAAATTAATTAATTATGAATTAACAATTATTTTAAAAATAAAAAATCTATCTAATAGGAAATTAATTGTATCTCAAGATAGCATGTAATTACTAATCTTTAATTTGTTAAAGGTTGTAAACTTATTTTAAAGTATTCAATGGAGGGAAACAATCAAAAATAGATTTTAAATTTGGGTCCGAGTTTCTAATTATTTTAAAAACTAATCAGTTGAAAGTTGAAACTGACACTATTTAATTATGATCAAGTAATGAGTTTTAACTTGATTAGAAAAATTATTAAACTGTATGGCAAGTACAATTAGGAAGTTTTTAGTTTTATATTCTATCATAAAGTAATAGCGCCCAAGTTTATTATTATTAGACATGGAGCATATGATACTGAATCCAATGTTATATGTTTCAATAAGTGTTTTTAGCAATCTTATTTAATTATCAATGAATATTGAACTATAGTGTTTAAATAGTTTTTAATTTTAGATGTCAAATTAGTTTTATGAAATTATCAATAATAACTACTACATAAATTCATAAATTTTGATTTTGTTTGCTTTCCAGTTGATAGGCACATTGTGCATGTCCTTTTATTATTTAATTAATATTGATCATTAATTATCGCAGATATTTTGATTATTGATTCTATCATAAGTAATTAATAATAAATTTTGCTTATAAATTAATAGTATGAAGCCATTAATTCTCATAAATTAAATATAATCTCGACCTTTAATTACAGGTTAACGACATCTGTCCATTTATTCTATCATAAAGTATTTAATGTTGGCTATTCTTCATGGTAAAGAATCTCGATCTTTGATTCTATCACAAGGAAAACCAAACCATTGAATCCTTGAACAAATCCTAATTGTCCAAAAAACTGCAATCTAAAATTTCTACATAGGTTACGCAATTTTATCTATATTTCATGCTAGACAACTCAAACTAAGTCGAAATAAGAAACTTTAGAAACTAGACTTCAAAAAGAATATATATATATATAATTACATCTATATTAGCTTGCATTTGATAAATAAAATAAGTTGAAAATTTTTAACTTAGTAAAGTTCTTGTAACATGTTTAGCAAATGATGCATATCAAAATATTTAACTTTTTTATTCTTTTTATATTATTTCTTATTAAAAACTGTGTACATAGTATTCAATTACAACTTTTTAATTTAAAACAGCTTAAAAAGTCTTCAAAATAAATTTTAATTATAATTAAAAAGCCTTGTTTGATATGAATTTCTAAATAAAATATTTCGTAGCAAGATAGAATAATAAATTAAAAATTGCTAATTATTTCAAAAATCTATCGAATAAAAATCTAATTATCCCCAAAATTAATATTTAAGTACTAATTTTTTAATCTATTAGAGTTTGGAAACTTATTTTAAAGATTTCATTGAGAAAAAACTTTCAAATCAATTTTTAGCATAATTAGGAATCTGTATTTGATTTGGATTTTTAAACACATGATTTTTGATTGGAATAGATCAATTATATGAATTTGTAATTATTTTAAAAACCAATCAATTATGAATCTAATTGCAATTATGAATATTTGATAGGATCAATTAATTATGAATTCTAACTTGATTCAAAAAAAATGGAATTATAAGTTAAATATAATTGTAAAATCCTTTTGAGTTTTCTGTACTACTATACAAGTAGCAAGTTTGCTTTGTAAAAAAACATGTTTACGCGTATGAAACAAGAAGGGTAGGAAATTAGATTTCAAGTGGAATCCAATGATATATAATTTAATCGGTCTCTTTTAACATACATATATAATTATTAATGAATATTGACTAGACTGTTTGTTACTGTAGTTACCAAGATCTTCAATGAATCTAATGATTTTATTAACAATGACTACACCTAATTTTTGATTTCGTAAGCTTTCATATCTACAGGCACTTGGTGCATGCGGAAACTTTGTGAGGTTGGCGATGCCCTCTTTTCTCAACGAGGGAGGGTATTTACTCTTGTACAGTTGATTCTATATTTACCATGACAAAACTTGATAGTCCCCATCATGTAACCATCTTATTATTATGTTGTTGACAATACACGGAACAAGAACGTTTTGGAGGGGAAATTGAATTCTTGAACTGTGTCTACTTGAACGAAATTGTGATGTTTCTTAGAATAGTAGTGAGTACATGGGCCACATATCATATTTTGGCATGGTGGAATTGGTCACGTTCCCTCCTTTTCTCGATTTCTTAATTTGATTGAATATACTCGCCAATGCAATTTGAAGTTAATTGATTGTCCAAACAATATAGAATTTGTCCTCAAATTAGAAAAGGTTTGCATTTATGAAACTTAACTAAAAGTTTTGAACCCATATGCTGTCCCTATGGAAACATGGATGGTTGATTGAAGATTTTGCATTATTCCTGTCATATATAGGTGTTTCTTACGAAAAGTTTCTGTTTGGATGTACAAAAATACATGTGATTGACATGGTAAGTGCCCAAGCAATTGATTAATTTATACTATGAAGTCATCATGAATCGATGTGATGCATATGGTGAATTCTTTGAACAACACCAGGGTGTTCCTTTGTTCCCGTTGAGTACTAACATAATGGACTCCTTTTTTGGCATGCTCCATTAAATGCAGATCCTATGGTGGAAACCAAGGTTAGATATCTTGGTCACCGTTTCGGTTTCGGTTTCGGTCTCGATCTTTTGGAATTTTAGGTTTCGGTGTCGGTCTCGGTCTCGATCTTTTGGAATTTAAGGTTTCGATTTCGGTCTCGGTCTCGATCTTTTGGAATTTTAGGTTTTGGTTTCGCTTGTTTCAGAGTTTTGTTTTGTCAGTATATGTAGTTTCGTTAGTTTCGTTTCGGGTATCGTTTTCGATTTCGGAATATTTTAAATATGTAAATACACATAGTGGTGTAGTATATATACAGTTATACGGTATTTTATACATATAAATGCACCGATAATTTGTACTAGATATATAGTTGTATAAAATATTTAGCTGGAACTTCTCTAGGAACCATGACAACCCATGCAAATGAGTAGTATCATAAGAATGGTCCCCATTTCTCTGAATAGGATGACGGTATTCTGAAGCACTGTAATTTCTAACTGTAGGACCTTGTTCATTGAGAGACGAATCATCATCACTTACTCGTTGAGTTACTGACATCTTTTGCTTAGATGTGAGATTCACTTGGCTCTGACTTGGTCGCACTTGGCTCTGACTTGGTCGCGGCTGATTGTTTTTTGTCCATTTTGTTTGTTTTTGTCCATTTTGTTTTTGCAAGCACTTCGTTCAACCAAAGATTCTCACTATCACCAAGCAAGCCTATCTTCTGTTTCTCGAGTTCATTTCTCCAATAGATTGTCCTCATGGAAAATTTGATCCAAGTCAATCAGTTGATCAGTGGCTGTTCTCTTCTTACAATATCTTTCTTAGCATCATATTGTTATACACAAATCAGTTTTAAGATTTTCTATTATTAACCAATTCCTGGTCTTTGTGTGATTGAGTGAGAAGGTGGTCTTATTTCATTCACAGTTTGAAGAAAAGATCATTTGGCTTAAAACACAACTTAGAGTGTAAAATTTAGAGCTTGCTCTCCCACAAAGATTAACCACCATTTCGCTACAAACGTTCTTTTGATCAAAAAAATATAGAACCGTTTATGGGGCACTTACAAGGAACTAAGATTATTATAGATATTTGGAGTGACATGCTTTATCGTCATACATGCCCCTTTTTGGGAGCTGAATGCACCAGCTTCCATCCTGTATAACTACACATACAATTATTATTATTTATGATTTCAAAATGCGAATGATTGGATCGAATCATATATCACAATAAAAATATCTTAAAACCCGTTATTTCTCTGTCTTTTTTAAGTTGTTTCGAGATGTCTGGTTTCAATCTCTCAACCACATTTCTAAATTCAACCCGCACCTCTTTGCCATTGTTGCCCTGGTGGAGTATCAGAAATGAAGATTCAGAAAATAACCTGTAATTGAATTACACTATATAAATAAATGATTTATATCACATTAAGTTTAACTAAAAAAATAAAAAATACAATATTTAATTACATCATGAATATCTTGATGTGGATATGCATATCCCATATTTTGTCGATCATGTCCCACCATTTTTTGTATCCTTTACCAATATTTTTTTAATTTCTTCTTCTACCTGGTCCACGGCCTCGTAAAGGTAATCCATCTCGGCTTTATCGTCACTGTTCGACCAGCTGTAGTTGCATCTTACATGTTTTTGGTCGTTTTCAACTAGTTTATCATAAGCTTACCCAAGATCTAAATGTTTCTCTTTAAGAGTTCTCCAAGACATATCTTATTTATCATTTATTACTGTATATTGAAGATAGCATATTTTAGTAAAATTAAACTATTTTAATAAACTAATTAACATTTAAAAAATATAAATTTAGACACCTAACGTTATTTAAATCAATTACAGACAATAAAATAAATGTAATAAGTTGAGCAATATTTTAACTGCGGTCATCAGGTGAGTTTACACATTTAGCTATACATGTTACATTTATTTACAAATATACCATTTCCTTTGTTAAACTCTTAACAAAGGGAATGCCAAACTTGTAAATAAATGCAATAAGTTGAGCAATATTTTAACAGTGGTTAACATCTCATTTATACATCATTAATCACAATTAATCTCGAACTTATCCATTCTCATCTAACCTCGATTTGATGGAGAGATCGTCGTTTTCTCGCAAAAAACCTAGTACATGCCTCACGAAGAGATGTCGAGTTCGTTGATCAAAGACAAACCCTAGCCATTGAATTCCTCGTCATTGCTTGAGCCCTTGCCCTCACCGGAGTCCCAGTGTCAGTCGATCAACGAAGTTCGTCAATGCTTCGGTGATCTTGTCGGAGCTGTAGCTCGCTCGAAAGTTAAGTTTTATTTTTGTTTTTTCTTTTCTAAATTAATGCCTCTCTTCTTTTAATATTATACAATTTTTTGCTCTTACTATGCATTCATGAGATTAAAATTGTTTGCTCACGAATTTTGCTGTATAATCATAGAATTTTTGTTTATATCTTTTTAAATTTTATTTAATTTATTTTCGTAATTAATTCTTTGTTTTCAATCCGGTTTTAGCCGGAACTGTGCCGTTCATGCCCGTTTCGGACCGAAACCAGAAACAGCCGTCAGTTTCGTCTTGATTTGCTTGGAAACCGAGATGAAATGCCCGATACTGAAGGGTATCGGGTGAAACCTCAAACCTTGATGGAAACTAACGCATGCAATATCGTTTCTTTGAAAGGAACATAAAGTTGTGCCTTTAGATGCCATTGGTTTTAGGTTGCTCAAATTTGAAGATACCACCACATTTAGGATGGCTATGACAGTCTTTAGGTTCACTGTTTAGCCCGACCTCATTGGGCTGATCGTTCTGGTTGAATCAGTGTATGCATTTTGTATGCACCTTCATTTTATTGTTGGACCCATTTAACAAGAAGTGCCACGTAAGGCACAATCCAGGTCATGTATCGGATTCAAATTAGAATTCTGAACATAGTATGCCACTTTAAGGGGGATTTTGGCTATTTTGAGGTGAATGTAACACTTGTACCTTTGTGACAATTGAATTTACTATCTTGTAACCATAATGCTATGATACAAGACAATTATTGCTTGCGAATCTTTAACTGTTGCCCTCGCCATCCTGTTGCTACAATGTTGTGTGATGACACAATTATTTTATGCCATTGCATTTACCATATTGTTTCCAGATTGTTATGCACGTCTGTGGCTTTGTGGCCCATATGGGACTCAGTCTAGTCATATCGATTGGCTAACCTACAAACCCTGGAGGCTTAGTTTAGGTTTTGTGAATTGATTATCTAGACACTTGCAGCATTACGATATTGTTCAATCTTCCTATCACTTTCCAGAAGAATCAATACAGATATATCACCGACTGCCACATCATAAGCCTCTATCTTATCTCCATGAGATCTCAACGTCATATCCAATAACCAGTTAACTTGCTGAAGCAAAGACTTAAAATTAGAATCTTTATCCAAATTTGTGGACCTATGGATTGGCACGTCAATAAGCATTTGATAATTAATGTTTCTATCCGCTTGTAGGATATCCTCTTTGTTCTTCTGTTTCATTTATTTTGTATGTTCTGTTTGAAACATAAATCTAATTGGGCCCTTCTTATTGCTTTCTTTGCAGTATAGAATTTGATCGTGATGACGAGTTGTTTGCAACAGCTGGAGTTTCTAAACGAATTAAAGTTTTTGAATTCTCAACAGTAAGATATTCTAGTTTTTGTAGATGGAGACATGTTAATAGGTCCCACATGCTGAACTTATCATTCTATGTTTTTTATATTTTGTTATAGATTGCGACTGCCAAAACTTATATTTTCATGCTTTTCAGGTTGTAAATGAACCAGCTGATGTACATTGTCCAGTCGTAGAGATGTCCACACGGTCTAAGCTTAGTTGCTTGAGTTGGAACAAGTACTCGAAAAATATCATTGCAAGTAGTGATTATGAAGGGATAGTAACTGTTTGGGACGTAAATACTCGACAGGTAGTAATATTTTCTGAAATGCTTCGTGTTACAATGATTTTATTCATAATAACATTGATCTTAGCTCATGTCATTTATGAACGGTAGAGTGTGATGGAGTATGAAGAACATGAAAAGCGAGCATGGAGTGTTGACTTTTCCCGAACAGAACCTTCAATGCTGGTATCTGGCAGTGACGACTGTAAGGTGTGCATTGATATCATGAAATTTACTTTTATAGGCAGATATATACCATTTTTTCTTTTAAAAAAAGTTTTTTAAGCGATGACTTACCTGGCTTTTTTATGTGTATAGTTCATTATCAAAATTTAATTTTAATGACCACTCACTAAATTGGTGCCAGTTAGCTTTTGACAAGAAAGAAATTATTGGTAATCGATCGCAGGAAATATTTGACATTCCCTGCTGCTACTTGGGTGCATGTCAGCTGAACACTGTGTTGTTGTTTCTGTAGATATGAAAGAGACTGGAAATATTCTGACTTTCATTACAAGAATTGCACATACTAAGGAAGTAGTTGTGTCCTTTCTTGAATAATCATTTCCTTTTCCTAATTCATGCTTGAGATCAATCAGGGTTTGCCTGGTTATGCCAGTGCTGCTGGTCCAATGTACATCTGAAGTTAGTCTGGCAGCTGTCTGGTTGTTCTTCCTGTCACAATAGTGGATGGCTTCATGTTTAATCTCATTAACCCTGTACTCCCTTTAATCATCCCTCTGTTTCCTATACTTTTCTGTTCTTGCTTCCATGCTCATAATAGCAAAGATGGTGCTGGATGCGTTGCAGCCAGACTATCAGTTTTTAGGAGAAGTTTCTGTTTTGGCATTGTTCGCATTATAAGTAGAATCATCGAGAATAAATTCAGTTCATTTTTGCTGGCGATAGCTACCTATGCACCAAACTTAATCGCTTATTTGGACAAAGATCAAATATCGTTGTTGTAGAACTGTACGAGGACAACCACATAAACATGACATGCATCAAGCTACCGTGCTTGTAAGTATATAGACTTGCCTGTTTAAATATATTATATGGTTTGCTTTTGCCTAACGATCAATGATTCGACTTGATTTTTTTAACTTTTTTGTGTATATTATTATTACTACTACTACTATTTTTATCACTACTGCTACTACTATTGTTATTATTATTTCTTTTTATTTGTTATTCTTATTTTATTATTTTCTCTTTTTCCATTGAGTTCATGTAGCTGTCCCCAAATTTTGGGATGAAGCCTAAGATGATGATGGTGGTGGTTTGCCTTTGCCCAATGTAGTCAGACTTTGGATTATGTGCTGATCTGACTCTCACATTTTCCCACGAATATTTATGATCATGATATAAGTAACTTTGTAGGATGCTTCTGGTAGAATATATTATTTGTAAGAGAGTATTTAAGATGGTTTTTGCAGGAGGAAAATAAAGAGCTGAAAACCACACGGACGTGCAAATATAACTTGTCTGTAATTTGACCTATAGATGGAATCCATGCATAAAGTATGCTTATATTTACATCATTTTCTTGAGTCTGAATGCTTGCTTGATTTGACATTATGCCATGTCAAATAGGTCAAAGTGTGGTGCACAAAACAAGATACAAGTGCCATGAATATTGATATGAAAGCAAATATCTGCTGCGTGAAATATAATCCTGGATCTAGTACTTATGTGGCGGTATGCTTCTTGCCTTGCTCACTTTAATCTTTTGTTCTCGCGTTAGTTCATGGATGGTACATGTGAATTCCCAGGTTGGTTCTGCTGATCATCACATTCACTACTTCGATTTGAGAAACACAAGCGCTCCGCTTCATGTTTTCAAGGGACACAAAAAAGCAGTTTCATATGTGAAATTTTTATCTAACAATGAGCTTGCATCTGCATCAACAGACAGTACATTGCGCTTGTGGGATGTGAAAGAAAACTGCCAGGTATCATAAAAACTTGCAAATAATTTCCTTTAATTGGTGTACATGGGCCTCACTCAGGTTCTATCTATTTGAATTATATGCATGCAAAGCCATGTCTGATGTTACATTTGTATGCATCGAATATACTGCTCAGGTGAGGACCTTCAAAGGGCATACAAATGAGAAGAACTTTGTAGGTCTTACCGTAAATGATGAGTATATTGCTTGTGGGAGCGAAACAAATGAAGTTTTTGTGTACCATAAGGTAAGCTAACTTTGATAGTAAGTTAATCCTAGGTTATCAATTTCATAACGTGGTAATGACCACGATCTCTGCTTGATGGTATGTATTCTGCCTCAGGGTATCCTGTGTAATAAGAGGTGTGCTATTACACCAAGGGGTGTATATCGGGATGCGTGCCAAATAAAAAAAAACCTTTGACAGGCAATTTTTCCATTGTTTGGTGTCCTGTTTACTCACCATTGGTACCGTTGGAAAGCTCATGAGGAGTAGAAGCCATTGATACCAATTTGGTGGTCTTTCTTTGGTATTTCATGTCAGGTTTTGGCCTTTCGAATAAGGCATGATCTGTTCGATGAAAATGTCAAATAAAGGCCACTAAATTGGTATCAATAGCTTCTACTCTTCATAAACTTTCCAACGGTACCAACGGCAAGTAAAACTGACACCAAACAACGGAAATATTGCCGGTCAAATGATATTTGGTTGTAGTCCATGTGTATATAGCACACCTCTATAATATTCCTCATTTAACCTGCTGATAAAACTTAAACCTGATCTTGCAGGCCATATCTAGACCGGCAGCTTGGCATAGATTTAGTTCCTCTGACTTGGAGGATACCGATGATGATTCTGGATCATATTTTATCAGTGCTGTCTGTTGGAAGAGCGACAGTCCTACAATGCTGACGGCCAACAGCCAGGGAACTATTAAAGTACTTGTACTCGCTGCTTGATTTCGAACAGAGTGTACTTGTTAGAGAGCATAAATACATGTAATGAACGACATTATACAGTTGCGCTTTATGCGGTTATCCAATTGAACGACATTATCCAATTGCCGCATACAGGCAATCAGAAAGCATGGGGGCCCTTGAAATTGAGTGTCTTAGAATTCCTTGTGATAGCTGGTCCAATCCCCATTTCCAGCTCTCTGTCGTGCCTGTAATTTCGTCCTCAATTCTTTGAATTATGAATGTATGTGTGTGAAGATATAGGAACATGCGTTCCAAAGCCTCTGTTGATGACCCTATGTCTGCCTGGGCAATGTTGTGTAGATTTAATGGTCATCTTATGCTGCAGTCTGGAAATGATTTATAGCAGTCGAGTGTTATGGGGCTAAATTCTGTAGAACTGCCCTGAAGTTTGGTCTCATTTCATAAAATTACCCTGAATTTTGGAAAAATTACCTCAGTATTTAGAAATTCTAAAGTTTCATTATACTATCTTTGATTAAATTCTGTAACATCGCCCAAAGCTTTGGCCTAATGTCATAAAACTGTCCAAAAATTTGGAAAATACACAATACTATCAAGTATCGGGTAATTTTCTTTGAAATGAAGTATATGATGGTTTAGGGTGGTTTTGTATGGGTATTTCAATGTTTAAGTTAGTTTTATGAAAGGGAGTTGCAAACCTAATTGTTGAATAAACATACCACTTATTTGTGCAAGTTTGTCGTTCCAAATTTACATGTATGCCATTGAAACTGTTTCTTCTTTTACCCGCAAACTCATTTTCTCCTCACTCTTCCTTTTCTTCTCCGCCAGTCTCCATGTAGCCATTACCTCTCGGCCTCTTTATCTTCCTTCAAACCCCCCTCCCTTCTCTTCCTCCTCCCCCCTTATCTTCTGTTGTTGCCGTTGTCGATGTCACTTCAGATGATTATTACGTTTGTTGGGTGAAAACACTTTGAAGAAACATAGAAAATGCCCAAACCCGAGCCCAAAATTTGGCCTAGCCCGAGCTCAGACTTGGATCTAGATGGGTCTGGGACATTCCCGGACTCCAGTTTGGACATTTTCTATGCTTTTCAAGGCTTAATTTTTGTGTCACATCATATACGGCAGAAATTCACTTTGCAACCAATTGCGACCATATAAATTCATGTGCATCATATGCATGTTACTCTTATTACTTGGATGTGGATCTCGGCTTGTGAGAGACCATACAGCCTGACCTTACTACAGGTGGGACTCATATCCCCTGACGACAGTGACCACGAGCAGTTGTTGTCATCCCCGGTTCGATATCATCATTACGTGGTTTACCCCTTGACATAAACATTGTCGAAACTACCATTGGCTATGTCAGTGATGAATTCCACAATTTTAATCCATTCGTCAACACTATGTCGCTGCGAAACCTAGTGTATGGTTGACTGTCAACCCCTAATAGTTTCGCGATCAATCATCATCGTTCATCTTAGCTTGTCTTGTTATAACATATCCAACACAGCTTGACCAAGGATTTCCACTAAGGACTGTACTGATTCTGCGACACTAATTCCCCATATACGGGAATGACGAATCATCTCTTGGCAATACTCCTCTCATACGCTTCAAGTGTCCCACAACCAAAGACCTTTCAACAGGCCATACTTTGAAGCTAGGTAAGAGATCTAAGTAACACCATTCATGCACATGGTCGTACAATGGTCTCAAGTCAAAATGACCAGCTTGACTATTATAACGTGGGTGCTACCATTGACATTTTTGTATGTGCTATCCATGTAGCATCTCTTTCGTTCGGTGAACTCATTCTCTAATGAGCACATGTCTCGTCTCTGATTTCTCCAAATTGAATGATCATGAGATCATCACCACCACAACTTGGTGAAGACAGAGCACACAATAGTCTACCTGATGTTTCGATATCCTTTCTCGATGCATTTACGCCTATGAACCGTTTTAGACTTTTGCTACAAAAGGTCGAAACACTACTCCATAATCGTCATCCTCATCTCGATACATGTTCGACTTGGCATTAAGTCTTAGGACTTTATCTTGAAAAACACACACTGGAGAGGGGGTGAATATGGTGTATGCACAAACTAAAAATATTCCCACAAAACAACCAATCCAAATCCCAGAGTATGATAATCAATGATTTTTAACAGTGTGGCTCCCCGCCTAGGCTCTCCGCCTCTGCTCTGATCCCAAACCCTTAAGACTTTCACCCTCTTTTATCACCAAAAAGAGAAAATCAAGTTGCTCACACTTTCGGGTAGTGATCATAGCGTACAAGCCATTCTTTTCAAAGTTAAAGCACAAAAATAGCTTCTGAATGAAGCTATTCACAAATACGATCTAATACCAAAATAAATAGAGAAAGAAGTCAGCGTGGTATAGATCGTCCTTCAATGAATTCGTAGGCCCAAACAGTGGTGATTCTGACGTGTGTAGAGAAAGATATCGCCTTTTCATATCTACGTTTGCAAATCTTCTTCTTCTTCTTCTTCGCGCACTTGAAGCTTTGATGAATGGATGATTTAGGTTGGCTAGCGAGGATGAAAAATCTCTGGAGATTTTTGCTAGATGCTTCGATAATTTTCTCCAATAGATTGCTCTCTTTTATAAGGGATGAGGAGTTTTCTTCAAACTTTTGATCTTCAAATCTTCTTTCAAATCTTCAATCCATTCTTTATCAATTTGATAGATCTCTTTTATTTAGAAACTCCTCTTTAAATTGATATTCCAAAAGATTAGAAACTCCTCCAAATTGATTTTAGTCAAACCTGGACGTTTGATTGGTCAAACTGGTCAAATTAGGGTTTAAGTTGAACTCTGATGCTCGACACGACCGTGTGCCAAATCGGCACAGTCGTGTTGCTTGAACTCTGACCTTCATGAGATTTCGCATTTTGCGACACGGTCGTGTTGCTTTGCGATACGGTCGTGTTGGCCATGTATTCAGAAGTTACTGTTTAATTTCGACACGGCAATGTCACTGTTCACACGACCGTGTTGCAGTCAGCTGGAACTCATCAAAGTTAATGTTTATTTTTGACACGGTTGTGTTACAATCTCGCACGACCGTGTTTCTTTGGCCCTTCATGCATACTTATAATTCTGATACGCACGGCCGTGCGGCTGATACATACGACCATGCAACCCTGTTTTAGCACGTATCATTACCTTTTGACCTCGGATTGACCTGAAACTCACAAGATGGACACATTAGACTTGACATCATCAAAACAAAGTTTAGGCTTCAGTTATTGGGCTAACTTAGGCCAACAATCTCCTCCTTTTTGATGATGGCAAACAAGCATAGAAAAAAATGAGATTTAAAACATACGGAGCAAGTCATATAACGCCTATGTCATGTTCATGCAAAGCTTCCCCTCAAACTATGCGTCTCAATATCTATCTCTTCCACTGGATCAATTCGTCATTATTTTTTATGTATAAATTTTCCGTACCATCCATCGAAAAGACCACAAATATCATTAAAGTAGTAAATGATAAGACATGAAATATTGTTAGCATATCAAAGGAACATGAAATTGACAATGAGAAACATAAGAATGCTTTCTCCCCACGAGCTCAAGGTATGAACAAAGTCATGATCAATGAAAGCATACGTCCATTACATGAAATTAATAAGAAGAATATATAAAGTACGGAAACCATATGGTGATGCTTATAAACTTAGATTTCAAAAACATAAAATTGTCTTGAACATATGTGAACATTCATCTCTTATATGTTGGATCTGGATCTAAGCCTAGAGGGGGGGTTGATCGGTCCCGGATACACACCCGGGAGACAGTCGTAGTTTTATCGCAAGCACATGGTGTAGTGGCGAGCGGGTTATCGAACACAAGGAGGTGGTGTTGACTCCAATCTATCCTAGGTTGATTCGACTACGAATGTTTATTGGTGAAGATGGTTATGGTATGATGTAATGGAAATGGTGATGGATGTCGGTGTCGGTGATAAAGATGTTGGATATAATTCAATATAATAAAAGTGTCTAGCGCTAGGGAATCCCCACTACGGATCGTCATTCATCTCTGTGAATCGCGAATCTCAATGTTGCAAGACTTGAATTGAGGTGAACTAGTCGTAACTAAATAGAGAACCAAGCTCACGCTCTCGTGCTATTACCGGTTTATAGCGACCTAGATTAGGGCCCACTCTTGTTCAAACCCTAACCTAAGCCACTAGCATTAAGATCGACATCATCGTTTAATCGCTCCTCGAGCCCACTCTCGTGCAAACTCAAGTTACGATCTATATTGTGATAGCTTGTATTCGTTCAATCTCTTGCAAACGAATATGGGTATAGATTTATAACAAAAATGCTAGCTTTGGTCCAATCTTTTGCAAACCAAGTCTAGTGAATCTCGATTATAAATCTAAATCGAATACCTAAGCCTTCCCATCGATTAGAATCCAATCTCTTGCAACTCCATATCGATAGAAATTCCTAGCTATCCATAATAAATCAATCACAACCTAACCTCCTATCAATTCTAGCAACATATAAATTCATTCATCGCAAATCTGAAATGGATCCATATGGTTCATCCCCATGCCCTAGAACAACGATCAACCAAGCATAGCAATAACGATATAGGAATTAATAAAAAACATTGCTTGCATGTAAAAAGATTTCAAATCAAAGATTCAAATAACAATGACAATGATACTTAGCTTTGATGAAGAATTCCAATCCAAATACAAGCTTTTAGATCCAAGAGGGGGCCTAGGGCATGGCTTAACCTCTAAAAAGTCTCCAAGAAAAACAATGGGAACTCTCCTCTAATGACGGCTACATACCCTATTTATAGCCCCCCAAACCCTAGCAAATAACCCTAGAAACCCTCTGAAAATCATGCCCAAAGTCAGTTCTGGCTGCAACTTTAGTTCTGGGCCCACGCTGACTCGGCCGAGTGGAAATATGACTCGGCCGAGTATCAGTTTCAACATGCAGTGTCAACTTGCAGAAATTCTCCAGATTTCATCCGACCTCCGATTGGCACGTTTTTGGCGGCGTTGGAACTGTTATGAAGTCTACTATCCAAAAAAATATGAGAAAAATACTTTGCTATCTGGAATGATAGCAGATTTCAAAAGAGTGAGAGGCTGTCTAAAAATCTGGGCGCTCGTGTCATTCGGCCGAGTGGAAATATGACTCGGCCGAGTGAGAAGTGTGACTCGGTCGAGTACGTCAGTCTGTAGATCATCCAGAAAACAGAGAAGTCAGCATGGCTTTATTCGAATTCTTGGCCTTCACTCGGGCGAGTGGAGTTCTCTACTCGGCCGAGTGGAATTAACCACCCACCCGAGTGCATTGTGGCACTCTGGTCAGGCATATGTCTTTGGTCAGTCTTGCTCGGTCGAGGAGGCTGCTTCACTCGGCCTAGTGAACTGTCTTGCTCGGCCGAGTGGCCTGTTTCAGAGCTCATTTATCCTCCTCCTCGCTTCCTCGTCAATTCCTTCGACGTTCTTCTTCTTCTTCCACTTATCCTTCAGTACCGTTAGTTCCTTTAGCCCATTTTTACTTCCGATTGCTCCATATTTCCTGGAATCAGACGAAAACGTGAAATAGTGAAAAGTAACGAAATATCGTCGAATAATCATGAAAATCACAATATGAGCAATCGAAATGGCATGCAAACATGCAAAAAAATGGTGTAAAACATGGACTGATCAAAATCCCCCAAGATTACCTCTTACTCGTCCTCGAGGAAGATAGTAGAGAGACGAACTCGGGAAATGAAAACAAAGGAAATGAAATGAAAGAAAAAGAATACGAAGTGGGAGGGGTTGCTAGATTATTCTCTCGGATCTCAGGCCATAAGCTACACATCACGACAACTCGAAAAATACGAATCACATGCTATAAAGAGTTCATATCTTACTCAAACATGGTACTTGCCAAGCTTTTAAGAACAACAAAAGGGACTCTCTAAATTCATACAATCAATTCATGGCCACATCACACATTTCATAGAATTTAATATACAAATGTTGGCGCTGCACTTTTCAATCAAGAGTTATAATAGAAGCATATAAGAATCACACCAAGCATGAAATAGAGAATGGAATAAGAGGCATGTCATTCACATTTTCATATCAATTCATAAGAAATCTCCATAGCTAAAATAATTCGCTAAGTCTCAGTATTATCAAACTTCCCTATTCGCGCACCTCTCCACTCCAATGGCGTACTCATTCATATGGTCAAATGAATTCAGCCCCCAAGCTTAGTTTGAGGCATCACATCTAAAGGAATATGATAGTGATAAATGTGATTTTTGCCTTGAGTTTCCCAAGTATTTTGTGGCTCCAATAATGAGATAGAGAAATATCTTTCTTTTTCTTTTTGAACTTTTTGTTTCTCATTTTCTTTTTGGATTTTTGTAGGAGCTATTTGATTTGTATTTTTGGTTTTGGCTCCTTTTTGGCGTTTTGGACTTTTTGGAGCTAAACTTTTCTTTTGTAGGGATTTGTGGAAAATAGATGCGATGTAAGTAGCTTTAGGAGGTGAACTCAAGTGACATGTAGAGAATAAAGGATATATGTGGAGAAAGAAATAATATAACACTCGGTTCACTCTAAGATGTGCACAAATGGTTCAATAAGATAATACATCAATTAAAATTATATGTAATCATGGATATTCTCAATCATTTCAATAAATAGTGAAGTCAAGCAGTAAAGAATATAATCATATCAGGCATGTAACAGAAGGTGAATAAGACAATAAGGCAGATGCTTCCGATATATAATTGATGCGTGAATCTTCGTGCATTTCCAACAAAAGCATACTAAACACTAATCCATACATTCAACTTCAATTAATATCATGCATTCATATAGAGGAATCATCAAAAGAATATATAAGCAAGCACATGGATAGCAGGATACTGAAATACTCTAAGTAGAATGGTAAGGAATAATTAGCAACGTGATGGTTGCTAAAGCATTAAGAGATATCATCATAAGGAACATATCTAGCAAAAGAAGGAAAAGAAAATAAAGAAATAAAAAATAAAAAAAGGAAAGAAAAGAAAATTAAGCACACAACATGATGCATGAACGTACATAAAAGGAAAATAAGATGGAAAAATAAAAAAGATGATGCAATTTTTTTGAAAAATTCTAAAAACCCTAAAAATAGAGTAAAAGTGCAACTAAATGGCATGGAAATGCACTCCCCCAAGCTTAAACTTCACCTTGTAAACAATGTGATCATAATGGAAGAATATGAGGAACAATGATAAATATGGAGGGGGGAAATGAAAAAATGATGACATGAATGACATGCAATCCTAATGCAACTACATGCATATACAATGATGCATGAGAGCGCCTTCCCCTAAGCTTAAACCAAACAATCCTATTCGAATGACTCGATCAAAAATGTTACGGCTTTGCTAAGCGAGCTCAAGTCAAACGAATAGGAAAGTGAGTATTCACTTGAAAGAAATGCTCGATGGTGGTGAGCAAAGGATGTAGTGTTTCAAAATATGAAGAGGGCAATTAATATATATAATGGCGTTGGGGTGTAAAAGATTTTTGTTACCTTCATATGAGGTGATATTTATTCAATCAAATCTATACGGTCCTCTCGCTGTCGAGAGGATTCGTGTTTATTGAAAGCATAAAATTTTACGCTATTGCTACAATACTGGATTGATATCACCTATAGCAAAAGGTGGATCCAGTATCTTTGCCGGTGCATGCAACTGCTCCAACTGCTCCTTCTGTGGATCTGCCAAGCGCGTGTGTCCACGAACACCAACGGACTCTAGCAATGCATCCTCCAGCATTCCCACAAGAACTCCACCTGTACCCTACAGAGAATAGGATGCATCCGTTTGCTGCAAAAATTCACCCTCATAATAAAAGTATTCCAAAGAAGATCGTCTATAGAAATATATGAAATAAATAGTGGTGGACGATACTTCCCTGGAAATAATCTAATATCCTCTAGTGCTGTGATAGCTGTCTCTATGGTGTCCTCTCTCAGCTGCTCAGGTAAATCTGGATCATAGGTGTGGACCTCCTCGACAGGTTCATCAAACCGTGAAACGTCCAAGCATACCTCCGGTCCGTAATCGTATGTGTGCTGCAAAAGGTGCGACGTGTCAAAAATATTTGAATTAAAATAAATATCGAATGGAATACAAGATTCAAAAATGGAATGGGTAAAAATATCTCTCTGAGTTGGAGCAGTAAGCTCTATGGGATAGTCCTCAGCGTCAATGGAAGGATGAGGTGGCTGTGGAAGATCTAATGGAGGAGGGTAGTACTCGGGATCCTCATGAATGGCTGTGTCCTCGTCCCGATGCACGACATCCTCAATGATAAGCTCTGGCTCCGTGTGTAAGGCCTCCTCGAAAGCATGCTCTGGCTCCACTGGGTGCTCTTTTGCCTTTTCATCCAATGTAGGCTCTCTCTGGAATGGTGATACTGGTTGCTAATGTGTGTCAACTTGTCGGGATGTATCATGTAGAGGGGAATGCCTACAAGCAACCCAAAAATTTAGTCTATCCCCCTCAAGACTGACATGGATGTCCTCCTCAATTGTTCCTGCAGCCGAAATACGGTTCATAACAAAATCTGCAAATCTAGCTCAAATGCATCACCTGCTATAATGCTAACTGAACCGGTGGACCACACTGACTCCAAGAGGCCCTCCAATAAGTTCTGAAATGTGTCCTTCTCTGGCGGTGCATATGACTCAATTTCTGCTTCCTCCACTGCCTCTTCGTCCATCCACTCTTCATATGCAATAGCTGTATTGTAGGATGTGAGATCGATGACGGCACATTCTGGCTCTGGTAATATGACTGGCGATGTTTCTTGCCCATAAGATGAAGAAGCAGAACTGATATCATTGGAAATCATTGCAACCTTAAGCATGAGCACATTGATTTCAAGGTCTCTTTTCACTAATTCCAATTGAAAGTCGCCCTTTTCAATCCTGGCTTGTATTTCAACCAGGTGTGCATGCATCTCATCAAAAAAGTCCCTTAGTATCTCATCAAGCTCGGGCCAGTGCGTTTCCTCACAAAAGTATTCTACCGTCTGAGCACTCTGATCAAAGTCTGTGATCCGCATGGTATCATCCATAACACCTGATCAACAAAGATAAATACCTGGAGAAAAATATCAGTGGCACAAAAGAATATAGAAATGATAATAATGGTGGCGAGGGTGAAAATTTCCTTTTGTTAATTTTTTTCGTAGTCTAATCAACCTAATTGTGACAAATTGGCACCCAACGGGAAACACCTCCCCGGCAACGGCGCCAAAAACTTGATCGGTCACGGATACACACTCGGGAGACAGTTGTAGTTTTATCGCAAGCGCATGGTGTAGTGGTGAGCGGGTTATCGAACATGATGAGGTGGTGTTGGCTCTAATCTATCCTAGGTTGATTCGACTACGAATGTTTATTGGTGGAGATGGTTATAGTATGATGTAATGGAAATGGTGATGGATGTCGGTGTCGGTGATAAAGATGTTGGATAGAATTCAATATAATAAAAGTGTCTAGGGCTAGGGAATCCACACTACGGATCGTCATTCATCTCTGTGAATCGCGAATCTCAATGTTGCAAGATATGAATTGAGGTGAACTAGTCGTAACTAAATAGAGAACCAAGCTCACGCTCTCGCGCTATTGCCAGTCTATAGCGACCTAGATTAGGGCCCAGTCTCGTGCAAACCCTAACCTAAGCCACTAGCAATAAGATCGACATCATCGTTCAATCGCTCCTCGAGCCCACTCTCGTGCAAACTCGAGTTACGATCTAGATTGTGATAGCTCGTATTCATCCAATCTCTTGCAAACGAATATGGGTATAGATTTATAATAAAAATTCTAGCTTTGGTCCAATCTCTTGCAAACCAAGTCTAGTGAATCTCGATTATAAATCTAAATCGAATACATAGGCCTTCGCATCGATTAGAATCCAATCTCTTGCAAACTCCATATCGATAGAAACTTCTAGCTATCCGTAATAAATCAATCACAACCTAACCTCCTATCAATTCTAGCAACATATAAATTCATACATCGCAAATCTGAAATTGGATCCATAGAGTTCATCCCCATGCCCTAGAACAACGCTCAATCAAGCATAGCAATAACGATATAGGAATCAATAAAAAACATTGCTTGCATGTAAAAAGATTTCAAATCAAAGATTCAAATACTAATAACAACGATACTTTGCTTTGATGAAGAATTCCAATCTAAATACAAGCTTTTAGATCCAAGAGGGGGCCTAGGGCATGGCCTAACCTCTAAAAAGTCTCTAAGAAAAACAATGGAAACACTCCTCTAATGACGGCTACAAACCCTATTTATAGCCCCCCAAAACCTTAGCAAATAACCATAGAAACCCTCTGAAAATCGTGCCCAAAGTCAGATCTGGCCGCAACTTAAGTTCTGGGCCCGCGCTGACTCGGCCGAGTGGAAATATGACTCGGCCGAGTAGCAGTTTCAGCACTGCAGCGTCAACTTGCAAAAATTCTTCAGATTTCATCCGACCTCCGATTGGTGCGTTCTTGGCGGTATTGGAACCGTCATGAAGTCTACTATCCATAAAAAATATGAGACAAATACTTTGCCTGCTGGAATGATAACAGATTTGAAAAGAGTGAGAGGCTATCTGAAAATCTGGACGCTCGTGTCATTCGGCTGAGTGGAAATATGACTCGGCCGAGTGAGAAGTGTGACTCGGTCGAGTACATCAGTCTGCAGATCATCCAGAAAAAAAGAGAAGTCGGCATGGCTCTCTTTGAATTTCCACTCGGCCGAGTGCATTGTGGCACTATGGTCAGGCAGATGTCTTTGGTCAGTCTTGCTTGGCCGAGTAGGCTGCTTCACTCGGTCGAGTGAATTACCTTGCTCGGCCGAGTGGCCTGTTTCAGAGCTCATTTCTCCTCCTCCTCGCTTCCTCGTCGATTCCTTCGACGTTCTTCTTCTTCTTCCACTTATCCTTCAGTGTCGTTAGTTCCTTTAGCCCATTTTTGCTCCCGATTGCTCCATATTTTCTGGAATCAGATGAAAATGAGAAATAATGAAAAGTAACGATATATCGTCGAATAATTATGAAAATCACAATATGAGCAATCGAAATGGCATTCAAACATGCAGAAAAAGGTGTAAAATATGGACCGATCAGGGGTGAATAGGCTAAGTAAAAATCTCAAGATATCACAGGCAATTATCTGCACAAATAATCAGATGTAGAGTAAATAAAGCCAATCATAGAGTGCTCGAGAGATTTACCCTGGTTCAGTCAACCCAACGACCTACTCCAGCCCCAAAGCAAATAGTAGATTCAATAGTGTCACAGGCATAACAATAAAGAGCTACGAGCACCCACTCTACGCTCACCAAGTTCTATACAACACTCACCAAAGTGCATAACACTAATAATCTAGTAAGCGCTCTCTTGATTAGCACCAACTAGTCAAGACCCCAAAAACCCCAAAATGATAGTTGAAGTAACTTGTAAAGGTCAACACACCAAGTACACACGATATAAAAGAATAAAGAGTTTAGAGAAGCTCCGGTCGTGTCAGTGTTGCAGTCTCTGTCAATCATCACGTCGCCAAGTCCGCTCTAACGCAAATGTAGTCTCGATCTGATCTTTGGATCTCAATTTGTGGCTCTATGAGCTTGAAGAGCAATCTGGTCTCTGTGCATAGCAATTCAAGTGCAACTCAGTTTGAGATTGGGATGCGTGCACATCAACTCCAAGATTAAACTCTTGCATGCAACTGTTCCATGTCAACAAGGGATCACAAGTCTCAGCAACAATAATGTTTGCTTCAGCAAGGGGTGACGACAGAATTCAAGAGCTCCACGACTTGGAGATGTCGATAGCAACGTCAAGCTTCTTCACGGTAATACAATGTGGTTGATGACAACACGTAGTAGATGATGGGAGTCGAAGCTTATAGTCACGGCAGCGATATGATATTCGGCAGCTTAAAGATGGTGTCGAGTCGAGGGTTACAGCAACATCAGTTTTGATCTCTCCTTAAACAACTTACGGTAGGAAGGTGACTCTTCACGGCAAGGAAGCGGTGCTCTTCACGGTAGCAGCAAGGCAGTTATTCAGGCCTTGAAATAGATGATAATGTCAGTACAACTCCCCTTGCGGCATCATCGATTTTCAACGGTGAAGGAGAGTCGGCAGCAAGCTTCGGCAGCGCGGTCTTCTCCGGCAGCACCAAGGTCATGAACACTACGGTAGCACATTAGTGAAGTCACGACAAGAGCAGTCGACAGCAAGGTGAAAGGAACTCCACAACAGACTGAAGTCGATGTAGGCTAAAACCAAGGTCGATTCAAGGACGTCATCGACGACGAGGAGATGGCAGCCGGCAGGGAGTTGATGTTGTCGGCGGCAAGGTACGAACGGTAACAACATCAGCTAGTTGCACTTCAACGATTGGAGGGGATTTTGTCGATGACTTGCAGGAGACTCGATGGCAGTAGCTTGTGTAAGGGCTGAAAATCTCAATAAACAGCTGCCACTTATTTTTGCAAGTGCATGCTGATGCTTTTGGCGTGCTCTGTGCGTGCTTGGAGAGAAACATCACCATACTTCTCTCAATTCAATTCAATTGCATGTGCATGTTGCCTCCTCTTTAATTAATCATCTCAGCCTTGATTGATGTGCCTGCAAACACAAAATAATGAGGGAACAAAAAGCTATTTGGCTTTGAGCGGATTGGTTTTGTCAAAAGTTGCGGCTGTGCTTTATTTTTTTGGTTGAGGAGAAGAAGCTTGCGGCTTGGTTTGATTGGTAACGTGAAGCTTTTGAGTTTCTTGCGGCAAAGTTATTGATGAGATCTTCAAATAGCTTGCGACAAAGGGGATGCTTTCTTGAGATGCTTGCGGCAATGAAGAGATTGAGGCTTTGCGGCTATGGTGGTAGGATCTTGTGGCTATAGAGATATTCTTGGGTTTTTGGCCGACTTGGAATTTTGATGCTAGGATTTTTCTTTGTGTAGCCGCATGTTGCTCTCATTTGGGTATTGGATTATATAGATGTAGAGGAGAGGATTTGGCTCTAGTAGAATCCCACACAACTAGGTGTTCATATCCCAAAATAATAGGAATTTGAAGTTTGAATTCAATCATATGAAAGATCTCTGTCAATCACTCTTAGATATAAAATAGGATTTGGAATTTGTATTGGATTTGAATTGAATATGAAATTGGAATTTGTTGTGAATTGGATTTAAAATAATCACCCATTGATTTGAATCAATCTCAAATATTGATTTGAATTGATCACCATGGGAATCCCTCCTTATCTCCCCATCTTTGACTAAGTCCATTTTGTAAATTAAATTGGAATTTCTCCATCACTTTGACCAAATCTTCTTTTGTGTATTTACGAGCTTGCCACGCCTGAAAACACTTAGCACACATATCAGAACGTTTACACACATTTGTTATCATCAAATACAAAGCCATCGATCGTTGTATCCAACTACACGTTGTATCCAACTACATGTTGTATCCAACAATCTCCCCCTTTTGATGATGACAAACCATATATAAGATTTGAGCAATAATTATCCAAATAATATCATCGTGACATTTGTGTGTGTGTGAAGAGTGATGATAGAGGAAATAATACAAAGTGATGATAGAGGAAATAATACAAATACAATGATGTGCAATGAGGTTCAACATATATGCATGCTTCCCCTATATTCATGCTCCCCCTTGAACAATTATTCATTATTCAAATGTTTATTATTCATTTAGCACACCAATAATTCATTTAGCACACCAATTCTTAAGCACACAATACCTTTTCCAAATTATTCTCCCCTTTTGTTATCATCAAAAGTGTAAGTACGAAGTCAATGTCATATCACATGCAAAAAGAGAGTATTATAAACTATAGCAAACACTTGCATGTAGTCATTCTTAGAATAAACAAGTCAAATCCAATGAAGATTATAACAAATACTCTTACACCATTGTGTATGTATGATGATTAAACATTGAAGCACATAAGGAGAACTTTCAAGAAATTCAACCAAAACCAATTCACTTTTCCATGTAACCTGATATCATCTAGGATTGATTTTCTCCATCTCATTGAAAGTGAGTTCAAGTTACCACACCCTAAACATAGCATATGAGGACTCTTAGATGTGGGGTGGCATTGCTTGACGAGTATAACACCAACGCTAAAGTTTACTCTTAAAGCTTATATTGGATACATGTGGATAGTGTCGTTGCCATGGATCGTATCCATTTTTCATACGGAGATGTTTTCATTTCCATATATATATATATATATATATATATATATATATATATATATATATATATATATATGGCTATCATACGTCATATGAGAGCCGCTCTCATACGCCCTCTCACATAAAGCACCCAAGTACAACCAAGTACATGCCTATGTGGGCTTGTACTTGGGTACTTTATGTGAGAGAGCATACGAGAGCAGATCTCATATGGCGTATGATAGCCATTATTCTCATATATATATAGAAGGATATTGTTGGCTTATTGGCAAGAACCGCCCTCTCTGCTATGGTTTGGTATATCTGGAGGGAGAGAAATAAAAGAATTTTTGAGGGCACCATGAAGCCTAAAACTACTTTATTTGGGGACATTGCTGTCGATGGTAGACTGATCCTCAGAGACCAAGATACAGCTGAGACTGATGCAGCTCAGATTATGTCTAACTGGGAATTTAGAGATAATTGTTGATGTAGAATTTCTGTAATTTTTGCATTTTTGCATTTTTGTGGGTTGAACTTAATGGGGCATTTTTGTGGGTTGAACTTAATGGGGGTTTGGCGGAAGTTAGTAGAGGGTGACGGAGCCTGTGCCCCCTCCCCTCTCTGACATCCTCCACATTCCATTAGTTACCCTTGTATTCTGTATATTATGATTTTCAATATAGACTCACATTAACCTTCCAAAAAATATATATATTCAATTCAATTCTTTTGAGCTCTATTTTTTTATCCAAGGCAAGACTCATCATATCCCATAGATTTTTAGTTAATTTATCCACCTACATTCACTTTTCAATATTTCACAAAAGATGTCTCTAAATGTACAACAACATTTAATACTTGTGGAAGTAAAAGTGTAGGTGCATAAATCAAATTATTCAGATCATTGAACATGTCATGGTTATATAAAGAGTCTAACATACATATGTAGCCATAACAATAATACATCAATTTCTACATGGATATAAATATCATTTATTAATACCAATTATAATGGTTCAAAAGAAACATACACATTAAGCACCATTTTTATAGATTTTTGCATTTTGCATTTTTTGTTTTGATTTTATAAAGAACCAAAGCTTCCTAACAAGCAAATGCTAGCACACAAACAAAACAAATCAAGCACACAGAAAAATACTATGAAGGTATACATTAAGCTCAAGGAAGAAACCATAGCTTTGCGTTTTTGTTTGGCAAAGGAACCTTTTTAATGAAAATGTGACGTCCAATCCATAGTTCCTCGCTTATCCATCTTACTTACACGAAATATGTTATGTGTGACGTTGGAATCCAACATGGGCTTATATATATATATATATATATATATATATATATATATATATATATATATATATATATATATAGGTTGACTAGGATCCATTCGGATGGATCAAACATGCGGATCCATCCAAGTGGAATTTAAAGATAGACAATGTAAATTGAAAATCCGACCGTTGGATGTCATCTAACATGTCTAAACTAGCTCTAAACAAAATTTCAACTAATGTGGACATGTTTTGCCCATGCATCAAGTGGTTGCAAAATCGATGTTTTTGAATAGTTATAAAATCGGCTAATTTTGCAACCACTTGATGCATGAGCTAAACATGTCCAAATTAGTTGAAATTTTGTTTGGAGCTAGTTTACACATGTTAGATGACATCCAACGGTCGGATTTTCTATTTACATTGTCTAGCTTTAAATTCCACTTGGATGGATCCGCATGTTTGATCCATTCGAATGGATCCTAGTCAACATATATATATATATATTCAATTCAGTTATTTTAAGCTCTATTTTTTTATCCAAGGAAAGACACATCATATCCCGTAGATTTTTATTTTATTTATCCACCTACATTCACTTTCCAATATTTCACAAAAGATGTCTCCAAATGTACAATAACATTTAATACTCGTGGAAGTAAAAGTGTAGGTGCAGAAATCAAATTATTCAGATCATTGAACATGTCATGGTTATATAAAGAGTCTAACATACATATGTAGCCATAACAATAATACATCAATTTTTACATGGATATAAATATCATTTATTAATACAATTATAATGATTCAAAAGAAACATACACATTAAGCACCATTTTTATAGCTTTTTGCATTTTGCATTTTTTGTTTTGATTTTATAAAGAACCAAAGCCTCCTAACAAGCAAATGCTAGCACACAAACAAAACAAATCAAGCACACAGAAAAATACTATGAAGGTATACATTAAGCTCAAGGAAGAAACCATAGCTTCGCGTTGTTGTTTGGCAAAGGAACCTTTTTAATGAAAATGTGACGTCCAATCCATAGTTCGTCGCTTATCCATCTTACTTACACGAAATATGTTATGTGTGACGTTGGAATCCAACATGGGCTTGTACTTGGTTGTACCTGGGTGCTTTATGTGAGAGGGCGTACGAGAGCGGATCTCATATGGCGTATGATAGCCATTATTCTCATATATATATACTAGTCATAACCCGTGCCCATAGGGCACGGTTCATTTAAAATATCCCCCTCAAAATATTAGTCCCCCTAAAATTAAAGCACAATAATTGTTATTTTCCCATAAAAATTTTAGTTCCATCAAAATTTACTTTCCTCTGAGAATTTAGTTCCACCAAAATTTTTTGTTATCCACAATTTAGTTTCTTCCCGATTTAACATGTGCCCTAAAGGGCACTGGTCATTTAAAATATTCCCCCCTCAAAATCTTGGATCCAATAATTTTAAACGAACAACGAAAATTATAGTTATATCATTGGAACAATACACGTATATTTATAGGTATAACATTATAAAATTTTTAAATAGTTAAATTTAGTTCAAAAATATTTTTTCGGCTAATTCAGATCATAAATTATATAAATATAGCCTAACATTGAATGATTGTATAGGATGTTATATTCCTTTTACTAATGTTAAATGCAAGAAAAATTGATGATGGTGTTGCAGGTAGCGGGGTGTTTGAAAGTTTCTAAGGCATGTATCATCCATACTTTGATAATTATCGAAAGCATGTATCATCCACACTTTATTCTTTAGAATTCTATATGCAAAAGATGATTGTATATACTGTTATATTCCGTTGCTCTCTAAGTGAAATTAAAAGTTATATTGCTTTGCAGGTTTTAACATTAGGTAAGGTTATGTGATACACTGGCATGTATACATGCTTACTGGCTCACTGATACATGTATCTTTTTTTATCAGGTTAATTTTTTTTGCATCGAAAAACTTCTCTATGTAGATATATTGAAGGGAAGCTGTGATGAATGGTGATATAAATAAGCTTGGAGAGGTAATGTTGGAGAATTGGATTGTGCTGAAGCACTGATGGAATACTCAAGAAAGTTACAAATATTGATGTTGACGTATACAATTGGAGCATTTGTTTTTATTAATTGGTGTAGAAAGGCAGGGCTGAAGGTCTGATGTATGTATGTATTTGTTAATGTTCGTGTGTTTGTAAATGCCATTGAGATACAAATGCCAACATCAAAATTTGGGGCTACTTATGGTAATTTATGGACCTTGCTATGATTTGAAAAAAATAAAGTATTTATTCTTTCGTGTATCTCTAATGGTAATATATAAATGCAGTCATTCCTCATTTTATGATAGAGAAGACTTAACCTGAAGTGTATATCTTTCGTGTATCTCTTATGCATTGTTTATGATCATGTATTTAACAGAATTATACATAATGAATAATACATGATGTATTATGCAGATGTTTTAAATATATCATGTTAAAGATTGTTAAATATATGAGAACATCCTGTTAACGTTTGCTAAAAATGAGAACAGATCAGAACAACATGATGAGAACTACAGATTGTTCTCATTCTTGCTATGATGATAACATGCTGAGAACTTACAGATGAGAACCTAAAAACCCTTATCTAACTTGCATAATATACATGATGAGAACTTACAAATGACAACACCCTTATCTAACTTGCATAATATATGATGAGAACTTACATGATTAGAACAACATGATGAGAACTACAGATTGTTCTCATCATGTTAGAGAATGAGAACTTGCATACTGTATTATGCAAGTTTTTTTTAAAAAATGAGAACATCCTGTTAAATTTGTTAAATATATGAGAATATCTTGTATTTAACTTGCATAATACATACGGCTTAATTTAACATCCTATATTATGCATACTGTAATTGATACATTTATCCTTTATGTATTATGCTGATGTGTTGTCTTGCATAATACATAATATTCTGTAGTTAACTTGCATAACTCATAGGCTTAAGTTAACTACATGAGGTATGTGTAATTTAACACCAAGTTAAATACATATAGCAAGTAAACTTAAATAATACATCCTGGATATTATTTAACATATACATTAGCAAGTTAAATTAAGCACTTTTTTGCTTTGCCAATCCAAAATATCCACTGATCATTTTTTGTCTGGATATCCACAGTTAATGTGCTCAACAAAGTCAATCCAAAGTTAAATTAAGCACATAATAATACATCCTGAGCACATTATTGTTGAGCACATACATAATACATCATGGATATTAATTAACACTTACATCAGTAGGTTAAATTAAGAACTTTTTTTGTTTTACCAATCCAAGATATCTACTAATCATTTTTTGCCTGGATATCCACTGTTAATGTGCTCAACAAAGTCAATCCAACGTAAATGTCAATCCAAGATATCCACTATTAATGTGCTCAACAAAGTTAATTAAACAATAATTTGATTGGCTGAGTGCTAATCTAGGCAAAAAATGTACATGATATTATGCAAATATCCAGGATGTTAATTTAACATGATGTGCTCACTTATTTGCCCTCTTTACAATCATATTCGAAGCCAAATCTCTCAAAAACTTGACAGACTTTGTAACGGGCGAATTCACCGCCATCAGATTATATAAAACGACATCGACTTTGTCAATTGTTGGCCTCCGCTTGAATCTCGTAACCACCTTCAGCTTCCCCTTCTCCTTCTCCTTCCCTTCCTCAATGTTAAATTGACAAAGCTCACACTATTATGTTTAACAACTTCACATTTATTAGCAACTTCAGATAACAAAGCCAATACTATGCAACTTCATAATAGTGAGGTTCCAGGAAAACATAAATTAACAACTTGCATAATACATGATGAGAATTACAGATTGTTCTCATCCTGTTAAAGAATGATAACTTACATCCTGTTAAATTACATGCATTTGCGAAATTACATCATGTTGAATTTTTGTTTACTAAATTACATCCAGTTTTCTAAATTACATGCAGAATGAGAACTTAGAAAACAATGTTTGCAGGATTTGGTTAACATTGTTAACTAAATTAAATTACATACTGCAAATTGTTTACCAAATGAGAAAATTGTTTGCTAAATTACAAAAATTACATCATGTTTGCTAAATTACATGCAAAATGAGAACTTACATCCTGTTAACCTCAACCCCATTTGGAAACTTATGTGATCTTTGGAACTGGAATAGATCCACTTGGATTTGGCTAAACACAAATGACATAGAAGAAACTCATTCAGTTCATTATACTTGTTAATCTTTAAATTGAATGTAAAAATATACCAACAAACAAATCATTCTTTTTTAACCTCGTGGAAGAAATCTACTCAGGTTGAGGATTGCATCAGTTTAATACCAAATTCATTTTGCTACTCCAAAATAACAATATACAACGTGGACCTTGATTCTTTGGGGTTATAACTTAATCAAGCATGCTAAATTTTCCTTTTGTCAGCTTGGATGTGGTCATGGGCTCCCTGGGATCTTTACAATTATTGAGGTAAGAGAATTACTGGTATTAAAATTTGTTTATCTGGGCTGAATTGATGCTTGTATTTCTTTAATATTGGAATCAGGGTGCAGCCACTGTCCATTTTCATGACTTCAATGCGGAAGTCCTTCAGTGTCTTACCATACCAAATGTAAAAGCTAACCTTGCGACAAAAGCAAACATATCCTCTGATGTCTGCTTTTTTTCTGGAGATTGGAGGTGAGATTCACCTACTCATATTATCCAACTTTTCCAGTAACCCACATAAAACAACATTCGATATCTCATCTGATGGTTATGATGTCATTTTGATGGCAGAACCTATGTATGAACTCTCCTCTCAACAAAGTCTATATGATCTTATCACTAAGTTGGTGTTCATTGCAACAAATTTTGACTCATCTTTATTTAATATTCTAATCATTATTAATTTTATGTCTCATAAGTTAACTCCACCATTTTTGACAAATTTAGCAATGAAGATGGTAATACCGAGGCTGTTGATGTTTGAATCGGAAACAAACATCAGGAAATCATATGAAAATATTCAAATATGCATCTCTGAGGACAAATTTGTCTGAAACATTCAAATGCAAAACTGGGCAGAACATGCCTTTGTGATATAATAATTAAATGAAGGCATATATCACTTCAAGAGTTCAAGAAAACATACCACAAGAGTAATATTGAGCTACAGGGAAGTTGATGCGAGTTGAAAGCCCCCAATATTTGAGTGCAGCCAGATCATAAGCTCTTGTTGTCTTCTCTTCCCTATCATAACCCCTATATACCCACAAAAAAGAAAGGAAAAAAACATTAATGCAACAAAAAATTTAAACAATGCATGATACGAAGAGTATTTATTCAGATAAACTGTAACATGGATATCATGGGATTTCTGGGAGGCTTACCAAGAGCTACATGGAAATTGATGCGAGTTGAAGGCCCCTAATACTTGAGTGTAGCCAGATAATAAGCTCTTGATGTATTCTCTTCCATATCATAACCCCTATATACCCACAAAAAAGAAAGGAAAAAATATTAATGCAACAAAAAATTTAAACCATGCATGATATGAAGAGTATTTATTCAGATAAACTGTAACATGCATATTATGGGATTTCTGGGAGGCTTACCAAGAAATTTAAAACATGCATATCATGGGAGGCTTACCAAGATAAACTATAACATTGATCCCCCAATACGAAAACTTAGTTAAAAGATACAATTTTTTTGAACCATGCATGATATGAAGATTATTTATTCAGAAATCATAGTAACCTTGTCTCCCTTTTATAGCAGCTAGTAACCTCGCAGCTAGTGTCCCAGAGATGGGCTTCATACCTCTTAGTCCACCTATTTTGGGGTGTATTTTGTGGAAATTTGGGGGAGGGGGTCCCAAACAGAAATTTTAGGGGTCACAAAATTGGCAACTCAAAACTAAAGAACAGAATTTAATTCCAAAACAAAAAAGGCAAGAATTTAATTCCAAAGCACAAACTCACAACAATAACAAAATCGATAACTCACTCTCCAAAACAAAAACTCATCATTAATGGGTTAAAAAGGAATTAAATTCTTGCCTTTAGTAGGGGATTCCTCATGGCTCCTGTCATTAAAGCTAGGGCCCATGGGCAGTGGTGATGGTTATTGGGTCAGAAATAGTTGTGGATGATGAAGAATGCAATCTCTGGTTCTTGAAATCAAGCAGCTAAAGCCCCAATAACCTTCTTCCTTTTAGTTCAATGGCCTGCTGCTGCTCCTCCAACTTCCTTCTCAGCAGCATTCTAGCTCCTGCTCTGCTGCTTGCCGATGCTGTTGTACAAACCCCAAATTAAACAACAAAAAAACTGAAAAAAGGGAACAAATATTTGAGGAGTATCATGTTTGTACAAACCCCAATAACATTATCAAACATCTTAAATCAACTGAAATATAAAGCATATAAAAACCATGCTCATTGCTTGTCAAAACCCCAACCGGGTCACTGATCACAATATGTCAGAACTAAAAAATTCAGAGAATCCTTTCAATGATCAAAGCAGAAGTAATAAAGTTCCTCAAATTAGGCAAATATCACTTATTATGTATCACTAAATACAATCTGTCTAATAATAAATGGAAGGTCTCCCCTCTATTGACAAAAATAAAACATGTTAGAGTTGAGGAACAATAGAAACTATAACGATAAAATGAAGGGTTTTCCCTTGTTATCCCTTCCTTGAAAAAAATTATACACTTTGCAACATGACACTCTGCATAATGGGAATAAACATGGAGCCATTGTAAAGGCACGACCAGCAGAAAAGGTGATAGCAAAGGGTAACAATCGGGTCTTGAGCCAATTCAAAGCAGGTGTTGCATTCAAAATTTCTAGCACCATTGTTATTGTTTCCATTACTACTCCTCCCATAAGAAAAGGATCCATGGGGTTAGCTAATTGAAGATTCACAACATGTCTGAATCAATAAATGCACAACAAAAATGGATTCTGTTTCACCCTTAAATTTGGGCAGCAGACTAACTCAACTCCTAAATTAAAAAAATTTTAGAGAATCCTTTCAATGCTCAAAGCCGAAGTAATTAAGTTCCTCAAATTAAGCAAAAATCAATTGTTGTGTATCACTAAATATAATCTATTATACAATAAAATGAAGGTACACACTTCTCTTGGAAAAAAAAATAAACCAGTTAAAGTCGAGGAACGACAGAAACTTTCACAATAAAGGTACGGTTTTTCCCCATATCCCTCTTATTCTCTTAACAAAAATTATACACTTTGAAAACAGGACACTCTGAAGAATTGGAATGAACATGGAGCCATTGGTAAAATCCTGTAGCCATCAACTAACCATATAATTCACTGCTTGCATAAATCAAACCCCATATTTTATTGCAAGAATTCGACTTAGCCGAACATTTGGATTACTTCAGAACACAATAAAGCATTCATACAATAATGCATTAAAACCTCCAAGTCAATAACAATAAAGATCACATCGTTCATAACCATATCAAATTGGATCTTAATATCTTAATAAATTTGAATTAAAAAATCAAAATCCTTTTATTTTACTGGTGTACTGGTAAGGGAGATGACTCATGTGATTCATCAGTTCCTAAAATAAACATGGGCTTGCATTTTTCAAAATGGTCTAAATTTCCCAAAATCTACCCCATACAATCATATATATTAAGGGTCTGCCATTTTTCAATGTCAGAGCATTACATGATATCAAACCCATCAAGTTCTTACTAAAGATCAAAGCTTTCCGCAACAAAGCATTGTATTAAAGACTAAAAAGTATATATTATCAGACTTTGCTAATATATATATATATATAATTTGTATATCAGGTTTCAGATTTTCATAACAATCTTTCATTTGGATCCTACATGAACCCACAATATCGAAGAAATCGTGTTCACAGTTATGTGTTGTTCACAGTTTGCATATAATTTATGTGAACATGAAGAGCCCGTTCCAAAGAAATCTTGAAGAGATCGAGTAGAAATCTCACTTCCAAAGAGATCGAGTGAAATTTCGACCACAAATAAGAATGTGAGTTGTGGTGATATGAGCTGTCTTCACTGTTCTCACAATCTACATAAAAATTGTGCAGACAACTCATATCACCACAACTTAAGACAACTTAAGAATTGTGCAGACCACAAAAAAGAATTGTACATGCAACGCCGATTTGTCAACAAAATTAAGTAGAAATCGGCACTTCCAACCACAAATTCTATACATTTAGCCCAAATTTGGCAGAACTTTGGATTAATCATAAATAACAGAAATTTTAATCCTAATGTTAAATGTTCAAAATCTACCAAATTTAACAAACAAATGAGACCCAAATAGTAAATGCATCAAAAAAAATCAGAAAAGCCATTCAATATTCTCACCTTGCTGATCTTGGGAACAATCGACCTCAACATGTAGAGCCTATCATTAACCTTCTTCCTCCTCCTTTCAGGCATCAGATTCTTCGTCGGTGGACCATTCAAAATTTTCTGCCTTTGAATGAACTTTGGCGGCATACAATTTTCTGGCATACACTTTTCTGCCTCTCAATGAACTTTGGCATACAACTTTGGCATACAATTTTCTGCCTCCTATCATCCCAATCTTTCAACAATATCCATTCAACAAAATCATTTCTTGCATCCCAACTTTGGTAGATGATGGTTTAGCTCAATGGATTAAGAGTTGGACATGATATTTGACAGAAGATAAGTAAACTAATTTAAATTTGTTCAATGGTTTTGGTTCAACAGAATATAGTTGCCAATGGTTTTGGTTCAACAGGTTATAGATAACAAATCCAGTAGCAAATATATTTTTCCATTGAGAAAAACCAAAAACTTTATATATTTAAATTAGTTTACTTATTTTTGCAATCAAAATTTCAATCCATTGAGCAAAATCCCCAACGTCGATGTCAATATCCTGTCCAAAGTTTACTTCTCTTCTGTTCACCTCATTGTTTGGTCTATTCTCTTCTTTCTGCATCTTGCTTTCTCTGACCATTGAATTGAGAGTGGGCAAGAAGGAATTATGGCAGCCTAAAGAAGAAGGCAGTGATATATGGAATCCAACAGAAAAATTCAAATACAAATTTCATGTTAAATTAAAAATTCAAGAAAGGAGAAACTTACCTAGATGACGCGATTTGGGGTCCAATTGGTGGTTGTTCAACCGACGGAATGGCAGCATTGTGAAGCGGTAGTGATCGACCGTGATCCCTACGTCTCAGGTAACGTGCGGTTAGATGGAGATCGGAGAGGAGTGTCTGATGCGCTTGAGGTAAAGAGAAGGTAGAAAAAGAGAAGCAGTCGCCAAGGTCTGACATGCAAGCAGCTGCCAACTTCATCATCTCTCCATCTCAATGTATATCCCAACGAATCAAAAAAGATTCAATTTGATCCTGACATCTTGTACAACAATAAATCTGATAAGAAACAACAATAAGTATCTAATAAATTCATGTACAACAAAAATAAACAACAATAAGTATCTGCTAGTTGAAATCCTAAAATCCTGAAAATCCTGAAACCAAGCATTCTAACCTGAATCCTAAATTACACTTGAATCCTGAAATAACAACTAATAAAACTTTCATATAACACAATTCAGAATACCAGCCATTGCCTTTCCTCATTACCATCAATCATAATCACAAAACTTTCATGAAAATTAATTTTAACCCTGAGGCTAACTCGAGTCCATATGGAAGCAACGTTAAAGCTCTAATCAAATTATCCTAAAATTCAGAAAAATTAATAATAATGTATCTTTGTTATTGTAGATAAATGACTTTAGTGTTAAAACAATTGGGCCCCAAACCTGCAAAAGCTTATTCCGGTCAGCAACTTGCATCTTTCTAGTAAAATAATTTGTAGCTAAAACAAATAGTAATAGAGAAAGAGGATCATCCCACCTCAAACCTCTTTTAGAAATAATGAAATTTCCTAGCTGACCATTGATCAGAATTTGAGACTTTCCATCTTTGAGAATAGTCTGCGTCATAGGATTACATCTAATAAGACACCCCTAGCCATCCTGTTAACAGCTTGCCGGTTTATACAATACAGTATGCCTCTCACAAACCCTTTCGTTGTTGATTATTATAAACCTCTCTGTGATTATACCAATCATAGAAACCAAAATCTGATTAGCCTATAGGTTCATGGATTGCAATAATATAACCAACAGACCAGCTGTGTCTTAACTATGAAAGGAAAAACTTTTTCATAGCCTTACCTAATTTTTTAGCATTGATAAATACATGCCAAATCCTGAATATAATCTAAAAAAATCATCAAATAAATTTTAAAGAAGCTTATGCACAAAAGAATACTCACACATGAACAAAAAGAACATGGGATGATTTTTTTCCTAAAAAATGAAATGAACATGAGAATAGGGAACATTGAATTCAATGGCAAAAGATATCATGTTTTCATAATTGAACAATCAATTTTTAATGGAAAAAAAAGATGCTTAATTGAACATGAGATGATTTCTCTATGTGAAAAATCTCACATTGTTTATTTCATCCCCGACGATCCATTAAATTAAAAATTTTGACCCAAGAATTTTTATCAATAGTTCAAGAGTGTTTAATTCTAAGACACTGGTATTTAACTAAATCATCAAAATTCCTTATAGTATGCTTCTCCATGTGAAACAAAATTAATGTAATTTAGAACTTGCTCCATATCAAGTCACGCCATTCTCTAATTAAGCATGTGTGTATCAAAAAGTGTTTATGAGAACATCTAGTATTTAACAGATGGTAGTATGAGATGAGGAGAGGATTTCCACAAGCTGCAGACATAAATCCAAAACATTAATGAATACATGGGAATTTCTGTGAGTAAGGTGTTAGTTCCTTGAGAACAACCAAATGCTTTGGACCAAAAGAATTAGTTCAAAGTTCATACAAAAGCACCTTGTAGCCTAATACTGCATACACCCTATGATAAAACTGCAAACAAAAGCACCTTGTTAAACTACAATTGATGTTCTCCAGTAGTAGGCCATTGTGAGCCCTCTGATAAAGACAAATATTAACCCTCACATATAAATTTAAACATCACTAATATGAACAAATATTAACCCTCTAGATTCTTGCTTATAACTGCTACATCAACAAAATCTAATAGTTGCCCGTTGGAAAAAAATGAACTATTGATTGTTGATTTTTGATTATGATTTCGGCAACAGCAAAACTCAAGAGTTGCCCATCAAAGTATAAGAATGCTTGAATCTATTTGTACATGAAAATTTATAAGAAAAGAGAGAACTGAACCTCGATGCTTCTTTTCTTGGCCACGACCTCGAATTGCTGATGGCGCACCAGGTTTGCTTCAGAAAATTCTACATCACTCCCACCTTCAGCAATCAATCACTCAAAAACCATACAGCCCAAAACTCAACTCAGAGAGATGACGAAGAAGAAAAGGAAAAGAGATGGGAAGAGGGGGTTTTTTTCGGAGCGATGCAGCAGAGATCGGAGGCAGAATGCGATAGGGGTTTTTTCGAATCAAAGTAACGGAGGTTGGAGGATGAAGATGCTTGAAGTTTTTTTGGGGGAGAAGCAGCGGAGGTCGGATCATCGGAGGATGAAGGCGATGAGGTTTTTTTTTTTGGGAAGAAGCAGCTGAGTGAAATGATCTGAGGGGGCTTTTTTGGAGTGCGTATTAATGTCTGAGTTCCCCCCAAAAAATTAATGATTTCATCACCATTTTCACAAAATTTAAGTTTCCCCCTACAAAATTTAAGTTAAGGGCAGCAAAAAATTTAAGTTTTCAATCGAAATTTCAAATTTCCCTCCAAGCTTTCAAACTCAATTTCTCTTCACTTATTCAATTTCTCTTATCTTATCCTATTTCTCTTATCTTATCCTATTTTCTCTTAATAACATACCTAATATATACCCAATTTCTTATCTCTTATACAAAAACTCTTATCCAATAACCCATGATAACATCCCTGTTTTATAATATATATATATATATATATATATATATATATTCAATTCAATTCTTTTGAGCTCTATTTTTTTATCCAAGGCAAGACACATCATATCCCGTAGATTTTTAGTTAATTTATCCACCTACATTCACTTTCCAATATTTCACAAAAGATGTCTCCAAATGTACAATAACATTTAATACTTGTGGAAGTAAAAGTGTAGGTGCAGAAATCAAATTATTCAGATCATTGAACATGTCATGGTTAATATAAAGAGTCTAACATACATATGTAGCCATAACAATAATACATCAATTTCTACATGGATATAAATATAATTCATTAATACCAATTATAATGATTCAAAAGAAACATACACATTAAGCACCATTTTTATAGCTTTTTGCATTTTGCATTTTTTGTTTTGATTTTATAAAGAACCAAAGCCTCCTAACAAGCAAATGCTAGCACACAAACAAAACAAATCAAGCACGCAGAAAAATACTATGAAGGTATACATTAAGCTCAAGGAAGAAACCATAGCTTCGCGTTGTTGTTTGGCAAAGGAACCTTTTTAATGAAAATGTGACGTCCAATCCATAGTTCCTCGCCTATCCATCTTACTTACACGAAATATGTTATGTGTGACCTTGGAATCCAACAAGGTCCACTCATGATAGTCAACAAACTCTTAAGAACCCCTATTTGCCTAAATTTAATATTCTTGTTCCTATATTTGCAATAATGAGATGTATGACCAACACTACCACAAGTAAAGCACTTTGCATGAATATTTCTCACTTTGGTTGTCTCATTGTGAACTCTCTTATATTTTGGCTTTTCAACGTATTTCAAATTATATCCAAGTCCACGCCTATTATTTCCATATATTTGGTTTCCAAGAATTATATCCAAAGATTGTTTCCCCACACTAAATTTTTTTATGGTCAATTCTAGGTTTGTGACTTTAGATTTCATGTAAAGATTTACGTTCACAAGCAAAGTGCATTTACTAATGAAAGCCTTCTTATTTTCCTCTTCATTCTTTTTCATATTTTTAGCTTTCTTTTCAAACTCAATCATTTTTCCTTTAAGCCTTTGGTTTTATTTCTTAGCATGCACATCTTTTCATTAAGCTCTTTATTTTCAGTTTCTAGCTTAGGAACTTTTTCTTTATGCATGTTATTTTCTTTAAAAAATTTAAGACAATTAAGCCATTTAGCTTTTTCATGCATGCTAGATTTTTCATTTTTCAACAGATTACTGGTAGAATTACATGCAACAACTTTTTTTTTTCAGTTTATCGACTTCTATTGACATGTTGCAATTATCTTGTTGCAGTTCAAAGTTAGAATTTCTAAGCTTCTCTAAAGTGGATTCTAGGCTTTCAATTTCATCTTGCATTTCTTTACAAATTTTCAGAAGCTTTTAGTGCAAGATTTTACCTCATCAAGCTCTCCCATTACGCAGAGGGATGAATGAGCAGTCTCCTCCTGAGTCTCATCCTTGCTATCCTTATCCTACGTTGCTGCCAAAGATTTTCCTTTCTTCTCTGCAGTGTTATTCTTTCCTTGTGGGCAATTCTTCATATAGTGTCCTTCTTCCTGCATTTAAAACATTGGATTTCATCAGGTGCATTCAGCTCAGAAAAATTTCTAGCAGAATTAAATTTATTAGAATGATTAAACCTTTGTGCCATTTCAGCTCTTCCCTGCTTGATCTTGATGTATCTTCTGAAGCCTCTTACCATCAGTGCTTGCTCCTCATCAAGTTCATTATCTTCATCTTCCTTAGCTTAAAGAGCTAGTGGTTTGGGAGATTTGGCCTCTGGATTCTCTCTAGAGTCGATGCTCTTTATTTCAAGCTCATGGGACATCATGTTCCCTAGCGGTTCCTCCACGCTCAGCTTTGAGAGATCCTTAGCTTCTTGGATAGCTGTGACTTTAGGACGGAACGAGCTTGGTAGCGCCCTCAAGATCTTCCTTACCTGCTCCAGACTTGAGTATGGTTTTCCGAGAGCGTTGGAATTATAGACGATGTCTGTGAACCTTGCAAACATCTCTTTGATGGACTCCGTAGGACGCATTCGGAAGCTTTCATATTTTGTGCTCAGCAAGGCAAGTCTGGACTCATTCACCTGCGGAGTTCCCTCATGTGTCACATCCAGCGTTTGCCAAATTTCCTGCGCAGTTTGACATTGAGAGAGATACGATTACGTTCAGCTTTATCCAAAGAGCAAATAAGTGCATTCATAGCTCTACCATTCAATGAATACCATTTTCTATCAGCATTATCCCACTTATCTTCAGGTTTTAGAACTTCAGTGTCTTCAATTTTTATAGTGGGTGGTTTATAGCCTTTTTCAACAATTTTCCACACATCATAGTCAGCAGACACTAAATAGATTCTCATTCTAGTTGTCCAGTAAGCAAAATCAGTGCTATTAAATTTACGGGGTTAAACTGTAGACTGGCCTTCAGCAAAAGCTGAATCAGATTTATTCATGGTTTCTAGACTAGATCATCTAACCTGCTCTGATACCACTTGTTGGATCTGGATCTAAGCCTGGGGGTGAACATGCTAATTAAAAATCTCAAGATATCACAGGCAATTATCAACACAAATAATCAGACGCAAAGTAAATAAAGCCCGTCATAGAGTGCACGAGAGATTTACCCCGGTTCGGTCGTCCCAACGACATACTCCAGCCCCAAAGCAAATACTAGATTCAATAGTGTTAACGGTACAATAATAAAGAGCTATGAGCACCCACTCTATGCTCACCAAGTTTCGTACCGCACTCACCAAAGTGCCAAAAACTAATAATGTAGTAAACGCTCTCTCTTGACTAGCACCAACTAGTCAAGACCCCAAAAACCCCAAAATGATAGTTTAAGTAACCTACAAAGATCAACACACCAAGTACACAAATATAAAAGAATAAAGAGTTTAGAGAAGCTCAGTTCATGTCGGTGTCGCAGTCTCTGTCAATCAGCACATCGTCAAGTCCGCTTTGACGCAAATGTAGTCTCGATCTGATCTCTAGATCCCAATTTGTGACTCCACGAGCTTGAAGAGCAATCTGGTCTGTGTGTATAGCAATTCAAGTGCAACTCAGGTTGAGATTAGGATGTGTGCACATCAACTCCAAGATTAAACTCTTACATGCAGCTGTTCCACGTCAGCAAGGGATCACAAGTCTCGGCAACAATAATGTTTGCTCCAGCAAGGGGTCACGACAACAATCAAGAGCTCCATGGCATGGAGATGTCGATGGCAACGACAAGCTTCTTTACGGCAACATAAGGTGGTTGACAGAAGCACGTAGATGATGGAAGTCGAAGCTTGTAGTCATGGCAACGATATGATATTCGGCTGCTTGAAGATGGTGTCGAGTCGAGGGTTACGACAACATCAGTTTTGATCTCTCCTTGAACAACTCACAGGAGGAAGGTGACTCTTCACGGCAAGGAAGTGACACTCTCCACGGCAGCAGCAAGGTAGTTCGGCAGGCCTTGAAATAGATGGCAATGTGAGTACAACTCCCCTCACAGCAGCATCGATTTTCAACGGTGAAGGAGAGTTGGCAGTAAGGTTCGACAGCATGGTCATCTCAGGTAGCACCAAGGTCATGAACACCACGGCAGCACGTTGGTGAAGTCATGGAAAGAGCAGTCGACGGCAAGGTGAAAGGAACTCCACAACCTACTGAAGTTGATGTAGGCTAGAACCAAGGTCGATGCAAGTAGGGCAACGACGGCGAGGAGATGGCTATCGACAGGGAGTTGATGTTGTCGGCAGCAAGGTACTAATGGCAACGGTAGCAGCTAGTTGACTTCAAATCATGGAGGGGATCTTATCGGTGACTTGCAGGAGACTCGACCGAAGTAGCTTGCATGAGGGTTGAAGATCTCAGTAAATATTTGTTGGATACAACGTGTGTTGGATTCATTGATCGATGAATTCGTGTTTGATGATAACAAACGTGTGTGAACGTTCTAATGTGTGTGCTAAGTGTTTTCAGGAGTTGCAGGCTCGTAAATCTTCAAATAGATGACTTGGTCAATTTGATGGAGGAATTACTATACCTATAGCAAAGTAAAAGATGGAGAATTTGCCATACACTTAGCAAATAGGACTTGGTCAAAGAGATGGAGATTAGAGCTACAAGTATTGGACCAAGTCAAATTGGAGAGGATCTTATTCAAATCTGTTTAAGATTGATTCATATCCCCATTGCCATTCTAATCCTATTCCAATATGGAGAGAGATGGAGACCTATTCAAAGAGCAATTTAATGGGGATGGGAAAAAATCAATTTGGATTGATTCAAATCAATTAAAAATATGATTCTTTCCTAATCCCATTAGCATTGCAATTCAAATTATTCTTCATCTCCTTTCCTTTTTAAATGCCTATGAGATCAAATCAAATCTCCTCAATCCAATTCAAACAACACCTACAAGATCCTATACCTTTCTCCGTTAGGATTCCTCCTTGGCCGCAAATACCCTAGCTCATTCCTATATAAACCAAGCAACCAAGGAGGCAAAAGAGTGCGGCATAATACAAGAAGAAGAAGGAGGAAATATTGCGGCCAACACCAAAAACCCTAGCCACAGAGTTACGCCCTTATCCTTGGTTCTTCATCATTAAGCCGTAACTTCATTGCCTCAACCTCAAGCTTCAACATCCATTCTCCTCCTATATCCGCAATATACCCAAGGCCAAAGCTCCACATCCTATCTTCTTCCATCTTGCGTAAGCCACCTACCATTAAACCAAAGCCGCAATCATCCTTCTCCCTAAGCCTAAAGCTCTCCATTGCCGCAAGCACATCAAGGAGAAGGACCATCATCCTTGCCGCAAGCCTACTCCTCAAGCTCTCCATTACCGCAAGCTTTGCAACACTCATCTCCATTGGCACAAACACAAAGCAAGCTCTAACATCCAAAGCCATGGCATCATCTTCACAAAGCTTCATCGAGTGGGGGTTCTCAAGTGCCGCAACAAGGAGGAGAGAGCCAAGCTCTGTGCGTGCACTGCAACAACCATAGCCCATCGCTGTACGTGCACTTCTGCAGATGCTAACCATCACTACGTGCGCACTGCTACAGCCGCAGACCAATGATGCGTGTGCACTGCTGCTACTGCAACAAGAGGAGGCCGTGTACTGCTGCCGCTGCAATCCATTGGGGGGTCCTCATCACATGTTACAAGCAACCAACATCAAGAGGCCTCATCTTGCCTTGCCATTAGCAAGAGGCCGCAACATACAAGATCAAGCCAAGAGTCTTCAAAGGCCGCAACTTACAAGTGTGTCATCCATACTTGCCCAACTCTTCAGAGGGAAGCTAGCCAACATTTTGAAACTTTTGAGAGACCAAGGCCACAACTTGAGTTGCTGAGGAGACGAGACATCTACATCTTGCCAGACGAGAGCTGGCCCATGTTGATTGACGGAGACAACGACGGCTACACAAAACTGAGATTTCTAAACTATTATTATTATTTTTGTGTAGTATTGTTTGTGTAGAGAGATGTATGCCCTTGTGGCTATTTATCTTAATAAACATCTTGTTCAATAAATGAAAGAATGCTTTCTGGTAATATATTGTCTGAGTTATTTCAATTTAATCACTTAGATTATTCCCTTGGATTCAAAGTTAGGTCACTCATGTTTCGTGATGAAGATTGCGATTATGAGAAATGTCTGACCGATAGCAGCTTGAATCTAAAAAGTGTTTGTGGTCATAGATGTGTCGAGATAGGGATATCGGCACATCAGACAGACCATTGTGTCTTAGTCTAGTTGGTCTCATAACCATGCGACTTGGCGAAGTCGGAGACAAGGCGCAGGTGCTCATTAGAGAATGAGTCCACTGAACGACCCAAACAAAGAGTTATTAAATGGTTAAACATTAACTAACTGTCATTAATAACTCTAAGTGATGATAGGTAAGTTGGTCCTTAGGACTTGAGATCATTATACGAAGTTGTGTGTGAACGGTATCACTTAGGTCTAAAGATCTAGCTTTGAGGCAAGGCCTACTGAAAAATCTTAGGCTGGGTGACACTCGAAGCGTACAAGCTGAGTAGCGATCAATAGAGGATTCGTCTCTTCCGTTAATGGGAAGTTAGTGTCAGAGGTTAGTACGGCTCTCGGTAAAACCTTGGCCAAGGTATGTTGTAAGATGTAAAACATGAATGTACCAGAGACCGATGTATACTGACCACTGATAGCTAGTGGGGTTGACAGAGTTCCATGCTCTAGGCTAGGCAAGTGACATAGTTATGACGAAGGGACTAAAACTGCGAAAATCATCACGGTCACAGTCAGAGTGATCCCGTCGCACTTTTGCCAACTAGTCAATCACGTAATCGATGATTCTGAAACAGGGACGACACCTGCTGCTAGTGGTTACTGTCGTCTAGAGACTTCGAGTCTCAACTTATAGTAGGGTCAGGCTGTAGGGTCTCACACCGAGTAATATTCACGTCTTAGTAATAGGAAGATCGTATAAAGGAATGCATTTGATGCAATGAGATTGTTGAATTCACAAGTTGATTGTGAGGTTAGAGCATTAGGTATTGGAGGGGATTTCATGAGGAATCCATAGGATCAAACCGTGTTGGAAACAGAGCTCGTATGAGCCCAGAAACGCAAGAAATGAACAAGAATAAGTGGGTGAGACCCACTTGGACCAAAGGGCGCGGCCTGCTGGGAACAGCGGGCGCAGCCCGCTGACCCAGCAGGCTCGCCCCTGGGAACAGTAGGCACGGCCCGCTGGGCACAGTAGGCTGTGCGCCCGCACGGGTGCGCCCTTGCGGGCACGCCCAGTTGCCTTAGGCGGGCGCGCCTGCTAAACTTAGCGGGCGCGCTCGCAATTTAAGTCGTTTCTAATTAGGGTTTTGTGAAACCCTTGACGGCTACGAAATGTGTGTTTTTGCTCAACTTTAAGCAATTGTTTGAAGGGTCAAACAAACTCGGATTTCGTCACTGTTTGTTCCTACGCGTTCACCATTCCTAGCCCTTTCGAAATGATAACTTGTATCGTCTCTAGGGCTCAATGGTGAGTGATAATTAATTGATTGAAGTTATACTTTTGTGAAAGGTATTCTAACTTAATTAAATTAATTCTAAACCTCTTCCCTAAATTTTGTCCCACATTGCTCGTGACAAAAGAAGAGGAGCCGGCCTCTTATATAAATAGGTGTGCACTCTCTTCTTTGTTTTTTTTGCACCAAGTCTTTGATTAAGGAGCTCTGGAAAATTTGAGCAAACTTTATCAATACTTAAAATTATTAGTTTCCTCTATTATTTTTTCATGTCCTCCAACCGAGTCCTAGCAAGTAACAGGGAGGTCCGATTCTGATTCGGAAGTCTACGACGCGGGTTTACTCAAGTGAAACTTTCTACGGCTAGTGATAGGCTCGGAGGCAAGGTGCGGCTCGGGAGCTGATCAAGTTCGTGACAAGGAGCGACGCAATGCTGGTCGGGATGCGGCTCAGATTTTGGAGCGCAAAACGGTGCAGAACATCTTGCCCGATCCAAGGCAAGATCTCGGGTGAGTCATATTTATATATGCCCATTTTAAGTAGTAGTTAGAACTCTCTCGAGTTGGTCAGACCCAACTCGAGTCAGTAGATAATCCTGGCTTAGGGAATTTTTTTCCTAGGGCTATAATTATTAAATAGTTTAATAATTGGTTTTTCTGCTGCTTATTTAATTTAGTTCATCCGACTTAGGACAAATATATTTAAATTAGCCCTAAGGGACCTTGAAAATCCCAACAATGGTATCGGAGCCAGATCTACTCTGTTCTTATACTGCTTCTATATGAATTGCATGTTTTAATTATGTGATAATTAGATTAATGGCATATTCTTGTTTATATGATAACACAAGAGGAACTTTCTAGGTTAGCCATTAATGAATCCTTAAATTTTATAAGATAAATTTTGACACAATGCTGTAATTTTAAATTGTTTAAAATTGCCTAATGAATGATTAAGATAGCCATTATAAATTCCTCAAACTTTTATGAGATAATTTTTGAGACTCTGCTATAGTTTTAAATTGTTTAAAAATGCCTATTGGACGATTAGGGTAGCAGTACATTTATTAAATCCTTATAGTTGATAAGGACCTAAAAAAATCGTCTAAGGAATCCTTAAAATTCTGAATTTTAGGATTCACTAGTTGATAAGGATTAACTAGCATTAATAAAAGCTTTTAGTTGATAGTACGCATATAAATGACAAGCAACCTTCAATGGACCATGATACCGGTCAATGTGCTTGGCTAAGTTTCCTGAATCACCCTAGCTCGACTAGGGGTTAAATGATCTTAGCTTAGTCAATTACCTGGCCGTGTCCGCTGGACCGCAAGGACTCGAATCATTATTATGCAACGCTGTCAACTATATCTAGTCAAAAACATTAATAAATCTTTTACAAGATAATTTGTAGCCCTCTTTGTTTTAGACGTTGGAATATGTAGGATCCCTGTTACAGTTGTTGAGTTACACTCAAGCTGTCACATGACAACCTTACATAAACCAATTTCTTCATACATGTGTCTTAACCCAAACCGTCGCATCGTGAATATACTGAGCACCGGCGTAAGTTAGGCCAACGATGTAGTCTAAGACTTGACCCAAACCGACGCATCGTGAATACATCGAGCACCGGGGCAAGTCAAGCTAGACACGAAAACTTGGGTCTGACTAGACTAGTCGTTGTGATTTGGATGAGCACACTCATAATCACAAAAGACTAGAGGTAAAAATCTAATATGGAGTCATATTCGATATGATTGACAAAGAGTTTGTCTACCGACAGCCGAGTCGAACGACTTGTTGAGCTACACTCAAGGTCGGGCGACTCAAAGTTGTTGGATTCCTGCTCCCATTTAATATTAATTATATTTTGGCTTAAATGCTCTTTAAATTAATGGGAGAGTATAACTGGATAAAAACCATTCTAATTATATTTAAAATATTTTGAACACATTCTAATTATAGGAGTTCTAATCTTTGCAGCATGACGATTAAGATAAATAATATCCGAGATAAGAACTTATTAACTGGCTATAATAAAAATTATGACTGGTCAAAGAAATCTATAGCAGAAAGGGAACAAATAAAGGGATGTCGAGTTTATGCCTTAACTACTAAAATGCAAAGTGTAGTTCTTTCGGTTAATTCTAATGCATGGGTGTTAGACACTAGTGCAGGCTCTCATATCTGTAATCAGTTACAGGGAATGAGAATCATTAGAAAACTCGAAAAGAATGAAATCATTCTCCAGGTCGGCAACGCAGTAAATGTGGATGTTGTAGACGTGGGAGACCTTAAACACACATTAGCTGATGGAGCTAACTTGCTTTTGAAGCAATATTACTACATCCCAAACTTCCTATGCAATATTATATCCGTCTCGGCTTTGGCTAAAGATGTTTGTAATTTTACTATCAACGGAAATGTCATGAACATTTCTTTTGATGGAAAGTTGCTAGGTTTTGGGACACTTAATAATGGTGTATACGCTTTAAGCAATAAGGTTGTATTAAACGTTAATACAAGAAAACATAAGGAGTCTAGTTTTAATGAAACCTATCTTTGGCATTGTAGACTGGGCTATATCGGAGAGAAGAGACTCAGCAAGTTACATAAAGAAGGGCTCTTGGGCCTCTCGAATTATGAGTAATTCGACACTTACGAGTCTTGCCTCAAAGGTAAGATGGCCAAAACTCCTATTGCAAGTCAACGGGAGAGAGTTATCGAACTCTTGGGTCTAGTACATTCCAATGTATGTGGACCCATGTCTACATTAGACAAAGGTGGATTTTCATATTTCGTCATGTTTACTGACGATCACTCAAGGTTTGGACGTGTGTTCTTGATGAAACATAAGTCCGAAACCTTTGAGCGATTCAAAGAGTATCGTGCCGAAGTCGAAAACCAAACTGGGAAAAGTATTAAGATCCTTCGATCAGATCGAGGAGGAGTATACTTAAGCCATGAATTCCTTACTTACTTAAAAGAGAATGTGATTCTCTTTCAGGCCACACCTCCTTACACACCTCACCATAACGGTGTATCAGAGAGGAGGAACCACACCTTGTTAGACATGGTGCGGTCCATGATAAGTGAAGCTGAGTTAACTACTTCCCTTTAGGGATATGCCCTGGAAACTGCTATATACATTCTAAATAAAGTTCCATCAAGATCTATGCATATGACACCATATTAAATATGGACCGGCAAGAAACCCATCCTTAATCACTTGAGGGTATGGGGTTGTCCTGCATATGTCAAAAGGCAAAATCCAGACAAACTGGAAGACAGCTTTCCTGCATATGTACTGCATATGTCCTGCATATTGCTGCCTACTACGACTACGGAATCTGGCAAATGGATGTGAAGACTGCTTTCCTAAACGGTGATTTAGAAGAGAAAATTTATTAGCCAGAAGGTTTCGAAGTCAGTGGGAGTGAAGGAAAAGCGTGTAGGCTACATAGGTCCATCTATGGGCTTAAGCAAGCTTCAAGGAGTTGGAACATTCGCTTTGACAAAATAGTCAAAGAGTTTGGTTTTATCAGAAACGAGGATGATCCATGCATCTACAAAAGGACCAGTAATAATAATTATTTAGTTATCCTCGTTCTATACGTAGATGACATTTTGATAATAGGTAACAACATAGAGATGTTGAAGTCTGTTAAAAGATGGCTATCAACCAATTTCTCCATGAAAGACTTGGGAGAAGCATCCTACATACTAGGTGTGAAGATCCATAGAGATAGATCTAAACGAATGCTAGGACTCTCCCAAACCAGGTACATTGACACCGTGCTAAAATGTTTTGGCATGGAAAATAGTAAGGTTGGTTTAATACTAGCCAATCATGGAATAATCCTTTCCAAGTAGATGTCTCCACAGACTGACTTGGAAAAGGAACAAATGACCAAGATCCCATATGCTTCTGCTGTGGGATCTATCATGTGTTCCATGATCTGTACCAGACCCGATGTCGCTTATGCACAAGGTGTAGTAAGTCGATATCATTCTAACCCTGGAGAGGAGCACTGGAAAGCGGTCAAGACAATTCTTAAGTACTTAAGAAGGACTAAAGACTTGATCTTGGTTTATGGAAGTGAAGACCTGAAAGTTAAAGGCTTCACAGATTCCAGCTTTCAGAGTGATGTGGATGATAGCAAATTGATCTCTAGATATGTTTTCACTCTCACCAGAGGAGCAGTCAGTTGGAGGAGTTCCAAACAAGTCACTGTTGCAGACTCCACGATGGAAGCCGAATACATAGCGGCCAACAATGCAGCAAAGGAAGCGGTCTGGATGAGGAAGTTCATCAACCAGCTTGGAATGGTGCCTGCTATTGAAAATCCAATACCGTTGTATTGCGACAACGATGCAACCATCGGCCTGGTTCAAGAACCGAGATTCCACAAGAGATCCAGACATATTCTTCGCAAGTATCATCTTATACGGGAGATCGATCAGAGTAAGGACATAGAACTTCTTAGAGTCTCTTCAGAAGAAAACCTAGCAGATCCATTCACGAAGGTGCTGGCACGCGATCGTCCAGAGAAACTAGCGTGTAAATATGGTATGAGATACCAAAATAAATAGGCCTGAGTGCAAGTCGGAGATGTAGAGAGATGTATGCCCTCGTGGCTATTTATCTTAATAAACATCTTGTTCAATAAATGAAAGTATTTTTTCTGGTAATATATTGTTTGATTTATTTCAATTTATTAATCACTTAGATTATTCCCTTGGATTCAAAGTTAGGTCACTCATGTTTCGCGCTGAAGATTGCGATTATGAGAAATGTCTGACCGATAGCAGCTTGAATCTAAAAAGCGTTCGTGATCATAGATGTGTCGAGATAGGGATATCGGCACATCAGACAAACCATTGTGTCTTAGTCTAGTTGGTCTCTTAACCATGTGACTTGGCGAAGTCGGAGACAAGGCGCATGTGCTCATTAGAGAATGAGTCCACTGAATGACCCAAATAAAGAGTTATTAAATGGTTAAACATTAACTAACTGTCATTAATAACTCTCAGTGATGATAGGTAAGTTAGTCCTTAGGACTTGAGATCATTATACGAAGCTGTGTGTGAACGGTATCACTTAGGTCTAAAGATCTAGCTTCGAGGCAAGGCCTGCTAAAAGATCTTAGGCTGGGTGACACTCGAAGTGTACGAGCTGAGTAGCGATCAATAGAGGATTCGTCTCTTCCGTTAATGGGAAGTTAGTGTCACAGGTTAGTACGGCTCTCGGTAAAACCTTGGCCAAGGTATGTTGTAAGATGTAAAACATGAATGTACCAGAGACCGACATATACTGACCACTGCTAGCTAGTGGGGTTGATAGAGTTCCATACCCTAGGCTAGGCAAGTGACATAGTTATGACGAAGGGACTAAAACCGCGGAAATCATCACAGTCACAGTCAGAGTGATCCCGTCGGCACTCTTGCCAACTAGTCAATCACGTAATCGATGATTCTGAAACAGGGACGACACCTACTACTAGTGGTTACTGTCGTCTAGAGACTTCGAGTCTCAATCTTTAGTAGGGTCAGGCTGTAGGGTCTCACACCGAGTAATATTCACGTCTTAGTAATAGGAAGATCATATAGAGGAATGCATTTGATGCAATGAGATTGTTGACTTCACAAGTTGGTTGTGAGGTTAGAGCATTTGGGATTGGAGGGGATTTCATAAGGAATCCACAGGATCAAACCGTGTTGGAAACGGAGCTCGTATGAGCCTAGAAACGCAAGAAAGGCACAAGAAGAAGTGGGTTAGACACACTTGGACCAAACGGGCGCAGCTCGCTGGGAACAGCAGGCACGGCCCAATGGTCACAGCAGGCCGTGCGCCTGCACGGGCGCGCCCAGTTGCCTTAGGCAGGCGCGCTCGCTAAACTCAGCGCGCGCGCCGGCAATTTAAGTCGTTTCTAATTAGGGTTTTGTGAAACCCTTGATAGCTACAAAATGTGTGTTTTTGCTCAACTTTGAGCAATTGTTTGAAGGGTCAAACAAACTCGGATTTTGTTGCCGTTTGTTCCTACGCGTTCACCTTTCCTAGCCCTTCGAAATGATAACTTGTATCGTCTCTAGGGCTCAATGGTGAGTGAGAATTAATTGATTGAAGTTAGACTTTTGTGAAAGGTATTCTAACTTAATTAAATTAATTCTAAACCTCTTCCCTAAATTTTGTCCCACATTGCTCGTGACAAAAGAAGAGGAGCCGACCTCCTATATAAATAGGTTTGCACTCTCTTCTTTGTTTTTTGCACCAAGTCTCTAATTAAGGAGCTCCAGAAAATTTGAGCAAACTTAATCAAGACTTAAAATTATTCTTTTCATCTATTATTTTTTCCTGTCCTCCAACCGAGTCCTAGCAAGGCAACGAGGAGGTCCGAATCTGATTTGGAAGTCTACAATGTGGGTTTACTCAAGTGAAACTTTCCACGGCTAGTGATGGGCTCAGAGGCAAGGTGTGGCTTGGAAGCTGATCCAGTTCGCGACGAGGAGCGACGCAATACGGGTTGGGATGCGGCTCAGATTTTGGAGCGCAAGACGGTGCGGAACATCATGCCCGATCCAAGGCAAGATTCCGGGTGAGTCATATTTATATATGCATTTCATTTTAAGTAGTAGTTAGAACTTTCTCGTGTTGGTCAGACCCAACTCGAGTCAGTAGATAATCATGGCTTAGGGAATTTTTTTTCTTAGGGCTGTAATTATTAAATAGCTTAATAATTGGTTTTTTCGCTGCTTATTTAATTTAGTTTGTCCGACTTAGGACGAATATGTTTAAATTAGCCCTAAGGGACCTTGAAAATCCCAACAGTTTGATCTATGTAGGGGAAACTTTACCTTTAGTTGTGACATTTTGGAGTCTTGTCTAGTGGTGGTCTAGACAAGATGAACTTGACGGGTGTCGTCAAGTAAGAGCATATATTAGGATTGATAGTGTTGAACACGGTGAGTGGGGTATTGAGACTGGTGAGTGTAGAGACGTTGGTTCTCTAGCTATTAAGGTTGTGCATGTACACTATTTATATAATATTTGCTTTCGGAGGCTAGACATAGGTCGTGGTGATCGACCGAACCAGGGTAAATCTGCTGTGCATCTGTGATTGCTTTTTATTTACTCTGAATCTGCTATAACTGCGTGTGATTTCTCGTAGGTTGCACGAGAATTTTTATTAGCATATTCACCCCTAGGCTTAGATCCAGATCCAACAATATCTCGCCACTTATTTTTGCAAATTCATGCTGATGCTTTTGGCGTGCTCTGTGTGTGCTTGGAGGGAAACATTACCCTACTTCTCTCAAATTAATTCAATTGCCTGTGCATGCTGCCTCCTCTTTGATTAATCCTCTCAGCCTTGATTGATGTGCCTGTAAACACAAAATAACAAGGGAACAACAAGCCATTCGGCTTTGAACGGATTGGTTTTGTTAAAAATTGCGGCTGTGTTTTATTTTTTTGGTTGAGTAGAAGACGCTTGCGGCTTGGTTTGATTGGTAACGTGAAGCTTTTGTGTTTCTTACGGCAAAGTTGATGATGGGATCTTCAAATAGCTTGCGGCAAAGGGGATGCTTTCTTCAGATGCTTGCTGTAATGAAGAGATTGAGGCTTTGCGAATATGGTGGTAGGAGCTTGCGGCTATAGAGTTATTCTTGGGTTTTTGGACGACTTGGAATTTTGATGCTAGGTTTCTTCTTTGTGTAGCCGCACATTGCTCTCTTTTGGATGTTGGCTTATATAGATGTAGAGGAGAGGATTTGGCTCTCATAGAATCCCACACAACTAGGAGTTCATATCCCACAATAATAGGAATTTGAAGTTTGAATTCAATCATATGAAAGATCTCTTTCAATCACTCTTAGATATGAAATATGATTTGGAATTTGTATTGGATTTGAATTGAATATGAAATTGGAATTGGTTGTGAATTGGATTTCAAATAATCACCCATTGATTTGAATCAATCTTAAATATGGATTTGAATTGATCACCATGGGAATCCCTCCTTATCTCCCCATCTTTGACTAAGTCCATTTTGCAAATGGAACTGGAATTTCTCCATCACTTTGACCAAGTCTTCTTTTAGGTATTTACGAGATTGCCACTCCTGAAAACACTTAGCACACACATCAGAACGTTCATACACGTTTGTTAGCATCAAACACGAAGTCATCGATCGTTGTATCCAACAACAGGTTTTATCCAACATTATGGAATAAATTTAAGCAAAGTATTTGAAGACACCCAACATAGAATACCTTGGTGTTAAATTTCGGTTCCTTTGGAGTTGAGGTATGCTTAGTGGTTACTTTATCTACTATATGTCACACGCATTGCTCAACAAACCACCGAAATCCGGTTACTAACCACATGTACTCAAAGAATTTGGCATATATTGTATATTATTTGATTTCTTTTTCTTTAGCCAATGCTCTTTTTATTTTTGTTTATACTACTCATTTCAATCTTTCGTGCTATGTTGGTGTCTTAGAATAGTGACGCACGAAGGCATCGACATATTTGGCTCCTATTACTCAATTTGTCTAAAGAGAGTTATGTATACAATAAGTATAGAGACAATCAAGATTTCAATTTCATAAGAGTTTAAACACCCTCCATTTAACTCCACAAGTTATATAACTCAATCAACTAGATACAATCAAGCAATATGGCATGTTAACAAATTTCACTAGAGTATTCATAATTCAATCATGGGGAATGTGCATTCGTATGAGACAACATTGTCCAGATCATTTTTAATGTTCCTAGGATGTCTAGCATAGTTCAATCAAATGCTCAACAATATTCAAGAATATTAGTAATGGTGATGCATGCACATACAATAGGTGAATTAGCCTATAATGACATAAAGTGTAATTAATATGTAGAGGCTAGATACAATGTTTAAGCATGTATATGTGCAAGGATAATCGTGGTAGTGCTCAATAAGTGCCATAATCCCCAACTCCCTTTGAAGTAAGCAAAATTGATTTTGATTCAAGGGTTTTGGTGAAGATGTTTGCTAATTGCTTTTCGGTATCAACATAGTCTATAAAGGTATCTTTCTATCGACTTGATCATGAAGAAAGTGGTGACGAATTTCAATATGCTTAGTCCTAGAGTGTAGGATGGAATTTTTAGATAGGTCTATGTCACTCTTGTTATCATAGGAAATGGTTGTTGGTTGGAAATTAAGACGTAATCTCTGAGGGGTTGTCTCATCCATAGAATTTGAGCATAACAACACCCCATTGAAGCATATTTGGCTTCTGTTGTACTAAATGCTATGGAGTTTTGCTTCTTGGAGAACCAAGAGACTAGATACATACCTAGTAGTTGGCAAGTGTCCGAAGTACTCTTACGATCGGTCCAACTTCTTGCAAAATCCGCATCACAATATCCAACAAGCTCAAAAGATGTGGAACAAGGGTACCATAGTCCAAAATCTAAAGTTTCTTTAACATACTGAATAATTTGGTTTACTAAAGAAAGATGTGACTCTTTAGAACATGATTGAAACCGGGCACATAAACACACACTAAACATTATATCAGGCCTATTAGATGTTGTAAGGACCCTGGCTATAAGGAAAACACTAGAATGTGGGTTGAATATTGTTTATAAAATTTAACTAAGAAACTACGCCTAATTAATATCGTAATCCAACAAAGATGCTGAAATAAGAATTAACAACAATGAACAATGCAAACACAAGTATGTTTCAAGGGTTCGGATTATCCAAGTCAAATCCGACTTGTTCCTGGTAATCCTAAGTCCCTTCCACCAGGATATCTGCTGATATTCAAGTTAGAAACCTAACTTGAGTTTTACTTTGAACCCACTTATAGCAACCCTACAAGTGTAATCGACCAACAATGGATGTCCTTACACCCCACAACTTGGGATCAAGCAAACCACTCTTACAAATCGAGAGTGAACAAATATCAGAAGATATGGAATATGAAATAAACACGCATGCCTTTAAGTAGAACTTGAAGGAGCAAAGTGTGTAGTGTGTTGAGGTCTCTTCCAAGATGGGAGGTTAACCCTTGTACTTGTCTTCACTAAAGCTAGAGGTTCAGATTTGGTTCTAGTTGGAAGACAAGCTAATATTGGAATTCTAGGGCTTGAAATGAGGAAGAGAGAAAGCTTTGATGTTTTGAGCTTAGGGATGATTGCAAGATTGTCTAAGAGAGGCTCAATGAAACAGTAGCAGCCTCTTATATAGGTTCCCTCAAAGTCCTAAGAAAAATACCCAAAAGCCCTCTCAAAATCTGTGGAAGAAAAGCCAACGGATAGAATTTACAGCCAGGACAGGCGACTGATGAAGAAAGGATAGTCGCCTGCTGCACTGTGTCAGAGGGTAGGTGAGAATTCAAATGGTAACTTACTGTCAGGATGGATAAGACACCCTATGGGGGTGAATAGGGTGAATGCGGAATTAAAAATATTTAACGATGCAAGCACGTTCAATTAATATGATTTACAGAAATAATCACATGCAGTCAAAAGATATGCAGAAAATAGCAGACAGTGAATCACAGATGACACCAAGATATATCCTGGTTCGGTCAACCTTGACCTAATCCAGCAATCCCCAAGATCTACTCTTTGATTAATCAGTTTCTCCATGCCTACAAGACACTATGAACTGCAACTCACTTTGCTCCACGACCAATAGCTCTCTAGACTTGCAACTCCCTTTGCTAAAATGAACTAATCAAACAAGATAGACCATGTCTTGATCATATCCCATGCATCGAGAATCCCCAAACTACAACAAGTAGCTTGCATAAAAAGTTTGTAAAAATAAGATTTACAAAGATCAAAGCAACTCTCAAAAGATAAATATGAGTTTAGAAAGCTCAGATTGAGATGTCGCGATGTCCTTGTCCTTCTGCGCATGCACAACTTTCCAATGGCTCTGGCCGTTCGTCGTTTGGATGCTTATGTTGAAAGTTGTCTCTGTTCCAAGTTTGATCGTCGTATCGTTTCCTTCTTTAGCTATGAAGAGCCCCCGGATTTTTGCTTCAGATCTTCGGTTTATCTATCGTAGGTTGTTCGACAAGTCATCAGGAATATGTAGGAGAAGACGGCTCATCGTTTCGATGTCTCTAGCTTTTGGAATTGGCAATATACCCTAGGTATATACATTGACTTATATAGGGTAGAGTCCTGTAGGGTTTGGAACTCTAAAACGAGTCAGAACCCGCTTAAAACGCATCCAAACCCTAGATCCAAGTCGACAGTAATCCTGGCCATCGGATCAGCCTTCAAAATGTGGGATTGGCTGAGGTGATGACACGTGTCCAAGAGATTTGCTCAAATCCAAAAACAATGCGTATTTCAGCCGTATTTGAGTGTATTTTGGCCTATAAAAAATTCTTAAATTCCTGAAAATATCACCAAATTTCCCAGAGCCCATTTTTCACTTTGTAGAATTTTCTCAACCCTTTTCTTCCACTGTAGCTCAAATTTCCTTTATAAGAACTCTGTTTATTCCCGTATTTCGCCCGTATAAGTGACATTTCATGTGCCAAAAAAATTCCTAAATTCACCATAAAATTCCTGAGAGTTATTTGACATAATCTTCACTGGCTTGAAGAGTTTTACTTCATGTTGTCGCTGTTTGCTTGGACATCCCCTTGCAAGTAATCAATTTTCCTTCGTATTCAAGGGTATTACTCCGTATTTCTTTGCATAATCAACTCCATCATGAGTATTGTCTCCACCATCATATTTCATAGTCTTCATAGCTATGTAATGGCCTGAAATACACTTAACAAACACATTAAAACAGTTCACATGGGTTGTTATCATCAAACAAGAAATCATCGACAACGATGTTTCCAACACTTACCACGTCGACTGATGAAGGTTGGACAGGAGCCTGCAAACCATCAAGCGATTGAGAAACCTTCTACAGATGACTGATGCCCTAAGTGCGTAAGTTGTGAAAACTGAAGAATTCTGGGTATGCTAGGACATGCGACTGATGTGGAAACCACAGGCGCCTGTGCCATGGGCAGGCGACTGGGAAACCAATGTCAGTCGTCTGTTGCACAGGTGCGTAACTTTCCAAAATCAAAGTTCTGGGCAGGTGTTGGACATGCAACTGTAGTGGTATAAACAGGCGCCTGTGCCATGGGCAGGCGCCTGTAAAACCTACTTACATCGCCTGCAGGTGCTAGTGTGAAAATTGACAAAACTTGAGAAGTTTGGGCAAGATGAGACATGCGACTGACTAATAAGTCACATGCACCTGTAACTGGACATGCACATGTACTTTGTACAACAATCACCTGATGAAAGTTAAGAAATGAAAGCCCAAAAATCAAGTCAAAAGAGTGTACATAACAGACGACTGTTGAACGATTCACAGTCGACTGTTTTGAGACATGCGCCTGTAAAATGTTAGTCGCCTATCGGAAGTCTAAAATGCACAACTTAGAATAAAAGAAGTTGGAAACATAGGAATTGGTTTCTAGTGACTTTCTGCGCTAGAAAGAGTGAAGTGTGTGAGCTCCAACAATAATCTACTTCAAAACTACATTCTAATGAGAAAGAAAAGAGAATAAAAAGATTATATTTTTTTCTTCTCTTCTTTCTCTTGAATGCTCTTGAAGTCTTCTTGAAGACTTTGAAGCTCCATTCTTTATCTTTTATCACCTGATCGACTTTACGAGCTTTGATTGATCCTTGAGTGTCATCCATTGCTATTTGATCTTCATGTTAGGCTTAGGCAATGGATTAACTGCATGGAGGGGATCAGTCACAAATATTTATGTTTGCTCATCATCAAAACCAAGTAGGGAGAAGTCTATTACTCAACATTCTCCTACTTTTTTGTGATGACAAACAAACAAAAACAAAAAGATAAATACTTGTTCTTGAGAATACTTACTCCCCCTACATAGATGCCAATCAAGTTAGATAATTTAAATATGGGCATCTAATGATCAATTAAAACAATAGTATGATATAAATGAATGAAATGAATTCAAGTAATTGAATTTAGGAATTTTGATTCCAAATTCACCATATCTTACTCCCCCTGAATCTAAGGCAACTTCAATCTTAGATTCAAGTTTGGCTTCTAATTAGCACAAAATTACGAGTTTGTTTATTTCTCTCCCCATATGGCATTATCCAAAAAGTGGGAGTAGAAAAACAACAACAGTGCTAAATAAAAGTAAAACAATCATGTGAGTATAAAGAATGAGAAAAGTATTTAATGTGATACCAAATGAAAATCGAGAAAACACTATGGTGTATCACACATAAACGTATCAAAACTCATCAAAGCTAAGTTGACTATAGGAATATAAGTCCAATAGCAACATTAAATATGTAATATATCTCATCATTCAATGAATACAATATGAGCACAAAGAAGTGATAATCACACAACATCCACATACGAGAATAATGAGCCAAAATGAGCCAAAATGTGATATCGTACACACACACACACACACAGACAGATATCTATTTTATATTTGATGAAGAATTTGAATGTTGTCATACTAGGCAAGTGACTAGGACAAAGGGGCTTATGACTAGGATACGGGCTTGATGACTAGGACTGGGATAAGTTTTGGGGGGAAATTTGTGGGGAAGAATTTGAATTTGGGGGAGGGGCTTAAATTTTGGGAGGAAACTTAAAATTTGGGGGAAACTTGAAATTTTAGGGGAAAACTTGAAATTTGGGGGAACTTGAAATTTGTTTGGGGGAGACTCAGCCATTAAATAAACCACAAACACAGACACACACACACACATATTTTTGAAAGGTAAGTGGTACTCTTTATTGATAAATCTGTACAAACAACACATAGTGGAACCAAAAGGAGTTTGGATTCTGTAGAGAGAGGATAGGGCACAAGCGCCGTCACTCTCTACTAAAGATTCCTTACTCCTTAAAAATCTAGAAGATACAGTCTACTGTGTGTAACAAAAACAAAACCAACAAAACTACACCTCAAATAGGGGCTACCGAGGCTACCAGGATACACACACACACACACACACACACACACATACATACATACATACATACATACATACAGATACATACATACATACAGATATATATATATATATATATATATATATATATATATATATATATATATATATATATATATATAGGGATTAATGGGTATCATAACGCCATATGAGAGCTTCTCTCATACGCCCTCTCACATAAAGCACCCAAGTACAAGCCCACATGGGCTTGTACTTGGTTGTACTTGGGTGCTTTATGTGAGAGGGCGTATGAGAGAAGCTCTCATATGGCGTATGATAGCCATTATTCTTATATATATATATATATATATATATATATATATATATATACATACATACATACAGATATATATATATATATATATATATATATATATATATATACATACATACATACATACAGATATATATATATATATATATATATATATATATATATATATATATATATATATATATATATATATATATATATATATACAGATATATATACATATATATATATATATACACACATATATATATATATAGGGCAATCTTCGGGTGCGAAAAATCCCGTGCGAAAACTTTTTTTTTATTTTTTTGAAATTTTTTTTTCAAAAATTCTTTTTTTGATGTTTAATCCATACAATTATATACCCCAGGGAAAATAATGGGTGAACCCGTTGAGCATTAGAGCACCCATCCACCCGTTACAAATTTAACGGTCTCAAAACGTGCGAATTTGATGAAATGGCTTGATCGAAGGCCAAATGACATTATTTCTCAACCATTATTTTTTGAGGGGGGTATAACAACATATAATGAGGGTGGAAAAAATAATTTTTGAAAAAAAAATTTCAAAAAAAAGATGAAAACATTTTCGCACGGTGCGAAATGTTCTCATTTGAAAATTTTCCTATATATATATATATATATATATATATATATATATATATATATTATAAAAGAGGGATGTTATCATGGGTTTTTGGATAAGAGAAATTGGATAAGATAAGAGAAATTGGTTAAGACAAGAGAAATTGAAATTGGGAGAAGAGAAATTGGTGACTAGGACAAAAAATCAAGGGTGGAGATTGGATCTTGGTGAAACATTTGGGGGGAAGTTTGTATTTTTGAAATTTAAACTTTTGCAACCTCAAAACGTAGGGAAAAAATAATCAGCTACCCAAAATTTGGGACCTCTTTCTCTTCCCTCCCCCATAACCCCCCAACTGATCTCGCCAAAACCCCTCGAAATCAGCTAACCCCTTCCCCCCAAAACCCGAAGGAAACTGAAGGAAGAACCTGAAGAAAATATCTCGCTCTGGATTCCGAAGAGAAGTTTGTTAGGAAGAACCCAAACGGGTGGGGGAATGACCTCGCTCTGGATTCCAAGGGGTCGTCCAATGAAGAAGCCGAAGGCGAGCCCTAGATCGAGGGTTTTGGGTGACGCTTGGGCGTGATCCGATCAAAGTACTCGCGACATCCAATCAAAGTACTTGAGACATCGCTTGGGTGTGATCTCTCTCTCAGCATCAGAGCATCTCTATAACAAAACTCAAAGGTTCGGATTATTTTAGTCTCTCTTTCCATTCTCCATTCGTTTCAATGATTTTAACATTCACATCTTCTTTTCAACTACGTTTCAATGAATTGGGCATTCACACTTGCTGCTTATTTTCAACTAATTTTTTGCTGCTTCTTTGCAACTAATTTTTTTGTTAACAGAGGATCCTGCAAATTGGAGGTTCATCATTGGATAATTTGAACACTGGTATGCCCTTTGTTAGAACCCTAGAATCAAGCCTAACAACACTTGGTACTTCTTCTGCATTTTAATGCCACTTTCTTCATATGCCTGCTAATTTCTGAATTTCATTTGTACTGAGAATCGTACACATACTAGATTTGTCTTGATCGGTTTATGATGGTATTGTTCACCTTAGAAGAAAAAAATGTAAATATCTCCAAATATGAAACAACCAAACTAAATAATGCATGTTTCATCTTTGTGGACTGTGAAGATATTCATGTATAATACTTTTCTTTATCTAACAAATGTTCTCAAGGAGGGGTCAATTTGAATGTAGCAAATGGATGTTTTGCATCTGAAACTTGGAATTGTAGTGGGATTTGTATATGTTACAATTGTGCCTGGAATTATACTTTTATGTTTTGTAGTTGAAACTTGGAATTGCACTTGGAATTATGTTTTCCACTTGGAATTGCTCTTGGAATTGCACTTGGAAGTACCCCAAGAGATCAAGGGAGAGGGCGGGAGATTGCCCCACACAATAGATAGGGAGGGAGATTGAGGAGCCACACAGGTGGAGTTCGAAGAGGGAGGAAGATCGGTTGAACCCCTTGGAGCGAGGGAGATCGAAGCCTTATTTTAAATTCGTGTTATATGTTTGTAAATATGTTGCCAAATTAATGGCGAGAGGCAAAACATTGCGCCGTCAGTCGAGTTATTCCATTTTGTAGTAGGCTTTTTCTTGGGTTCTAAGAGGGAATTTAAGCAACTTTTTGGTTAATCATTATTTTGATTATACTTTTGCGTTAAAAGAAATCATGTTCTGTTGCAGTGGCATTGTATAAATTTAGTTGGGATTGTTCTATGCAATTGGGTTTGGTCATAAATTATACTCTTTTTTCTTTATTTGTAATGTATTGACACTACAATTAATGATGGGTGGGTTTTGGGGTGACAGTTTGGAAACATTGTTGTGGGTTTCATGACATTCAATGTGTTGTTGGGAGTAGGTTTTGGTGTGATTATTCTATGCAGTTTGGGGTTGGTCATAAATTATTCTCTTTTTTCTTTATTTGTAATGTATTGATACTACAATTATTGATGGGGTGGGGTTTTGGGTTTCTTGCGTTTCAATGGGTTGCTTTGCATACTACACTAATATCTATTAGAAAAATGGAGGATGTTTTTGAATTGGCTTCTTAATCATTGTTTGATACCCCTTTTTAAATTTGGGTTATGTGTTTGTAGATATGTTGCTGGATTAATGGCCAAGAATCACCTGCGCCATTCATTCAAGTTCTTTCATTTTGCATCAGGCTTCTTAATCAACTTTTTCTTGGGCCCTTAGAGGGAATTTAATCGACTTTATTAATCTTTTTTATTATACGCTTGTGACAAAAGAAATCAGGTTTTGTTGTATGTGGCATTGTAGATATGTCGTGAGATTGAATCTAACCTTCTAACTATTATCATTTGCTTTGTTTTATAGGTCTTGACCCCAACTATATACAACATGAAATTATGGAAACATCTGGGATGCTGCTAATTGCAATGAAAACATGTTTGTTTTCTAGGTATTGCTTTTATGATATGTTTCTATAGAATGCAAATAGTTATGCCCATCGTAGGCTTTATATCAAATTTATGCATTATGAGTTTTAGTGCTTACAGAATTTACATTACCTTTTATTAGCTTATTGGTTCATCTCGCTTGCTATTCTTGATGTTTCCTCTAATGTTATCTCTAACCATTACCAAGTAGAGAAGCAGAAGCAGAAGCATGGGTTTGGCCTCATGACAATGAATTGCCCAGGCCACTGCCTAATGTTTAAGCACAGATTAAGGTCTTATATAGGTGAGTTGCATTGTATATTTTTTTGGATCTACTCCTTAGTCATTGTTAATATACATCATGCAATATTTTTTTCGCATTTACTCATTTAGTCGGGGAAGTTCCCACATATCATATATAGAAAGATAAAACACAAATTCCCACACATCCTTTGATTGGAAACTTATGTTCTTTATCCGAATATTTTGTTCTAATTATATAGATTAGCTTAATGGCTCCAAGTTCTGGAGATTTCCAAATGAAATTATATGAATTATTCAGATATTCAAGTTATGTATTTTGGACTCATGTTGAGTTTTGCTTATAATTTGTTTGGTAGATATATTTTTTGGTGTATTATTTGTTTAGTTTTTTTGACATTGGAAGCACAAGTTGTATATAGATTTTATGATGCATATGAGTTTCAGAATTCAAACAACTAATAATGAAGTTTGAATGCAAAGCAATAATAGTTTGTTCTAATAACTCATGACATGCTCCTAGGAATTGAAGAAACTGATGAATATACATCAATATATATAGATGTTTTCTTGCTTGCTTTCTTTTAATTAATATATAGATATGTCGATATATAGATGCTTTATTTTAAATTTTGTTCAGATGTCCACTATTAATTAAGTAATGTTTATCCCTTTTCATCCGGTTGAGAGAGAAAGAGATGGGGATCGCCTACTTCTGCCCTCAAGGCTCAATCACCAACTTCTTTTGCCACAAGCTCTAGATTTTTTGGCTGATAGAAAAACATGATGTCTGCTGCTAAAATTTTGGGTGATAGAAAAACATGTTTCGCCACAAGCTCTAGATTTTCGTGAAATTTTTTCTATTAGGTTGCTTGATCTTCTGTTTAGCTAAAATTTTGGGGATTTTGATTGTATTTGGCAAATAGGCATTTTAATTTTGTTGGTAATTCTTTGAGGGATGTTTTTTGAGGAGATTGTTTCTTTTGGGTAATGGGTGTTTTGATTTTTTTTCCTTCGTAAATCTCAATCAGGTAATTCTTTGAGGGATGCTTCTTGACACTTTATAAGAATGCTCAGTACGAGTTTTGAATTGTATATGGCATGTTGTTCTGTTGTATGTTGTATAAGAAAATCAAATTGTATGCGATTCCAGTAGCGAAATATTTATTACTTAAATCATATTCAAATAAGAGCTGAATAACATATAGGATAAGGACTATGCCATGCATAGTGAAATATCAGCTTATAATTTATTTGAAACTTAAAGCTGACCACACTCTAATAACATCTCAGGCAACAAGCAAGCCTGATTGGATCTTTTTGATTCATACCACTTTTATCTCTACCTTAATGCAGTACTATGCTTTATCTCTTCCAATCATTGGTTCATGTTCCTTTGTGCTATTGAATTTTAGTAAATCGAGTCTGTTACGAAGTGGAGTAGCATGTAAGAGAACTGATAGTTGTGGTAGAGACAAGTTAAAAAGAAGAGGAACAATGAAAGATGTATCCATACATGAAAGAGAGATTATTACAGAAAATTGGAATTTTCTGAAAACTTGGTCTAACAAGACAAAAGCTGCAGCCCAAAATGAGCATGGCTTATATGTTAAAATGATGATAGCACTGCTACTAGAAACAGGGTAAAAAGAACACGATCGGAGAAAGATGTACCATCATGGAAAGAGAGATTTTCATGGAAAATGCATTTTTCTGACTATATGGTCTAGCAGACAAAAGCAACATGCCAAAATGGGCTTGAATTTTCTCCCTCTCTATTTTCAGGAGAACTTAGTTATGCCTTTTGGTTGATTTATTTATAGTTTAAATTTCGAATCATCATCATCATTCATATTATTCCTCATTCCTCGGTATATTTCCAATGCTCCATAGATTATATGGACGATGCCTTTTCTACTGTTCCAAACATTTATATGCTATAAAGCTTCATACTACACGCAAATCATTTCAGTTATCAAATTTGGATATAAAGCTTCACATGCAAGCAAGCAGTATTCTCCATATTTACACGCAAATCTTTTCTTGACACTTTATCTTCCGTGAAAGCAGGCTGCTTCTGCAGTGTCACTGCCTCCCAAGGTGGTGGAAGATGATAACGGGCCGTTGACGGGGTTGATGGCCGTCACTTGCTGATGAGGGAGGTGTGGCTGCAAAGAGAAGAAAATCTCAGCAAAAACATTTTGGATCCAGGTAATATTTCGTTTAGGAACAAGATAAGGTTAATGATCATCACATTAACTACAAATTTTATGAAGATGCCATCATATAAGTGAGGTGGATGGTCTCTGTTCATATGAATTATTTGTTAAGAACAATGTGATCAGTTTTTAAATCATAACAATTATATAGCAGGGTTTGAAAATGTTATTTTTATCTAAATCATGCTCCAAATTTGTTATCCTATATTTCATCACCATATCTGAGGGCAACTACACACACCAGTATCCATGTTTGCCACAGTTATCTGGCTAAACATATCTTACTGCTGCTGTGAACGACTGTAAAGAAGTAGTCAGTGTTAATTAGCTCCAAGAATGTGCAATTAAGCTTAAATGGATGACCAGGTTGGCCCTTTTTATTATGGGTTAGACCGAGCCTGATTTCGTCATTTAATTAAGAAGTAACAATAATTATATTGAAGAGGCACCATAAATTAAGACAATTAAATGATCTATATGTGGATTTGCTTATGTTCAGCTGGATGTTAATTTGGCTGAGCTGAATTGTGAGAGACTGGCTACAAACAGTAGCCGCATGAGCTTAGAATAAGCTTGAAATTACTTTGAACTGAGCTACAAGTCCTCAGTTGATCAACTTGAACCAATGACTCCCTAACATATTTCATACAAATGTTATAACATGTGTGCATATCCAAATAGCCCAGGCAGCTGTTCAGTGATTTACATTGGAATTTTTTCTGATTTTCTTTTGATGTACTGATTTACATTGGAATTTCTCTGATTTTCTTTTGATTTTGAGGCCTCAGTTCTGTGATATTGCAGCCGATGGGTTCGATGTTGCCGTCGTCTCTGTTCAGATGGATAGAGTGCCTGATGGATCTCGGAGATCTGTGTGCCGTCTTCTCTGTTCAGCAGGCTGATTTTGCTACTTATATTATTTGATCAATGTGAAAATACAAATTATTTGCACTATATCTATGTATCGTGGCTAGAGTTTTGCATGGTGTCATCCTCTAAATTTGCAAAAGAAATAAACTTATACCAGTTTATGGAATTTTTGTTATAAAACTGATTTTCTATCGGTCATGTCTTTATTTCTAAAGTTCATCTGGTTCATGCTGGTTCATGCTGATGCAATAAATCCATCAAGATTTACATGGTTTTTTGTCTGTAGATGATAGTTCCATACATAGCCATCTCTTTTTTGGAAGCAAATGCTCTGCTGAGCCCAATGTAAAGCTAAATTTTTACATAGCTGGTTTTTGTGACTTGCTGAGGATTGATAAACCTATTGGGAGATAAGGAAGCTCTCTTTCCATTTTGATGTGGTGCCTGATAGATGCAGAAGCTATTGGCTATTTAGGTGTAATAATTACTAATATGTTGGTTGCGAAGAAAGTTGTTACTGTGATTAGGGAGTAACAGTGCCATTTTCTATTGATAGTTTGTTTTATTTTGAGTGTACTTTTTTGCAGTGTCTTTGAAACCAGAGACATTTGAAGGACTGCGTTTTGACTTTACAAAGGGCCTGAACCAGAAGTTTTCTCTGAGTCACAGGTAACATAGGCTTTATTGTACCGGATGGCTATAATTTTTTCAAGTATTAGCTTTAAAACTATTTACATGAATTCATAATCAGTGTCTTTATGGGCTCAATGGAAGTGCCGACTCCATCTTTTGATATTATCAAGGTTCCTCATGCAACTTATGAATTCTGGGCAAATTATCTGGATCCAAAGGTTAGTACCTAACTGTATCCTTGAATCTTTCCTGGCCGATTGCCTTCCATCTATTTGGATCATATATATTTGGATCAGACGGATTTTCCCATCATGGTCTTCGGCGTGTATCCTCACGGTTGCGCTAAGGTGAGAAGATGGAGCCGTTCGTTTCCATCTTTCCTGGCCGATGGCACTGGTAGCTTTTTTTGTTCGTCAATGGGGCATTTGATTGATTGATTGTTGGTAGGGTTATGAGCCGTTCGTTTCGTTGTTTGCTAAATGAACCGAGTGCCATTCGTTTCGTTGTTCATTTTGTTGATTGATTATTGGCAGGGTTAGGAGCCTCTGTTGAATGAACCGAGTGCCTTTTCATTGTTTGCTGCAAAATTTTACAGGAAACATAGCATTTGGAATTTTGATGTGGAAACTTTCGTTGTAGATTTTTTTAGATCAGTTTGTTGTTAATGTTGTTGTTGTTATTATTTTTATTGTTATTTAGATTACCACAAGCTGTTAGTTCACAATATGGGTTGAGAGTTATGAAGCCAAAATATAATTTGATCTGAAAAAAACTGAGAGTGCTGGTCAAGATCACCCAAAAAAACTGTGTAAGGCAAATTTTTTATATTGCATGTATCATGGATGAGGTGGGATTACAAAGGTTTTCCAGGACACATTTGAAACAATGGGATACAGGAAGGACGATGGCTATGAAACCCATCCTTCATGCAACCCACTGTTTGAAATGCTCTGTAAAACCTCATGTGGCCTCCCATCTCCCTAGATATATGTAACCTAAAAAATTGTTGCCCACCTTTTTATTTTTCATAATAAAAGTAAATAAATGTATGTACCAAATAAATTTCGGTATTATGATTTTTTGTTGAAATTAAGTGATGAAATTTGTATCATTGGTTATCTGATGTAGACAATCTTATTTTTGGGGATGTGTGCGCTCGTGCGCACAGAGTCATTGCAATGGTTATTATACTATGAGTATTTAAGTTTTAAAATGGGTATGTTGATTAAATAAGAGAATATTGCTTTGTCAAACAAATAGATGTTACAAGATATAGACTTGATAACTCCGAGTTCCAGTTACCAACACATCACAAGATATTGGTTTGATTCTAGCACTCTAATGAAATAATAATAATAATAGATGGCCAGGTAAATCAGAAGACTCATAATAAAAATGCAGAAATGTGCATACCAGTCAACTCTTTCACGTCCACAACCTATTTCAAGCTCTACGAGACGAATGCTGAAATGCTGAAATGGGTGCAAGAGAGACCAATCAGTAAACCTCTCCCAGTGGTCACTATCATTCATGTCTGTGCACTATCATTCATGTACATCAATACATGAAAGAGATTTACATATAAGAAAGGATAAATGGAATTGGGTCATAGGAAAAAAGACTAGCCGTAATTGCCTGATGAAATGATGGCCTTGATCGCATCTCTAACATATGGGTACCTAAATGAGTACCCTAATTCCTTCGCTTTCACAGGGAGCACCTTCTGGCCTTCCAAAACCTACAAAGAAACAAACAAACATGTAATATTCTGATCCAGGAAGCCTGGGATTTTTAATTTGAGAGGAATAGATATGGAGAGCCAAAAATATAACCACCACCCCATCTGAGAGTGCTGAAGCCACAATATGAAAAATAATCTTTTTGCTGTTTTTATTATTGTTTCTGGATTACATGGCGTAATATAATTTTTTTGCGTTTGCATAGGTGGCAGGAGTATCAGAAAATGTAATTTTTCTATTAGGCTATTGATAATGTGAATTCCATCATTGGACCAGCGTTGGTTGGCATGGTATGCACACATTATTTTGGTTAGAGGGGGTAATTGTTGCCTAATTAATAGAGATTAATAGTAATGCTTTGATTTGCTTCTCTTTATCACTGGATCCCACAGAGCAGACCCAGATCGATACCTTTATGGTCCAAGAGCTTGGTCGCACCAAAAACGAGCGGGGTTGGTGCAAGCAGATGGTATCTTAGGGGTTGGACATAGATTTTATTGGCAGCCTGTTTGTTATGTTTTGCTTCCTTTTATTATGTATCATATTGATCAATATTCTTGATTTATTTCAGCTTGGTGCAAATGCCATACTTGCTGTGTCACTTTCTGTATGCAAGGCAGGAGCCAGTGAGAAGAAGATTCCGTTCTACCAGGTCCCTGTCACTCATGATTTTATTGTTCTTCAATAGTATATCACTGATATGTTGCTGACTTTTATTTTATTTTTTTAATAGTTTGTCTTGCAGCACATTGCTAACATTGCTGGGAACAAGAACTTAGTTTTGTCTGTCCCAGCATTCAATATTATCAAGAAGGATCACATTGCTGAGAACAAGAACATTGCTGGGAACAAGAACTTAGTTTTGTCTACTTATTTATTTTTGTTTCACTTGGTTTGTTCAGCTGTGAAATATGGAATTCCGAGAGTGTTTTGTATTCCACAAAATGGGAATTTTGCGTTGTTAAAAAATTATTGTCTTACAAGTGAAATTTTTCTCTATTTGTATCTGGGACTGGGGCACTAGATGTTTGTAAATTTGTTAGTAATTACTTTCATGTAAAAATATTGTCGAAATTTGCCTAAGTTTGTATGATTTTTTGTTGTACTGGTAAATTTGCCAAAGTCTCTAATTTATACCCAATTTTTGTGCCTATGTGCATATGTGCTTTTGCTGCAAGGCGAATTGCAATGGATTTGTACTTTTTTAGTCGATCATTGAGCTGATACAGTTGGTACTAGGTTTTGCTTTCTCTGCTAACAGGTTATTTTGGAATCTTGCATTTTGGTAGAATATTTGAGGCGATTGGGACTGGACAGTAATAGCGGGGATTGCATGTACATAGAAAGTCCCGAGGAGCATGACTGCAGTTACTTCATTCGAACTGGATTTTGTACTTATGGAGGGAAGTGCAGATACAATCACCCACCTGATAGTGGAGCTGTAAGTATTCACGCTATTCATAATGCTAGCTCTACTATTCATTGTATTCAGGCATAGGCAATCATCGATCCTTATTTCGTCAAAGTGAGATCGAGTTCTTAGGTGTGTCGTTGTAAAGTTGGTTGTGGGATGATGGGCTTTTGTGATTTCTGTAAGAAGTTGGAATCTTTCTTTACATTGCATTAGGCATTATTCTATTAAAGGGTCTTCTTTCTATACATATTATTGAGAGTGGCCAGGATTTCATCTTTGGGAATGAAAGGTGGAGATGAGTAGTTGTAAAACTAAATTTTTTGAAACTTGATGGTAAATTGAGGTGGGGTCATGTGGAAAGGGAAATAGGTTTTTGTTGGTTACGGTTCTCTTCCCAAAGTTGCAAAATAAAAGAGAGAGGATCTATTTCCAACGCAAAAGAAATGAGAGGGGACCAAAAAATGGCATGATACTGACCTTAGTCATTAAATGAAGCGCCGAAGGCTCCCGCGCCGCTAAAATTTTTACGCTAATTTATTATTCTTTTAAATTTTGGCCGTGGAAATATTTTTTTGTAACAAAGATTTTGCGGGGGAAATCTTAAATGAACCGTGCCCTCGGGCACGGTTTATATACTAGTATATATATATTGCGATGCGTGTTTCTCGGAGCTGCGATCTCGGCGGCTCAGATCCAAGACCTAAGGATGGCGCCGCCGGCAACCAGTCAGCGACGGAGGGATCTACGGATGAGCTGCCCTGGGAGCTCGTCAATAGGAGAAGGCACCGTAAGCCTCCACCTGCTCCTCGTCGCGATGGAGCATCCCTGGGAACTCGTCGCGATGGCGCTGCTCTGGGAGCTCGTCGCGATGGATCTTTTATGGGCGGTCGCCGACCTTTCCGATCATATAATCCACCTTTTCGAGGGGGCAAAGGAGGTCTGAGCTTTCCCCCTAGGTTGGTGACGAAGCCCCAGGCTACCAATGCAGACAGGGTGTTCGATGGTATGCCTGTGAGGCCCCTCCCGATTACCATCAATCCAACTTCCCCTAAGCGAAGTTGGTCAGAGATCTGCTCCTCAAAGAGATCTTATGGTGAATCTATTGGCATGTCTTTTGTTGCCCCCAAGATCAGACAGGATGGGTCTTGTGTAGCCCGTGTTTCAAATGCTCTATTGGAAAAGGGTTCCGAACATTGGAAATCGACTTTGGTTGGGTATGTCCTTGGTGATGCCCCATTGTATGGGCAGATGCTGGCCTGGATGGAGAGGCTTTGGAAGCCCAGGAAGAAGGTACAATTGTTCAGCAAAGATAACGGATTCTTCTACTTCCGATTCGAATCTTCTGAGGAATGTGAGAGGATTCTTCATGGTGGTCCGTGGCTATTTGATGGACGCCTGGTAGTGCTTAAATTGTGGAGCCCATCTCTCCGGCATGATCGTGACATACTGAGCTCCGTACCCATTTGGGTACAACTGCATGGTGTCCCTGTTAACATGTGGAATATGGAAGGCCTGAATATTCTTGCATCTGTTATTGGCAATCCATTATGTCTGGATCGTGCCACCGCCAAATTGGAGAGAATAACCTACGCCAGATGTTTGATTGAAGTAGATGCCAAGAAGGAGTTGCCGAAACATGTAGAGGTTGAGCTTGATGATGAGACTGTTTTGCTGATTGATACTAAGTATGAATCCGAGCCCCCTCGCTGCAGCAAATGCGTATGTTTTGGGCACTCTATTTTGCAATGCCCTTTCAACAACATGACGCCCTCTGATTTGAAGCAAGCTGTTAACAAGGGTAAGGGAATTGATGTTCAGGTCCACTTCGATCCTGGGCAATCATCTAAAGCCCCCTCAGCTGAAGTCCAATCCGGATTGCTGAGCATTCCTCCAAATGCGGTTCCCACCTTGCACGCAACTTCAGATCTGGCTTCTGAGCCTATGGATTGTTCTAGCAACGAAGTTAACATGGGTCCTTGGTCTAAGCTTGCAAGTCTGATTTCTGTCTCAAAATTCATCCAGACTTTAAAATGGAGGAGTCACATTCACCAAACCACTATGAACCCCCCAACCTCGCAGTGTGCTGATGGCGCAATTTCCTGCCGCACTGATATTCTGTCTAAGGAACCCGGCCAGCAACATGAAGCTGATCTTGATACTCTGACTGAGGAACCCGGCCGGCAACAGGAACCTTATTCCAATCTTGAAGATCCTGCACCTGTATGCCTTCCCCAAGAGCCGGTTTATGCTAATCCTGAATGGGCGGATGAGTTACATCAATTGCTGTTATCTGTGGACTCCCAAAAGCAAACGAAGCATGACATCGGATCTTCTGTCCATGCTCCCAGGCGTAGCAGCCGATTAAAGTGAAGAAGGTATTTTCAATACCCAACTTTTATATCCTAATGACTATGTTGATTTGGAACACCAGGGGTTTAAACAATGTCGTAAGGCGTAGAGATCTACGCGACAGGATTAAAATGCTTGATCCTACTTTTTTAGTTTTATTGGAGACTAAATTAAATTGTGATTCTATCACCAATAAATCTTGTATTCCAAAGAAATGGACTACAATTCATAACTTTCTTCATCATGGAGGTGGACGCATCCTTCTGGGTTTTAATCCATCAATTTGGGACTTGTCAGTTATTTCTATCTCAATGCAACACATCACGGTGCAGTGTGCTAATGTGGGGGGCCTCAAATTTGCGTTCTCTGCAGTATATGGGAGTAATAACTCATTTGAAAGGAAACTATTATGGGATTTTTTGGCTAGGGATGCTATAAATTTGAAAAATGTTGCTTGGATAGTCGGAGGTGATTTTAACTGTGTTCTTTCTGCCAAAGATAAATTGGGCGGCCGCAGAGTAGAGCCCAGCATTCTTCATGACTTCAACTTCTGTCTTACTAATTGTCATCTTCAGAATCTGAAAAGTACTGGACATCGATTTAGTTAGTGTAACAAACGCCTTGGTGTGAGACGAATTGCAGCTCAACTAGATCGGGTCCTATGTAATGATGTTTGGCTTAACACCCTGCCAGATTCTTTCTTCAGCTATCTGGACCCACATACTAGTGATCATTCGCCAATGATGGTTCATCTTCATCGGCAGGTACAATCTGATCCTAAACCTTTCAAGTTCTTCAATCACTGGATAAATTTGCCTGGTTATTATGATCTATTGGAATCATCTTGGGGTCATGCTATCAGAGGAACACGTATGTTCAATCTAGTTAGCAAACTGCGAAGGTTGAAAACTGATCTCAGAAATTGGGCAAAAGAGCATAATGCTAGAAACCCTATTCATCATTGCCGGCTACAGCTTGAGTCTGTTAGAGGCCAGTATGCTATTCACTCATCTTTGGACCTTCAGGAGAAAGAGCGTCGTTTGGCTTGTGAGCTTGCTCACTTTCTGGATTTGGATGAAGAAATGTATCGTCAAAGGAGTAGGCAGGATTGGCTTGACCTGGGCGACAGGAATACTAGTTTCTTTTATAATGCCATGAAGGCTAGGCAATGCCGCAACAATTTGAGCCATTTGGTGGATGCGCATGGTGTTCAATGCAAAAGCTATGAGGAAATAAAAACTGAGGCTACCAACTTCTATGAGTGTCTATATAATCAAAACATCTATTGGAATGTCTTCCCTAAGCTGGTGCCTAAGAAGAAGATAAAACTAGAAACTGCTAAATGGCTAGAAAGAAGTGTGACTGCTGATGAAGTTAAAGGGGCTGTATTCCAGATTGGTGCAACTAAAGCGCCGGGGCCAGATGGTTTCAATGGATTTTTCTTTCAGCACAACTGGAATCTGATAGGCAATGATGTTGTGGCAGCTGTTCAATCTTTCTTCAAATCTGGTTCATTGCTTCGTCAGGTAAATCACACCTTCCTCACCTTGGTTCCTAAAGGCTCTAATGCTTCTTCCTTGGGAGATTACAGGCCGATTGCTTGCTGTAATGTGATTTACAAAATTATTAGCAAGATTATCTGCAACAGACTTCAGCCATTTATTCAGGATTTGGTTTCTCCAAATCAGTCTGCCTTTCTTCAAGGAAGGTTAATTTCTGATTGTGCTCTATTGGCCCATGAGCAAATCAGAGATTTTAGTAATCTTATGGGGTCTAGAGCGTGCCTGAAGCTGGATCTCAGAAAAGCCTTTGATAGTGTGAACAGAGAATTTGTGTACTACATTCTTCATCAGATGGGTTTTGGATGCAAGTTCATTAGCTGGATTAAAGAATGTATTTCCACGGCCTCCTACTCTGTTATGGTGAATGGTTCTCCTGTGGGGTTCTTCAGAGGCAACAGAGGACTTAGGCAAGGTGACCCTATCTTCCCCTATCTTTTTGTGATTGTTATGGAATGCTTCACTCTCCTTCTTGACAAGGCGATCATCTCTGGAAGCATTCAACCAATGAGACGTGTTGGTGCTATTTCTCACCTCCTCTTTGCAGATGATTTATTGGTATTCTGTAGGGCTAATCAGAAATCATTTAAGGGTCTTAAAAAATTGCTTGAGGAATTCAAAAACTTCACTGGCCTTGATATAAACTGGAGCAAGAGCATTTCCATGTTTAGCAAGGGAGTACAAAATCGTGGCGATCTGGCTGATTTATTGGGAGCTAAACAAGCAAGCACTATTACAACCTACTTGGGTCTCCCTTTGTCATCCAAATACCCTAAAGCTCAGATGTATAGCAGACTAGTTGATAAATGCAGAAATCAGCTAAGTGGGTGGACCTCATCGTCTCTATCTTTGGCAGGACGTATTGAGCTGGTTAGAAGTGTGATTTATGGTATGATCCACTACTGGATTCAGGTATACAAAATTCCCACCAGTGTTTTGCGTTCTTTAACGGCTCTATGCAGGAAATTTATTTGGGGTACTTCTAAAGCTTGGTCTTGGAGCAGCTCTTGCAAGCCTAAGAAGGAGGGAGGAGTCGGACTAAGATTATTGACTGATCTGAATCTTACGGCAGGAGTGAAACTTACCTGGAGGCTCCTCAGGGGCGAGGGACTCTGGGCAAGATTTATGCATGACAAATATGGTGACTCGGCCATGTTTTATGGAGCAACGGGTGCGGTGACGCAATCGGGTACGTGGAAGTTTTTACTACACTGTAGAAGTTTTTCGCAGTGTATTATAAAGAGAAAGGTTGGGAATGGTAAGGATACCCTCTTCTGGCATGATAACTGGCTTCCCTGTGGCCCCCTAAAATCTCTTTACAACATCCCGGTTGGTTCAAGTACATTTCGTGTTTCTGACTATTGGAATGGAGCCTCGTGGAAGGATGATCCGGATATACTTATGATAAGATCAGTGCTGCAGCAACACAAACTTTCATCTGGAAATGACTCTTAGGAGTGGAACAGCGGCTCAGGTTTTAAGTTCAAGGGGGCGTGGAATGTTGTGCGCGAGAAGTCGGCCATCTTCCCCTTTTCTGAGCTTGTTTGGTATAGGAATTCAATTCCTAAGTACTCTATAACCTTGCTACGTGCCCTTCAGGATAGACTCCCTACCAAGCTTCGCGTGGCACGTTGGTGTCCTCTTGCGTCCACTACGTGTGAGCTTTGCTCGGATGGCTCAGCTGAGTCAATCGAGCACTTATTTTTCTTATGCCCTTACTCTAATTATATCATGCAGAGATCTCTTCTAAAGCTTGGAGTTTCAGGACCCTCCTCTCTCTCTCCCTCTCTGAGATTGGCACTTATTATCTTGCCAATTTGTGCAAGAAAGGAATGTTTGGTTTGCTGTGTAAAACTGTTTTGTCTGCGGTGGTGTGGCATCTATGGCGTGAACGCAGCAGGCGTGTGTTTGATAATGAAAAGAAATCAAAGATTGCTCTATTTGAAGATATCTCGCGGGATGTGCGCATTGCTCTCCGCAATTCTGAGGAGTTGGAAGAAGAGGCAGAACCGGCTTTTACAAACTGGGAGATTATTGACAATGGTTGATTGTCCGGCAATTCATGCTATGTGTCTGTATTCAGCTGAGTTTTTGTGCTATTTTGTGGTTCCTACTTGGTTGGTAGTTTGATTGATCTAGGGTGACGACGCTTGTGTCCTCTCCCCTAGTCACTTTGGCTCACAACCTATAGTTAGGCCACTTTGTACTATATGTTTATATTAATACAAATTCACTCTTACCTTGCAAAAAAAAATATATATATGCCTATGGGTGTGGCTAGTAGGGGTTAGTTTGCAGTGGGTGACGTTGCTTGTGCCATATCTCCTCTCTCTCTATTCCCCAACTAGTCTCCCCTGGAGGATGGTTTGTCTTTTTAATAAAGAAACACATTTACTCGACACACACACACATTTATATAAAAGAAAAAGGGATATGAGCATTTGGTGTAGGAAATTTCCTACACCATCCTCCTGAAACTCCAATTTCCAATCTTTTTTCCAATAATCACCACTGTTCATCTTGATGTACTTATCATGGATGATGAACATACCAAAAATCAAGTGAATCCAACGCTATTTTACCCTCGATCCAATTGTTACAAATTCAACGTTTTGAGAATAATAGAACTTTTTGTCACGAGCCGATCGAAGGTCAAATCCCCCGAGGGTTCACCCATATTTGGGGGTTTTCGGTTTTAGAATGTGTACAACAATTTTAAGCAAAAACATTTCGAAAAATTAAGTGGAATGTGATGTTTTTGAAGGGCGGTGTGGGAAATTTCCTACACCGAATGCTCACCTTCCTCAAGCCCTATATATAATAATAATGGCTATCATACGCCATATGAGAGCCTATCTCATATGCCCTCTCACATAAATCACCCAAGTACAACCAAGTACAAACCCATGTGTGCATGTACTTGGGTGCTTTATGTGAGAGGGCATATGAGAGTGGCTCTCATATGGCGTATGATAGCCATTATTCTTGTGGGTAAATATATGCCCACGAGAGGGTGTCCTAGTGGCAAGTCATTACGCTCCAAAGCCAAGGGGTGCGGGGTTCAAGGCCTATGGCCGCCGTGACTTGGTAATTGTTATGGAATTTGTTGTGGAATTATTTACACTGGGGCTACATATCCCCTCTCGGACTAACCCGGGGCCGTTGGGGGCACAGCGGTCACCCCCCAGTTTGCATAGTCTCGGTCGAGCTCTCGCCTTACCCTCCTAAGCCGAAGGCAGGGGGAGGGGGTTGGGGATTTTTCTGGGTTTTCAAAAAAAATATATCTATATTATAAAATCGGGATGTTATCATGGGTTATATTGGATAAGATTTGTTGGATAAGAGATTTTGGTTAAGAGAATATGGATAAGAGAATTTGGATAAGGGATAAGAGAATTTGGGTATTGGGTATGTTGGTTAATACATTTTGTATGAGAGAATTTGAATATGAGAAATTGGGAGAAGAGAAATTGGTTAAGTGATGTGGGACCACCTTAGATTTTTGAGGGATGGTTGAGATGTGATCTTGAGAAATCAAGGAT